>CM052548.1:49142190-49205634 GCA_028533065.1 Trachops cirrhosus | reverse complement strand
CTCCTTGTGGTATCCCTATTATATAGATATTATTGTTCCATTTTGTCCTGCATTTCCGTTAACCCCTCTTCATTCCTTCTGAGTCACTTTTGCTTTTCTTGCTCTTCCTGGGTGTTTTTTTTCTACCTTGTCCTTCAGCTTGCTGATCCGATCCTCTGCTTTATCTGGCCTGATTTTGATTCCTTCTCCTGTATTCTTCCATTTAGAAATTGTGAGTGTTAAACTATTTTAAACAATGATTTGTCATTCAACATGTTAAACATAATTGTAACACAGGAGGACTAACCCAGGGGTTTTGACTGCTTGTTTGGATAAGCCAAAACATCTACAGGGAGGACTGGATGGAGTACACATAGCCTGTTTCACTCCCATTTCAGAGAGCACTGGCAGCAGCAGTTGTCCAAGGAGAACCGCATCACCCTGAGTCTGAGACTTCTTTTAAGAGGTCCCATGCAAAGTGGTCACATATTTATGAGTGACTCTAAACTACATTACCTCAGAGTGTACATGCATAGAGAAAATATTAAGAAGCCATTACACAGGACAAGAAGTCACTCCCAAAAGGAGATGAGGAGGGAATTGCAATCCATTTCCAAAGAAATGCACATTCTTTCTGGCCAGGGGCCCTCCTGCCAGCCTTCCATTGTTGGGGCTGGGGGAGCCATGTCCAGCACGAACCAACAATAATAAAGTGAGGAAACTGTAACCTATTGAATAAAAGTCTGGGTATATTTATGTAATCTTGCAATGTGAGAAATCTTTTTAAGCCAAATAAAAATACATTAAGTAAAAGGAATGGCAGATTATACCACATGTAAATGTAAAATTAATGTTTGCAAAAGTTCTATGAATGGTAGGAAAAACTCCATTAAACATATGAGAGGTACAGGATTACTCTTCTCAATTTATAAAGAGTTAGCAGAAGCCTATAAAGTGAGAAAAATCAGCAGGATCAGAAAAGAGCATAACAAAGGGAAAAGTAGTTCAAAAAAACAACTTCCTGTAGTATTTTGTTCATCACTTCTCCACCATTTAAATCCTACTCATCTTCATCATGAAATTTAATTGCTATTATTTTCCTAAACCTGTTCTTGACTTACCTCAGAGGAATACTGGTCCTTCTAAGTTGCTTCTAAGCAGCTTTACCATACATATTTCTCCTGTACACATTTTTTCCCTTTTTCTTTTCTTAGAGCTGGTCATGTTCATCTTTTTCTTCCATTCTTGATTATAAATTTCTTAAGAGAACAAACTGTGTCTCCTTCACTTTAATCCCCAACACATTAAACCTTCAGTAACTACTGATAACCCTGTTTGAATAAATAAACTAATCAGGCTCTTCAAAGAACACAGATCAGGAAAATAAAGGAAGTCAGTAAGTGTACTTAACTCACAACCTCAAACAATCATTTGGATTTAAATTTCTGATAAAATGTCAGCAAAACTGACAAGACTTTCTCAGGACACAAATTAAATTTCAGCCTATAATAAAAGTATTTCATGAAACTCCCTTTCATTGGTTTATTCATGTAAGGAGCACTCAACATGTGAATCACACTGTACAGAAAGCTTTGCTTTTAAGTATAATTCACATTATGAACTTTCAGGTGGCTGAGCTGTACAGAAATGAAATTCTTCTGAGACTTTGAAAACAGTAGAGGATAACCACAATGTTCTTGACTGCATTGCTTATCTCACAGCAATGGGTTATAATCCCACAGCTCTTTGTTCCAGAGCATTTGCTGAATCCATAATAGTTGAGTGTTCATGAAAGCTAATGTAGTAGATGAAAACAAATTAAATTGGATTGTGCCTAAGGCAGCTGAAAGGTACACCTGAATTTTTGATGTGGATGTCAAAACTAAATATATTGAACTTAATCATTAAAACTTTTCTGTTACTTTTGAAGAAAGAAATCCATGTCCACTAAAACTCCTTTTGTACTGGTAGATGTTTTGACTATTTCCCTATTGCAATTGAATCTTTAAGAAGAACACACACTTTCACACAGGTGACATCTCCATTGAAGAAAACACAACAATCAGATATTTTCACGAGAATTATCTCTGGAATTTTTGTTCCTTGCCATTGGAGGTAATAAATATTCAACAGAAAATATGCAGGGAAAAAATTGTCCTCAGTGATAAGTCCTGGCACACATATGAGGTTAAATGACATGTTGAAAATTTTCCTGAAGCACTTTTATGATGAGTGGAAGCTAATATTCTCTTAGGCACCTGACAAGGAAAGTATTATTTTCTTGGTGATCCTGGTTTCAAGTATCAATAGCAACATAGTAAATACTTTTATAAACAAAACACTTCATAGGGTAATGAGATTGCAGGAAAAGTAACTCAAGTAAAAGTTAAGTGTTTTACACATGAACAGAAGGTGAGTATAAGAATGTATCTCCTACTTCAAGATGCATTCTTTTTTCCTTTGTTCAAAAGGGTCTACTATATGTTGGGCATTGAATGCCTTCTAAAAAAGTTAACTATCCCTAGTAAAGGAAACTATGGTGAGAGAGCTCACTATGTGAGTAGGCCAGGGAAGTAGTAGTTTCAAGACTTCACTGAACACAGGAAGCAATACTTGGAAAAGTACTTACTTAGGAGTCAAAACACTTAAGTAATATTTCTGTTAGTGCCACAAATTAACAGAGTAACTTTGGGCTAATCACCTATCATCCTTAAGCCTCATTTTTCTTATCTTTAAAAATAAAGAGTCAGATTAGATTATCCTTAAGGTCCTTTTGGCTCTAAGATTCTAATTGATGTAACAGAGCTTTTAGCTTGGAATCAGTTCATCTTTGTATTATACTGTACTTTATTTATTGGAGACTCACTACCTGAAGATTCAATTTAAGTCTTCATTCTACTATGGTCTATAAAGACATTTTTAAAGAGTCAGTAGATTCCAGTTGTCAACTTTCCCAGATGTCATCATAAATTCTAATCAGGAAGCATTTATTGTCCACTAATGTGTACAGGGTAGATGAATTAGAGATGTAGTAGTAATCATTTAATTAATCAGAAAAACATGCAAGAATAT
The DNA here is from genome assembly GCA_028533065.1 of Trachops cirrhosus. Classification (NCBI taxonomy): domain Eukaryota; kingdom Metazoa; phylum Chordata; class Mammalia; order Chiroptera; family Phyllostomidae; genus Trachops; species Trachops cirrhosus. Next base: position 49,202,583 of record CM052548.1, on the reverse strand, counting down.
AACTCCCCACAGATCTTGCCGAGAGCATAACTATGGTTTAGCTGACTTTTGTTGGAATGCTCTGTATTTTTTAGTCTTGGCTTCATCCATCATCTTGACTCTGGGCTCTAAAAAAAAATATGAAAATGTATTTGTCTTTATTAAGTTGCTCAGCATAGCAATATTATTTAGAAATATTTCTTTTTAAAAGAGTCTCATGTTTTTAATATAACAAATAATTTGATAGATGAGTACTATAAAAATAAAAAGGTTATTTTCATATTCCTTTAGACAATTAACTATAATTCATTGTAAAAACTGTGCTTAACAGTAAAAAAACTGCAACAATCTATTGAAAATGTTAAATACCTAGCTTACTTAGAGGCGAAAAAAAGAAAGGCAAATAAGTTAAGGTCCTAACTTTTTTCTAATTTTTCTCAACAGTGTTTACCACTAACAAGGCCAATTTTAATTCAGGACAATTATTTTAGTGTTCCACACTAAATAGTGAGGTAGGCTTTTATAATCTGTAGTTCTTGGCCATTTTCCCTCTGTTGAATTAAAGCTGTTATTCCCCTAAACAATCAGATAAAGATCAATAATATTGAGATTAAAGTCCTCAAACATCATATACTAATTTCAATTGTATGCAAGCCTAAAGCTGGTGTTTAATATGTCCATTCTTTTCCTCTGTAGGCATTTATGTCCATGTTCCAGATCCTTACCCAGGAAGGATGGGTGGATGTAATGGACCAAACTCTAAATGCTGTGGGACATATGTGGGCACCTGTGGTTGCCATCTATTTTATTCTCTATCATCTTTTTGCCACTCTGGTGAGTTTAGCACTTCTTTCAATTATGTCTTAGAATTCATAATGGGATGAGCATCAACAGGTTTTTGGCTTACTTTGAATCTCTGAATGAGAGCCAGAAAACCAGTGTAGAGTAGGCTGATTGGATGAGGTCCTTTCCATATTCGATTTCTATATATAAATGAACTTGAGGAATAAGATTTCAGATGTAAATAAGAAGCTGTCTCCATCAGGTATAAGTGTTTGCATGAAGGCAAACAAGACAAAATAGAAATCTCACATTTGCATACCAATTTAAACATCTCTAATCATTCACACCCTAGATGATCTAAGGATGAAACCAGAACTACATTATTGTTATTATTATTATTATTAATCTTGTAAAGACACTCTCTTCAACTTCATCTTCTTCACAGCTGTAATTAAATTGAAGATAGACACTGGAGACCTCAGGGTACAGTCAGTGAACTGTAAATCAGCTCAGTGTTTTTGTGCTATGTGTAATGGAAAGAAAGAGATAGGGAAAAATTAAACACATAGCAGTAAATATTTTAAAAGCACAATAAAAAATGCATACCAAATGCAAGAAAAAAAATGACTTCTGTCACACAGAGTTGTCTCTTCAATGTATTTTTATTAAAAAGAAAAATGTTATGAAATGTGGCCTATGGCATACTAAGGGACATAACTCTCAGGTGTTTCTGGTGTGAAATGTACACCTTTATGTAATAAATTGGTGCATGTTTAAGAAGCAAACTTAAGCTCTGCTCTTATGTTAAAATCTCCAAGTTAGGGACCCAAAATGTTACCATTTACTAGGAACACATGAAATTAAAACAACTGCTTCTGCTATTAAAAGGCAAAATATTTCACAATTTTATTACTAATATTTGGAATAACCAAGTTATGTAACATTGCCACTTTACAGATGATGAAACTGAAGCTCAGAGAAGTTAAACTAATTTGCCCAACATCATACAGAGTGTAAATGTTAGAGTCAGAATGTTCCTAGGTCTGCCTGTTCTCATATGATCTTGCTATACTTTTTGCTACTTCCCTAGATCTGGAAACTTACTATGGTCACCAAAAACATCTGCATCAAATCAAACCTCTTCCAAAGAGTTACTAAAATAAAGCAAATTGCATATGAGCTCTAAAATCCCTTCTAATTTTAAATATCTATGAATCAAGCAAGTGCTTGAGAAACTAAATATTATGTTAGAGGTTGCATTTGCTATAAGCAAAGGTTTTCAAAACTAAGACGTGTTCATTGAAAAGTATATGGGAGATGCATTGTTATGTGGTTTAAAGTCTTTTGGGTTCAAACAGAAGAACCACAAAGAAATAATTTTGGCATTCTTTATATGCGGTAACTTTTAAAATATTCACAAAAGGAAGGAACGTTGAGTAGTGGGAATGAAAGCCTGGCTTCCAGAAGCAAATCTGACTGTGCTGGTGTTCACAGGACACTTGATGTCGCTTCCAGGACCTTTAAGTCTGTAAAGGATACTCCCTTCCAGGAGACTCCCTTCCAGGGCCTTTAAGTCTGTATCTGTTATTCATTTACTCATCCATCATTTACTCACTCATGAATTCAGCTGATGTTCATTAGGCACCTACTATGTGTTTACATTCCTTTAAAGCTATGGAATAGCTTGGGGAGTATTGATCATGAGTTAAGTGCAGGATAGATATGATTGAAAAAATGGATGTATAGGAATAATCTATGTAATTGTTTTTCTATTAAAACAATATAATTGTTTGCTAACCTCACTGTGGATTTTTTACTTGCAGATACAGATTTGATCCTTCAGTCAGAGACTCACACATTATGAAAGCAGAAAGAAAAACTATCTAGCCAGAAAACTATTTAGCAAAGTAAATGTTTTTCAAGTGAACTACAGGGATTGCTAATATAACAAAATCTTATATTAAATCTGGTACACAGACTTCTTGGGTAGTCTAAATTTTCCTTATTGGGCCAAAAATATGGCAATGATTATGGAATGCTAGAGCACTTCCAAGGATTCCTGAGATTTACCTGAACCTTTAGGAATCCACAGAACACAGCTTACAAACTCATTTCTAATTCCATTTCTTCATTCTACTGATTTAACTTTCTGCTCAAAACACTTATTATAACTTTATTGTTATTTTCAAAAGGTAGACTTTTAGTTAAAACTGAAAATTGAAGTTGTTTGTTCCTTTACTCATAATATTTTTCAAATCTCTAAAGCAATTGAGAATTGAAAAGTCCATGAGGGAGGTCTAGTAAATATGGTAGAGTACAAGAGTGTGGAGTTGGAATTCAAAATTTAGATACGGGTTCTGTCACTAAATGTGTGACTTGGAAGAATCAAACAACTTTCCTGATTTCTATGTCATCTTATATCTGAAATTGAGGATAATAATGCCCCACACCTAGTGCCAAAGTTTGCCATCACCAAGTGAGTTGAGTTTGTATTTTGGGGGAGATTTTATCCATGAAACAAGCAGATGATCATAGCTATCACCAACACTGAGTTCCTTTAAGTAAGATCGTGTGTTCATTTAAAATTATATGTTAATTAATACATGCTAAAATGTTATTATGTTACTTTAGATGTTTTTAATTTATAGATATAAAGTATTGTTAATCAGTTTAAAATATTATTTATGATTCTTCCTGGAACAAGTTTCTCTCTTCCTTCTCTTTTTTCCCCACACAATGGAGACAATTACTGTGATAAATTTCGTATGAATGTGTCTTCCAGTTTTAAATCATATTTCACTAAATTTAACATATTATCAACTATAAGAGGACTCTTATTTTGTGTAACATTAATCAAAAAAAACTAAACTAAAAATGAAGATACGTTATATCCAATTTCAGAGCTTTTAAAAGGTGAAAATAAATATGCATTGATTTATAAAATCAATGAAATACAGTAGTTTCATATATATATCCATTTAAAATAGTGTTTTTAATTTAAGATTATCTACAAACATTTTATATCACTCATTTTTAACATTAACATTGACTTTCAGTTCGAGAAGCACTGCTGTAGTGCACTGATGACCACCTCTGGTGGAGATGACTTGTGGGCACAGTTCTCTGCCATGTAACCACACACCATTCTGGGACCATGTTATATTTGATCATGTGTTTCCCCCTTTGCAAATCATTAGTAGCAGCAATTTTCAGAATAAGTAGTATCAAGCTCTACATAATTTTAAGTTTTTCACTAAATATTATTTTTGAAATCTTTTTATCTTAATATACATAAAACTCATTTGGTATGTATAGTCACAAATAAATGAAATATCACTGAATATGCCATGTTTGTTTATCAGTTTCCTTTGCAGTGAATATTTAGGTTGTTTTATAATGTTGTATATAATGTTTTATAATACATTTGTACTTTGTGTCCACTTATATGAAAGTTTCTCTAGTATATCCCTGGCTGGTGTGGCTCAGTGGATTGGGTGCTGGCCTATAATCCAAAGGTTGCTGGTTCAATTCCCAGTCAGGGCACATGCCCTGGATTGTGGGACCAGGTTCCCATTGGGGGAAGCATAAGAGGTAACCATGCATTGATGTTTCTCTCCCTCTCTTTCTCTTCCCTTCCCTTCTCTCTAAAAAAGGAATAAATAAAATCTTTTATTTAAAAAAAAGAAAGTTATTCTAGTATATATGGCAGAAAGTAGAATACTGAATACTGCCCAAATGGAACACAGGTCTGCAAGCACGTACCAAATCTGATCCATAGGCTTTATCTATATAGCCTGTGAACTAAAACTGGTTTGTGCATTTTCAAATGGTTGACTTTGACTACCTGTGTAATATCCTCACTATTGCCTCTTGGCCCTCAAAGCCTAAAATACTTACTCTCTGTACCTTTCATCTGCAGTCGTCTGCTCTGTAAGCAAGGTGCACTAACTTATCTTCTCAAGTGTAATGATTGAGACTCTGTGAGCTTTCGTTCTCACTTATGGTTGATATTATTAGACATTTAAGATTTTGACAATCTAGTGAGTTGAATGGTGAGATTACTTTTCCTTAACGTGCATATTTGCATTTCCATAATTATTAATAAGGGAACACTTCTTGATGTATTGATTGGCCATCTTCTCTGTGACTCCCCCCAAAATATGCTTTACCTCTTTTTCTAAAATTTGTTTTGTTTCTTTTAAATTCATTTGTTGGAGTAATACATGTTTTTTGGATATTAATTCCTTGACTACTCTATAAAAGTCCTTTCTTAGGCAGTATTTTGTTATTTCAATTTGTGGTATATTTTGACATTAATTTTTTTCTAAAGACTTGTAGATATTTAATCGACAAAAAAGTAAAGATTACCCTGTCTGGTGTAGCTCAGTGGATTGAGCTCAGGCTGTGAACCAAATGGTCGCCAGATCAATTCCCAATCAGGGTACACACCTGTGTTGTGGGCCAGGCCCGCAGGACGGGGCACGCAAGAGGCAACCACACATTGATGTTTCTCTTCCTCTCTCTTTCCTTTCCCTGTCTCTAAAAATAAGTAAAATCTTTTTTTAAAAAAAGTGAAGATAGCCACCATACACACTCTTCAACTGATTTCTACCTATAAACAATAATGTGTGTGGGAATGAAGCAGGACATTTTCTGCCTCCCTGCTAAAATAGAAAAAGGATAAGATTTACCTTGAACATTTCAGGTGTCTCTTTCTTTCTTTTTTTTTCTTTTTTACTACCCCCCACCACAGCCATATCCATCTCCCTCCCCTGATTCCACACCCCCTTGCTTTTGTCCATATGTCTTTTATAGTTGTTCCTATAAACTCTTCACCCTTCCCCCGCAATATCCCCTCTCACCTCCCCTCTGGTTACTGTCAGTTTGTCCTTAATATCAATGTCTCTGGTTACATTTTGCTTGCTTATTTGTTTTGTTGTTTAGGTTCCACTTAAAGGTGAGATCATATGGTATTTGTCTTTCACTGCCTGGTTTATTGCACTTAGCATAATGCTCTCCAGTTCCATCCATGCTGTTGCAAAGGGTAGGAGCTCCTTCTTTCTTTCTCCTGTGTAGGAGTCCATCATGTACATGTACCAGTTTTTTTATCCATTCATTTGCTGATGGGCACTTAGGTAGCTTCCGGTACTTGGCTGTTGTAAATTGTGCTGCTGTGAACATTGAGGTGCATAGGTTTTTTGGATTGGTGTTTCAGGGTTCTTAGGGTATAATCTCAGCAGTGGGATTTCTGGGTCAAAAGACAGCTCTATTTTCAGTTTTCTGAGGGAATTCCAGACTGTTTTCCATAGTGGCTGCACCAGTCTAGATTCCCACCAACAATCAACCAGGGTTCCCTTTTCTCTACATCCTCTCCAATACTTGTTCTTTGTTGATTCATTTATGATGGCCATTCTGACAGGTGTGAAGTGGTACCTCATTGTGGTTTTAATTTGCATCTCTCTGATGGCTGGTGATGCTGAGCATCTTTTTATTTCTCTGGACCCTCTGTATGTCCTACTTGTAGAAGTGTCTATTAAAGTCCTTTGCCCATATTTTAACTGGGTTTTTATCTTCCTGGACTGCCTTGGCCACTCTCTCAAGAGGAGAGCACCCTGACCCTTGCCTTGACAAGCTTTTATTGCTTTTCTGGGCACATTATATGATGGTCCTGTTTAACTATGCACAGGGTTGCTTTAGGTGGTTATCTTTTACAGAAAAAAAGGATAGGATGCCTCTAATCTTATCACAGAAGAAGGATATTTGCAAATACAAAGGGAAAAGTGGTTGAACTGGTTACACTTGTCCTTGGAAGGTTTAGCATGGATTTTAGGAAGTAACTTTAAAGATATGCAGTAAACGTTTGCTGCCTCAATTCAGGGTAAGAGAGTTTTAGCAAAAAGCAAGTCTCAAAGCAGTCTAGGTACAATGCAAGCCTGATTCCCCATGGGAGAACCTAACCATGGGCCTGGGTCCTGTGCATCAGACCTCACTTTCCACTGGCTTCCCAGGTGGGAGCTGGGCCCATGCCACAAAGAACAGTCTCCTATATAGATACTTTATTTTTCTTGTAGCTCTATCAAATGGGATTTTTTTCCTGTTTTCGGCTTCTGATGTTTCATTGTTGATATACAAAAAGGCCTTTGATTTCTAAATACTGACTTTGTATTCTGCTGTTTTGCCAAATTCACTTGTTAGGTCGAGTAGTTTTTTTGGTGGACTCTGTAGGATTTTCTATGTACACTATCACGTCAACTGCAAACAATGACAGTTTTGCTTTCTCCTTACCAATGTGGATGCCTTTTATTTCTTTTTCTTGTCTGATTGCTGTGGCTTAGCCCTCCAGTATTATGTTTAATAGGAGTGGTTACAGTGGGCATCCTTGTCTTGTTCCTGATCTTAGTGGGAAAGCTCTAAGTTTTTGTCCATTGAGTATGATACTGGCTGTAGGTCTCTCATATATGGCCTTTATTATGTTGAGGAATGCTCCCACTATTCCCACGTTACTGAATGTTTTAATCATAAATGGGTGCTGTACATTATCAAATGCTTTTTCTCATCTATTGACATGAACATGTGTTTTTGTCTTTCATTTTGTTTATGTAATGTATTATGTTTATTGATTTGTGAATACTGAACCATCCTTGCATCCTTGGGATGGATCCCACTTTGGTCATGGTGTATGATCTTTTCAATATATTGCTGGATATGGTTTGCCAGTATTTTGTTGAGGATTTTAGTGTCTATGTTCATCAGCAATATTGGCCTGAAATTTTCTTTCTTTGTTGTGTCTTTATCTAGTTATGGGATGAGGATGATGCTGACTTCAAGAAAAGAGTTTGGGAGTCTTCTGTCTTCTTGGAAATTTTGGAATGGTCTGTAAAAGTATAGGGGTTAGCTCTTCCTTAAATGTTTTGTAAAATTCTCCTGTGAAACTGCCCAGACCAGGGCATTTGTGTGCCAGGAGTTTTTTGATTGCTGCTTTAATTTTGTCAGCTGTTATCAGTCTGTTCAGGCTTTCTGCTTCTTCTTCACTGAGTTTTGGAAGATTATATTTTTCTAGAAATTTGTCCATTTCACCTAGGTTTTCAAATTTCTTGGCATAGTTCTTCACAGGAATTTCTTACAATCCTTTGTATTTCTGTGGTATCAATTGTAATCTCTCCTTTTTCATTTCTGATTGTGTTTATTTGGGTCCTCTCTCTTTTTATCTTGATGAGTCTGCTTAATGTATTGTCGATTTTGTTTGTCTTTTCAAAGAACCAGCTCCTAGAATTATTGATCCTTAGAATTGTGCTTTTAATCTCTATTTCATTTAATTCTGCTCTGATCTGGGTTGTTTCCTTCCTTCTACTAGCTCTGGGCTATAGTGTTGTTGTTCCTCCAGTTCTTGTAGATGCAGGATTCAGTTGTTTATTTGAAATGTTTCTATCTTTTTTTAGGTGGGTCTCTATTGCTATGCACTTCCCTCTCAGGACTGCCTTCCCTTTCTCCCATAATTTTTGGGTTGTTGTGAGTTCATTTTTGTTTGTTTCCAGAAACATTTTAATTTCTTCCTCGATCTCATTCTTGACCCATTCATTGTTTAATGCCATGCTATTCAGTCTCCGTGAGTCTGAGTGTTTTTGTTTTTTTTTCCTTGAGGTTGGTTTCTGATTGCAAGCCCTTGTGGTCTGAGAAAATGCTTGATATGATTTCAATTTTCTTGAATTTGTTGAGGCTTGTTTTGTGTCCTACCAGGTGGTATATCTTTTAAAATGTTGCATGGCATTTGAAAAGAATGTGTATTTTGCTTCTTGGGATAAAAGACTCTATATATATATATCAGTTAAGTTCATTTGAACTAAGGCATTGTTCAATGCCACAATATCTTTGTTATTTTGTTTTTGATCTAGGGCATTGTTCAATGCCACAATATCTTTGTTATTTTGTTTGGAAGATCTATCCACTTTTGATAGTGGGGTGTTAAAATCTCCTACTATAATAGTGTTTGTCCATATCTTTGTTGAACTCCAGATTTTCTTTATGTATTTGGGTGCTCCTATGTTTGATGCATATATGTTTACAATGTTTATGTCTTCTTGATGGATTCTTCCTTTGAGTGCTATGAAGTGTCCTTCTGGGTCTCTTTTTATGGCCCTTGTTTTGAAGTCTATTTTGTCTGATACGAGTTTTGCTACCCCGGCTGTTCTTTCCTATCCATTTGTCCATTTGGAATATTTATCTCCAACTTTTCACTTTCAGTCTGTGTAGGTCTTTTGTTCTGAGGTGGGTCTCTTGTAGGCAGCATATGTGTGGGTCATCCTTTCTTGTCCATTCAGCTATTCTGTGTCTTTTGATTGGATCATTAATCCATTAAAATTTCAGGTTTTGTTGATAGGTATTTGTTATTTTTTCTCTTTGTTCCTCTCTTTCACTCTTTCCTTTCTCTTCTTATAATAGTCCATTTAGTAAGTCTTGTAGTGCTGGTTTGGTGGAGATGGATTCTTTCAGCCTTCTTTTGTCTGGGAAAATCCTTATTTCACCTTCCATTTTAATTGAGAGCTCACTAGGTAGATTAATATTGGTTGCAGACTTTTGTTTTTCATTACTTGGAATATCTCTTGCCATTCTTTCCTGTATTGGAGTGTTTCTGTTGAGAAATCAACTGCTAGTCTTAACAGAGTCCCTTTGCATGTTACTTCTTGTTTCTCCCTTGCTGCCTTTAAGATTCTCTCTTTGTTTTTAATACTTGGCATTTTAAATCTGATATATCTTGTACTTGGGCTCTTCGGGTTTATCTTGATTAGACTCTCTGTGCTTCCTGAACTTGCATGGTTTTTCCTCTCTCCAGGTTCAGAAAGTTTTCTGTCATTATTTTTTCAAACTGGTTTTCTGTCCCTTGTTCCTTTTCTTCTCCTTCTGGTATTCCTATGATTTGAATGTTGTTGAATTTCATGTTATCTTGGAGTTCCCTTAAGCTATCTTCATATTTTTGGGGGTCTTTTTTCATGCAGCTGCTCTGCCTGGGTGTTCCTTTCCACCTTGTCTTCCAGCTCACTAATTAGGTCCTCTGCTTCATGCAGCCTACTTGTAATTACTTCTAGTGTATTTTTTATTTCTGAAATTTTATTGTTCATTTCTTCCTTGTTTCTGTTTATGGTTTCTATTTCCTTTTTCATACTGTTGTAGTTCTCACTCAGTTTCTTGTAGTTGTTTGTGAGTTCATTGAGCATCCTTATAACCATTATTTGAATTCTGTATCTGATAGTTTACTTACCTCCATTTCATTTAGCTCTTATAGTGGGGAGTCTTCCACTCCTTTTGATTGCAGGTTCATTTTTGTCTCCCCATTTTAGGTGACTTTTTTTGTTTGTTTCTGTGCTTCCTGATGTTTCACCTTGCTAGCTGTCTTTGTAGGGTGAACTTTTATGGTAGCAATTCTGTGGGATTCAGTGGTATGGTCCCTTTGATCTCCTTGTCTGGACACTCTAGGTTTGCCCTTTCTTCTGTATGTGTGGGCTCTCTTATTGTACTTGGGTTTTTACCTTTAGGTTGTTCCTTTGTTGGTGGGTTTTCTCCTCCAGCAGGTATACTAATGTTCACAGCTCCTACCTAATCTTATATGTGATCAATGGCAGGGGTAGGCAAAGTAGATTAAGACAGAGGGAGAGTATTCTATTTAAAGTACCAACAAGTAGAGAAGAGATAGGAGATCCTTTGGATAAGTATAGTGTTAACCATGATATTTCACCCAACTAGCCGCTTTTTATAAAAGGTGAAAAAGATAATACTCTTGTTAGAGGAAGGGAGGATTATGAGCTGAATCCAGAAAACAGAGTTCTCATTCAAGATTAGATGATGAAATACACTGAGAGTAAAGGATAGAAAGTAGGCATAGTGTACAAGAGAATAGAGGTAACCACAACAATAATAAAGCTCAGGAATAAAATGACTTGGGCTAAGATCAGGGAGGGATGCTGTGTAGTACATACAATTTTACAGATGACAATTATTTACAATAGTACTGGAACAGCAATAATATGACCGGAAATATATGATGTGAATAACAAGAATAGAAAGTACACAATCAAGAGAAGTGTATTATTGGAACAAAAATGAAGTGAAAGAAGGAAAATTAAAATACAATGTGTAGAGAGAATAAGGAAAACCAGTCAAACAGTGCAATTAAACAGAGAAATAAAATGATGACAACTAAACAGAAAGAAGTGAAATAAAAAAATACTAATAAAAAGTAAAAATAATGGAAAAATAATAATAATACAAATAAACAATAAAATATCAGTTCTATGGGATAGCAAAGTTAATTTGTCTCAGTTTCTCAGTTGTTGGGGTTAGCCTTGTGCTCCCTCCTTGGATCTGTCTCTGGACCTTTCACAACTCCAGGTCTTACTGTCTCACTTGGGGGAAAAAAGAAAAAACCAAAACAGGAGAGGAAGGCAAAAAATAAGCCTCCTGCTGACTTTAAACCCACTGATGAGTTCTGCTGGTGTTCCTGGATGCCACAGAAGGAGGAGGGCTGGAGTTTGCTTTTCCTATAGTTTTGCCAGGGTGGGTGCCAGGTCTGCGCTGCAAAATTCACATGTGCCCAGCCTCCAGCCCAGGTCCTCCAAGAGCTACCAGGCCCCTGCTGTCTGTCTGTGCCAGGCCTGCACCTTTAATCCGCAATTTGTGTGATGTCCATGTGGTGCACCTCCTCCTTGCTCTTTGCAAGCCCAGCATTGCTGGAGCCCACCGGGCAGGTGTCTCCACTGAGGTTCTGGGCAAACAATGTGAATCAGCTTCCTGGCTAGGCCAGAGTCCAGTGAGGGCTCGAGGCTCAAACCAGCCTTAGGGTGAGGTGTGTGAATCAGCTGCCTGGCAAGCTGTGTGAGCCAGCTGCTGCTTGGGAGTTCCTTACAAAATGACTTTGAGAGTTTTTTTTGTTGTTGTTGGTGGTTTTTTTTTGTTGTTGTTGTTAGTAAAAGCCTCTTGTTTAAGCCTGTAGTTCTTAACAAGTGCCTAGCTTTTCACACAGCCTAACTTTCTAACCAGACTGGAGACTCTCCAGGTTGGGCCTAACATGTCCCAACTCTTCTCCCTTCTCCAGGTGTTTCCTGGCACCCCAGTTTCTCTGGTAACAACCTACCTAGCATCCATAGTCCCCATGGGTGTATACCACCTCTATGTGTCTCCCACTTAGTCTCTACTTCACACAATGACTTCAAGCATCCAGGTCCCTCTTATTGCCAGGCTGCCCTCCCTGCTTTGCTAGATGAGGGACCTGGTGATTTAACTCTCCTCCAAGTATCCTGAGGCAGGCACCCGGCCTGGGGCCATAGCAGCCTAGGTCCCTCTGCAGATCCCAGGGACCTTAGCATTGCAACACAATCTCCTCACCGCCTGTTTATCAGTGTCCTCTACAATTTTTGGCCTCCAAACTTCATATAAGCTGGGATTCCATTTGCTGTTCACTCTGTTCCTCAAAAGATTGACTAGGTGTTCCAGCTGGGCACAGGGAGAACTGGGTTCTGCTCCTACCTACCTCACCGCTGTCTTCTTGAGCAGGTCTAACATTACATTTTGATATGGACAAACTATCAATTTTTCAATTATGGTCAATATTGATTTTGGACTCATGCTTAAGATAATTCTTTGTCACCCTGAGGTAATAAAAATATTCTCTTCTATCTTCTAATTGTTTTAAATATTTGCCTTTTACCTTTAGGTCTTTAATGCATCTCAACTTACTCTTTATATCTAGTTTAATTTAGGTGAGATACGCTGTTTAAATAAAACTCAAATTGACTTTTCTCAAACACATTATGTTAGATTTTTTGTTTTGAGATATTTAGTTGTCCTGATTATGAACTTAAAGCAAAAAGGTCAGCTATACAGATATTTAAATTTACAAATGACTTTTTAAATGAAAACTAATTAATTCAGTTAAAGAGAATACTCTATAACTAAACTAAAACTAAAAGTGTTATTTCTATGCTACTCAAAATATCTAGAGACTCAAGATACTTCCCCAGTTCACTGAGATTTTGTTTAAAGTATGACCAGCAATTATTTTTCTTTTCTTGTTTATTCTCAGACTGACCATCATTGTAATGGACTCTATTAAGTTAGCTCAGTTTGATTCAGCAGTTTTACTAAATCTCAACTAATATGTGTAAGTAGTAACTTACATTCTAACTGAAGTGGGAAAGAGCTTAATATCTATCCTTTTGGGGCCTATAACTAGTACAGAAATAGGACTAGTAAATACAAACAAACCAATAAAACCTATGATTCAAGTCCTAAAGATACAAGTGATAAAACAGCTGTGAGTACATGTCATTGCTAGGCAATCAATGCCCACAGAACAAACATCAGCCTCCCAGTCATTCCAGCTCTACCTGATCTGAAAGAGTTTAAAATATTAGCAGTAAAGCAGTCAGACTTTGTTTATGGACATGTAAATATGTGCATGAATATGATAAGCCTGTGATAATATATATATATATATCACACTCTCTTAAAAACTGAATATTTAATAAGTTGAAAATCTCCATTCCATAAGCCTGTCTTTAGCCTTGAACTTACCTTAAAATAAGAATTTTTGTTAAATTGTATGTTTGTTTTGGCAAAATCCTACAAAGTATTGCAAACCAAATGAAAAAACAAGTGTGTGTGTGTGTGTGCGTGTGTGTGTGTGCGTGTATACGAGCTGTGATTGTGTTTTAATCCATGCTGGCTATTGGTGCCCTACAACCTGCGGTGAGTCCCTGATTTAGTCTTCCCAGGGACCTGCATGTACCAAGCAGGAAAAAAGGAAAAAAATGTTTCACTGCAGTTTGTTCTAGCATAAAAAAACAGCAGGCTGTTCTATTGCCCCCTGCGGGCACCCATTTTCCAGCTCACAATGAAAATCAAGCTTAAGTGTTTAGCAAATGCATATTCATAACCATTATCTATAATCCCTTTAAAATGGCTCTCTCAAAGGCCAGCTACACATTCTGTATTTCTGTCCCAGCTTCAATTTTCCAAATGCTTGTGAAATTCATCTTTTTCTTCACTTTTGCCAATGATTTGGGGATTAAAGACTGTGGAAGCCTTAACAGTCTTTTTTAATAGAGTCTTTTTTGAAAGACTCTATTTGCTTTTTTTTAATTCTCCGTGCTTTTTGCTTTGTTATTGTTTCAAAGGAAAGCCCTGTGATGTGAATATTGAAAGAGAGGAAATGTAATTAAGCATCCATTGTGGGTAGTCTTTATGTTACCTTGGAAGTGCTTAAATTAACACAGCAATCATTTGATTTTGCTTCTGCATTGGCAGCTTTTTGAGATAGTCATATTTTGCTGACAAAAATGGGCACTCCAAAGTGTAAATTAAATAATTTGATTTCATAGAATTCATTTAAAAGTGCATCTGTGTTGAACATTTCCCATTTTACAGTGCTCTGATTACATTTGACTTTCTGTTGACCTGTATAAAAAATGAGATTGTTTCCAACTATAGCCTGCAAGACAGCTTAGGATAGTGTGATTATAAATGGTAAGAAGGAAAAAAACACACACAAGAATATGGGTTGTTGACCAGATACCTGCTGTGCTTTTATTTTATATTTGAAAATAATTTTTTAAAAATAGAAATTTTAATGGAGTTCATAGTAAAGAAAAAATAAGATTAAAGCTGACATTTCAGCTAACAGGCTATATTTAAGCTATAGAAAAAGGAAAGGAAAATAGTAAAATTAAACTTTAGAAAAGAAGTGAAAATGAAAAGGGATGGATATCTAAGGTTAAGTGTAAGTATATGTGTAGGTCAGGAGAATACAAAATAGGATATGCAGCTACAGACACAGAAATTCTCAGCCAAGAAAACACTTTCTAAAATGGTAAGGCTGCCCTCTTATAAAAATAAGCCATAATTTTCAGCAGTCTTAATCATGAAAACCCAAAAATGAGTACATTGGAAAGAATGTTCATATCTAAACAAAAAATGTAGGAAATAATGAAACTAGAAATACAAATTCTGCAGTTTATTGAATTTTGCTGAAATGGACTATGGATAAATGCAAAAAAAAAAACAAGTTCACTGTGGTTAAACATATAAAACTTAAAACATGGTGAATACCTAGCAAATCCTTAGCTCAGATGAGTCTGGCCTTTTCAGAAGCATGTAAGGTTTGAGAGGAGTAGTTAGAAAAAGAGAAGAGGGATCATAAGGATATGTTGTACTTGAACACCTCTTAAGACTCTGAGGCAGAAGCCATATTAAACATGGAAAAGGATGCTTTGAATTCCACTAAGTTAGAGGGGCAACATCCCACCAATATGTTGCTATATCATTCATAAAAATTCTAAGGATACTTGCCAGGCTTCTAGAGACCTGATGTGTGGCATTTTCCACACTGAATGCATTGCCAATGCTAAAAGTATCTTATGAATGGGCATTATAATCTGATGTATTAAAGACTTAGATACTTGAAAATTTTAATATTTATTCTCCATTTTTCATTGACATTGGTAATTCATGTTTCAATAGTGATCATAGAATAAGGAAGTGACTGTATTATCAGTTGTATATTACAAGGAGAATAAATACTTTTGTTGCACATTCATATAATGGAATGTTAGAGACCTGTTAAAAGTGGCAACTAGCCAGAGCATGTATATATATAAATCTTTTTTGTAAAGCATTACACAAATGATATACTGCTGTTGAAAGGATATATCATTTGTAGTTTAACAAAGCACCAGAGGAAATGAAAAGGTATATAGTTAGTCTTTATTCCCTTAGAAATTACATCATTCAAAAAATACTGATATAATATTTGATGCCACATTACAAACTTAAATATTATATAAATCTGAATATTAAAAAATAAAGTAGAATAGGTCAGTGCATAATTTTTTAATTATTTTATTGTTGTTCAATTACAGTTATCTGCATTTACCCTCACCACTCCCCCCCCAGCCATAATTTAGAACTAGCAAAATATAAAGGTGTTTCATGCAAATGATGAAGCTCTTTGAGTCAATGTGGCAAGCCTCTGTAAAATTTCTTTATTATATTAATAACATTTTAATATAAACCTGTAAATCACATTCAATGGCTATGAGAAAACTTTTGACACAGCACATGTGGCACTTGTAAGTACATACACATTGAATGAAAATAAGATTCAGACAACAATGTAATGGGTTCAGATTATTAATGAGCATTATCTCAGGTTTCTGTAAAAATAGAACAAACATGAATAAAACACAGGAATTGAGGGATGGTTTTGCTTTCAGAAAAAAGACCCATCCCCTGCTCCAATGTCTTTCACTACAATACACTGGGAAGTAGCTGACACCCCCTTCACTCCACAATCCCAGTCCAATTCCTCACAGCACTGGGTCTGTAGAAAAACAATATCTCACTGACAGTGTTAATTAAAAATAAAGGAAACCAAGCTGCCACCTTCCCTTCACTTCTATTTCTTTATCACAGTGCTTATTGCCACCTTATTAGAGTCTGAAAAAAGAACTACAATATAATTCTCACCTCCTCACAATGGGATGAAGGCTAATCCTGCCCTCCTGTATCTTCTATCTCCATTCCAAAGAGACAGTCAAAGCCAGGCTTCCGTCACCTCTCACCCTGCATGCCAAATCCTCCCCTTATCACAGTGCCACTTCAGGAACAAGGAGACAAGGATCAAGCTAAAAGTCCATGTAGAAATAGTTTTGGGAGGAAACTTAAGCTCTGTGTATATTTTTAAATGGTTTCTGGTTTTACCATCACATTGTCATGTTAATTAAGCAGTGATGCTTAAACATTCAAGGGTATCTGTTTAAATGAACTTGGGTTTAATGATGGTTTAAAGGCAACTATGAACTTTCTCTTATATAACTCCTAAATTTATTGTCAAAACCGTTCCCAAACTTTTGTCTCAATTCTGTAAGCCTGGGGCTTTCAAACTGCAAAGCTCCTTCAGCACTTTTCCTAACAAAACCAAAGCCTTTCCTTTTTGAGTCTTGCCTTCATTCTACAGTGAAAATCAAACTCTTATCTACATGACAAGGAAAAAAGGCAGCTAGCACCCCACATCTGTTTCTCTTCCTTCTGCTGTGAGGGTAGCTTTCTTCTCTTTTGTCTAAGAAGAATGTATAAAATGTATTTTACAAAATATATAAATAAAATGTTATATACTTAATAACTTTTTGTCAAACTGTACACTGTCGAGTTACCATTGCAATGATCCAGTTTAAAACATATTGCATATATTAAAAAGAAAAGCAATAAAATCATCTGAAAGAAAAAAATTAATGGAGAAGAAACTAATTTCATCACTTTGTGATTGTTACAGCCACCCTCTCCTACCTCAGCAGCCTGCCCCAGCCTTCTCCCTGGCGGCCATGCTGGCTGGTCTTACCTGCTCAGCAGGCCCTTAATTAGCCACATGCTCCCAAAATCCTGTTTCTGTTCATAACACCTAGAAAGCCTTCCTCACAATTCTCTATCTGCCAAAACCATTCTTTTCCTTAGTATCTTGTTGTCTTGATAGCACAGGATTGTACTCAGTGCCTCACAATCTTAAATAAGTAACTTTCAGAAGATGCACCAGACCCATTTTCCCAAATCAGCTCTCAGAAATCTAAATGCTTACAGGGCACACAACTACATGTGTGATATTCTGTTTGGGTTTAGTTTCTCTTTGTCAGTCTTCACACGTGTGTCGCACCCTGAACCCACACTATAATTTTCCTTCACATTCCTGCGTTCTGAAAAGAAAGGAGAGTGTTTTCTGTGACAGAATATGAAGGAGGCAGAAAGCTCTGGAAAGAGGCAGGGATGCAAAGCATGTTTGGGTGGTAGGGTGGCATGCCATTCTCAAAGGCAACAACAGTACTGGTACCAACGTGGATGTGCTATGACATTCAAGATTTGTCTTGTACCTACTTCTTGTTTTAACTTGGGTGGGAAATAGCCTTGCTACTGGCCCCACGTGGACAAGGGGCAGCCTAGATAGAGTTGAGGAGTTGCCTGAGAGGTCTCCTAAGAACATGTCTCCCATACTTTCTGCCTGGAACTGTAGAATTTCCAAAGTTCCTTGGGAGTTGAGAGTCAGTGTATAGGAACACCATTGTAGGAACAGTGGCCTAAGCCAGAGACCAGGTAGAGAGAGGAAGAGGTTGTGTGGGGGCCCTCCAAAAAGATATGCCCATGCTCTAAGACCAGAAGGTTTGACTGTGACCTTATCTGGGAAAAGGGTATTTGCAGATATAATTAAATTGAGGATTTTGAGATGAGATCATCCTGGATTACCCAGGTGGGTCCTAAATCCAATGACAAGTGTCCTTATAAGAGATAGATAAGGACAAGATACAGGAAGGAAGAGAAAGCCATGTGAAGACAGAGGAAGAGATTGGAGTGGTGCAGCCACAAGCCAAAGAACACCTGGGGCCACCAGAAGCTGGAAGAGGCAAGGAAGGATTCTCCCTTAGAGCATTTAGAGGGAACATGTCCAGCTAACAACTTGATTTTGCACTTCTGACCTCCAGAACTGTCATAGAATACATTTATGCTGTTTTAGGCCACTAAACTTGTGCAATTTGTTACAGCAGCCTGAATAAACTAATACCTACACTGCCACTGTGAATCAGAGATCTTAGCAGGAGTTGCAAGGTCTGAGTGGTGACTAATTCAACAGGGAGAAAGCTAAACTAATATTAACAAATGGGAATACTTTGTTAAGAGAGAAATTAAAAGGAAGAATATAAATTAGGAATGAAAAAGATTATCAAATGAATGTGGAACTGTAGAGAATTGAAAGCTGAAAAGGGACTAGAAATTAAAATGTTTTTAAAATACTGCATTTTTGTTGCCTTTATTTTACCTAATTTACCCATTCTAAAGGAAGCATATGAAGCTTTTTATGATTCTTTTAAAAAAGAAGATTTTTCATTTGAAAAATATGGTGAGATGCAAAAAAGGAAGAAAATTCAGTTTTTACAGTCAGTCACCACTAACATTTCTAAAGAACGTCTTTCTAGCCTTTTATCTATTATTCCTTTTGTACATGGTTGCATTTCTACCATATATACTCTTATCTAATATTGTAATCTAAGCATTTTTAAATAGTAATTCAAATGTATGAGTACATTAATTATCTATTGCTAGATAACAAATTATGAACAACTTAAGAGTTTATACTACAATAAACATTTATTATCTCATGCAGTTTCTGCAGGTTAGGAATCTGAGACAGGTTTAGATGGTGTTTCTAATTCAGAATGTCTGATGAGCTTCTAATTAAGCCCTTGGCTGCAGCTGTGGGCTTTATTGAGGCTGGAGTATTCTCTTCCAAGACAGGTCACTCAAAGCTGTTGTCAGAAGGATTTAGCTCATCACCACATGGGCCTCTCCCTAGGGCCCCTTGAGTGTCTTCATGATATGGCACCTGGCTTCCACCAGAGTGGGTGACCCAAGAGAGAGCACGGAGAAAACCACAATGTCTCTTATCACCTGATCTCACAAATCACATATGATCATATCCATAACCTGTTGATTACACAGACCAGCCATAGTCATCGTGGTGGGGACTCCAGAGACTCACAAAAGTGTGAACATCAGAAGGACTTCTGCAAGACTAGCTACCAGAATGTGAATTTTTAATGGCATTAATTTTATAATAGGGATCTCTATTAACTGTATTAACTATTTAAATAAGGTTAGATATTATTTCCAGTATTTCATTACTACAAATAACTATCAAGAACCTTTGTAAATAAAAATTTTATCAGTCCTTCAGATTATTTTCTTTGGATATAGTCTTAGAAGGGGGGTTATTGAGTTGTAAATTTTTTCTTAATTTCCACTTTAAACTGACTTCATAAGCAAGTTAATGTGTATATTATTTATTTCAATTAATATATTTATTTCCTTCAATGTACTTGAGATAAGTACCTAAATACCTATGAAGTGATTCACTATTACATGCCTATTTTTTATTTAATGCATTCTATATGACATATCTTTCAGGTAGATATTTTATATCATATATAATATTTCGATACTTAATGACATGTGGATCATTCTCATTTTTATTTAACCATTTTATAGATCCTCCTGAGTTTGTTTGTTGCTGTTATTTTAGACAACTTAGAACTTGATGAAGATCTAAAGAAGCTAAAACAGGTAAGAAATGCATGGGGAATTCTTTAAAATGCATGCTAACAGGTAATGTCAGAGCAGTTTGAGCTTCAAAGTCAAAAAATAAAAAGTTGTAATAAATTAAGACAGTGTAAATTGACAAAATGTTTTTGTTTAGCTTTTATTTATTATCAGCAAAGAAAATTTTTTTACTACTCTATAATTATCCTGGGAATATTTTTTTAATTATATACATATGATTTTATTTCTGGCCCCTTCATTACATTTTATTAATCTACATGTCTATCCTTGTGCCAGTACGACAGTACTTTATACTCTTTTTGTTAAATTTTTTTTGTTTCTTTTTCATATATTTTCTTTTTAAAAAAATTTTATTTTAATTGTTCTTAAAGTACAGTTTTCGGTCCTTTACTCCCATCCCAGCCCACCCCCCCATTCCTCCCTAATTGCCCCGCTTTTCCACCCCCCTAGTTTTTGTCCATGTGTTCTTTATATTTCTTCCTGTAAACCCTTCCCATTCTCCCCTGAAATTGCCCTAAAATTCCCTCTCCTCCCCCATCTGGTCACTATCAGCCTGTTCTCTATTTCAGTGTCTTTAGCTATATTTTGCTTGCTCTTTGTTTTGTTCTTTAGGCTCCTGTTAAAGGTGAGACCACATGGTATTTGTCTTTTACCACCTAGCTTATTTCACTTAGCATAATGCTTTTCAGCTCCATATATGCCGTTGCAAAGGGTAGGAGCTCCTTCTTTCTTTCCGCTGCACAGAATTCCATTGTGTAAATGTACCATAGTTTTTTGATCCATTCATTTACTGATGGGCATCTAGGTTGCTTCCAACACTTGGCTATTGTAAATTGTGCTGCTGTGAACATTGGGGTGCATAGGTTCTTTTGGATTGGTGTTTCAGGGTTCTTAGGATATAGTCCCAGCAGTGGAATTGCCGTGTCAAAAGGCAAACCCGTTTTTAGTTTTCTGAGAAAATTCCATACTGTTTTCCACAGTGGTTGTACCAGTCTGCAATCCCACCAACAGTGCAGTAGGGTTCCCTTTTCTCCGCAACCTCTCCAACACTTGTTGTTTGTTGCTTTGTTTATGAGGTCCATTCTGACGGGTATGAAGTAGTATCTCATTGTGGTTTTAATTTGCATCTCTCTGATAGCTAGCAATACTGAGCATCTTTCCATGTGTCTCTGGATCCTCTCTGTGTCCTCCTTGGAGAAGTGTCTGTTCAAGTCCATTGCCCACTTTTTAATTGGGTGGCTTGTCTTCTTCGAGTGGAGTCATGTAAGTTCTTTATATATTTGGAGATTAAATCCTCGTCTGAGGTATCATTGGCAAATATGTTTTCTCATACAGATGGTTCTCTTTTTATTTTAATACTGTTTTCTTCAGCCGTGGAGAAGCTTTTTACTTTGATGAGATCCCATTTGTTTATTCTTTCCTTTATGTACCTTGCTCTAGCAGACGTGTCAGTAAAAATGTTTCTGCATGCAATATCTGAGATTTTCCTGCCTATGTTCTCTTCTAGGACTTTAATGATGTCACGGTTTATATTTAAATCTTTTATCCACCTTGAATTTATTTTTGTGTATGGTGTAAGTTGGTGTTCGAGTTTCATTTTTTTGAACGTAGCTGTCCAGTTCTCCCAACAACATTTGTTGAAGAGGCTATTTTTACTCCGTTTTATGTTGCTGCCCCCTTTGTCAAATATTGATTGACCATAGAGACTTGGATTTATTTCTGGGCTCTCTGTTCTGTTCCATTGGTCCATATGCCTGTTTTTATGCCTGTTCCAGGCTGTTTTGATTACACTGGCCTTGTAATACATTTTAGTATCAGGTATTGTGATCCCTCCTACTTTACTCTTCTTTCTCAAAATTGCAGCAGCTATTTGGGGTCGTTTATGGTTCCATATAAATTTTTGAAGTGTTTGTTCTATGTCTGTGAAATATGCCATTGGTACTTTAATAGGGATTGCATTGAATGTGTAGATTGCTTTGGGTAGTATGGACATTTTGATGATGTTAATTCTTCCAATCCACAAACATCGTATATGTTTCCATTTGTTTGTGTCCTCCTTGATTTCTTTCTTCAGTGTTGTGTAGTTTTCTGAATACAGGTCTTTCATCTCTTTGGTTAGATTTATTACTAGGTATTTTATTTTTCATTTTTCTATATTGAATGGCATTTTTTCTTGATTTCTGCTTCTGCTGTTTCATTGTTGGTATACAAAAATGCTTCTGATTTTGGGATATTGATTTTTGTATCCCACTGTTTTGCCAAATTTATTTATTAGATCAAGCAATTTTTCAGCCGAGTCTATGGGATTTTCTATGTATACTATCATGTCATCTGCAAACAGTGACAGTTTTGTTTCCTCCTTTCCAGTTTTGATGCCTTTTATCTCCTTTTCTTTTCTGATCACTGTGTCTAAAACTTCCAATACTATATTTAATAGAAGTGGTGAATGTGGACAGCCTTGTCTTTTGCCTGATGTTAGTGGAAAAGGTTTTAGTTTTTGCCCATTGAGTGTGATGTTGGCTGTAGGTCTCTCATATATGGCCATTATTTTGTTGAGAAATGCTCCCTCTAGTCCCACTTTGCTGAGTGTTTTTTATCATAAGTGGGTGCTGTACTTTTTCTGCCTCTATTGATACACTCATGTGATTTTTGTCTTTGCTTTTGTTTATGTGATGTATTACATTTATTGATTTGTGAATATTATACCATCCTTGCATCCCTGGGATGAATCCCATTTAGTCACAGTGTATGATCTTTTTAACATATTGTTGGATTCAGTTTGCCAATATTTTGTTGAGGATTTTAGCATCAATGTTCATCAGTGATATTGGCCTGAAGTTTTCTTTCTGTGTGTGTCTTTATCTGGTATTGAGATTAGGATGATGTTGGCCTCAAAAAAAGAGTTAGGGAATCTTCCATCTTTTTGGAGTTTTTGGAATAGTCTGTGAAGGATAGGGGTTAGCTCTTCCTTAAATGCTTTGTAGAAATCTCCTGTGAAACCACCCAGTCCAGGGCTTTTGTGTGTGGCGAGTTTTTTGATTACTGCTTCAATTTCATCTGCTGTTATTGGTCTGTTCAGGCTTTCTGCTTCTTCTTCATTGAGTTTTGGAAGAGTATCTTTTTCTAGAAATTTGTCCATTTCACCTAGGTTTTCAAATTTCTTGGCATAAAGTTCTTCATAGTAATTGCTTACAATCCTTTGTATTTCTGTGGTATCAGTTGTAATCTCTCCTCTTTCATTTCTGATTGTGTTTATTTGGGTCCTCTCTCTTTTTATCTTGATGAGCTTTCTTAAAGGCTTGTGGATTTTGTTTATCTTTCCTAAGAACCAGCTCCTCGATTCATTGATCCTTAGAATTGTGCTTTTAATCTCTATGTCACTTAAGTCTGCTCTGATCTTGGTTATTTCCTTCCTTCTACTTCTTCTGGGCTGTCTTTGTTGTTGTTCCTTGAGTTCTTGTAGATGTAGAGTTAGGTTGTTTGTTTGAAATGTTTCTATCTTTTTTAGGTAGGCTTGTATCGCTATGAACTTCCCTCTCAGAACTGCCTTTGCTGTGTCCCACAAGTTTTGGGTTGTTGTGAGTTCATTTTCATTTGTTTCCAGAAACTTTTTGATTTCTTCCTTAATTTCATTCTTGATCCATTCATTGTTTAATGGCATGCTATTTAATCTCCATGATTTTGAGTGTTTTGGTTTTTTTTCGTTGGGGTTGCTTTCTAGTTTCAGTCCCTTGTGATCCAGTAAAAGGCTTGGTATGATTTCAAATTTTTTGAATTTGTTGAGGCTTGTTTTGTGTCCTATCATGTGGTCTATCTTTGAAAATGTTCAATGTGCATTTGAAAAGAATGTGTATTTAGCTTCTTTGGGATGGAGGGCTGTATATACATCAGTTAAGCCCATTTGATCTAGGGCATTGTTGAATGCCACAATATCTTTGTTGATATTTTGTTAGGAAGATCTGTCCATTTTTGATAGTGGGGTGTTAAAATCACCCACTATAATTTTGTTCCATTTTACAATGTTTATGTCTTTTTGGTGGATTCCTCCCTTGAGTATTATGAAGTGACCTTCTGGGTCTCTCTTTATGGCCCTTTTTTAGAAGTCTATTTTGTCTTATATGAGTATTGCTACCCCAGCTTTTTTCCCTGTGTGTTTGCTTGGAAAATTGTTTCCAGCCCTCCACTTTTAGCCTGTGTAGGTCTTTTATCCTGAGGTGGGTTTCTTGTAGGCAGCATATGTGTGGGTCATGCTTTCTTATCCAATCAGCTATTTTATGTGTTTTGATTGGAACATTTAATCCATTTATGTTAAATGTTACTATTGATAGGTACTTATTCATTGCCATTTACATACCTGTGTTTCTCTCTCTTTCTCTCTCCCTCTCCCTCTCCCTCTCTCCCTTTTCCTTCCTTTCCTTAAAGCAGTCCCTTTAGCATCTGTTGCAGAGCTGGTTTGGGGAGGTGTATTCTTTTAGACTTCTTTTGTCTGGGAAGCTCCTTATTTGGCCTTCTGTCTTGATTGAGAGCCTTGCTGGATAAAATAGCCTTGGTTGCAGACCTCTGGGTCTCATTATTTGGAATATTTCTTACCATTCTCTTCTGGCTTGGAGGGTTTGCATTGAGAAGTCAGCTGCTAGACTTATTGGGGCTCCCTTGTATGTTGCTTCCTGTTTCTCCCTTGCTACCTTTAAGATTCTCTCTTTGTCTTGAAATTTTGCCATTTTAATTATGATGTGTCTTGACCTCTTTGGTTTCCTCTTGATTGGGAGTCTCTGTGTTTCCTGGATTTGTGCGACTTTTTCTTTCATTAAATTAGGGAAGTTTTCCATCTTTACTTTTTCAAATAGG
Source organism: Trachops cirrhosus (assembly GCA_028533065.1). Taxonomy (NCBI): domain Eukaryota; kingdom Metazoa; phylum Chordata; class Mammalia; order Chiroptera; family Phyllostomidae; genus Trachops; species Trachops cirrhosus. The sequence goes on along the minus strand of CM052548.1, from coordinate 49,177,827 downwards.
TTTTCTATCCCTTGGTCTTCTTCTTCTCCTTCTGGTATCCCTATTATATGGATATTATTATGTTTCATATTGTCTTGCATTTCTCTTAATCCCTCTTCATTCTTTCTGATCCTCTTTTCCTTTTCTTTCTCTTTCTGGGTGTTTTTTTCTACTTTGTCCTCCAGTTCGCTGATCCAATCTTCTGCTTCATTGATCCTTCTTTTGATTCCTTCTACTGTGTTCTTCAGTTCAGAAATTGTATTCTTCATTTCCTCTTGGCCCTTGTTCATAGTTTCTATTTTCTTTTTCGTGTTGATATAGTTTGCAGTGAGCTAGTTGTAGTTTCCCTGTATTTTCTGGTAACTCATTGTGAGCTCATTGAGCCTCCTGATAATCATTTCTTTGAACTCACTATCTGATAGTTGAGTTGCCTCTATTTCATTTAGCATTCTTTCTGAGGCTTCCTCCTTTTCCTTCATTTGTGGATTGTTTCTTTGTCTTCCCATTGTTCATGAAACTCTCCTTGTTAGCCTCTGTTTCTTAAATTGATCTATTCTGGTTCCCTGGGTTTATGGTGTGAACTTCTGTGGTAGAATACCTGTGAGATTCAGTGGTGCAGTCTCCTGAGGGTATTCTGGTGTTCACAGGTTCTCCCTACTCTTTTTTGTGATCAATTGGAGGGGTAAGGGAAAATGGATTAAGACAGCAAGAGAGTATTCTATGATATTTACAGTAGCAGTGAGTATAGAGGAGATAGGAGATCCTTTGGCTATGTATAGTGTTAATTATGATCTTCCACCCCATTAGCCACTTTTTAGAAAGGATGGAAAGAAGATAAGACTCTTGATGTGGAGGGAAGGATTGTGAGTTGGATCTAGAAAGCAGTGAGGTTGTGGGAGGTCAGATTCTGAGGTAGGGAGAGAGTGAAGAATAGTAAATAGGTGTAGTGTATGAGAGAATAGAGTTAACTAGTACAGTAATAGATTTCGGGAAACCATGAAGTGGGCTAAGATCTGGGAGGGGTGTTGTCTAGTATTTACAATTGTATGGAATAGGTATTATTTACAGTAATATTAGAGCAACAATCAGACAGAATCTATGAGATCAAGATGACAAGAATAGGGAGTATAGAACCTTGAGTAGTGTACTAATGGAATTCAAATGAAGGACAGTAAATTATCAAGACACTGTGAATGAGATAACAGGGGAAACCTCTCAAATGATATAATATAACCAGCCAAGCAAAGAAGACTATACAGAAAGAGGAATAGCAGAATACTATTAAAAATGTAAGAATAATGAAAAATTATAATACAAATATGCAATAACTTGCAGTAAAAAAAAAGAAGGAAAAAAGGCAGAAGATGGAAGAAGAGATAAATTTAGAAAGAAAGGAAGAATGAATAACACTCGAAAGAAAGAAAGAGAAGCATAAGGAATTGAGAGATATAAAAATAATAAGAATTAGAAAATAAAAAGTTGCTTCAAAAAAGACAAAATCAAACAATCAAACAAAAAACCTTTTGTTGGTTTCAAACTGGCCAGACTGGTTTTTCTGGTCTTGCTGCCTTCAGTAGGCTGAGAGGCTTTTCTCCCTTCCCATTCAGCACTCAGACAGCCTCTCTTGTACTCTTCCCAGGGCTAACTGCGCATTCTCCCCAGAGCCAGTCTGGTGCCTCTCTGCAGGGTCCTGGGTGTGGTATCTGGGCCCTCCTAAGCATGCTATCCCGAGCTCACAGCTGTGTGCTCTAGGAATCCTGTGGAAAGCCTGTGCCTTTTCTGGGTTCACTGGTGTGGGCTCCAGGTCTTTCACACAATCACAGTCTCTCCGGGTTGCGGGCACGGGCGGCAGGCAGCCAGGCGCCGCCTTTGGTCACACAGGCTGGGGTGTACTCTCTTCTTCCCAGGGGTATGTGTGGGTGCTCAAAGACACTGTGTGATTGCTTCTCAGTCCTCACTCCCTTCTCTGTGCCTTTAAGCAACCAGGCCTGCCCTGTTGCTGCTCAATCTTTGTTTGGCCAGGGAGGGAGCAGTTGACCCAGCTCTCTCCCAAGTGCCCTGAGGCAGACCTGGCAGCTCTGCGCCTGGGGCTGCAACCTTCCTGGTCCCTGCACTGATCCCTGGGCCCTTATTATCATGAAGCACTCTCCTTACCATCTGGTTTTTCACTGTCCACTATAAATTTTGATCTCCTATCTTCATATATACTGGGGTACTGTTGGCTGTTTGCTCTGTTCCTCAGTAGATTGGCTAGGTTTTTCTCCCATGTGTAGGGAGAAGTGGAATCTGCTCCCTACTACCATACCGCCATCTTCCCTTCCTCCCTGAGAATATTTTTACATTATTATTATGAGTAAAGGTAAGATTGATATAATATAGTAAATTGAACTTGGAGACTATTCTTTTTCTGCTATAAATGAAATTTGTCTGAAAATGAAATGCCCCAAAGCCAGGCTACCATTTTGCATAATTATATGTAACAGCCTTGATCATCATCACAAAAATATTAAGCATCAACTTGCCTGACCTATATACACTAAAAGAGAATTTAGTTTGGGTGCCCATGGTGATTATAAGAAATGGAATAGAATAAATGTTCACCTGTGCCCAGTTATTTATGAAAACAGATTCAATGTTATATCAATAAAAATCATATCCAAAAAATGAAGATGAAAATGTGTGAAGGTTATCTTGATGGAAGAAAGATTATAGGTATGATCAACCACTCTCATAGTTTCTGTTAAATGGAGGATACTTGGCTTGAATATCTGGCTCTATCAAAGAGTATAGACCCTGCCCTGGCTGGTGTAGCTTAGTGGATTGAGCGCGGGCCTGTGAACCAAGAGATCACAGTTCGATTCCCAGTCAGGGCACATGCCTGGGTTGCAGGCCAGTTCCCAGCAGGGAATGCACAGGAAGCAACCATACATTGATATTTCTCTCCCTCTCTCCTTCCCTTCCCCTCTGAAGATAAATAAATAAAATCTTTAAAAAAAACCAAATCTAATTCTTACCATTATTTAAAAAAAAAAAAAAAGGGTATAGACCCTGTCCGAAAGGGATTTGGTGGGAGAGAAAGACACTGGATAAGATATTCTTTGATTATCTTTCTCAACTCTGAAAGAATAATAGGGATGTTACCAAAGAGAACCAAGGCTATAAAATAAATCCTATCTGAATTCTAGGAGGCCCTACACCTTCATAATTTTCAAATTGCATCTCACTTTTCTTTTTTAGATTTTATTTTTAATTTAAATTATTTTATTGTTGTTCAATTACAGTTGTCTGTATTTTCTCCCAACCCCTCCCCCCATCTCCTCCAAACCCACCTTCCTCCCTTGCTTCCACCCTCCCCCTTGGTTTTGTTCATGTGTCCTTTATAGTAGCTCCTGAAAACCCTTCTCCCTACTGTACCCTGCCCCCTCCCCTCTGGCTATTGTTAGATTGATCTTAATTTCAATGACTCTGGTTATATGTTGTTTGCTTTTTTCCTTTTGTGGATTATGTTCCAGTTAAAGGTGAGATCCTATGGTATCTGTCCCTCACCACCTGGCTTATTTCACTTAGCATAATGTTCTCCAGTTCCATCCATGCTGTTGCAAAGGGTATAAGCTCCTTCTTTCTCTCTGCTGTATAGAATTCCATTGTGTAAATGTACCACAGTTTTTTGATCCACTCCTTTGCTGATAGGCACTTAGTTTGCTTCTAGCACTTGGCTATTGTAAATTGTGCTGCTATGAACATTGGGGTGCATAGGTTCTTTTGGATTGGTGCTTCATGGATATGTCCCCTAAAGCAAAGGACATAAAGAAAAAAATAAACAAATGGGACCTCATCAAATTAAGAAGCTTCTGCATGGCTAAAGAAAACAGCATTAAAATGAAAAGACAGCCAACCATATGGGAAAAGTATATTTGCCAATGACACCTTAGACAAGGGCTTGATCTCCAAAATATATGAAGAAATCACAGGACTCCACTCCAGGAAGACAAACAACCCAGTTAAAAAATGGGCAAAAGACTTGAACAGACACTTCTCCAAGGAGGATATACAGAGGGCCCAGAGACACATAAAAAGATGCTCAGCATCACTAGTCATCAGAAAGATGCAAATTAAAACCACAATGAGATACCATCTTACACTGGTCAGAATGGCCATCATAAACAAATCAACAAACAAGTGTTGGAGAGGATGTGGAGAAAAGGGAACCCTAGTGCACTATTGTTGGGAAGGCAGACTGGTACAACCACTATGGAAAACAGTATGGAACTTCCTCAGAAAACTAAAAATGGATCTGCCTTTTTACCCATCACTTTTCTATTTTTAACAAAGCAGAGACATAACCTATTTAAATTGCTTTGTTATTTGTATATCTGAAAGTTACTTAGACATTTCATCTTATCAGTCTTGTTTATCTTCATAACCTATATTTAACTAAGGATTTTCAATAAAGAATAAAAATTGTTGTAAATGTGCCCATTTAAATAAACCATGTGGTGCTTTGCTTTGAGTTTATAGCATGTTATTAAAATGTCTTTTATTTAACCATTCACTAGATATTAATGATGCTTTGTTTTTTATGGAAATTCTGTACACCAGAGCTGATTATCCAGTTGTGCTAGCCTATAATTTGGAGTATCTTCTTTGAATATTTAGAGATATTTGAGGGTTGAAAATCCCAATCATAATAAATAAAGCAGCAAAAACATTTTTGTTAGTACTTTCCATATTGCTTTTAGCCACAAATGGACTGAAAGTACATTTCTATTAAATTCATCTATTTATCTAGTCATGTACTAGTAGACACTTGGGCTGCTTCCATATCTTGGCAATTGTAATAATGCTGCAATGAACATAGAGGTTCTTATGTTTTTTCGAATTTGTGTTTTGGGTTTCTTCAGATATATTCCCAGAAGTGGGATCACCCTGGGTCAAAAGGCAGATCCATTTTTAATTTTTTGAGATATCTCCATACTTCTTTCCACACACAATGAAAGACTACTCAGCTGTAAAAAAGAAAATTTTACATTTTGTAACAGCATGGATGGACCTGGAAAACATTATGCTAAGTGAGATAAGCCAGTCAGAGAAAGACAACTCTATATGATTTCATTCATATATGGAATCTAATTACAAACTGAACTAACACGCAAAACAGAGGCAGACTAATAGATAGAGAGCAGGATGACAGATATGGGGAGGAGGTTTAGAAGATGGAGGGATTGAGCAAAAGGAAAAAGGTCTCTTGGACATGGACAATAGGGTGGTGAATGTGGGAGCCAGGGAGTATGGAAACTACAATTGAAAATGCAATAATTAAAAGTAAATTAAAAAATAAAAAAATCCCCACTGTCATGAACATAAATTGAGGTTTTCAGCCCTGGCATAAGCTGGATCAAAAATAAACAAAGAAACAAATAATCTAATAGTGTAAAAAAAGAAATTCATCTATTAATTTCATACTTGAAGCTCATTAAATTGCTGTGGACCAAATACTGTTATAGTAAGCTAAAATGTTCCTGGTTCACTTTCTTCCATTTTTGTATAAGAGTATCTATCTTGTGTTTTCACTAGTTTTCAACCATTTATGTTATCTTTTATATTTGTGGGTTTTTTATTTCCTTTGATATTGGCCTTTAAAGTAAGGTTCATTTATATAATTTGAAGAATACACTCATTCACACACACACACACACACACACACACACACACACACACACATTCCCTTTCATCCACATATGAATGTGATGATGTGGCTACCTGAAACTTTAAACTATCTTTTATGGCTTCTGTTAGCTCTCCAATAAAACTGTTGCCTGAAATATTTGTTTAGTTTTTCACATGCAGAACCAGCCATTAAGGATTTAAATATGTACACTCTATCTATTTTTACTATTCCCACATAGAGAATTCAATGGGAGAAATGTGAAAAAAAAGTATTTTATTTTCTTAATGTTTGAAAGTCAAGAAAGTACTATGTATTCCAAAGTCTGTCCATTCAGTTCAAACTTTTTTCATCTTTTACTCTTTCACCAACTAGTCTATAGGTTCTTATGCCTATAGTAACATTTGTGGAATAATCAGTGCTAATAAGGAGCGGGGTTAGAATTTGAATCCAGGCAATTTGGACCAAAAGCCCAGACTCTTAACTTCCTTATTATATTGAGTCAGGCTAAAGCTGTATGGAGGCCAAACAGGAGTCATGCCTTATGAGGAGAATCACTCACGGGACTGTTAATTGCCTGTTTATAAGTAATGATATTTTAGATGACAAAGATGTCATTATATTTGTGAAATAACTGCTGATGTAAGGGTCAGTTTTTGGAGGAATGGAGGTGAATTAAGGAACCCAGTCATTAAAACTATCCATAATAGTTCTTTGTTTTCCCCTTGAAAAGCAGATGATCTAATCAGAGCCACTTAGGATTTATGCAGATGCTAAGACCTAAAATGCTTACCATTCACTCCACATAATGGCAGATGCTGCCCAAGGCACCTCTTCTCTCAGTGACCTTCTGGAGCAATGAGTCTCCTTAAGCACAGACATCATACACCTGCAGCATATGAACATTTTAGCCATACCTCCAGAGACTTTTTTAAAATAGTCCAGAGACTATTTTATTATGATTGTGATAAAAAATAATTGTGTTAAAATATAAATGTTGGTCCATGGCATTTTTAAGAGTAGTAGAAACCAGTATCTGTAAAAAGGAGGGGTTATATATTAGGTATTAAACAGAGCTATTAGAAAGAGAAAATCAGTTCTCACATTTGGGAAAATAATATGACTTTGAAGATGGACAAAAAGGAAGATCATGGTATAAGCTGAAATGTACAGTGAAGGGATTAGAGTGGTGGAAAATAAATAAGTGAAGAAGTAAACTAGGAAAACATTTCAGATATGAAATTAAGAGAAACAGCATGGATTATGACTATAACACCATGATAACCTGGGAGGAATGTGACCAAATCCAGTGTCAGGAAAGTGATAAAATCAGGTGGCCAAATATCAAAGGACCACACATTTCAGGAAGAAGTTCCCTGATGGCAAGTACCATCTACTGATCAGTTGTTGAGGGAATCATGGAATCATATTCTCCTTAACTAGAAACATGGTGCTATATATAGTTTTCCCATTTTTTTCTGATGTTGTCTTCTTGCCCTTTAAGTCAGTGGTTTCCAAACAAGGACTGCTTGACATCTAGGGCTTTTCAAGAGAAACTATAGTGCCAGCAGCCTTTTTAACTACTACAAGAAGCTAAACAGGAATAGTGTATTTACCCAGTGTAAGAACAGATGTGCTAACTAAAATGACAATTTTAATACCTTTAGCTGGAAATCTGCAAATTCTAGGTGGCAACTCTGCTTCCTCAATGATAAAGCTCTGACATCTCTTCATTTATGCTTTCCTTTCAGATGAAAAGAAGAAACACTGAATTACTTATTACTTAAAGCATTTTGATAGAAACAAAATTTAAAGATCAGAGGGAAAAATAAAATAGCTCTTCACAGATGAATTTTAAAAGATTCTGACACAGTACCTATTCCCAACACCCCCCTCTCCAAGATATCACCAGGATTGTGCCTTAATGGTCACTGGTGTAGCTTTTTCTTTCTCACTCTTCAAAATAAATAATGAAAATAATATCATCTATTGACTTCCCTGTGTGTTGCATATAAGATGCAATCAATCCTAGTAGCAACATGTAGCAGTAGCAATCATTTCATACCAACCATAATTTACATGACCTCATATTTAATTAAATAGAGATGATGTCCATCATGTTTACAGCATCCCCAAAAACCAATATTGGACCTGGAGATGATAAATAGATGATAGATAGATAGATAGATAGATAGATAGATAGATAGATAATACATAAGATCAGAATTAGGGAATAAGATCAATATTATAAAATATGATCTTAAAAAATGAGAATTTTTTAAGAATAAAAATGAGATTGTTAGTAAATATGCAATTTGGCTGTCAAGAAGCCAGATCAGTTTGTTTAGAGGTTGAAAAATCCCTTGACCTGACCTAATATATTCTCTGAACAGTGTGAAGAGATGATGACCTTGATGTTCAGTGGTATAGGAATAAACTGGGAAATGAAGGTGGAGTATTGCAAACTTTGAAAATGAAGAGGATTCTTGCAGCTTTAATGATTTTTGCAAATTCAGTGCAAGACAGATATAAAGGGTTTTCTTTTATGCATTATGAAATTCATTAAACTAGGAAGGGGAAAAAAGACACAGAAAAGCCTCAGGAAAGAATCATTGAAAAGGGAAATATAGATAGTCTGTTTAGATTAAATTCAAAGCTGTGAAATTAAAACTTGTTTCCCCAGCTCTGTATCAAGTCCCATTTGAATCCCAATTCCAATTTGATGATGTTTGGCCTTGGATGATGTCCTCTGCATATCAGTGGGGTGGGAGGGCAGGTAAGGAAGCTTCCCTCTGTTATTGATTGATTTTCGAAACAAAAACAATAAAAATCTTATATTCATTTTTAAAATATGAACTCCAGATTAATGTTTCTCTTTAGCCTTACCTGGGAGCTTACATTTTCATTTCTGTCTTGTCTCCTATACTGAAGTCATTCCAGATTTAGGGAAATAGCAAGGAGACAGGGTGTTGCAAGAGTATACCATTCAGCACTGGTTGCCATCACCTGATATGAGTTGATCTTTCATCATTCTCAGTATTTTGTCTACCTCTCCTGAGTGAACTCAAACTAATGAAACATAAAAGGAGTGATGGAACTGCTACAATAATAACAAATATTACCTATTGAAAACTACTTAATGCAAGGCACTTCATATTAAATTATTGAATTTAATTCTGAATATTAAAGACACAGAAACTAAAATTCATGGAAGTAAATCCCTTGCCCAAATTCAGACAATTTGTAAGTGACTATGTTGGGATAACATGGGCTCTCAAACTTTAAACCAGTGTCCTCACCAGAAGATGCCACAGTACCTGATCATTCATTCATTATGAAATTTATGTCTAGAAAGTATAATGAATGAGATGCTTAGATTTGTGAATCAATGTATCCCCTCTCTGAGGGTGTAAACTGGAGGCCAAATTCTAATCAGAATGTAGCTTATGAGCCAGGAATGAGTGTGGGATGTCGAGGAGGAGGGTACCATGATTAAAATATGTAATAACATGAGGCTGAGATTGTCTGAAGTATTCTTTTTATAGTTGGTATATTACTACCCATTCTGTAATCCTGGGTCTAAATTCTCATATACTGTGACATCATATATTGTGTTAGGGACAAAAGATATAATGATGTCCAAGTCATTGTTCCTGCCTACAAATAGCTTGGGGAGCTGGTGGGAGAAAGTGACGAGTAAAGCAGAAGGTTTGGGGAGCACACAGATCACATATCTAACATAGACTATGAAATCAGAAATTTTTTTTACAATTATGGTACAGCCTGAAATCTAAAGATTGAAGAATGTCTATCCAGGTGAAGGGAGTTGGAAGAAGGTGACATGAGGAAGGGTACTTAAGATAAAGGAAACAAGAAGCTTTTTATTTAGAGAAAAAAAAGTACAGTGATTTTTTTAAAGGCCACTGGAAGCTCACTGCGGGTCAATCATAGAACAAGGGAGAAAATGGTGTGCTGGAAAAATAATCTTTTCTACATTCTAGCTTCAGTGTGTAAAATGAACTGAGGGGCACCTAGGCCAAAGATAAAAGAACCAATTTATGAGGCAGACAGTGATCACAGCCTCAATAAAGGAAACAGAGATGAAGGAATATAAACTGGTGAAACAGAGAGGAGGGAAAAGAGAGGAGAGGATTTGTTGACCAGTTAGATGTAGGAAATGAGAAAAGGTAATAACTGCTGGTGTTTTGCTCTTAGAGGAACATAAATAATGCCACTGTTTTTCTTCATGTAAATTTTGACTTTTGGTTCTGTTACAAATAATCACCACTCTCTGTCTCATTTTATCCCCTAAAGAGAAAAGATCTGATTAGGCCAGCTAGCCCATATTACTCCCTTTAGGTCAGAATTTCATATTTCTGACTGCCTCACAATGCCAGTCAACCTACAGAAAGTCATCAGCTTCAAACAAGTCAAACACAAAGAGGACTACTCTGAAATTTGTCTGGCTTCTTAAGATGATCCCTTTTCCTAATTCTCAATTCTGCCTTCCACTCTGAAGGAACTATACAAAAAGGAAGAGATACGAGGCTACCACCCAATTTTACATGAGAAAAAGAAAGTGAATTAAGCCTGTTAACAAAGAAAAAAGGAGATATGCAACAATGAAAGAATAGACCATGTCTCTTCCCCAGTTGTTGACCATATTTCACACCTTGTAGCTCAGTGGGGCAAAAATTTGGAGGAGGTATAAATCAGATATGAGACTGGATGATACTAGACTGATTTTTATTTTTTTAAATTAATTAATTTTTTTAGAGAGAGGGGAAGGGAAGGAGAAAGAGAGGGAGAGAAAAATCAATGTGTGGTTGCCTTTCACACATCACCAACTGGGGAACTGGCCTGCAACCCAGGCATGTGCCCTGACTGGGAATTGAGCCAGTGACCCTCTGGTTCACAGACCACGCTCAATCCACTGAACCACACTAGCCACAGTGTGGCTGGATTGATTTTTAATAACTAAAGGTGGTCAGAAAGTCATGGAATTTATCTAAGAACAGTGACCAGTCTGTTTTTCTTTATTTAAAATTTTGTTTCCCTGTTTCTGAGAGGCAAAGATTTCATTGTTGAAATTTCTTGTACTTTATTCCCTTTACTTGCTCAGTAGTGAGCACAGTGGGGAATGGGGCTTGTCTGATATTCTCTATTGAAAAATTTTTACTCTGATAGTAAAAAAGAGAATGACACATTATTTCTTGGAAACACAAAATGTATATGCATGTTATATTTTTTGATATTAGCCCTATTTCCATATTATTTGCATAAAATATGTTGATTAATGTGAATTTTCTTAGTGCACCTAATAAGCTCTAAAGTATACAAAATTAAACAACTCTACAATCTACCACAAGCATACTCAAGAATGACACTTGGAAAATTCATGATTATTTCCTGGAAAGGAATTAGTTAAGTGGACAGAACACAGCTGTCACCTTAAGTTCAAGATCTGAATATAGAGACTTGAGAACAAAATATGTGTCTTTTCTACCTCTAATTTAAAGTGTGGTATTTATTTTATAGTAAATACCATCAATGATACTTAGTTATCTGTATATTAAGGTGGAACAAATAAGTAAATTCACTGCAGATAATGAGAGCCATATTTCATACTGTCAAAAAAAGAAGTTACAAATAAAGGGGAGCTGCTAGAATAAACCCTGTGGTGCTAGGTTGAAGTAGGAGTATCAGTATAAATTCAGTTAATTTTTTATTTTATTTTAAGATAGATACAACAGAGACAGATACATAGATACATTGATATATAGGTAGATAAATAGATATGTATATAATGTAGAGATACAGATGTGTAGAGATACACTGATGCATGGATGGATACATATTCACATTCATATAGGTAGATAGATACGTGGATGGATGTAACAAGCAAATCCATTGCCCAGGACTTTCATTTTCACATACCATTATCCATTAAAACAAATCAACACTCTTTAGAGAAATGGCTAATTCTAGAGCTGAGTGAGGAAACACACAAGATGAGACTTCAGTGTTCTATGGAACCAGAGAGTAGGGAAGAGCTTTAAAAGAAACAAGATAAGGATATACCAAAAGTGTAGAAGATCCAATTGAAAGAGCCCCCAGTGGCCAAAACAGGAACAGTTAGTATTGGATTACATCCTACATTCTAAATCACAAAAAGCAGGGACCTAAAGTCTAGATTGCTCTACCTAGCAAAGCTATCCTTTAGAATCAAAGGGCACATAAAGAGCTGCCCAGACAAGAAAACACTAAAGGAGTTCATTATCATGAAACCATTATTATATGAAATGTTAAAGGGGCTTATTTAAGAAGAAGAGGAAGATCAAAACTATGAGCAATAAAATGGCAAAAAAGACATATCTATCAACAGTTGAATCTAAAAAACTAAGCACACAAGAAGAACAGAGACAGGGTCATGGATACAGAGAGCATTTTGAGGTTGTGAGATGTGAGGGGGTGTGGAGGAGTGGGTGAAGAGGTGAGAGGATTAAGAAGTACAAATGAGTAATTATGGAATAACCATAGGGATGCAAAGGACATTATAGGAAATGGAGTAGCCAAAGAACTTATATGCATGACCCATGGACATGAGCAATGGTTGGGGGATTGCCTGAGGGAGTTGGGGCTGCTGAGTGGAGAGGGGCAAAGGGTGAAAAATCAGGACAACTATAATAGCATAGTCATTAACATATAATTTAAATAAATAAATAAATAAAAAGAACATGTTAAGTAGCAAAAAAACATACTTATGTATAAATAAATGATTGAATAAGAAGTGTAGGAGAAAGGAGAACTCTTCCTCACAGAATAATTTCAAATCATAAAGGCAAAAAAATAAAAAAAAATAGAATAAATGGGGAGAAATAGAAAACCACCATTAGAACTGTTGATGTAAGAAATGCCCAAATCTGTAGAGAATTTTTAATTTTTAGAAGAGTATATTTGACACAAACAGACAACATATGCCAAGGAACAAGATTTCAAATAATCCAGAAAATAGTTGTGCAGCATCTTTAATGTATTTGAAATTAAGGAGAGACTGTAAGAAAGATTGGAGGAAGCAAAGAGGGGATTGGATTACAGGATAGTCAACAAGATTATGTACTGTTTTAAGAATAAATACTAGCGTCCTCCTCAAGGGGTATTACTTCTGGTATTTCAAAGGCATGTTAACCTAGATGCACAAGAAAAGTGGGACCCAAGATACCAGGGGAGTAAGTGAAAGCTACACTAACCTCCCCAGACCAATCTGGAATTACAACTAAATTATAGAGAAATTATTCTGGATAATCAACTGAACATTAGCTGGAGAGAAGCCTTACAAACACAGAAGAAACCATTTCACCACAACATGACTGGTAGAGTGTGCAAGAGGTGCAAGAGGGCTGCCTGGGCTCTCACGGTCAACAGCTAATGTTCTGGAGGGATATTTCAGCAGCCAGGGCAGTCCCCCTGAAAAGTGTGGGGTCTAAACCTCTGAGCTGAGCTCCCCAGCCTAGAGCACCAGAGCCAGGAAAGGAACCCAGATAACATCTGGCTGTGAAAAGCAGCAGGGTTTGTTTTCCAGGGGGAGATGACTAGAAATGAAGAGAGCTTCTTAAAGGGCCAACACAAAAAAAATTGATGGCAGCCACTTACTTACCCTTACTTACTCCAGCAGAAAGAGGGCAGAGTAGAATAGTGGCTCTGGTAAGGGAATTGAAGGAACAGCTGCCAGGATCCCTGCACTGAGTCATTCCCCATACTACAGAGGCTGTCTCTTGAGCAGAGAACTCCCCTTCCAAGTGGCATCAGCCTGAGCAGAACCAATAGACCACCTGCAGTAATTATTCTGCCCCATCCTGGAGAGCTTAAGCCAGGCTGCTGAGTATAGCTTGAGGCTATACCATTGATTAAGCTTAACAAAAATTTAGGGGGAATCTCTGGGAGCTGTGAGACTTCAGGTGATCCTCCCCTGGGACCGGTGCTATTATAGCTGGCCTTGTAACATAATTAGCTCCATATTCTAACATGTTATGGATGAGGGAACTGAAGTCCAAATAGCTTAGGCAGCTGCCTGAGGTCATGCAGCTAGAAGAGGCAGAATTGAGATTTGACACAATCTTTCTGACTCCAGAGCGTGAATTTCTAAACACTGTTGTATAATAGCTCATGAAAACATTTTCAAGTAATAGATGGACATTTACTTCTGCAACTTAGTACCTGCTATTTCTTTTATATAGGATATTTTCTCCTATATTGCTAACAAAGTTTTATTAATCATTTTTTGACATGTCTTGCCAACCTGCTGCCCACCTGAGTCACCTGAGTTAGCCACATCTTCCTCTATGCTTCTCATATCTTTTACCTAATAAGATAATAATTTCTAGCTCAGGGCAGGTCTCTTTGTACACTTATACATGTAAGACATGGCCTCATACTGTGCATTTATACATGTAAGACAATGATAACAGAATGGATGGTGATGAGATGAAGAACACAAAAGACATCATCAATGGTGTCCTATAAACAGGCAAAAGTGGCCCTATTTGTGGTATTTGTCATTACCCTATTGTTCTTTTCTAAGGTTCTTTTTTTCAATGTTGAACTAACCATTTTAACCAGCACAACAAATCCCTCCAAATTCAGGTGAGTTATACTCATATATATTACTGATAAACATGAGGAGAAATGACATATCATATCATATTTTTCTATTAAAAACAAAATCATAAAAACTTTTGATTTGGCTCCTGATGAAGCATATGTCCCAACTTTTCAAGATCAAAAAAGCATAACTAACTATAAATTCCATACAATATATTCACAGCATAAAACTTCACAGATCCATGCACATTTGACAAGACAACACAACAGCCAATATATGTGTTTATTTGTCTGCCATGTCTTTAGAGTCACAGAAAATTCTTATCTTATTAAAAAGAATTTTATTTTGAAATAATTTTCAACTTAGATAAGAACTGAATAGATAGCCCAAAGTTCCAATATACCCTTGACCCAGCTCTTTCCTATGTTAGCATCTTAAATAACCATGCAATCATTTACAAAAAACTAAGACGTTAACATTGGCCAATGTTTTTAACTGAAGTGCAGAAGTTATTTAGAATTCCCAGATTTTTGCATGAATGTCTTTTTTGTTATAGGATACCATGTTATATTTCATTGTTATGTCTTCTTAGGCTTCTTTTGGCTGTGACAGTTTCTCAAACTTCCTTGTTTTTAAATGTCCTTGACAGCTTTAAAGAACACTGGGCAGGTAATTTATAGAGTATACCTCAGTTAGGGGTTGTTTGATATTTTCTCATGATTATACTGAGGTTATAAAATTTTTGAACAAAGCCCATAAAGGTGATATGCTCATCTCATCATACCAGGGATACATGCCATCGATATGCCTTTATATTGGTGATGTTAACAACAATCACTTGGGTAAGGTATGTCTGCTAGTGTTTCCCTTTCCTTACACTTTAAGTTAAAATCAAGTCACTAACTCTGGCCAACATTCAAGGAGAGAAGAATTAAGTTTTATCTCCTAGGAGGAAGGATTATCAAAGAAGTAGACACATGTTGAAATCATCACAATAATTAAAAAATAATAATTATGGGGGGAGATACTTTTAGGCCATACAAATACCCTATTTCTCCTTAAACTTTCACATACTAAATTTAACATTAATCAGTAGATCTTGCCTGTACTAATTATAATTGCATAGTCTTGTGGATGAAAAAAGGGGTTGTAAGCAAAATAATCCCACAGGGTGATCTTATCATTAATTCTAACTATGCAGGTCATGGTGGTAGTTATGCCCCAGACCAATAGCTTCTTTAGTAAAAGGTTTTAAGACAGCCCTGTTCATTGTTCTTTTTATTTGAGCTTTTTCTTGTTTTTTCTTTTTTGAGATAGGCCTATAATGCTATAAATTTCCCTCTTAGGATTGCTTTCCCAGTATCCCACAGATTTTGGATTGTTGTGTTCTCACTTTCATTTGTTTCAGGGAATCTTTTGCTTTCTTCCTTGATTTCATGGTACACCTCTTCACTGTTTACTAAAATGTTGTTTAGCTTATATGTCTTTGTGTGTTTTTCAGTGTCCTTGTGATTGACTTTTAGTTTCATAGCATTGTGGTCAGAGAAAATGCTTGATATAATTTCAGTCTTCTTAAATTTATTGAGACTTGTTTTGTGTCCTAACATGTGGTGTATCCTAGAAAACATTCCATGTGCACTTGAAAAGTATGTAAGTTCTGCTGCATTGGGGTAAAATACTTTGAAGATATCAATTAAACCCATTTGATCTAGTGTGCCATTTAAGGGCACTGTCTCCTTATTGACTGACCTGTTGAATTCAATGGGGTGTTAAAATCCCCAGCTATGACTGTGTTTCTGTAGATCTCTCCCTTTATGTACATCAAGATTTGCTTTACATATTTAGGTGCTCCTATGTTGTGTGCGTAAATGTTTACTAGGGTTATATCCTCTTATTGGATTGTCTCCTCTATCATTTTGTAATGTCCTTCTTTGTCTCTTACTATAGCCTTGGTTTTAAAGTCTATTTTGTTGGATATAAGTATTGCTACCCCAGCTTTTTCTCCCTCTCCATTTGTAATTAATATCTTTCCTATCCCTTTACTTTTAGGGAAGCAATACTTATATCCAACATTTCTGTGTATCTTTCAATCTGAAGTGGGTCTCTTGTAGGCAGCATATATATGAATCTTGTTTTCTTATCCATTCAGCTACCCCATGTCTTTTGGTTGGAGCATTTAAGCCATTTACATTTAAGGTGATTATTGATAGCCACGAATGCAGTGCCATTTTATTGTTAGACTTTTATCTTCTGTTTTTTTTTTCTTTCTTTCTTTTTTTCTTTTTCTTAAAGTAAGTTCTTCAGAATTTGTTGCAGCACTGGTTTGGTGTTAACCAGTTTAACATTTTCTTGAATGGGAAGCTCCTTATTTCTCCTTAAATAATAGTCTCACTGGGTTAAGTAGCCTTGGTTGTAGGTACTTGCTTTTCATCTGCTTGAATATTTCATGACACTCCCTTCTGGCCTGAAATGTTTCTGTTGAGTAATCAGATGACAGTATAATTGGTGCTCCCTTACGTGTAACTACCTGCTTTTCTCTGGCATCTTTTAGGATTCTCTTCCTGTCTTCAAGCACTGTCATTTTAATTACGATGTGTCTCATTGTAGGCTTCTTTCAGTCCAATTTGTTGGGTACTCTGTGAGATTTTTGGATTTGTGTGTCTTTTTCCTTCACCAAATTAGGGAAGTTTTGGTCATCATTTCTTCAAACAGGTTCTCCATCCCTTGCTCACTTTCTTATCCTTCTGCTATTCCCCTGATGTGGATATTGTTATGTTTTATGTTGTCCAAAAAGTTTCTTAAGCTCTCCTCACTTTAATTATTTTTTCTTTTTGCTGCTCTGCCTTGGTGTTTATTTCTACCTTATCTTCCAAATCATTGATTCTATCCTTTGCTTCATCTAACCTACTGTTTCTTCCTTCCAGTGTATTATTTATTTCAGATATTGCATTCTTTTTTTTCTGTCAGGTTCTTTTTGTTTCTATGCCTTTTTTTCATGCTATTGAATATACTTATAATCACTACTCTAAATTCTCCGATAAATTACTTGCCTCCATTTCATCTAATTCATCTTTTAGAGAACTCTCTTGTTCTTTCATTTGGGGCCTGTTTTATTGTTTTCCCATTTTGGCTGCTTCTTTGTATTTATTTCTATGTATTTTGTGATCTACAAAGACTCTGGTGCAGAGCTTTGCCAGATGCGGCTAGTGACAGGCCCTGCACCTGTTTGGGGCCATCAGTGATCCATAGCTTTGGGCCTCCTCTGCTGGACCTGGGTATGGGCAGAAAGAATCAAGCTGCATTGGGGGCTGTTTTGAGGATTAAATATTAGCAGTGCAAAGTGTTCAGCATAATATGTAGCATGTTTACTATGGCAACTATCAGTTGCTTTTATTCTGAGAAATCTTCATAGAGAAGATGATATTTGAAGAATGTACAAGTTAATTAAGGGTGGAAGGAAAGTATATGGCAGGCAGGGGAACAGTATATTCAAAGGCACAAACATGTGGGAAGGACTCACAAACCAGAATCTAAAGGGCAAGGCACTAAAGGATACTGTATACCACACTAAGAAGATTAGCATTTTCTTTTTTTTTTCACTTCTTTTATTGTTGTTCAAGTATAGTTGTCTCCATTTACTATCCTTGAATTACTTTAAGAATCAGGAACATGATGATATTTCTTTTAGTGGTGTTCTGAAAGATGAATTTAAAGATACAACATTAAAATGGAAATCCAGTTAGGAGGGTTTAAGGAGTGACAGGGAGAGAAAACCTGGAACACCCAGTGACCATTGGATTCAGCAACATGGGAAATGTTGGTAACTGGCAAGGGCAGACCCACTGAGGTGTTGGGAAGAGACCTGAGACCAGAGAGGGTAGAAGTTGAGAGGAATGTAAGTGTAGACAAATAGCATTGATGGTGAGCATAAGCAACTCTTTTAAGAAACACATTTGAAAAGGCATGGAGAATAGGGAAGGACACATGATTGGGAGAAATGTTTGCTACTGTCTATTTTCTTTTTTTAAAATAAATAAATGAAAAAATATATCAATCAACATAGTGAAGGGCAAGAAATTGGAAACAGCACACACAGGGTGAAGCAAAGTAGGTTTACAGCTGTGAGTACACAAAACACAATGTATACTTATATTGCTATTTATTAATTATTGTATTATTTTTCATACAAACAACTCTAAACCTACTTTTACCCCACCTTGTATGTCCTACCCTCTTCATTTATCTCCACTCACTGATGAGATCATTTTCACATAGAACTACCAGTTACCGTAGCATAGTGCTACCTTTAGTTTTTTATAGTGCATTTCCCTTGAGTAATTCAAATTACAGGCAAAATTATATCTCACTTATGTATCTGGCATTTATATAAAAGAATTTGAAGACCCTCATTTTTCATTTGAGAACATTGAAATCTAGAGTGGTTGAGAGATTATAAAAACTGAACAAAAATTTAAATTCATATCTTCTTACTTTTTTACTGTTTTTACTTAGAGTATATTGTCTCCTATGTTTTCTAAGTCAAAACAGAATACAATTCTGTGAGAGCACTATATATTCTGAATTCCCTTTGTTATGGACTTTTTCCCCTACTAATTACAAAATATCCAACTCATAATAAGAACCAGGCACCTAGTTTACATGGAACTCTTAATTTCATCTGAAGTGAAGGAAAAAAAACATTTTTATCATAATGAACATGTTTCTGTGACTCAGTTAACTCCCTAATGGGAACAAGTGTGTTTCATTTGAATAACACAAGGGAGATATAATATAAAATAGACTATTTTGGACCTAGAAGAGAAAACTCACAAAGACAAAATTGTATTCATTACTACTATCTCTAAGAAACCATTACTTTCATTATAGGATTGTAAGGGAAAATAATATGAGGAAAACTATACTTTCAACATTATTTTGTATTCTAATTTTTCAATAGTTTTCTTTTCCCTTCTTACCAGCTCATTGGCATTTTCGCTAGACTAGCTTTGTTGTAAATATCATTTACATTACTGTGTGAAGTATACTTCTGAAGGACATATAAAGCCTACAAGACCTTAGATTTTAACAAGATCTTACAAGAACATGAAAGTGAATATTTCATGTACATCTTATAGATGTCAGAGGATGGTACAAATGAATAGCCCATGAGTGTTCTACTGGCCTCCCAAACCAGGAAGCACAGAACTGCCACTCAGTTCCCCAGAGTACCAGCTCCTCCAGGAACATCCCACCTCTCCCCATTTCCTCCATGAGAATGTTGTGAAGATGAATGAGTAACAACTCTTGAGTCAGTTGAGAGATATGGAAAAGGAAACACCACATGCCATTAAACAGCTGAAGTTATGAAATTACTTTGAACATTTGGGGTGCCAGCTGTCATACAAAAATGCAGCTCTTATGGCTCATATGCAAACAAAAAATGAGCACTCCAATTTACATTCATTAAACCCCAATTTGACCCTGGAAGGACTGGATTTATTTTAAAAAATTGTAGAACAGGGAAAACGTCAACAACATAAACACTTTTGAATGGAAACATTTTTTAAAGGGTACACTGCAAGAGTGTCAAACTCATTTTCACTGGGGGTCACATCAGCCTCACAGCTGCTTTCAAAAGGCTGAATGTAATTTTAGGACTGTGTAAATGCAACTAGTCTGTAACAGTTAAGCGAGAGCTCTGAGCTGCCACCAGGTAGAAACAACATGGAGGGCAGGATTAGGACCTCTGGCCCTGTGTTTGCCACCTGTGGGGTACAGTATTGTCTTGCAAGTAACCATGCGGCTAATCAGAACTTTGCCCAGAACAAAAAAAAAAAAGAAGGTCCTCCCTCTAAGAAACTATGGGATTCAACAGGCTAGTGAGGGGTATTCTTTATATTTGTATATCAAGGCTTTATAGTAACATAGGGATATTAATAAAATCCAACACGTTTGATCATTTCTCCGGATAGCCCATCTGTTTTCACCCCATAGAAGCTATATAGTCTGGGTTGTAAAATCACATAGGCAAAATAACAAGAGAAACTTTGTTGAAAAATAGTAGTTTATGCTTTAAGAAGATACTCGATTGTGAATCACTGTGTCATATATAAATCCGGGGAAAAAAAAAACAGCAAAATCCATTGTATAAAGAAGCAGAGAGAATTCAGCCTTAATTTACTTAAGTAACAAAGAGGAACTCCTTTCTCCATATCAAATGTAATATGGTTGTTTTCATAAATTGAATAGTGAAAAATACTCTGCAATCACATTCACCTACAGATCTCTACACATTTTTCAAATTAGCATGGACTAGATTTTAAAATGAGAACTCTTTGCTAAGTTTAGAATGTTTTTAAATTGTTTTCTGTTAGAAAAATCACACCAAAAAAATATTTAGTGTAATCCTTCAACTCAGTTATTTGTTACGACACTCAGAAAGGAACTGAAACTGAATAATGTTTGAATTTTTAACAGAAGAAAGCATAGGCTGAAATATGGAAGATCTAAGTGATGGGGCAAAACAGGGTACGTGTCATGCAGAGCAATTAAACCCAGCTATCTGGAGAAACACAGTAAAGCAAAAGGTTTTCAGCCGCCCAGTGGGTAATGATATCTCAGCAAGACATATGCTGAGCCAGAGAATAACACTGAGCTTAGATAATTTATACTTTTTAAAGCTCAAGATTTGAAATTCTTTGATTCCAATTTCTTTTTTGAAAGTGTGTTTTTCTTACCCATGTGAGTCTCTTACAAAGTGATTGTCTGATCTGTTGCAGCCAGACTAAACGCTCAGTTGAAGCCATTTCTTTGTACCATACTTTACATTCATTTTTTTCAGTATAAAAAAATAAAATCTTGGGGTTCTCTGCATTATGTCCCTTCCATTCAAGAGCCGTGATTTTTTAAAATAATTTTACATGGACATTTACGATTAAAATTGTTATATGTTAGGTCTGCTTTTGTGATACAGTTTAAAGATCTTAAATTATTATCCAGTTCTTATAGTCCGTATTATTACTTTGATTGCCATCAAAGTAAATTTAATCTTGGAAAATGCTTACAAGGAAGAAGGGGAAAAATTTGGGTAAGAGTAAAATACCATTTTATTACATATTAAGTGAACTTTATAGTGGCTTCAAAATACCGTGAACTATTTCTCTTTATCCTATTTGCCTCAGCCTTCTCACGTCTTCCACCTCCTAAAACTACACACACACACACACACATTAATCTTGCTCTTTCCTCTTTTTTCTCTTTTTATATCTTAATCATAATCATGAAATGAGGAAGGAAAAATGAACAGGAGTATGGTGATTAATACTAGTGAATAAGGATTAAATTATTTTGCTCCACTACATCATCTGCCCTTTAAAAAAAAAACATTTTATTGTACTATAATAAACATATAGAAAGAGACTTTTTGCTAAATTTTTACAAACTGAACACACCCAGAACACAGATTAAAAAATATTGAAGCCCACTTAGGAGCTCCTTCTCCACATGCCCTTCCAGTTATGCTTCATACCCACCCCTGGATAACCACTCTCCTGAGACTAAGCAGCTAAAATAGTGGTGCCCATTTTTTTAACTTTCTGTTAATGCAATCAGTCAGTACATACTCTTTTATTTTGTCTGGCTTCCTTCACTTAACATTATGTTGTGAAATTCACAACTGCTATTCAGAAAGAAGCCGCTTCCTGCTTGCAGGAGATACTGTTTAGTGGCTTAGTAGAGAGATCTGGTATATCTACCATTCGAGCGACCACTCATCTTTCAAAATTTTATCTGGCTCTTCTAAACCTCTATGGAATAGCAATACCTCATACTCAGGAAAAGGGTTTGCAGGATCTTGAAGAGCCTTCTGAGTCATTACAAACAGCTTCTCATTTGCTCCTTGAACTTTTACTGTGCAATGACCAACTAATGCTGAATTCTAACTTATTTATTCACAAACAGTTCTTGTATTTTTACTCTCTTTAACCTATAAAGGCCAATAAAAAAATGAAATCTGGCTCCTAAGGAGCATACAAGCTTTGAGGAATATAACTCTAATACAAATTAGAGTAAGTTTTATTTTTAAAAAAACCATATAGGTAAGGTGATTTTTTATTTTTAGAGAGGGGAGAGGAGGGAGAAAAAGAGGGAAAGAAACATCAAGGTGTGGTTGCCTCTTGAGCACCCCATCCTGGGGACCTGACCCACAATTCAGGCATGAGCCCTGACTGGGAATCAAACCAACGACCCTTTTATTCACAGGCTGGCACTCAATCCACTGAGCCACAACAGCCAGGGCAGGTGATTATTTTTTAATACTACTAACCTACATATGTTAAACATTATATTCTTATATATTTTATTACTATTATCAAATTTTATGCATACACTTATTCTAAACATTCATCAGCAAGTTCATCAACGGCATATGTAAATTCAGATTAAATGACATAGAGTCAAATTTTAGTTTCTTCTGTGAATCTAGGAACACATACACGCCACATAAACATATTAACTTAATCAGTAAATAGATAGATATTTTCTGTTTATCTCTCCACCCTTCAGGATATACCTAAAATTGTTTGTGTGTTTGTTTGCTTGTTTTTCCCAGTTATCTGCTGGAGAGCTTAGTTCTGCCTGAACTAAATACCTGAGCAATATAAGCATTTATTCAACAAATATTTGTGTAGCTTTGTGTCAAAATCATGGTGGGCCTGGATATTAAATAATGAAAAGCCCTCACATGATCCTTGTCCTCCCAGAGTTTACAGTCTCAGGAAAGAGATAGAGTGTTCAAATGATCACATGCTATGATTTCAAAAATGCTATGGGGATTGAATTTCATAATGTCCTTCCAAAATTCATGTCCACCCAGAACCTTAGAATGGGACCTTATTTGGAAATCTGATTTTTGTAGATGTAATCAGTTAAGATCACATTGGATTAGGATGACCCTAATTTCAATTATTGATGCTTTTGTAAGAAAAAAGAGAGAGATTCAGGTAGATAGAAATATACAGTCAAGAAGGCATTGTGATGACAGAGGCAGACATTGAAGTGATGCACCCACAAGCCAAGAAACAACAAGCACTGTTGAGAAGCTTGAAAAACGTAGGAAAGAATTCTTCCCTGGACCCTTCAGAGAGAGCATGAATGTTCTGATACTCTTATTTGGGAACTCTAGCCTCCAGAACTCTGAGAGAAGAAATTTCTGTTATTTTAAGATAGCAACCTTATAGCAATTTGTTACAGCAGTCATAGGAACTTAATAAAATATGTATTATATTAAACCATAAGAAATTGCCTATTTTTAACTGCTTTGACCTACACAAACAGTCATTTGGTCCAACCCAATATGCTGTGAGAGAGATCTTGTTGGGCAGGGAAAGCTTCTCTGAAAAATTGCTAGTGGAACTGAAATAAGAAGAATAAGTAGAAGTTAATGAAGAGTAAGAAAGAAAGGAGAAAAGGGAAGCAAGCTCCCAACAGAGAGACCAACATGTGCAAAGTTTCTGAGGCAGGGGTTCCAGACAATTTTGAGAAACTGGAAGAAGATTATGTGACTGTAGTGTAGGAAGAGGGCCAGATGAGGCTGCACAAGTAGGGAGGGACCAATCAGGTGTTGACAAAGAATGAATGAGAGTTTTAAGAGCAATGAAACACCATTGGAGGGTTTAAACCAGAAGGCATAAATGTTACTATGACCACAGGATAGATAACAGATTAAAAGGAACCAGACTAGATGGAAAGACCCCAGAAGAGAGTACAGGAGCCCAGGTGGTATCTTTGACTAGGGAAGCACTGGTGGGGATTGAGAAAATGTATAAGCACAGAGGTTATTTAGAAAAGAATCTCATGTTTTTGTTTTAATAACATGTCCTGATTAATGTACCATTTGTTCTTGTGTCTTTTGAAGACATTTAATTCTCATAAAATAGCCATACCAATCTTGGTACATTTAGAACCCCAACGTTGACTAACATAGTCATGTGTAGTCATTCTGCTGCCCAAGAAATATCTGAAATTAGAAGTAGCACCTTCATTTTTTAATTTCTCTCTTTGCTCCTCACCCTGTACTCCCAGCACTTTGTTTATATCTTGGCTAGAGTAGCTATTGTATTTTATTGTCATTATCTTTTTATATAACCATTTGTTCATTATAATGTGGGCTCTGTGAGGGCAAATGCTGTGGCTTAGTTATTTTTCTAACCCCTGAACTTATCAGTGAACCTGGCCTATGGGATTTGACTCTATTAATGTATAAATAAATGTGTTAGTAGGAACTAAATACCTTATTTCTGCTCTATCTTCTCAGCCTGTATTTGGCTTTATATAATTGTCTTTGTTTCTGGTCTGACTTAGCTCATTGACTTCTTTTTTTTTTCTGTGTACTCTATTTACTTTGATAAATATTTTTCTCCTAGTGGTATCAATGAACTTTTAGAAAATCTCTTCTTCATGAATATCTTTGTTTATGTATAGAATCATTTTTCTAATTTCCTATATTTTATGGAGTTGTTAGCCATTTTTCTTGTGCCTCTGGGAGCTAATGAGCTAATTCTTTATCACTGCCATCATCATAACCATCACATTTTTTAAAAATGTGCTGTGCTCAGTGTTCCACTTAGGGAGGGAGGAAGACAATGAGCAGCAATGGCCCCTTCATAAGTGAGATTACCAGCTAAAACAAGAAACCAAAGACAAGACACAGAATTAAATAAGACATTTGAATGGTTAGAGTAAGATGTTTATATTACATAAAACAAAAATGTTAGAACAGTTTTTGTAATACAATGATAAGAAGGCACATTTCTCTGAATTAGAAATGAGACAAATAATCTCACTCTGAGCTCACAAGCAATTTGACAACTGACCCATATATTGTATTGGATTTGGGATGTTCCCTTAAGATGAAGCCTCATGTTTTCTCTGGTTTGATTGGAATATCCCCCATATGAGGGTACAAGATAAGAGTTGCTATTTATTTTCCTGTTATAAGAACTCTTATGCTAATCTTTCTGCAAACCCAAGAAAATTCTAATTATAAAGAGAATGCATACTCAACAAGGGAAAAGAATCTGGTGGCTTTGAAAACATGCTTTCTAGCCCTGACCTGGTGGCTCAGTTTGTTAGAGTGTTGCCCAATATGCCAAGATTGTGGATTTGATCTCCAGTCATGGTACATACAATAAACAACCAGTGAATGTATTAATAAGTGGGACAAAAAGTCAAAGTTTCTCTCTCTCTCTTTTTCCCCCTTTCTCTCCCTAAAAACCAATAAATTTTAAAAAATTTAAAAAGAAACATTCTTCCCTAACAGCACTAAAAAGGCTGCCTGAATTAGACGTACTTTTAGAACAGGATCCATGTTCAAAGATGCAGTTTGCAGAGTCAGGACAGGAGGTGAGGTGGACATTGGAGAGGTGAATTCCAGTCTTTGGAGAGGTCAGGGAGGAGGGGAAGAGTCAAGAGAAGCCAGCCATGGGAGGGGCAAAAGGGAGGATATGAATGTGTAGAAGCCACTACCTCACTCTTCAGGTCAGAATTCTGCCAGTTATGTCCATCCTTATGGTGTCTCCTAAGCTCGGCATTGCTTCCAGTTTGTGATATTAAGCCTTGGCTTCCCTGCAACTTGGTTTATAGATATATAAAAACCATCTTATAGAAAAATACGTGCATGCATACATACATACATACCCTTTGCTAATCATTTATTTCAGAAATAGTTAATAGTACATAATGTAATAATTCCCAAGCAACTAAACAGAAAAGTCTTCCTTTAAGTCCCAAATGTATTGTTTTCATTTTGAGATTTTCTTTTTAATCTGCTACAATAAATGACCACTTTTCTTGACATTTTCCCTCTTTACAAATATTACTACTTAGAATTTTTCTTTATTATTTTTTATTCTTTTGGTTTCTAATTCTAGCACATATTTATAAAACAAATTTAATTGTTTAACTATATTAGTGATAAATGAGTCAACAGTAAAAAATGGTATGAAAAGGGGCTTACATTTGGCAATAAAATCACATAAATTTTTTCTTCTATTTTTTGTCTTGTTTAGTTTTTGTTTAATTTAGTTGTTTCTGTTTTCCTGGTGCTGAGCTTGAGTGCTCAGAGAACAATAGGTGGCAAGGGACAGAAATATACTTCGTAGTGCTTTGCTGCCATCTACTGTTTCTTTATTTAACAACTCATTGCTTCTTTGATTCTAAAAATTCAATAATCTGTGATTTATCATGCCATAGTTTCCACCTTTACTTCTTCCTTCTATTTTTTCTTTAGTTAAAGCAAAGTGAAGCAAATGCAGACACCAAAGAAAAGCTCCCTTTGCGCCTTCGAATCTTTGAGAAATTTCCAAACAGACCACAAATGGTGAAAATCTCAAAGCTTCCTTCAGATTTTACTGTTCCTAAAATCAGGTATTAAATTATTACTTTCTTTATCTCAAATGCCCTGTAAAAGACTCATCTTAAATATGATTGAGCCCTTCTTTCAAACTCCTATAGATGTGGATTTTTTTTTACTTTTAAAGTTATTTTCTATATTTCTACTCTCTCTACCTCTGTTTTAAAAACCATTGACCCCTTTAAGCAGTATACTAAGAGCAGTGTCATCTAGAAGTGCATTAGCCTAGGCAAGAGGGCTGTTTCCCACTGCCTCTCCCTCAGATACTCCTCAGGGATTTGACTTCCCAGATAACTGGCGAAGGTGCTCAAGATTGCAGAGATGGTAGATAGACATCAAACTCTGACCCTCAACTGTGTAGGATAAAATAGACTCTGAGGCCTTTTTATTTTTGAGTCAGTGGAGAAATGCCACTGGCCAGGTTTCCATACTACGATTATGGCATTTGTTTAGAATGTCATGTCTGATTACAATATAATTTGTCCTCCACTTTTTGAAAGGAGAACCATGGCATTATCCCCTCATATCAATTTGATTTTCTACCACTTTGCCCTCTGGTTAAATAGTTGCATAGAAGATGCTTTAAAACATTTATTTCTAAAAATTAAAGGAAATTCTTCCAGCTATAGCTCAAAAATTAAAACCAGAACCAGAATAATATAAAATATGACATTTTTATGTAACTAGTTTTAAAAATAGTTTTATGGGGCAGTTATAAAAATAGAAGACTAGATGTGGTACAATAATATTTAAAATTTAAATAGAAATATATTTGCATTTCTGATTTTTAAATTAAAACCTGAAAATATAAAATATAAAAAAGCTATAAATTAGATTGAAGATTAGTGGTTACTTGAAAATATGTTATTTGAATTCTCACTATGCTTTAGAGATCAGATGAAGTAAGTTTCTTTTGAGTTATTATGAGTCTTTAAATGCAAAGTTATGTTTCAAAGATTCTTTAGATGAACAGAAGTTCAAAGAGATGAACTAGCTGTTTCAAGTCTTAAAAAGAGAAAAAGTATCTTATTACCAAAATAGGATTTTAAGATACTATGAATTACTGAATGTTATTACTTAAAAGTGATTTCAGGGATATTACTTTTTTAAAGCAGGAATGCCTAAGATTTAGAAAACTTTCTCTAAATTCATTAATTTGGTAATGAATCTACATACCCTTCTTGGTATATGCATTGTTTTCTATGAGCTTTGTCATGCTTTATTGTAGCTTAAGCAAGCACAGCATTGTAACATACTATCACTTGTTCCATTTCATTAATAATGCTTATGTATGTATACTTCATTTGCAAAGGGAAAGTTTTATGAAGCAATTTATTGACCGCCAGCAACAGGACACTTGCTG
Source organism: Trachops cirrhosus (assembly GCA_028533065.1). Classification (NCBI taxonomy): domain Eukaryota; kingdom Metazoa; phylum Chordata; class Mammalia; order Chiroptera; family Phyllostomidae; genus Trachops; species Trachops cirrhosus. The sequence goes on along the minus strand of CM052548.1, from coordinate 49,149,809 downwards.
CCTCTTAAGAAGCCTTCCATCAGCCTCTTCCTCATCGTGTGATCACTCTAAACGGTCTGCAATAGAGGATAACAAATACATTGACCAAAAAGTAAGAACTACTGTCTCAGATAACCAATTTTTTTCCTAAGCATGTATTTTAGAGAAGAAAACCACATAACTGTGTGAGGTTCTGAAATGTTTCAGGATCATAATGAAGACAATTTTATTTGTAGAAGAAATCATTATATCTAACATTTTTGATTTTATGAATTTAAATTGTATATTTCTACCAGTGAGCTTTTGACCCATGCCATGTAGCAGACACCTGCGTTCAAATAGGTCAAGACCTTCCCCAAACCTGCATTTTCTCACATGCAGAAGGAAGGGCTCCCATGTCTCAGGTTCAGCACAGCTTTAATGGTTGCCTAATGTTGCATTTTAAAAGAAATTATGCTTATTTCAGTTGTTATACTCCAGGGAGACTAATCAGAGCAAGTTTCTCTAAAATCAGTGAAAATAACTACCATTTATTGAGTGCTTACTATGTGGCAGGATTTTTTTTCGAGACACATATCTTACTCATACTCTGATTTACCTATTTCTTTATCACTTGAAAATAAGATAAGAAATTATTATCTCATATTCCACCTTTAGAAAATTAAAGATCAATAACAGAGTTTGTAAAGAAGATTAAAGAGTAGATTTTGCAAAGGCATCTAATTTACTTACAAGTATTTCTCTTTAAGTCCTCTAAAGTCCTAATTTATTTTTTACTCCTTTAAATCATTACTGCCCTTTTTCTATCACTTATAATCAAATATATATTTCTCTATATCTTCAGAGTACCTTTGCTTTTCTCCTCTCCTTCTTTTCCACCATCTCCTCTCCAAACTTGAACTTTTCCCCCTGACCACCCCCGCAACAATTCCTCTGTTCTCTGCTGTAGTTTAGCAATTTTGTTCTCAATTATGATCTGATCATAATTTCTTTTGCAATATATCTGTTCTTGTTCATGGATTTTTATTTAATTTCTTTTAATCATCAATGGATAGTATTGCTCTATATTATAGATTCCAAGATTATAAATGACAAAACTGATGCTAATGTCATTTTTTTCACTTGAAAGTAGTTAGGTTTGTTGTTGTTGTTGTTGTTGGTGGTGGTGGTGGTGGTGGTGGTGGTGGTGGTTGGCTGACTGGTTGTTTGGTTGGTTTTCTGATTTCTTTGGGAAGTTTTAGGACTTTATGCATATCCTTAGAGTTCAGAATCTTACTGGGATATACTTTGTATGTCCTTTAGCATTTGAACTGTCCAAATTGGGGAGTCTTTTCAGGTTGCAGATTGATATTTGTCAGGAAAATTTGTATTTGTTATTTGTTTAATATTTACTTTTCCATCTACTCTTTTTTTCCCTTATGATTGGCATCTCTCTATTTTTCTTCTGTGTTTTGAAATATTTGTTCATATGAAATATTTGTTCTTATTTGGTTTTAACTAAAATTATTCTTTGCTTTTAAATTTTAATTGAATGTTTATGAAATGCATACATGCTTATATATGCACATGCAATACTCTTAACTGACCTTAAAGACTTAAACTATTTATTATTATTATTACTATTATTATAATAAAATATGTACAGGGCATGGACACACAAGTTCATACATTATCTAATAATCAGGTGAGAAGATGGTAAGAGTCTGGTTTTGGCCAATCAGTCTGAAATTGCATTTTACACACTAGGAACACATATTGTTTACTTTATGAAATTTATTTCAAAAGACCTTAATCCAAAGATGTACAATGAACTCCCAGGCTGTGACCAGCTATCTCCAGGAAGAGTGTGGAGAGCTGCTACCATTTATGCTGAAAGTGGAAAATCTAGAACATGCATTTTTCAAATCCCTAATAACATTTCCCCACTGGAAACATAAAATTAAATCTTAGCCCATGAAAATGTTTTTCTCTCTAGAAGGAAACATGATGTTTCTTACATTTTTGAGCAGCATATTTTGAAATAAGTAAGAAAATGATTAAAATATTTTTGGAAGGTGAGAAGGGTTGGGGGCTGAGTCTAAGGAGAATTTGGTGTACTCTTGTGTGCGCACCGTCATCCTGTCCCAGACATGTCTGTGCTGGCTACATTCAGAGAATTTCAAATGCCATTTCTGATTTCTTTATTGTCCTTAAATTATTGTGGCTTTTTAAAATCTTTTCATTTAACAGTTATTTTTAACTAACTGAAAGTAAGATAACAATTAGTTTTATTTTGTAAACTTACACTTGAGCCTTTCTCATAATCTCCTAAAATATAATGAATTGGCAGCACACTGCTTCTCAATTGCTTCTCAGTGGTATCCGAGTCAGCATCTGAAAGAAACTAGAATTTTTGAAGACTGCTGGCAGTCCCCAATCTATAAGGTCAGTTAGCTGAAGCACACAGTACATGGTCCAATACAAGGAAAATTATCAATGATGGTTAAGTTGCCCTTCATTCCATGTGAGCCTAGTTGGCCCTCATATAGATATAACTATAGTTGCAATAATATTGTTTATCCCCTTACAGCCTTCATGATCTGGGTAAATGTTCCAATGCAGAAAGTGAGATGTAGAGAGCATATTTTCTCTTCATCTCAGTGGTCAATGCCCTCTTGTGGCAGCTACAAGAAGACTTACCTGTGCGGCCATCCATTCTTAAAGCTTTGACTTTATTTAGGTTGCCAGAAAAGTAAACTTAGTATCTTTCAGGATCTACTCTTTTTCCTTCAGTTCCCATCTGTCCCTGGAGTTCTTCATAAATATATTTAGAATTTTTCATCTTTGTCTAGTGCCATTGGGCTAGGGAACCCAAAACATACAATTCTACTTAATGAATTTCAGTAGGAAGGATTTAAAGGAAGCAGAAATCAAAGACAAAGCAGTTTGGTATTTTAATTTTTTAATATGGCAAGCTTTTTCACTTTTCTTAAGAAACCCTAAGCCACTGAAAAACAAAAATACATAAACACCAACAAAATCCTGAACAGAGATTAGCTCCCTTATTAAAGTATCAGGAAATTTTCATTACAACCTCAGTTGTTTTTGGAAATGCTGGTTAGTGTCAAATGGACAGCAAGGCACTTCACATTATGTGAAAAATTCTTCCAGCACTGTGCCATACAAATTGAGACTATTTTTCCTCAAAGAATGGTAAGAATTTTTTTTAAATGATAGACTATCTTATCAGTGATTCCTACAATAATGCAAAGGAACCATAAAATAAAACTTTTGCTTAATGAACCCTGGTAAGGGGCAACTGCACTACACTAGAGGGAAGCATTTTCCTCTTGCCAGGGAAAATACTGAGTCCCAGTAACCTAAATATCACAAGTTGAGAGGTAAATAAAACCATGACAACAAAATTTGAGGGGTGGGAAGAGTGTTTAAGCAATGCAGGAAACAAGAAAGCAAGCTTTAGGCAAGATTTTGTCAGAGTAGTTACCCTGGCTTTGAATAATCATAAGTAATTCCCATGGCAACCTCTGTTTGTAGAGACCATGTATTTTAAAATATCCCTGTTTGACTATCACATGGTTTAAAATACCTGTCCTTCTCCCTGTAAACAATAAGCAAACAGAAATATAAAACCTTTAAGCCATTGTTCTGGCTTGCCCAGATGCTAAAGGAAAAAGGCAGGAAATAGGTGTTTGTCCTCCTCATCCTTGAGAGGAAAGGCTGCCCTCCCAGTCTCCAAAGAAACGGTACCCAAGAGCTAATTCACACATTCCTTTCTCCTCCCACTTTCCCACACCTGTCCCATATCTGGGGCATCTATGAAAGGGTTCCTTTTCTTCCTGATTCAAGGGTAAGTCTGCATATATATATTTTTTAATCCTCGCATGAGGATATGCTTATTGATTTTAGAAACAGAGGTAAGGAGAGAGAGGAACATGGATACAAAAGAGAAACATCGACTGGTTGCCTCCCTTTATGCACCCCAGTCAGCCAGAGATCAAATGGGCGAGCTAGATTTATGCCTAACCCGGGATCGAATTGCAAACCTTGGTGTACAGGTTAACACTCCAACCAACTGAGCCACCCAGCCAGGGCAAACCTGCATATTTAGAGAGGAGTTTTACTAGTTTCCAGGCAGAAGAAAACCAGTCAATGGTTTTCTACCTATTTTTCTCTGCATCATAGAAATTAAACCACAGATATCTTAAGTAGAGTGCTTGTTAATAAACTGAAATGTAAACTTGGCTTACCAGTAGTAATTCCTGGATGGTGTGCTATTTCTGAGGTCAGAACCTACAATTGTGTGAAGAACATGAGTAAACTTCACAGTTATATCAGCCTGAGACAGATGGAGCAATGAGGGTTGGCCCAGCTAACACCTATACAGTATTGGAACCTAAATAAAGAACAGTGAATATTTCTCAAATAGAGCAATAGCTGTGCTTGCTCTCTGTCTCTCTCTCTCTGTTTCTCTCATGATTAATGGACATTTGGTCCTGTCTAAAACATCCATTGAGACATTTAGTCCAAGGCAAAAGGTCCATGAAATTTGGTCCTGTCCAAAATCTCCATAGAGTCATTTGATCTGCACAGTTAATACATATCTCACCTGTCTGCAACATCCGAACCCCAACCCATCTACCTAACCCTGTGTACTATTACCAGTAAGCTACCAATGCAAGAAGAGTTATTATTGATAATACAATACAGCCACAACACAATTATTGGACCAATAAAACATGATAGCAGTTTATGGATTAATTCTGTAAACCAAAAGTATAAATAAACCTTGTTTTTAAACCCACTGACAGTTTTCTAAGTGTGGACATTTTGATTGGATCAAAAGTTTAGGACCCTTTGGTATGGGCCACATGTCTCCATGGACACTTTGGACAGGACCAAATGCCTCACCATGCTCTTACCTGCCTCCTTTCTGTGAAGCACATAGCAAGTTCCAGATTAAGTTGTCAAAATGAAGCTACATATGTACAAAATAAGGAGGGAGCCCTGGCTGGCGTAGCTTAGTGGATTAAGCGTGGGCCTGTGAAACAAGAGATCGCGGTTCGATTCCCAGTCAGGGCACATGCCTGGGTTGCAGGCCAGTTCCCAGCAGGGAATGCACAGGAAGCAACCATACATTGATATTTCTCTCCCTCTCTCCTTCCCTTCCCCTCTAAAGATAAATAAATAAAATCTTTAAAAAAAAAAAAAAAAAAAAAACAAAATAAGGAGGGAAATGATCAAAGTAATTACTATATTTTGTTTACCCTTTTCATAAGTTGTCACTGTTTACTCAGTCATTCAACAAACATTTACGAAGCCTGTTGTTCATCTGATATTCTCTTTGGCTGTGGGAAAACACATGTACAGGCATGAAAGTAAAGAGTATTACAGGAACACAAGACAAAGCCCAAGTCCTTCTTACAGGAGATCAATATAGGAAGAAGGTGATTCATAAAGTGAGGGAGGTACGTGGAAAGTCATGGACACCATACTATGCTTGACATAACAGATTATGAGAAGCAGTGTAGAATAATGATGAAGTGATGCAGGTTCAATCCTCATGTATAAAATAGAGATAATTATTTTTAAGGTTTTTAATGAGAATTAAATAATGAATGTTAAATGTCCAGCATATGTTATATGCCTATCATACCAGATAAAAAATCATGCCATGAGGTCACACTCAGCAAAAAGACTTATATCAATCAATCAAGACAAATGACTTTAGTTAAACAGATGAACCTTCAGCTATAACAGTGTAGTTGAGCACAGTATATTAAGTCCTGGTTTATTTTCCTTATGTCCTTGAGACTTTTTTTTTTACTCTGCTTTTTAATGGTATTTTAGTTACTATCCCCATTGCTTGTCTCGTGACTTAGACCCTCAAAAAGTAAATTAAATTGTTCTGGAAAGATTCACTCTTCACAAAGTGTTGTTGATTGCTGACAGCACTTTGTAATTTTCTATGTGATTATAGAGTATTTGATGATTTGTTCCAGTAACTCCACATATAGCAAGTTATTCATCCTGATCTGTAATTTCCAGGATGAACGTTTACTCACTTAAAAAAAGAGAACAGTCTATATTCATCTTTAGGGCTTTTGCTCTTCTGAAAAAAAATTCTAAAATAATAGCTTAGCATCTCTGCAATGCCATTCAAGACATTTCTCTAGGAGAAGAATAGGAGATTATATGATACTACCACCTAACCAGGGCCTATTTTGCAAAGATATGATGTAGTGTATGGTCTAGAAAAGGGAAGCAGTGGTGTTCATCAGACCGAATATGAAAACCCTACGTATGCACTTCTCTATTTAGCATAAAAATGTTTTAGTATTTCATTGATTGCTCATTTATTTACAATAATGGAGAGGAAACAAAAAAATAAGTGAAAACTTTTTCTCATTTTTATTGATCTTTGTAGTATGGTTTTGAGTTCAGATTAACATATGGCTGCATTTGAGTGCACATTCTTTTATTCAACAGCCATTTATTGAGGACCTTTAAATGTATGGGTCCTGGGTGAAAAAACACATTTTGCTGCTTTAAACTAACATGAGAATAGGAATTTCCTATGAATTATTTTTCTGCAGAATATTTAATTGTGTAATCATTTTTAGTTTGGGGTTATATGTAATTTATTTGCATTCTTTAAGAGTACATTCATAGAGGGCCAAAAGTAAATCAGTCTAGGACTGCACATCTTTTATAGGTGATACCAAAGGCTTTTCATAAAGAGTTTTTGGTACTGTCTCCAAAACAAATGTCAGAGAGCTGAAGTTGCAGCTAAACTTATCTTTAAAATTTAAATTTGTTTCTACTTTTGAGTATAGTTTTACTCACAAGTTCTATTTTCCAGTAAGTGATGTGCCAGTCTCAACATGTTGTAGTTTCTGCTGCTGATGATGTTCTTGTTATTTTGATCTGAAGTTCACATACAATTGAATCACAATTGGAGACCTGCTCCCTTGCATTAGACTGCCATGGATTTTAAATTCACTAAGAACTGCATGGTTAGGAGCATCTGACATTTTCTCCCAGAATCATAGATTTCTTCATTTAAAAAAGCCTGCAGACTTTCTGTCTTTGTCTTTCTGCTTATATGAGCTATAACCATAAAGTAATTTTCTTTTACTTCTATAATTTAGTTCACCTATCATATATTAGTTTCTTGTCAGTAAGCACTGCATGTTAGACACATCTAATGTTTTTCAATAGCTATAAATATTCCCCTTTCCTCACTATTTGCAACATCAGTATCATTATACTAGTCTAGCTGATGTAAGATATTGAAGATTTAGCCAAATTTATAATGACAGACTACTGCTTTAGTGACTAAAGCATTGTCATAAAATTGAACTGCAAAAATAAGTCAATTAAATTTGCAGTCATTTAATTTCTATTTATGCAATATTTTTCTATGTATCAAGTAAATTGATACATTTCAAAATATTGTTCCTTTGTAATTTTAGTTGATTCACATTTACTTCAAGAATTCATTTCATAGGTTCTTTTGGATTGGTGTTTCAGGATTCTTAGGATATAGTCCCAGCAGTGGAATTGCTGGATCAAAGGGCAGGTCCATTTTTAGTTTTCTGAGGAAGTTCCATACTGTTTTCCACAGTGGTCGTACCAGTTTG
>CM052548.1:49126446-49141690 GCA_028533065.1 Trachops cirrhosus | reverse complement strand
TATGCAGCAGAAAGAAAGAAGGAACTCCTATGCTTCACGACATCATGAATGGAACTGAAGCGCATTATGCTAAGTGAAGTAAGCCAGGTGGTCAAAGACAAATACTATATGATCTCACCTATAATTGGAACCTAATCAACAAACAGGCAAACAAGCAAAATATAACCAGAGACATTGAAATTAAGAAGAAACTGACAGTAACCAGAGGGGAGGGGGAGGAGTTAATGGGGGGAAGGGTTTTCAGGGACTACTTTAAAGGACACATGGACAAAACCAAGGTGTAGGGTGGAAGCAAGGGAAGTAGAGGGGTTTGGCTAGGGTCGGCATAGGGGTGGGGGGAAAATGCAGACAACTATAACTGAACAATAAAATACTTTTACAAAAGAAAAGAAACACACTATCCTTATCATATAGAATGTATGGTCTAGTGAAATATCACAGAAAGATGAAAATGTGTGTCATACACAGAGCAGGGATCTTCTTGAATGGGGTTCCCTGGAGCCAAAGAAAGAGTGAAGAGATGTGTATGTCTGTACACATACATGTTTATATTTATATATTTTAACTTTTATTCCTGGTGGTTTATCAGGGTTCAGAATTTATAATGTTGAAATCACTTAAGATCAGAAATCTTGATCTATCTTGTAAAACTCCCTTTTTACAAAATTCACATTGTAAGACATCAAATTATAATGGTATTCGCCTGTATATACATTGTAATGTGACCTTTTAAATCTTGCTATCACCTACACCAAATTTTAAATTCTTTGTATGCATACAGACAATTTTTAAAAAGTTTATAGAAACATCTTCCCATACACATTATCTGTCATATGTACCTTGATACTAATTTTCAGTTCAGAGACACATAAAATAAATCAAACAGACAAATGAATACCACCATCAATCTATATAAGTAATTGCTTATTTTCAATTACTATATTTATATTAAGGACTTATTCAATATGGTGGTCCATTGCAATAAGTATACTATACCTTTTCAGCAGAAATGACATTCATCGAACCCTCCTCATTGGACCATTATTTTGTGCTTTATGATCCATTCTTTTTAATAAAGATTACCCCCCTGTTATCAGTCTGTTAATATATTCAGAAGGAGACCAGGAAAATAAGACCTCTTAAACTTTTCCCAAGTTAGAAACAGAAATGTATTGTTCATAGCTCTAAATCAAAAAGTTGGTCAAATACTTATAATATGTGTTTTCTTTCTTAAATAAATGTGAATACCCTCATTTTAAAGTGAAACAACTTTCTTTATATCTAAGCACTACACCATCCCAAAAGAATTAATATTCCCTGAGGGGTCTGTGATTACTCCCAGGTGTTTGAAGAAATTGAAGTAATATCCTGGTTAATTGAAAGTTGTGACAGAGCCCTGATTTAAGGAGTCAGTAAATGTATAAAATGTATAATATAAATACTTTAACCATACTAGCTTTAATCAGTTAGAAAAGTTCATTGATTTTTTTTAGTGTTTTAGGGTTGCTATTCTTAAAATCAATTATTTGTATACAAATTTAAAAAATTGGCTCATATAGATTTTTGATAGTAAGATATAAGATAAATAATAGCTTCTATTTGTGTAAAACAAATCTTTCAAGTCAAGCACGCAATGTTTCATTGTAGTATACTATGGAAAAACGTTCTTTTATAGCCTTGACCAGTGTGACTCAGTTGGTTGGGTGTCATTCCACAAAGCGAAAGTTCACCAGTTCTATTCCCAGTCAGGGCACATGACTGGGTTGCAGATTCGGTCCCTGGTTGGGGTGCATATGAGAGGCAACCAATTGATGTTTCTCTCTCACATCAGCATTTCTCTTCTTTTCTCCCTCCCTTCCCCTCTTTCTAAAAGTAAATAAATAACATCTTAAAAAAATGCTTTTTTAATACTGTTAAACCTAGTGACATATTCTGTAGACACCATGATGTAGCAAAAAGATTTCAATACTGAAGCTGTATAATCCAGAGTTTTAATCATAATTCTGCAGTTTATTATCTTGGTAACCTTAGATAACCTAACTTCTGTGAACCTCCAATTTCTCACCTGTAAAAGAGATAATAATACCTACATATTAGGAATAATTTTAAGATAAGTTTAAAAATATCTATATACACTTCAACACATGATAAAGAGCCATAGAAATTAATAACAATTTAAAGAATATGAAATACAGTTTATCAGTTATAAAATGGTCATTTATGCAATTCTTAATTCAATGAACAGAGGTTACACATTCTGACTTAAGAACAAGTGAATGATTTACAAAATATGACCACTTACTGGGTCACAAAGGAATTCTAAATAAAACTAAACTGATATCATAGAGAGAATTTATTTAACCAAAATATAATGAAATTAGAAACCCAGTAATAACCACAAAAATACCCATACATTTGGAAATTTTAAAACCACTTCTAAAAAACAGAGTATAGAAAAAAATACAATGGAAATAAAACATAACTAGAACTGAAAAATAATTAATGTATCAAACTTGTGAGAATTTGCTGAAGGCATTTTAGAGGGAAAATTTTAGCCTTTAATGAATATTTAGTAAAGTTAGAAATGTAATTGGGGTGCAGTCAGGGCTCCCCCTAAGGAGGGATTTGCAATGGGGTCCAGAACTTGGGGTGTCCAGGAAATATGAAAATATAGGATATCCTCACCCCCACAAGTCTGGAATGGGGGGTGGGACACATGGAGCAGGGCCATTAAGAGTTATTTCGCATATCAACAGTTGTCCAGCTTCATACTTGATATGCAAAAATGGTTATTTTACATGTTAAATGGTTATTTTACTTTAACTTCTGGCTAGCTTCATAGATATGTTAAGAAGCTGTGGCCCTGCTAGGGAGCCAGGGAGATGGGAGTGTCTTCGACCCATGACATAACTGGGGGGCAGCTACCCCTGGTTACAGCACCTGCATGATAGCTTGGAGATGATTGGCTCCACACCACAGATCCATGCCTGCCTGGACTTACTATGGGAGCCCAGAAAAGCTGGAAAAATATGGGAATGCTGGCAGGTGTAGCCGATTGTAGGAGGAGTCAGAAATGGGGTTGCAGAGGAAGATTTGCACCGGGATTTAAACCCAGGCACAGCAGCCATGCAGTGGGGGGGCTGTGGAACATGCAGGTTTTGAGGCTCCCTTTCCATGCAGCTTAAGAAGCAGGAGAACAAGATATAGCAGCCATGCAGAGCTCTTTCTTAGTGGTTCAGAAGAATGCAGGAGAGACAGTGCAACACTAGGGACAGGGACAATGCAAGGCCTTGCAGGGAAGGAAAGAGATGAAAGGACTCTTGCTGGTGGGCCATGAGAAGGTGCATGTGGGTTTTGAATTTAGAACTGGATATCCCAGTGACACAGCTGATGGTGCTGGGAACTATGGGAGGCCTGCCAACCAAGCATGGATGACAGAGGAACTGGGAGAAGTGAGCTACAGACTTCCACTTTTTTTCCCTGAGGTGTGCTACCCAAGACTAGCCTGCCAGGGCAAAAGGGGAAGGAGGGACTGTGTGTATTTGTGGAAGTTTTAAGGGACTTTGGGATTTCAAAGAAGACAAGTCTGTATAACTTTTGAATAAATACTTCCTTTCCTTTTTATTAAACTCTGACATTGAGAGCCATAATTCCAAGTCCCTGGCAATGGGCTAAGAATCCACAGTGACAAAGGGACCTGGTAGCCCTGGGTCTGTTCTATAACAGAAAGGCTAATAATTCTTCAATTATTCAATCAAACTATTTAGAATAATATCAACCATGAAAACTGGAGAAGGAAAGAAATAATAAAGATAAAAGAAGGTATTAGTCAAATGAGGAAAAAGTAAATATATAATATCAGTAAAAATACAATTTTGTTATTTAAAATGACTTTAAAAAGTGATAAATCTGTGTCATATTCAACAAGAAAAAAATCAGGAGCCTTCTGAAAAGATGACAGAGTTATTGGTAGAGTTTTATAATCATGGATTCTGACATGAAAGTAAATAGAATACCAAGACAACAAAACCAAAAATCCATAGACAACATTTACACCAAAGCTTGGTAATGCTCAAACCCTAAATAAAAGCATGTGCAGACAAATGAATAGCCATGATTTGCATAATGTCTTAGTCTGTTGGGGTTACTATAACAAAATATTATAGTTTAAATAAACATAAATCTCTCATATGTATAGAGGCGGGAAAGTCCAAAATCAGGGTGCCAGCAGATTCAATGCCTGGTTTCTCCACAGCTGGCTGCCTTCTTACTGTGTACTCACATGGCAGAAGGGCTTTGGTCTCTTCCTTTTCTTATGAGGACAGTTACCCCATCATGGAGGCTCTATCCTCATGACCTTATTTAAATTTAATTGCCTTCCAAAGGCCCCATCTCCTAATTCCATCATATTGGAGGTTGGGGCTTCAACATATGAATTTAGGGGATCATAAATAGTCATTAATACATGGTATCAGTTCCTGTGGGAAAGAAGCCAAGGTTAGTACAAGGCATCAAATGTTTCTGGGAACAGGAGAATACCCTATTAGTTCCACACTGAAGAAAAACACTCAGAAGTGAGATCAAAATTGAACAGAAACAAGGAGAATGATAGAGGAAAAATCAGATCCAGATAAAATTGGTGGTGTCAGGGGATAGTGGGGAACAGAACCAAGAAATCCCAGCAACAGAGCTGCTATATTTGATTATTGTATTAAAACAATAGAATAGGAAACTCAAAAGTTAGAAGAGAAATACTGAACTATTCAAAAAAATTAATTTTGCATAAAAATTAGCAACAAAAACATTATCAAAATCAAGTTCCCTCAAAAGTTATAAGAAAAAAAGCATAAGGAGAATACTGTCCCTATAGACAGTGAAAGCATGCCATAAAGGCATGCCTGCCAACAGTTCAAACTGTAGCATAGTATATTGCAAGATAACTCACAAGACATTCAAAATTATGTCAGATTAGAATAACAACATAAATAAGAATTAGAAAAACTCATCCATAGGGTGTTAAAACTCAGGAAAAATTCATAAAGAAAAGCAATGAAAACTGAACTAGAAGGAACATAAACTGATTTCATAATCAGATGATGCCTTAAGATAATCGAAAGTGAAGAAGAAATTTTAAGAAATTAAAAAGCAATGACTTGAAAGAAAATGACTAATGAAGACAGTCAAAGTCCAATGTTTATATTATATGAGTCCCAAAAGAAAACTAAGGCAATAGAACGAGTACTATACTTTTATGAAATATAAAAAGATTAGGAACAGCCTGTATGTTGCATCCACCAGCCTGCAGTGACTGCGAGTGCTGCAGATGCTCACGATACGAGAGAAATACACACAGACTACCGAGTCCTGTGGAGGAATAGGAACCGAACGGCCACTCTCTCTAGTGGAGAGCACCCCAGCTTCCTGCCCGAGTAGGCTTTTATTAAGAATACAGATACAGTTTGTTGATTGCAGTCTGGCAGGGAAGATCAAATGAATAGGTAACTTTCAAAGAACTGAAAAGGCTCATGCTGAGTTTGGGGTTTTATCACCTAAAAGCTAAAAGGCTAGTTTTATTTCCTGCCCATGCCTTCATATTTTCATTCAAGAGCATCCTTAGCAAGCAGGTCTCACAGGATCTTGCATATTCTATGCCCCAGGTCTAATTACTCTGGAGGTCCACCTACTCTGGTCTGGACTGCACCACCCCTGCTATTTCCGCAAGCCTGAGTCGGGCAGAGGAGACAAAAGCAGCCGGGAGACTTGGATTTCTCACAGCCAGAACAAGGACTCAGGCTTTGTCAAAGCCGAGGGGGCAGGGTTAATGTCGATCACCCCTTCACTTCCACAGCCCCCTGAGTCTCTTCCCTGATGGCCTATTCCCACGTGATCATGTCTGTCTTAGGTTCCTTCTCCTCTGAGAATTTTTACCCATCATTGACTATTCGACCAAGCAATGGGAGCCAGACATAGAGCGGCAGTGCTCATGCCAGGGAAATAAGTTTTTGTCTCCTTAAGTCTCCTGGTTTCAGAGGTCTCTCACTCAGCCTTAGTCATGGGGGGTTTCAGCTCCTGAAACCAGGCAGGGCGGACCCCAACAACTGTACATATTGAAAGCATGCACCATGTTTGACCTGAAAATATCAACCATGAATGACCAAAATATAGACATATTTCAGACAAGTTACAGGACTTTAAACCTTTTGAATGGTATCTAGCTGAATTGTTTATTTGAAATAAACAAATGATTTATAAAGTAGAGAACATTAGATTGTCATCAAACTTCTCACAAGTAATGCTATATTATATGTCAGAATTGGGATATATATATATAGGATAACTGGGGGGTTTATATGTGAACCAGGTTTTCTATATCCAGAAAAACTGACTTTTAAGTTTAAAGTGACAAAAAATGTTATCAAGATGTAAATAATGTAAGATTTAAGTAATGCTATTCTCAGGAGCCTCTTGAGGAAACTACTAAAAAACATGTTTTGGAGGACCAAAATGAACTCCAAAAATGACCCTAAGACATTTACATAAGAACTGGTGGTAAGCATTCCAGATATAATTGTGTATAAAACTATGGCCATCTGAAGATTAAGATGAAGAGTAAAATATGTAACAGCTATTTGCCCTGTTAATATCAGTATACTACTACTATACAAATGATAGGGGACAATGGGAAGAGTACAGGAAAATGCTTTTAAAATATTCATTAAATTTTATTTTTGTTTTAGAATAGGTGTCATATTTCTGAGACTACTGTGTATGAAATATGAAATAAAACTAATGAGTAATTATGAGATAATCTATTTCTATCACCTTCTGTGTTCTTGATAATCAAATCTTAATGAGGTAGGGAAGAGATAGATACAGAAGGTATATGCAAGAGATTAAGTAAAAACTCTGTGTCCTGAATTTAAATTAAAAATAGGATAAACCCAAGTAAAGTCCTCAAAACAATGACTAACTCAGAAGCAATGAGTATCATTGGAGTCTAGATTATGATCTTGAAACACTGTTTCTCAACCAGAGCTTTTTAAAGAAAAGTATTCATTTGGAATAGGAAGCATATAAGAGTTGCTTGAAACAACTTGTCATACCTGAGAACGGGGAAGCTTTGCCAAAGACTACTAGAGGTATATCAAAAGAACCTGTGGGCCAACTTAAAAAAAAAATCTCCCAATGAGCACAGGTGGGATCATTTGACCTACCACAGGATATAACTATAATGGATTAAAACCAATGAAATATGTTTAAATCCTTGAGTTCAGAATGGCATTTTTATAGTAATAATTGGTCACCTAAAGAGGCTGATAGAAAACCAATTAGTTACATAAAAACTAAGTAAATACATGAGGGAAGTACCTTATTATAATAATTTCAAAAATAATTTTACAAACTGCATAAATCAATGATTTAAGCAAAGAACGTTAGTACTGCTAACATCACAAAAAGTCAGATGACCAGACATGACATTTCTGCTGATGAAAGACTATGACACCACCTATGACCTTGCCAAAGGGATCAGACCTGAGTCTGATGAAACTTTGGATCCATCTGACAACTTAAAGGAAATATAGAAGACAGAGTAACATGTGAACTATACCATGAATGTGCACCTAGAAAAATCCAGATTCCCAGAAACTATAGGTCAAATAGCTTAGAATCTTCTATTGTAAAGAAAAAAAATGGAAAATCAGAGTTTAAAAATTTAAAAGGCATTGTGAAATCAAACAAACAAACAAAAAACACAACTAGATCTATTTATTGCTGTGTCCTTCAGCTCCAAATTACTTAGCACTATTTTATGCAAACTGGTCTGAACTTCCAGCCTCTTATATTTCATATTAAAGTGCACAATTCTAGAATTATCTTTTAAATTAAAATTTTTAAGGCAAAATATTATCTCTGTATGTTTCAGTATTTAAATTTAATTTACTTTTGATAATTAATTTAGTCAAAGAATGGTTATCTTGTGGAATTGAATGTACTAGGTTTACAGAGTAAAACCACCAAAAAGAGAATCTTTAGCAACTAAACTTTTTTCAATGCAAACTCTATGTAAACATGTCACCCATATCCTTCCTTTTAAATCCTACATTCTGAAATGTTTATAAACAGAAGGAACAACTACTGACACCTTTCATAACTGTAAATTTATAATTTGAGATCTAAAATGACTATCACAAAATAGATTTCTGTATTCCTTAAGTGTTTTAATCATTATTTCAAGTGCCTGTCAGTATCTTTTGGAACCAGGAGAGGGTACTGTAGAGCAGTGTAGCTCTAAGTATTTGTGACTAAGAGTCAGAAAATGTCCTTTGTTAAAAGAAATGTGCAAAGCTATCCTACAGAATAAGAAAAAGTGAAAGAATAGATAGTCACTATAAGCCTTCTTTATTTAATACAAAAGAGAATAAAGTATTTATCTAAATACATATCTAGGCTATCAATTACATTAGAGATATATAGATGATAATAGATGAATCTAGATAGATGGACAAAGAAATATAGATATAGATATTGATGTCATTTATTTTTCTTTCAAGCATATCCCAAAGCTGAATCTGAAATTCTCCTGTTACAATATTTATTCTTTCACTATTTTTGCTGTTAGTTATAAAACTAGTTCTCAAGTACTCCCTAATACAGATTAATAATGTATTTTTTTTTAATCAGTTCAAGTTTAGGACAAAGAATGTTTACTAGCCCTTTAGCAATCTTAGGTAGTACAGAAATAATTTTGGAAACAATATAATAAATATTATCTCCAGTTTCTGTAAAGGTTTTTCCAAACATAAATAACAATGTTTTAAGTGTCAGCTGCTCAGCTGCAGGGCAGTACATAGGTGATTGAATTCAGACCATCACCTTACACTAAGGGAACGATAGTGAAGGCATGCCATCCTTTGAAGATCACGTAAGATTAGTGAGGCTCTCAGTCTTTTCCTAAAACTTGCTGTTTCAGGGTCCCTGTAGCCTGGGCCTTTCTCAGGACTATGTGTGCTTAGGTATCAAAAGAGCAGAAGTGCCACCATGATGGGACAGTTCAGCTGAGTCTTCTATTTCCAAAGTGACTCTACAGTATTCTTTAGGAGATGGGCTGTCTATGTGAGGAAGTCAAATCAATGCCAGAGGTCATATCTTCAGGGGAAGAGAAAAGATTTAAGGAAGTTTCATAATACATCTTGGTAAACACTCTTTTGTGTGCTACCCTGAAAATATAATTTCTAGAAAACAGGATATCCACTTTTGTCTCCTTGTCTATATATTAATTTATTCTCTTGAGTGTTCTAGTTAACAATGAAACCAATTCAGTTTTTCATTATTGAAAAAAAATGTGTGCCACCTTTGCTCATGTGAGGGAAATTGCCAATGTGTTCAACAATCCTTCCCTTTATTAGAGATCTGCTGTGAAATGTGAGGATTATATTGCCAGTTACGATGTTATCTAGGTTCAGTTGTAGCTGAAAAGACCAAGTTATGACTCCCAGTTCTCCAGCTATGGCCATATGGACATATTGGTAGGCATTACAGTATTTGTTCGAAGGTTTGTTTGCAAATTGGAGCTCTGTGACGTTGCACCTCAAGTTACCTAACTCTTGTTTATAAGAAACTAGATGGTCTATTTTTACTGAATCCAGAATTGTTCTGTCTTCGGTTTTTGTTTTCCTTCCCTCAACTTTGTTAAAATACAGTATGCCTTATAGTGTTTCTTCCACTTGACTTGCTTAAGGACCCGCCTAGCTCAACCCTATAAGTGTGCACCAAATTAATTTGCCGTGTGAATGCATTTCTAACTTCAGTCCTTCACCCACTGCTTCCTTGGCCTATAGAAATCTTAATTGTCCTTCAGGGCCCACTACAACTTCACTTATTCAATAAAGTTCACTATTTCAGACATACCTATTTCTCCCTCACCCAAAGTCCTACAATCCCTCTCATCTTTTCTACTGTATATATTTCCTAGCATTTTACTATCTACTATACTGACTGTGTCTAGCCTTTTCTTTGTATCTAGGCTTTTCAGGTCTAAGGGAGACCTCTGGTTTCTAGTTACCCTGTATCTCCATAGGGACTAATATCACAGTAAGTCCTCAAGAAATCTAATCTAATCTACTAATCAAAATGAACAGGTTGGTCTGAATACTAGAGTTACACATTCTAGTTACTTGTTATAATGAATTTTCTCAGGATAGTGTGCTTCCCTGTTCTTTCTCTGCCTTTCTCCTGCTCACTTTGGCTTCCTATACACCTGTCACCATCTGATTTCTGCAGCTGTCAGGCAGGCCAGCAATGAGTTTGGGGGATGCATCTGATTTTTCGTCAGCCTCCAGGACTTTTCTTTCTTCGTCATAATTTTTTCATTGCCAACTAGGAAGAAACCTTGAAGACTATTGTTATTTTTCTCCATCCTGATCATTTAGATTAGTATTGGGTCACAGGGCAAAAACCTGAAACAGATGCAATGTGGATTAAAGAAATTTTACTGACCAATGACAATAAGGAGTCCTATACTCATTTCAATGTTAAATTCTTTAGAAACTGAATAGCCCATCAACATGTAAGGTGACATTACTAGTGAGCTGTTACCGGTTCATTGCCCCCAAAGCTATGACAAGCTTGTCCACAGTTCTGCCTAAATAAAAGTAAAAATAAAATATAAAATTAAATGATAGAATCAATCATATGATAATGTTTTTGCAAAAATAAATCATGTTTAATGTTTTAATAGTGTTATCTATTAAATGTATGTAATGATTTGTTAGTATATCATCCCTTTGTATTACAAGACTAAAGTCATATTAATAACTTTACAGCTCCGCAAGTCTGTTTTCAGCATCAGGGCAAGGAATCTTCTAGAAAAGGAGACTGCAGTCACTAAAATCTTAAGGTAACAACATTAAGTGGTGATACACATTTAAACACAGTGGGATTATATTAAGCAAAAAAGAGCTTTTTTAATAAACTGATTTTCTGAGTATCAATATATTATACTTTCTGCTAGAAAATAGGTTTGGTTAACTATGTACTTGTAAATTATGTCAAATACATTACTAATTTCTTTCCTGAAACAGTAATATTTCATTAGCTCAATTGGCCATTTATTTTATTTTCATAAATTATAATTATAAACTTTTACAAAAAGATGAAAAAACTTACTTTTATTTTTATAAGTTTTATGTCTTTTGTGGTAGCTAAAGGACCAATCACAATCTAAGTAAAAAAATGGAAAAAATAAAAAAATGGTAATAGGGTAAGCTTTTAAAAAGTAATTGTGATTCATAAATTAAGAATAAATTTGATTAAAATCTATAAAAATCAAAAACATATCCATTTTAGAATGCTTATAAAAACATTTTAATGCTGAGTTCTAAAATCTGCCTTGAAATGAAATAATTAGCAAGGAAAATTAAGCCAGCTACTTGAGTATTGTACTAGAGTGTTATAATATAAAATAATAAGATCATTATAAAAATGTGTAAGCTTTTTTATTGGTGTGTATATTACATGGACATGTGTAAATGATATGTTAAATATTGGGAACATAATTTATTGGTGTGTATATTACATAGACATGTATAAATGACACATTAAATATTGGGAGGTAGAATGATAAACAATGTAAACAGATAAATTTATAGCAGGAAGCCCTCTTCAAACTTGTATGAAGGGAAAGGAACTTGTCTACTCTATCTTCATTAATAGGAACCATTATTAAAGCGTTTTCTCCAGAATGCACATCACTAGAACTTGGATAACTAATAAAGAAATAAGGCTGATATATGATTTGAGAAACTATTTAAATTTTAAACAGTACCTTACATTTATATGCCAAAAAAAATCCTAACTAATCAAGATGATATCCTATGTATTCATTGTTTATATTAGCTGATAATGCATGCATAGAGTTGAGTATGTGTTGGAGTGTCTTTTATAAAATGAGAATGAATATTTCTGGGGCTTCTATATTATCATCGCAGAATTTGATGAGATAAACCTAAAAATTCTCATTGAAATAAAGAAAGGAAGGCTTCTAAACAAATTTATAACAACATGTGTCCCAACTTCCATTTCTTTCCAACTGGCTCAATTCTAGCATTATGATCAATACTACATGAGTACAGCCTTGAACACTACATTGTAACTACAGGTTTTTTTTAATCAAACTGTAACTAGGTAAGTTCAGGCAGGGCCAACAGCTAGGGCAGGAACGTCAAACTCATTTTCATCAGAGGCCATATCAGCCTCACAGTTGCCTTCAAAGGGCCAAATGTAATTTTAGGACTGTATAAATGTACCTACTCCTTAACAGGTAAGCGAGAGCTTGGTGCTGCCTCTGGGTAGAAACAAGGTGCCAGGCAGGATAAAACAAGGTGGATGGTCAGATTCGGCCCACAGGCCTTTTGTTTGCCACCTGTGTGGTAGGGTCTTAAAGACTCTCCTCAGCCTACACAAAACAGATCATGTGCTGGACCAGCCCTGGAGGTGTTAATGTGTTCATAGAGAAGAGAATTCTGCCTCAACCAGAAATGGCCCACAAGGGGATTGTAATATTGTGAGCCTGTATTCAGAGTCTGCCTGCCAAATAGGAACCGAAATGACCTTATTCACTTGTCCAGAATAACTATCTTTCAACTAATGTGAATTTTTCCTAGGGGTTCCCACAGACCTTCAGAGCCTGGGCAAATGGAGATACTTGGAAGGAAGCAATATCCAGAGCCTCACTTTCCTATGAACTCTTTCTTAAATTTGATCTTCCACTTTTTCTTTTCCACCACCTTTTCTTCATTCACCTCTCTCCCAGTTTACAAAAGAAACATGAAATTCTCACTCATCAATTCAAGAGAAAGGTGAAACTTTGTGTGGTACATTTCTCTGGAATGTAAAATCCTCTGGGTTGCCAAACAAAGAGACTCTTCCCACATGATTTTCTCCAGAAGGAAGATACCATTAGATAGCACCTTCTTATCTATTCAGGTGATAAATTTGTGGAAAACCTTGTTCCAGAAATTTATCTACCTTAGAGTTAAGCCTTAGAAATAACTTAGTTGTCACAAGGGCATGTGTTAATTCATTATTTGAATTGAAAAATAAAGTCGGGCTTTTTCTGAGAGATTTAGCTGATTGGTTTGGCAATGAAAACTGACTTCATAGGTCCCTGATGACACAAAATTGAAAGGATTGGATGGATGAGATTCTCCAATTAAAAGAAAATTTAGTTGTTGATTTGTAAATGTACATAAGTAGTTTTAAAAAGAGAAAATGTATGGAGTACCTGAGTAAAATTTGTAAAACTATCAGGGAATAGGGACACCCTCAGAATTGCTTAATACTGTGCAGTCTGAGGAATGCCCAGAGGCAATAGCATTTTACTACAGCCCAGCACACTACGAAATGAGAGGGCACTCCTTGAGGCTGCTTAAGCTGTGTCACCCAGTGAATATCAGGACATAAGACACTACACTTAAAAAGAAAAAATTAAGAGTTTTTTTAAGAATACAAATTTGATCTCTGGAATAGCCATTTACCTATTTTCTTCTGCAAAAATGTTTTCCTCATCTCTTCTACACAGTCTATGCAAGATTAAGGCCATAGTTTGATGCAAGGTATGGTGACCCCTCCTACTTTGTTCTTCTTTCTCAAAATTGCTGAGGCTATTCAGGGTCATCTATGGTTCTGTATAAATTTTTGAAATATTTGCTCCGTATCTGTGAAATATGCCATTGGTATTTTGATAAGGATTGCATTGAATATATAAATTGCTTTGGGTAGTATGGGCATTTTGATGATGTGAATTCTTCCAATCCATGAACATGGTATATGCTTCCACTTTTTTGTCTCTTCCTTAATTTCTTTCTTTAGTGTTGTATAGTTTCTGAGTACAGGTCATTTATCTCCTTGGTTAGGTTTATTCCTAGGAACTTCATTCTTCTTGTTGCTATGTCAAATGAGATTTTTATGCTGATTTTTATTTCTGATATTTCATTGTTAGTGTACAAAAATACCTTCAATTTCTGAATATTGACTTTGTATCTCACTGTTTTGCCAAATTCACTTATTAGGTTGTTCACTTTTTAGTAGTTTTTGGAATCTTCAGAGTTTTCTATGCACACAATCGTGTCACCTGCAAACAATGACAATTTTGCTTCCTCCTTTCCGATTTGGATGCCTTGTATTTCTTCTTGTCTGATTGCTGTGGCTAGGACTTCCAATACTATGCTGAATAGAAGTGGTGAAAGTGAAGCCTGGCTGGCGTAGCTCAGTGGATTGAGTGCGGGCTGCGAACCAAAGCATTGGAGGTTCGATTCCCAGTCAGGGCACATGCCTGGGTTGCAGGCCAGGTCCCCAGTGGGGACCACATGAGAAGCAACCACACATTGATATTTCTCTCTCTCTCTCCTTCTCCCTCCCTTCCCCTCTCTAAAAATAAATAAATAAAATCTTTAAAAAAAAAAAAAGAAGTGGTGAAAGTGGACATCTTTGTCCTGTTCCTGATATTAGTGAGAAAGCTTTTAGTTTTTGTCTGTTGAATATGATGTTGGCTGTAGGCCTTTCATATAAGGCCTTTATTATAATGAGGTATGCTCCTTCTACTCCCACTTTGCTGGGTGTTTTTATCATAAATGGGTTCTATACCTTACCAAATGCTTTTTCCGTATCTATTGATATGATCATGTGATTTTTGTCTTTGCTTTTGTTTATGTGATGTATTATGTTGATTGATTTGTGAATATTGTGCCATCCATGCATGAAATGAGATGGGATGAAAACCACTTGATGATGGTGTATGATGTTTTGGATGTATTGCTGGATACGGTTTGCCAATACTTTGTTGAGGATTTTAGTGTCTATGTTCATCAGCGATAATGGCCATAGTTTTCTTTCTTTGTGTGTCTTTGTCTTGTTTAGGGATTAGGATGAAGCTGGCCTCATAAAAAGAGTTTGGGAGTCTTCCTTCCTTTTGAATTTTTTGGAATTCAAGTCTGAGAAGTATAGGGGTTCCTCTTCCTTAAATGCTTTGTAAAACTATCCTATTAATCTCTATGGTGAATTAATATTTGACAAAGGGGCAGAAGCATAAAATGGAGTAAAAATAGCCTGTTCAACAAAAAATGGTGTTTGGAAAGCTGGACAGCTACATGCAAAAAAATGAAACAACCACAACTCTACACCATACACAAAAATAAAGTCAAGGTGGATAAAAGACTTAAATGTTAGTCGTGATACCATAAAAGTT
>CM052548.1:49102055-49125946 GCA_028533065.1 Trachops cirrhosus | reverse complement strand
TATGCAGCAGAAAGAAAGAAGGAACTCCTATGCTTCACGACATCATGAATGGAACTGAAGCGCATTATGCTAAGTGAAGTAAGCCAGGTGGTCAAAGACAAATACTATATGATCTCACCTATAATTGGAACCTAATCAACAAACAGGCAAACAAGCAAAATATAACCAGAGACATTGAAATTAAGAAGAAACTGACAGTTACCAGAGGAGAAAGGGGAGGGAAATAATGGGGGACAGAAGGGAAGGGGTTGTCAAGGAACATATATAAAGGACAGATGGGCAAAACCAAAGGATGGTATGATTGAGGGTGGGAGGTGTGAGTGGTTGAGGGATGTGAGTGGTTGTTGAAAAATGGAGACAACAGTAATCAAACTTAATAAAAATGATTAAAAAAGAATTAAGGCCAGGTGCAAGATGCAAATGCATAGTTTCTTTGGGTGTACTTATTTCTTTACACTAATAATGATAATGGCAATAATAATAATAATAATAATTCTGTATTATAATGTAACCCATAGGTTAGACTGTTAAGAAGAATAAATTTAGTCCATGTATATAGGTTGTTTATGGGCATTTTTATGCTGGATTTTTTTTAAAACAACTAAAAAGGAAAAGAAAGAAGAGAAGAAAAATTAAAAAGAAAGAAAAGAAAAAACATTTACAGGGCAAATGATTCAAATAGCTCTACACAAAATGGAGAAGGAAAAGGTTTCCACCACTCTGTGTCTTCTCACTCCTGCTGGAGCCTCTGTTCTGCTGTGCTCTGGGAATTTAAAGATAAGAAAGGGTGCTGTTAAAATGGCCCACACCTCCGGTTCTAATACAGGATAGTGGACTTGGTCTTAGAAGGTCTGGATTGATGCCTGGCTCTGCTTCTCTATAACCTTGAGCAGCTCACTTATCTGATCCTCAGTTTTCTCATCTGCCTTTGCCATGTAGACTGCCCCAAAATGTCATCTGAACAATCTTAGTAGTCCTTTTATTTTTAAGATTTTATTTATTTATTTTTAGACAGAGAGAAAGAGAGGGAGAGAAACATCAGTGAGTGGTTGTCTCTCCTGTGCCCCCAACTGAAGACCTGGCCCACAATGTAGGGATGTGCCCTGACTGGGAACTGAACCAGTGGCCCTTTGGTTCTCAGGCTGGCACTCAATCCACTGAGCCACACAAACAAGGGCCAATCTTAGTAGTTTTTACAGTGAAGAAGATTACACTTCAACAGTCTTATTAATGTCTCTGAAGGGATAATTAGGATGCATATTTTCAAGGTTTTGAGTTTGAGTTTAAGTGTCTTTACACAGAGAGATATGACTGAGATTGGGCAGAGAATTCTTGGTGTAAGAGTTTAGATTGTTTCACAACATGTACAAATATCAAATCATTACATTGTGCATCTGAAACTAATGTAATGCTATATATCAATTACATTTCAGTTAAGAAAAAAATGTAGGACTCTTCACAATGCACAACAGGTAACAAGTATCTGTTAGGGACAGGTAATCATTACTTACGGCTCTGGGGAGGGCAGCACTGTGGATGGGGGATAAGGAAGTGATGACATACCTTTACCTGTTTTCTACCTTTGATATTTTTCCTACCCATTCTGGCTCCACATTTCAGTTATTAGTTATCAGTTGGAGTTCACACTTCTGTTTTTCACTTTTCTTCTTGATTTGGGGTGATTTTTGAGATGAGGGAAAATAAATGGTGACCTTATGCTTCCATCTTCACTCTGGAAATCTACTTTATGCCTTTTAAATTTTTAACCATATACATGTATTCCCTTTAAAAATTAAGTACAACTAAGTTTTAGAAACAGCATATTTAAAAAAATTAGGATTGATGGCCCTAGCTGGGCAGGGTCTTGGTCCGAGTCTTGATAAACATAATTATTTATAGGTGACTGGTTGAGCAGTTGAGTAACTTGAGCAAGGGACTGGTTGATTAGTTTATAGTTTAGATAAATGGGTTTTGGGGAAATTCCTACAGCTAACAATGAATTTACTTATTGGTTAATGGCCTTAAATTCCTGGACAGGCATTTTCTGAAATGAAAGTAAAGTCATATTAATGTAGAGGGCTTAGTCCTTGGTACTGATAATTTAGCTGTAGGGTTGTCAGTGGTCTCAGTTCTCAAGAGACCCACATTTCCAAATATCCATCTATCATTTGAAGCAGGATCCACATGATTCCAGTATGTGGAATTTTATGAAAAAGGAAATACAAGCCCACAAAGGAAATACTTTTTCAGAGAAAAAGGGCCTTGGGGTTTTAGGTATTTGAGTTGTGGGTGAAGTCTCCCTTTTCTACCCAAAATCATCTTTAATTTGTCTTCTTCTACTTACTTGTTAAATTAACAAGTAACAAGGCATCACGCCTTGAGAAAAAAATGCATTTCTGGTTATATTTTAGAACTCTTTGATGAGAAACAAAGGTGGGCCATTTTTACAGAACTTGAGAATTCTATTGCATGCTTAAATGCAAGTCATTCACTTGGCATAAATTGGCATCTATATCTTCTTTTCAAGACTTATCTGGGGAGTACTGTGAGAGACAGAATGTCCCACCACCTAAATTATAAAATCCAAGGTTGCTATTAAATTCACTGTTGTTATGATTTCACGTATATGTGGAATCTAATGAACAAAATAAACTAACAAACAAAAGAGAAAGAACTCATAGGTACAGAGAACAGACTGACAACTGTCAGAGGAGAGGGGTTTGGGGAGTGGGGTCAAAAAGGTGAAAAGATTAAGCTAAGAAAAAACCTTCATAGACAGACAACAGTATGGTGATTATCAGTGGGAAGGGGGTGGGAGCATGTAGAAGGTAAAGGGGGGATAAATAGTGATGGAAGGAGACTTGACTTGGGGTGGCAAACACACAGTACAACATACAGATGATCTATCATAAAATTGTATGCTTGAAACCTATGTAATGTTATTAACCAATGTCATCCCAATAAATTCAATATTTTTTAATTCACTGTTGTTTTGACTTTGACTATACTGTTTAGCTGAACTAAGGAAAGCTTCCCTCAGAAGGCAGTGACCTTTTCAGTACATCAGATGAAATCAAAACAAATAACAGTATACTTTAAAACACATTACTACTGTTATTGAGCTTTCTCTAATTCAAAGCCTTGAAAGTTAAACAAAAATGGATTATCATTCCTGCTAGCCTAGATTCATAGAAAAATGTCAAAATATAATAATTAAATATTTTGCATTATTTTCAAAAGCTCCATTCTTTTTTGTTTTACCATCATTAATTAAGACAATATCTACTGAATGCTCATTCTGATCTGATATTTGTAGTCTGATATTTGGATCTATGACAAAATTTTCCTGGCCACAAACTTCTATTAATAATTTTTAAGGTTTAAAGAATAGCCTTTAGTTGAATGCCACTTACTACAAAAAATTATAGTTAGTAGCACATGTAAGGTTAATTTTTCTCTTATAATTTTTAAGAGAATCATTTTTATTGACTACAAATACAATTTATATACTATGTAAATGTAAATAAAATCACTACACATTTATTAAGCTATAGGTATTTAAATAACTTTAGCTGAATTTTCTTCCTGAAAGAAAGCACCCCTAAGGGATTCATTCAAGCATATTCCTGGCCCTGACAGGTGTGGCTCAGTTGGTTGGGTGTTGTCCTGCAAAGCAAAAGGTCACCAGTTCTATTCCCCAGCAGGGCACATGCCTGGGTTGCAGGTTCAATCCCCAATTGGGGTGCATGAGAGGCAACCAATCAATGTTTCTCTCCCTTTCTTTCTCCCTCCCTTCCCCTCTCTCTAAAAATAAATAAATAAGATCTTTAAAAAATATTTCCGTAGCATTTTCTAAGTGCCAGGCATTTTTTTAGATACTAGACACATAAGTTATTTCCTCAAGGAGTTCACAATGTTCACTCTTAGAAAAAACTTATGACACTAGTTCGATGTAGGAGCCTTTAATAATATCTCTATTTTTCTGAATATAATTGTGACAAGAAAATGCATACATAGTATAGTCATGGTCCCCTTATGGAGTGATTTCAGCAATTAAAATCACTTATCCAAAATATAGCATAAAATAAAGTGAACAATAATCCCAGCATTGTTGTTTCATACTTCAAATTATATTTCATTATGCCATGAAAATTCCATTTTAACATTAAGATAAGGGAAAAGGAAAAGAGAGATGGGAATAGAATGAGTAATTACATAACATCCACTGACATGCACCTTAGGGTGCTAAGCTCTTACAGATATTATCTCATGTAATCTGCACAACACACCTATACAGAAAAATGCTATTATGACACCCATGTTATAGTTGACAAAATTGAGTCTTAGAAAAGATAATTTTTCCCAGTACCACATACCATGGAAACAATTTTGGGTAACACATCAATCAGCAATATCAACTATAATGTGATTTTCCAGGTTGGCAGCCATATTTATGTATCCCCAAGAACTTATGCAACTAAGTTCTCCCATGTATTGAAAGATGACCATATGCTGAACACTGTGTGCTCTTTCACCTACTCACTCCATTAGGTCATTTTAGCAATCCAGAAGATGAGGATTATTAGCTGTTTTGAGATGAAGAAATTGAGGTTCTGGAAGGGTAGATGACGTACCTGAGGTCACCTTTCTAGTGAGTCAGGGAGTCAGAGACCCAGGAATCAAACCTTGGGCTGTGTGACTCTGAAATCCATGTACTGACTACCACTCTAAGCTTTTATTTTATAGAGGACTCCCCCTTCTCATGCTCTGTATTGACAAATTCTAAATCCCTTAATTTTCCTATACTCATAGTGTGGCTGCTTCTCAAGGCCACATACAGATTATGCACAATACAAAGGTGACATATCAACACAACAATTAGAGCTAAAATCCAGCCTCCACCCCCACCTGCTCAGGCACATGAGCAAGCAGTCCCCTTCTTGGGACTACACCCCTCAAGAAGAAGAAACAGTCTTTTTCCAATTTATGCAAAAGTTGTTACGTGGGTTATAGGCATCCTGGCTCTTTCTGGCAGTTTAAATCCCTAGAATCGAAACTCTCTTCAGTCTCTACCTTCTGTCTTCACACCTTCCATAATACTTCCCACTAGTAGCTATGAGTTATCTTGGGGTAATAGAAGTGTCTTCATGGGAGATCTTCTGCTGAATATTGGTTACAACTCATACCAGACCCTGATGAACAAGTCAACTCAGGCTTGCTCATTTCAGGATTGGAATTGTGTGGCCTTCTTGACACTGGTTACAAAGATGGCCTCACTCCTATTCAGGTCTATACAGTCATATAGAATATGTTCTGTCAGTGTAGAATGAGATCAGGCTTTGCAATCAACCACACTTGTCTGAAAATCTGAGCAGTGGTGAGTCCTCGAGAAGTCTGTTTCTTCATCTGTCCGGTGGGGACATAAGCAACCTCATAGGAGTGAATGACCAATGTGTCATCAGGGTATTCACTTCAGTAGCTCAGTAGCCAAACTTAGAATCCTGGCTTCACCACTTCATGGATGTTTGACTTTAGGCCAGTTACTTCATCTTTCTGCACCTCAGTTTTGTCATCTGTTAAATGAGGTTTGTAAATTAATGGACCTTGTCTAATAGGTGAGAGTGAAACAAGTTTGTATCTGTAAAGCACTCTGTAAGTGACTTTCCATTATCAGTATTAAGTCCAAGAGAGATCCACAATTGCCCCCAAGATGTAGGCAATTGACAGTCACCTTCAAAGCACATCCTGAAGGGCTTACTTCAGAAGTTTCCAGTGTGGCCCAGCAGAGACTGTGTCTAAGTGGCATAAAATGCTTTTGACAAATCACTGCACCCTTTTTTAGGTTGATCCTAAGTTTCTTGCTCACTTGCAGGAGAAAGTCTATCAGCTACAGTTTTATACTGAATTAAGCTAACATCTTCAAGGTATTATCAGACTATTTTTTCAAATCATTTGCTGAATAGTTATTTGGTGGAAATACTCCTGAACTAACAACATAGATTCATCAACAGAGGTTGGCATCGCCTATAGCCATTTGGAATTTGTGGGCATGGGCAGCCATGATCTTCTGTAATGCCTGAAGTGCAGCTATGACATTCTCCACTCTGCTTGGACATGCCAGGAAAAAAACAGTCCTGTATAAGAAGTAGAAGACTTGCATAGATTTTGGCAGGAAATCTCATCAAATGAGTAAAGACTAGCATCTTTCAAGGACACCTGGCAAATGAGGGGAAAGAACATGATCAAGGTGTTGGTAAAGTTAGGCCTGATTGACTTGACAGGTGGAAGAGTGATTGTGAGCAGGATGTAAATCAAGATAGTTGGATAAGAGGGGATGGTGATCATGGCATGAGAAACAGATGAACAGAATCTGTAACTACCTTCAGAGACACCAGTAGCAGAAGAACAGTGACTGCTATCATTGAGACAAGCATAACATTGTCTTCTACATGGGTTGTAATTGCCTACCTGGAACCTTCAGAGTGCACTTCACGTTGGATCTCTGTAACTTCTAAGTGGGTGGGGACTTAGCTAGGGGTGGTCTTTCATGGGCTATAGGCTGAATGAGAGATGTTTCATTTGGTTACTTGCCTCTTCGATGGGTCCCCTTCTCCCAGCTGTTTGTCCCCAGGATCCAGGACAGATTAACTGACACCTGGGCTCTTCTCTAGAACATGAGCCTCTAGGTCATATTCCTGTGGAAAAGAGAATGAACCTGATTTTGTAAAGGAGACCATGGTGCTTTCTAGATAAAGGTAAAATCTAATTAAATTTTAATGATTCCCTCCAAAGGATCACCTGTTCTTGTGCACATCATTAGCTATATGAAAAGGGAAATTTGAGAAAGGGAAAAAGAGCCTCTTTATTTTTATTCTATTCTCTGTTTTCTAGACCCAGAGCTCCCAGTTCCCTGAATCTGGCCCAATTAATTGGGAAGTCTAAGAGAGCATAATTATGCAAATTATTAGCATCTTACCCCATTTGCTTTTTCCCATTTGGCAAGTTCTTTTCAGATTACAGTTCCACAGGTTAGCCCAGCAATTCAGCAACTTTGGGCAAGGTCATCTTAGTTTTCTGCAGCTCCACATTCTGGGCACAACTAAGAAGGCACACTTAGCACTATTGAGAAGGCTTGAGTACCTGCAGCATCCCACAGACCTTTGGGCTAGACTTGCAAGGGGAATATGAGGGAGAGAAAGGTGCTGGATGACCCTGCAGATGAGAGGAATGCAGACAGATATCACCAAAGCTGAGATGGGGTCAGTCTCCTCGTATGGCAGCAATTTTTTATAACCAATATTTGAAGAAAATAAAAAGGTTTTAAGAAAATAAAGTGTTGGGCATTAATACACCAATAGTGATTAAGTTTTAAATTATTAACATCCCAATTAAATATATTTATTAATATTTAATCTTTATAATATTAAGTAGTAATTATTAATGTTCAGTATATTAGTGTTAAAGTATTCAATATTGATCAAATATTTAATCTAAATATTAAATATTAACATAAATATTTATCTGTGATTGTATTAAGGCTACATAGTTGTTGGTTTTCACTAAGATTTTCATAACACTTAAAAACTCTCATAGATTAGTTGAAAGACCATTTTGAGATACAGAGACTAAGTGAATAGATGGATATAAGGCATATTCAGAGAATAGTAAACTAAGGAAATAAAATCTATGGGTATATGCATTTGTATACAATACAAAATATGAAAAATCTCAAAGTGACAATATAACTTAATTGAAGCAAAATTATATATATTTTTTCAATCAAACTTTCATTCAACCTTTTAAATTATTTATGGAGAAATAATTGACATATAACTTTATATCAGTTTTAGGTGTACAAGATGATGATTTGAAGAGATTTTATATATTATAAAATAATGACTACAATAAGTCTAGGTAACATTAGTAAAATAATATAACCTGAGATGCTTTCCTAGATAGTACCTGATTTGTGGTAATCAAAATATGTTATATTTCATTGAGCTCGTATCTGCTTCGTAGATTATTTTCAGATAAGCTCCAAAGTGATTATAATATTACTCTGGATTAGAAAAGCTGCTATTAAATTTTATCTAACAAGTGTGGGAAGATAATTTAACAAGGTTTTTCTTTTACTATTTTTTCATTGGAGGTTAAAGTAACAAGTAATATAGAAAATATATACTTGTGGAAAAATTGGTTTATATGGTTTATGCAACATTTAAAATTTTTCATTTTTACTACAATAAAAAGTTTAGTCTTTGTGTGGTAATTTACATTTTTCTGAGTTAGGAGTTGGGTTACTAAAGTTGAATTTCAATGAATGATGTGTCTGACATTTTATGTGCTAAATTTTAATAGATGCACTAAAGGCATAGATTTCCCATTAATTAATTTCCTGTTTTCACTTTCCTTTTGTAAGTTTTATTTATTTTTAATTATATTTATTCATTACACTATTACAGTGGTCATGACTTTTCCCACTTTGGTCCCCTCCACCCAGCACCCCCTACTGCCTCAGGCAATCCCCCCACCATTGTTCAATGTCATAACGTCTTCATCTACTCCATTTCCTATACTGTACTCTACATCCCCCATGGCTGTTCTGTAACCACCTATTCATACTTCTTAATCCCCTCACTTCTTCACCCATTCTCCCGCTCCATCATCCCATCTGGTAACTAACTTCTTTTCTCTTGCTGCTTTTAAGAGTCTCTTCATCTTTAACCTTTGGCCTTTTAATTATGATGTGTCTTGGAGTGGACCTCCTTGCATCCATCATGATTGAGACTCTCTGTTCTTCCTGGAATTGCATGTCTATTTCCTTCACCAAATTACAGAAGTTTTCTATCACTATTTTTTTATGTAGATTTCCAATTTCTTGCTTTCTTTTCTCCTTCTGGCACTTCTATGATGGGAATGTTGGACCTCTTAACATTGTTCCAGAGGCTGCTTATACTATCCTCATTTTTTTGGATCCTTTCTTCTTCTTCTTGTTCTGAATGGTTGTATTTTGCTTCCCTATACTCCAGAACATTAATTTATGTCTCAGCTTCATTCACTCTACTGTTGTTTCCCTGCAAATTGTTCTTTATTTCATTTAGTGGATCCTTCATTTCTGCTGCATCTTTTTTTATGCTGCTAAGGTCCTCACTAAGTTCCTTGAACATCCTCATAAACAGTCTTTTGAACTCTGCATCTGATAGATTGCTTATCTCCATTTCATTTAACTTTTTCTGGAGTTTTTATCTGTTCTTTCATTCAAGCCATGTTTCTTTGTCTCCTCATTTTGGCAACTTCCGTATGTTTGTTTCTATGTGTTAGGTAGAGCTGCTTTAACTTTGTGTCTTGATAGTATGGCCTAATATAGTAGGTGTACTATAGGGTCCAGTGGTACAGCCTCCCCTATCATGACAGCTGGGTGTGCCCTTGATTTGGGCTGAGTACATCCTCCTCTTGTAGTTGAGCCTTGGTTGCTGTTCAAAGATCAAAGGGAGGGGACCACTGACCCCAACCTCTGCTGTGTGTGGAGGATCAGCTGTTCAGGGGCACACTGTTGGTTCTCCAACATGGTCTGTACCTATCTACTGGATGCAGTGGCCCTGAGGTTTCCCAGGTGGTGCAGGCCAAGGTCAGCCCCCACCTGTATTTTGCCCAGGACACCCTGTCTGAACTGTAAAACAATCTGAGATGGCTGCTTCTTATGCTGGACTTGGAGATTTGGAGGCAAAGCCAAGCTATGACTCTAATCTGGCTGCCGCTAGGGTTCACTGAAGTCAACTATTGCTTGTTTGATAGGATTTAGAGGCCAAGACCAGTCATTCTTATGGAAAAGCAGCTTGGGTGGGCCCATAATTTGGGCAGGGAGGAGTTTCAGGGGACCTTCAAGGTGGATCAAACAGTGTTAGCCAAATTGATGGAGTCTCAGATATGGTACCAGGTTGCCAGTTCTGTGCTCTGTGGGGGCAGGGTTTAGAAAAGGAATAATGGCCTCTGCTCACCTTGATGCCAGATACTTCAGTTTCTCCCAGTATGCCCCTGGTGCCCTTCAAGCTGCTACCCTGGTTCTGGAGCTCAGAGGGAGTGAGTATGAGTAGGTGAGTCCATGTGTGGGTTCTTTAAGAGGAACTACTTGGTGCTCCAGCAGTTTCTTCTGCCTACTCAATCCCCTCCGGTTTTTGCAGCCAGAAGTTGTGGGGACTTAACTTCCTGGCACAGTGGTAGGGCTGGGATTTTTCACTCCCAAGATACCCCTCCCAAATTTATATCCACATGGGTATGGGACCAGCCCATTCCACATCTGTGGCCCTCCTACCAGCCTGGATAGATGTGGTTTCTTTAATTTCATAGTTGTCAGACTTCCATTCAGCTCAATTTTGTAGTTGTCGGACTTCCATTCAGAGTGATTTCTGATGTTCCTGAGTGATGGTTTTTCTATATTTTAGTTGTAATTTTGATGTGGTTGTGCAAAGAGGTGAGCCATGTCTCAATATTCTTTTTTATTGAAGTACCTACATATGATAAGACATTAAAGCCTACTTTTATTTTTCAGTCTACAACGAGGTTCTAGTTAGCCCAAACATGTATTTACATTTCTGTATATAAAAACATTTTTATTAAAACACAAGATTGGGAAGAACTAATCTGCTGTTGCTATTCAAGAGCCATATCCATTTACTCAGGACTGGGCTGATTCACAAAGAAATGGAATATTCACTACAATAAAAATACAGCTTTTTCCTCATCTCAGCAAGAGCTCATTACAGAGGATCACACCCATTAGTATCTCCTGTTGTCTCTACTTTGGACAATCACCTTGTCACTTCAGTAGAGTCAGGTAAGAGCCCGTTCCAGGAAATACTCATTTTCTATTTTCTTATACAGTTCTACCATAGTTTATATAAGTATCATAGAAGAACTATTTGCCTGTTGTCTGTCGATGAGATTACATTATATTAACTGACATCGGATAATATTTTACAATGTGTTACCTTGTGGAGATGAAAATTTGAGTAAAATCCTTCATATTTAATGCTCTGCAAAGTTACATTGCAGTTCCTTTAGATGGTAATTATATTTAATGCCAGATGGTATCACGTAATCTAACCTTTTTATAATGAATGAAAATAATTTGAAGACTCATTGGCCTCTTTTTTCATTACAGAATATACAGGCTTTTCCAACACCTTTGTTCTGGAACATTAAGAAAGAAGACATGGAGAAGCAGAGGAAAAAAACTGAGGACCCCCTGCTACTATTTCTGTAAACAACTAGTGGCATTTATAGGCTAATAAAGCTCAGAAAATGTCTCAAATAACCATAATCTTTGGGCCAATTTAAAAATACTTTAGATGGAGAAATGTCAAGAAAAATAGAGACAATTTCTTAACACACAATTCTCTTCCCTCAGCCTCCATAGAAGATTATACATAGATGGCTGTCATGTTAAGACACAATTGAAATTCCACAGCACAAAGGCAATGCAGAGAAGAAGAAAAAAAAAGAATCAATCTTTCACGTTTTTTTCAAAGGCTTGGCGAGAGACCAGGGGTAATATTTTTGCAACTGGGAATATATGTTTATTGAAGAATATTCCCACATTTGAATCATCATCAGGGGTCCTAGGCTTGTTTTACTTTCAAAGGCAGAGAGGGCATAACATTGACCCCGACTGGGAAAAGGAAAATGCCTCACTGCGATTCTCCTCCAGGGAGTAGGAATAAAGGGATTACATATGCCTACATAATGGAGAATTTCCTCACTCACACAAGACAAAAGAGTTCATTATTTTTCACCAGGCACTTGAAGCCTTGTGGCTCCCAGTTCCAGAGGCCAAGCTGGTAGACTGATATTTTTATGTTAAGCCACTAGATGGAGTTCTACAAAACTGGCCCTTCCAGTATATGCCATGATGACAAGATTGAGATGTTGAAGACCTTAATAACACGGTTTTCCACCTAAGAGAAGTGAGACCAAGACCTTCC
Source organism: Trachops cirrhosus (assembly GCA_028533065.1). Lineage (NCBI taxonomy): Eukaryota > Metazoa > Chordata > Mammalia > Chiroptera > Phyllostomidae > Trachops > Trachops cirrhosus. The sequence continues at coordinate 49,113,965 of CM052548.1, read as the reverse complement.
CTAAAGATCAGTGTGATTTTTTTCAATACCAGTATCTTTGTCTTTTCTCAGGCAGCAAATACATGAACATTTTCTTCCTGAAAACATATTTGTTTTATCTTTATGTGAGAACAAAAGCCATCTAGATTCAAATGAAAAATTTTAAGTAACAAAATATAATTTAATTGAACATTCAAGTTCTTCTTTAGAGTAGATGTTTTACTAAAATGTTGGTAAAATATTAAAAGTCTCAAATTCCTTACTGGTAAAATATTAAAATTTTTGAATTCCTTAATTGTTTACTATTTTAACTTGGCAATAGATTGCTGTAATACACAATATATGGAGACCATGTTCTCAGCGACAGATCAGATCTCCCATTTATGATATTGAAATGAGTTTAGCTCAGCCTCATGGCTTACTCAGGTTTCCCTTAATAACTTTCACCTAGAATATAGAGAGGTTTATAAATTTCCTACTTGCAAGAAGTAGTGTCTGATTTTTTTCATTGCTGTCATCTATCATTGGTGTGCAGATAATTTTGAGATGGCATAGTATTCCAGCCTGAGATATGATTAATATTATTTAACTTCCCTTTTAAAAATCATATTTCAAACACATGCTGTTTTGTTTGTGATTATGTCCATGTTCCATAATTGTGACGTCATCAAAAAAGAAAATAAAATATTTTATCTTCACAGAATTACAAGGTTAATTCATTTAACAAATAGTTATTGAGTACCTACTGAGTTTTCTCATTCAAAAGCCATTGAAGATACTCACAGGAAAGAGGAAGTATTTGATCCAAGAAGAGATTGAACAAGAGCATTGCTAAATGGAGATGGAATGTGTCTACCATTGCTTTGGCACCAGATTCAGAGGTGGAGTCCTGGGAAGTGTGGGGCTGGCACAGGGGACCTCTTATCAAGCCAAGGTGGCCCCATCTGCCTGGCTTCACTTTGCTAAGATTATGTGGGTTCTTTTGGAGCCCAGGAAATGAGGAGGTGGGTAAGCAGCCTCTGCTCAAGAACAGGAAGATCCTAGCAAGGACCTCTCAGTGAGAAAATGGAAACCATTGGAGTTTATGCTTCTACTGAACTCTGAAGTCACCTGTTACATGATTTAATGGGCCCATAGTTGCTGACCACTTTTTCCCCCATCATTATCTAGTTTAACATTGTACTAGCAAACAGTGTTAGAAGAAAGTGGTAGGATAAGGAAATTAAAACAAATGGTTTTAGGTATTACATTTAAATGGTCATCTCAACTGATTAAGCACAGGTTTTCTGATCACAGGGTAGAGCTAAAAACCAGCCCCCCCCACACACACAAAAGACTGAATCATGTAGAGAACAAAGATTTATATATATGGCTGAAACTGCAGCCCTTTTTAGTAATATTTTCCAAATTCTCTAGACCTAGTGGGAAGCACTTTTCTCTTTTGGGAAAAGTCCCAAAGAAAAAAAGGGACTTGCTTTCTCACCACTTCAGCCACACTATTGGTGGAGGAGTTGGAAGAAGAAATGTCACAAGGCAGGGGGAGTCTTTCCAATAGCCAAAGGGTCTCCATAGAGACCTGTTTCTCTTATAGTCAGAGGAAGGGGTCTCAGCTAGATCCACAGAGGCCACCCAGCAGGCATGGTTGTCTTATGCTGACCCAGGTGCTGGGACATCCTTTAGGTCCTAGAATCAGTAGCTGCAATGCTAACACTTCTCTGGTAAGAATGCCCAGGCAGCCTTAGGCTGGGCTGTTGGGCAAACACTGTAACTGCACAGAAACTTCATTCCTTTAGTATGACCTTTTCTCCTTTCTATCTTTTTGATTCAAACTGGTTTCATTTAGCAACCTGACTCACCTGCCTCCTTCTCCACCTTGCCTGTCTACTCCCTTAATTATTGAGCCCTCAGGACAATGAGATTATGGTTGGCATCAAATAATCTTAGGAGCAGAGTTTTGGTCAAACTAGAGATAACACCTAGGTCTCAGCTGTGTTTCAACTCCAGATCCAGAAAAGCAACCAAAACCAGACACAGTGGTACCATGGCTGCCATCAGGACCAGGAGCACTGATCAGCAATTCTCTACCCTAGCACTCAGCAATAAATAGGGATCATGACCCTGACCCTGACCCTGACCCTAACTCCCTTAGTCACCATGATTAATAATTTTCCCCCTATATAACTCATCCCCTAGAACAGAGCTGTCAAATTCATTTTCACCAAGGTCCAATTCAGCCTCATGGTTGCTTTCAAAGGGTTAAATATAGTTTTAGGACTGTACAAATGTAACTACTCCTTAACAGTTAAGGGAGAACTCAGTGCTGCCGCCGGGTAGAAACAAGGTGCCTGACTGGATAAAACAAGGTGGAGGGCCGGATTCAGCCCACGGGCCTTGTGTTTGCCACCTGTGCCCTAGAAGCCACCAGGGAGCCAGATCTTTGAGCATTAGCTCACCTGTGTCTCCAAGGACAGACTGCTTCCTAAAAATAAATCCTCACTTTCTTTGCTGCAGACTCTTGTCGGCATCTTATTGGGCTTTGATGTGCACAGGCACCCAGACCAGTTTAGTCCAGTAACAAAAGCAGCAGAGACAGGTTAAAGCCAGTTACATTCTTCCACTTCAAGCGTAGCAAGACCCCCAACTCAAATGGGTATGTTATAATCCAGTTGTATGTGTTTTGCACATAAGGCCTGTAGGTCTCAGCTACTTTGAGAGTCTCGTTACAAAAGAATAAAAGTTACTTAAGGCGGTGGCTACAGGTTAAGTCTTGATGGTTTACACAAATGGTAGGGATCTATATATCTATGTCTGAATAACACCATTGCCCAAATATATTTTCACAGCATGGCTTCATAATTTTCAGTTTTTTGTTGCACAATCTTTAGTATACATAAGATCATGCTACACCTTTGTCAACTCAGCCTAATTTACAAATGTATCTTCCTATGCAACATCATTGTAATCCTGGAAATAAGCACAATCTCTGTATATCATTGTTGGCAATAAATCTTTGTTGTTTAATAAAATTTTGGCTTGGATTTTATCTCAGAAAGATTCATGCTGCTTATTACTCTAAGAATACTGATGAGTTGAGCTTTATTTCCTGTAATTCATTTGCATTCATAGAGTTTGTACAATTTTTCATAGGTATTTCATAGGTATAATTATCTTCATTAGCATCAAAGGCATTTTTAAGTACTTAAATATACACATGGTATCATAAAAGTTGTTGTAATATGTATAATTAACAGACACAGATCTTTTCTCAAAGATCTTAACCTTGAGACAAACAGTAATAGAATTCAAAGCCAGTTTAGGTAACAACTTAGGAAACATAAATATGAAAGTGTGATGTGAAACAATGACAGTAGTACATGTGATCAACTCTTGAACAAATTATGATGTCATAAGATTTTCATATCATAAAATCATATTATTTTAAGCCTATAAGTTTTCTTTGAGATCAAGGCCTTCTCTTCATGTTACCCATAAGGAAACTGAGCTAGAGTATCACTCAACTAATTCATGATAGTTTTGCCTCTGGAACACAGCTCTCTTAACCTCTGTATTATTTCTTTGCATTTGACTACTACAACAAGGGAAATTCTGTCATTTTCAGTTGGAGAGAGCTTTCTGGAGAAGAAATTTTGTTCTCTCTCCAAATCATTCACACCACAGGTGCTGAGACACCCAATTATGAAGAAGAGAACGTGTTTTTAAAAGTCTTCAGTGTTTTGTGGCTGCAAAGAAAATGGTAACTGATTATCTACAAGTCACAAGCTTTAGACTGAGGTTTCTTTAGGTATTAATTTTTGCTGTAGTTATTTCTTTTTATTGCTAATTTGTGCATCTACCTAACTTTATGCTTTCTGATTTTCTGAGTTCTACAAATCTTTTTGGAACATATATTTCATTATCCCAGGGACCTGGGTAGACAAATCCTTCCCTAAGGGCTTTTATTGGAAATCTCCAATAAAAACCAATGTCATGATTAACTGTGGTCAGGCTTGTACTACTACTTCCAGAATCCTGATAGAAGCTCACCTATTTGGGTGATGCGAGGGAAAATACACAGGTGGTGGGGGGCAAGTGTTTTCTGTTTATTTTCCAGCCCCTCTTTCATAACTATGACAGCTCTGCTTTGTAAGTGTTCTTGACATGAAGCCTAAAGCTCCTTTTCTTTTATGGTTGCGTGTCATTTGCTGTATTTTACCTTACCATTGATGTTTCCTTTAAAATAATAAAAGTAATGAGTAGTTATGTATTATTCATCCCAAGTGTACAGGTCATGCATTTATCTTGGGCTTTCTCTCTTTTTCCCCCCTAGAGCTTGCACTCGACAGCGCATGCTGAGTGGATCATTTGAGGGGCAGCCAGCAAAGGAAAGGTCAATTCTCAGTGTGCAGCACCATATCCGCCAAGAACGCAGGTAAATACACCAGAAGACGAGGCTACACAGAAACTAAGGAAAGGAATTTTACAGGAAGGGTTCACTGTACACAGCCCTGGTGAGAAGCATGTGTTCTATTCCTTGATAGTAACAATAATAAAATTTCCAGTCATATCCAAAGATTCAAAAGATCTTTGAAAAATATTTTTTTTGGTCGTGGCCAAATTCTCACTTTTAAAATCAGAAGGAAAATTTCTGAAGATCAAAGACATTTGGATAGACTACAGCTTTTTCTATAAAAAATAAATAAATAAGCTTGTTTTATTTAAGAAAAGTTGTTTTTTTAAATAATCATCGTTGCTTAAATCAAAATTTGGTCTTGAGATATACATATTGACCAGTTGGTTGTGGTTGTTTTAGATCACTAAGACATGGATCAAACAGCCAGAGGATCAGCAGGGGGAAATCTCTTGAAACTCTGACACAAGATGTAAGTTCTAAGCAATGCTTTGGATTTTGGAAAAATGATTATGAAAATGTATTTAAATGACTGCTTAGATGATTCCAGCACCTGGGTCTTTCTGTCACATTGTCACATTTCCTTAAGACTTTCTACCACAGGAAATGAGGAGACCAGGTACAGAAAATTGATAATTAACTTTGGAAAATTCCAGACATCCCACATGCCTTTCTTAAGATAACAACACGAAAATGACATATCGGTTAGATATGGCTGAAATTAAAGACATCCAAAGCATTTTATAAGGGTGATTCACATTATTAACTGTGAATATTTACTAAATTTAAACTATTCTAGAATCTAGATCCACTGTCTATTATTTCAGGACTTTGCATAGTAGGAAATAAATTTTTATTTCTCAAAGGATATTTATGTTGCCCTGGCTGGTGTAGCTCAGTGGATTGAGCGTGGACCTGCAAACCAAAGGATCAAGGCTCGATTCCCAGTCAGGGCACATGCAGGCCAGTTCCCAGCAGGGGATGCATGAGAAGTAACCACACATTGATATTTCTCTCCCTCTCTCCTTCCCTTCACCTCTAAAGATAAATAAATAAAAAAATTTAAAAAATATTTATGTCAAAACTGTACAAGATTTCCCAATAATTTCTCTGCTTTTAGACTTCAGATCACTTATTTGTTTATTTACTGACCCAAATATATATCAAGCATTCATCATATGCCAGATTCTAAGTGTTGAGGACTAGGGGAGAAACATGATATCATCTCTGTCCTGCAGGCACTTACAGTCTGGTAAAAGAGATGATAAGCAAGTAAACAAATATATAATAATTGCTGGATGATTTTTATTCTTTTTTCATTGCTGTGACAGGTTGACTCTATACTATAAAGAAAAATAAAATAGTGTGAAGAAATGGAAGGTGGACATTTTGAGGAAGGGAATGTTAGAGGATGGTCAAAGTACATTCCTCTACATGAGCACAGAGCCCCAGATGAGTTAAAAAGGGAACCATGTGAAAATCCAAGGGCACCCGAGGAGGCTTAACTCTATCTTCCAGGTTAGACTCACCAGCAGCTCTACCACACTGAGATTACCATGAGAGGTGGAAAGTACATATTGAGTAATTACCAGTAGTGAAAACTGGATTGAAGTATAGGTCTTAAGTTGACTGGATAACTTGGATGAGAGAGCAGTCTTGAATGTTCAGAGCCAAGGATAGCATTTGCAAAAAAAAAAAAAGGTTGAGCAAGAGAAAGTTAGCAAAGCTTTACAGTTTTTTTTGTTTGTTTTTGTCTTTTCCATTACTTACCTCTTCTTTCTTATGAGTTTCTGGAATATTTCATCATACTTCATCTGCTTTCAAGAAACTGCTATCTTAGAGTAAACTCTCCTTATTAAGTGTTCCAGGTAAAATTGAGAATGGTAGACATTGGTGATGAGAACAACCTAATATTGAGATTATCCAAGGTACATTGTTCTCATTAACAGAAACACATTACCTACATGAGTTTTTAAGCTAGAAGCTGTCTGATATGATCCATCATTTTGTCAACATGGAATTGTGATTGGATCTAATACATGGCCTGTGTACTTAGTATAATTTGTGCTCAGCCATAGTGCATGGAGAAATTTTGGGGTAAAAATTCAGAGAAGCAGCACTGATTCAAAGGACTTTCCTTTAATGTAATTCAATAGAAGCACAATACAATTCAAAATCAAATTAGAACATGGCTTTGAAAATATGTTTAAATATATGCAACAAAAGGCTCTGTTTGAATTATTTCAATTCAGAGGTTTATTTCTTCTTCAAAGATATTTTGTTATATTTTCTACATAGATGTTTAAGGAAAATCTATCCCCATCTTCTCCATAGCAAATGGTCATGGAGGTTCTGCTAATTTTATGAGAAATCTTTCCTAATATTATTTCCTCCATAATAGAAGCAATTTAAAATAGAGAGTTTCATCTTTTTCACTTATTCCAAATGATAGAAGAGATAGATAACTCAATCTAGGGACTACTTTCTATAAAATTTATTAAGTTATTTGAATAATAGTTCTCTATCTCCCACAGAGCGAAAACCAGAATGAATATCCTACATAATCTGCTCCCCCAACTCCCTACACACACACTGCTCTGGCCACATTTTCTCTTACTCTGTTGCTTTCTTTCCACCTATACTGGCATTATGGCTATTCCATGTGCAGATCCACTCACTACTCTGGAAGAACACATCTCTGCTAAAATCCAGTGGCCTGCATCCTCCTACTCTTTGCTCAAATAACTTCTTACTGAGGCCTACCCCACCTTGCCTGTTTAAACTCCGAGGCTTCTGGTACTTTTATTCCCGTTTGTTTTTCTTACCAGAATGCTAAGCCTTTCTAACATTCTTATTTATTTTTATTTAATTTTGGTCTATCTCTCCTGACTAGAACATTAGCGCTGTAAAATCTAGGATGTTCTCGGAGATTTGTTTGTTTGCTTTTTTCTTTTTCCTTTTGCCATATCACCAGCACTAAAAAAGTGCCTGGCACATAATTGGTTCTCAGTATATGTTTTTAGTGAGAAAAATCCTCCGGAGTAAAAAAAAAAATAACCTTGTTAAGATGACCATGACCATTAAAATATAGAGAAAATAAAGATATTTATTTCAATTTAAAAAAATGATCATTTGGGGGGGCCTTCAAAAATATTAGTTATTTTGATTTGCCCCCTTTATTTATTTCTAGCATTCCAATACAGTGAGATATAGAAATGCACAAAGAGAAGACAGTGAAATAAAGATGATACAAGAAAAAAAGGAGCAAGCAGAAATGAAAAGGTACAGGGAGCTACAGTGTTTCTTGTCTCTTGTTTTGGAATGGCAAACATTCCTTAACCTTATTCTACAAATGCCCCCTTTCAGGAAAGTGCAAGAAGAGGAACTGCGAGAGAACCATCCATACTTTGATAAGCCATTGTTCATAGTAGGACGAGAACACAGGTTCAGAAACTTCTGCAGGGTGGTGGTCCGTGCTCGCTTCAATGCGTAAGTACACTCAATTTCAGCCAGGTGTTTGGCCTGAATTGCACAAACAGCAGGGAAGGTTGTCATACCAGGAAGAAGGAATGTGTTATCCTAACAGGGTCACAAAATAAACTGTGGGCTAATTAATCATGCTGCTCCTGTTTGCTAAGCAGCTAACCAGGTGGAAAACAAAGGTTGCAAATAGTTAACATTTATATAAAACTCATGTTTAGAAAGCACTTAACAGCCATTTTTATTTGTTCATTTTTAACTGTCACTCAATAAATTTGTACCAGTGTTATTAACTCCATATTTATTTTGGAAATACTGAAGCAAAGGGAGGCTGAATGACAAGGTGAAGGTCATGAGCATGTCTACTTGACTTAAAATTTCTTTGTGATCAAAAATACCCCAGTTGGTTTCTTCTTGAATAATGTAAAGTAGAAAGAAAGCTGACTATTGTTTTCATGACCAACTGTTATGAGAAGAAAACCCACTGGCCAGTGACTCCATTCCTACCCAAAAGAAAGAAATGTGCAAGAAGCTGTCAGTGTCATCAACTGGGAGGACGCTGCATTTGTGATGATTCAAACCCATTTTAGTAGGCAGCCCACGGATGAAAGGGAATGTTTGCCATGCATAATTTTAAGTGAATACCCTGAAGACATTAAGAGTCCTGGAAGAAGTACAGATGCTTTCCCATCAGTAATTGGACCTTCCCTGATGCTATTGTTTAAATAAATTAATCTCCTTTGTAATCAATAGCATTTGATATTTACTCTCTGTTATGAGCTGAATTGTGTGTCCCCCCAAATATTCATATGTCAAAGTGCTAACTCCCAGTTCCTCAGGATGTAACAGAGATAGGGACTTTAAAGAAGTAATTAAATTAAAATGGGATCATTAGAATGGGCTTTAATTCAATATGATTGGTGTCCTTATAAAATGAGGAAATTTGGACACAGACACCATATACAGGGAAGAGTACGTGAAGACACAGGGAGAAGATGGCCATCCACAAGCCAAGGAAAGAGAGGCCTGAGACACTTCTCTCAGCCATCAGAAAGACCCTACGGACATCTTCATCTTGAACTTCTAGCTTCCAGAACTGTGAGAAAATATGTTTTTGTTGTGTAAGCCACTCAGTCTGTGGTATTTTGTTATAGCAGCCATCTGAAACTAATACACTATAATAACATTTTAGGACTGGAGGAGATCTCAGCAATCATTTGGTAACATTTTATGCCCCCTTCTTCAACAGAGGAGGGTATTAGTCAGCAGAGGATAAGAGCTTTGCTCAAGGACACCAGCTAGTTAGTGCATGTCTCTCTCTGACTGCTAGTCCATTGTCCTTGGGGTTTCACTGAAGATTGGTTCCCTGAAAGTAAAAGTTAGAAATCCCCTCCCCAAGAAATTCTATATACATTACTCTACAAGATCATACTTAAATACAGGGTGAAGGACTCAATCGAATTTATTGATATTTAATTAACTAATTGTGAGGAACATCCTCAAGCTACTAAGGCAAAGATTTTTAACTGAGTTTTTTAAAGGAAAGTCAAAATTTAGTTTTGTAATACCCATGTCAGAAATTGTTGAATGGAATCTCCAATTCTAAAACAAAGTATTTTGAGAAATATAAAATTTTATTTTCATAAGTGTCAGCTACCAGCTCTTTTAATTTCTTTCATCTAATGTTCTCTGTCTTCCAAAGTCACATACAGTTAACATATATTATAACATACATTGGAAAGAGAGTGAAAAAGAGATTTTATGCTGCAAAGTTATAAAGCCCATGCTATGATTTTATGTTTATTCTATCTTACAGATCTAAAACAGATCCTGTCACAGGAGCTGTGAAAAATACGAAGTACCATCAACTTTAGTAAGCTTTACAAGCTGTTTCCCATACACATTTGAATTTTCTGTGTACTATTTCATGTTGCATAAAAATTCCCTTTGTTTTCTTGCTATTTGTTCTATGAAATAGACTTTTGGTGATTCATTTAAAAAATACCATTCACATTATTAGAATTACAGAGGCATCTTCTCTGCCCTTTAACTGGCTTTACTGGAGGTTTTTTGGTAGTGTTTCTCAGTTTTGTTTGGTCTTGGCAGTGATTTGTTGGGACTGGTGACTTACCTGGACTGGGTCATGATCATCGTAACCATCTGCTCCTGTATTTCCATGATGTTTGAATCCCCCTTCCGAAGAGTCATGCATGCACCTACTTTGCAGGTATGGCTGCTGAATCTCAGCTAATAGCAACTAAGAAAAACAGTTACCTGCAATTTTTCCATTCATTGTGATCAAACTGCCTTTTGCTCATTTTAGATTGCTGAGTATGTATTTGTGATATTCATGAGCATTGAGCTTAATCTGAAGATTATGGCAGATGGCTTATTTTTCACTCCAACTGCTGTCATCAGGGACTTTGGTGGAGTAATGGACATATTTATATATCTTGTAAGTCTTTGATTATTTCCTATAGGTAAAATGTAATAGATTTGTAAAATCTGCTTTTCTTAGTATGAGAGTGAGATATGTGTGTTAAAAAGGTTGGGATGCTAAAACTGTTTCTTGGGTAATGTAAGTCCACTATAATTGAATAAGAGGCATACATCCAAAAATCTAAATATTCGGAGGAGGAAGATGGCCGAATGGTAGGGAGGAGCAAATTCCACATCCCACACCCAGGGGGAGAAATAATTCTAGGTAGCAACTGAGCAAAGAGCCAGCATTATCACGACATAACTGAAAATAGGAGATCACAAATTGTAGCAGACATTGAAAAACCCGAGAGTAAGGAGACTTCGTGGATCAGCAGGACGACCAGGGAGGTTGCAGCTCCAGAACCCGCGAGCCTGGGTCAGCCACGGGACTCCCAGGAGAGAGCTGGGTCGGCCGTGGGGCTCCTGGGAGAGAGCTGGGTCATCTGCTCCCTCCCTGGCCAAACAAGGACTGAGCAGCACCCGGGGAGGCCAGTTTACCGGAGGGTACTGAGACAGCAGTGAGTACGAAGAGGCACCCACACAGGGTGCCTACGCAAAGCCCTGGTGAAAGTGTGTATCCCACCCCGTGCATCCAAAGGCACCCGCCTCTACGCCTGCACCCCCAAGACAGAGAGAGAGCGTGGTTTGGTGAAAATCTCAGAAACCACAGCGCTGAAAAAGGAAAAGACGCAGGTGCTTCCCAGGACCTATGATGCCCCAGCTGTGAATTTGGGGGAAGTGGGCGCCCTTCAGGACCCAGAAAGCGCGCACCCCTGAACCCGGAAAACGGGCGGGCACTCCGCAGGACATCAGAACACACAGCGGTGAACTCCCAAGGACGCACATAGTTGCGCCCAACCCCGGCACACGGGTCCCTTCCAGGAGGCACCACACGGGCTGGGGGAGAACGCACACCTGCACTAAGAACAGTACATCAGAAGGGAAAGAGGAAAAACAACAAGTGGAAAACTTATTTGAACAAATAATAAAGGAGAACTTCCCCAGTCTGGCAAAGGAAATAGAATTCCAGGAAGCTCAGAGAGTCCCAAAGAAGTTGGACCCAAGGAGGAACACACCAAGGCACATCATAATTACATTAGACAAGGTAAAAATGAAGGAGAGAATCCTAGAAGAAGCAGGAGATAAGGGGATAGTAAGCTACAAAGGAGTTCCCATCAGACTGTCAGCTGATTTCTCAAAAGAGACCTTACAAGCAAGAAGGGGATGGAATGATGTATCCCAAGTCATGAAAGGCAAGGACCTACATCCCAGATTGCTCTATCCAGCAGAGCTTTCATTTAGAATGGAAGGGCAGATCAAGTGCTTCTCAGATAAGGTCAAGTTCAAGGAGTTCATCATCACCAAGCCCTTATTCTATGAAATGTTAAAGGGACTTACCTAAGAAAAAGAAGATAAAAAACATGTGTAGTAAAATGACAGCAAACTCACAATTATTAACAACCACACCTGAAACAAAAACAAGAAGAAACTAAGCAAACAACTAGAACAGGAACACAACGACAGAAATGGAGATCACTTGGAGGGTTAGCAACAGGGGAGTG
>CM052548.1:49080928-49101555 GCA_028533065.1 Trachops cirrhosus | reverse complement strand
GTATGGAACTTCCTCAGAAAACTAAAAATGGATCTGCCTTTTGACCCAGCAATTCCACTGTTGGGACTATATCCGAAGAACCCTGTAACTCCATTCCAAAAGAACTTATGCACCCCAATGTTCATAGCAGCACAATTTACAATAGCTAAGTGCTGGAAACAACCTAGGTGCCCATCAGTAAATGAATGGATCAAAAAACCATGGTACATTTACACAATGGAATTCTATGCAGCAGAAAGAAAGAAGGAGCTCATACCCTTTGCAACAGCATGGATGGAGCTGGAAAGCATTATGCTAAGTGAAATACGCCAGACAGTGAAAGACAAACACCATATGATCTCGCCATTAACAGGAACCTAAACTACAAAACAAAGAAACAAATGAAATATAACAAAAGACGCTGAAATAGAGCACAGGTAGTCAGGGACCAGAGGGGAGAGGGGAGGGAATTCCAGGGGAGAAGGGAATGGTTTACAGGAACAAATATAGAGGACACATGGACTAAACTAGGGGTGTTGGAAAGGGGAGGGAGGAGGGGAGGAATGGGTGGGTGGGCTGAAATGGGAATAAAGGATAGAAACTGTAATGAATAAACTAAAATAAAAAATTAAAAGAAAAAAAATTAAGAGACCATGTATCCACGTGGTGACAGCTTGTCTCATATAACATGTGGAATCTCTGCTAAAGTAAAGTTTTCGTCACTTGGCTCTCAGAAAATGTAGATAGTTGAGGATAAATTATATAAATTTCAGAGATGATTATTTTCCTTCTAGGTGAGCTTGATATTTCTTTGTTGGATGCCTCACAATGTGCCTGCGGAATCAGGAGCTCAGCTCCTCATGGTGCTTCGGTGCCTTAGACCTCTGAGGATATTCAAACTGGTGCCTCAGATGAGGAAAGTTGTTCGAGAGCTTTTCAGTGGCTTCAAGGAAATTTTTTTGGTAGGTTGCAGTTACCTTTGCTTTCAGTGTCCATAGTCCACTCCTTAATGTAGCTAAAGGGAGGACAAAGTAAGTCTTGCTTGTCAAGGTTAAGTCTACAGTTTTGGTTTTTAAAACTAACAGAGCACAATGCACATTTTGAAACCTTACCCCTAAATGATTCCACATTATTAGTATATTTAATTTAACAAATGTTTTCTTAAACTAAAGAGAAACACTCTGGAAATGATGATGAAAGGCGAATCCAAAGACATAGTATCTGCTGATACTTTCATTCCTAACTCTTGACCCTAATTTCTTTCTAGGTTATAGTTTTCTAATCTGAAAATTAAGGATAAGGAGATTCAACAGCACCTACTTCACAAATAATATTAGTAATTAACACATTTGGGTCTATAATCTCATTCGATATGTCCCTTAAAGCATATGGCAATAGAATTTGTCTCTGATCTTTAGCATGTTAATATAAAACAAGCTAAAAGAAGGAACATACAAATATACCCTACTTTAAGTAATCTAAATGCATAGTAACAAATATTTCTAAATGCAGTTGAGGGGAAAACATTCCTTTCAGTTGAGCAAACATTGATTTGGTTCTGCTAAGAGCAGGGTTGCAGATAAAATGTTAAGTAAGAGGCGCATTGTTCACAATCTGTTACATAAGGATCTTTGCCTTACAGAGGAGTGATCAAAGGGTTCTTTTTATTACTGATGAGTTCTGCTTGTGCATGGAAAGCATGAATTAATTTACATAAGCCTGTTTATATCTTGCTTTCTAGAAACCCACCTATGGTAAGAGAATAGCTGCAGTTGAAGTTGATTATAAGGTATTACAATAACCTGTAAGACAGGTTGGAATATTACTATAGGCATAGAGTTGCTAACATCTTTTTAAAGATGTGTTTTAAATTACATGTTTTCTTTGCAATAAAGCCATAAAATGGTGGCTTCCACACAGCTAGAATTGAAGGAAAGTAGAATGTCACTTAACTGCTGATGTACATGTATCTTCTACCCTTGATAGATTTTAGAAGAGAATCTGTTTGTGCCTTTCTCCTGATCATGTTTCTGTGTAATTTTAGTACATTTAAAGTATATTCTAGATTAGTCAGCCAGTACAGATCAATGGTCGTGTTCAGTATTTCTTTGCTACTTTTCTCTGAGGAGACCAAAGTAGTCCTCCAGCAGAGGGAGGATGAGTCAATGAACAGATCTGCTTTCTTTAAGACTGACCTCTAATCCTCTGTGAGATCAGTATGCCCTCATGCTCATGAGAAAGTAAAGCCACTCCCTCTAATTTATGCTCTGCTAATAGAGAAATAAATCCATTTTGAAGAAAATGTGGAAAATATAATTATTTAAACATTTTTCATTTGTTCCATTTAATAAAATAGATCAAAGGGTTGACTTCAAAGTCAGAAGAGTCTGTCATATCAAAAATGCCATAGCCAATTTTCTCACATGAAAGTCATATGTTTTTATTCTAAAAATTCAAAATTTGTTAATTTTCATCTTTTAACACTCCAGTAAGGCTAATTGAATGACCTGTGGTGAAATTAAATGATATCATCAAAAGATCATAAATTTCATACAGTGTTATCAAAACGTCCTGTTCATACTGCTGTTCAAACCAAACCTTCTGTTTAATGTTTTACCTAGAGATCTGATATCTCAATTTCTTTCAGGTCTCCATTCTTTTGCTGACATTAATGCTTGTTTTTGCAAGCTTTGGAGTTCAGCTTTTTGCTGGAAAACTTGCAAAGTGCAATGATCCCAACATTATTAGAAGGGTAAGAGACTCCTTTCTGTCTTTTGGAATAAAAATTAAGGTAGTTTACCACCCCTTAATAAGCATGTACTGAGACAACTTTGAGAACTGCCTGGCAAAATGCTTAAGAATTCTCTTCCCATGAGCTTCTTTTGCTTAAAGCATGCATCATGTCTCTCCTGGCTAACAAAGCTTTATAAGATTAAAAGTACATCTCAGGGATCTCTACTCTTCTTTCCTATTCCAGTCTCAATCTACTGTTGACATCTTCTGCAGAGTTACCCAATATCCCAGATCTTGAACCTCACACACTTTTCCTTTGGGTTTTCCCAAACTTAATCCTGCCTCTGTTGTCCACAAACAGCACCCACCCCCAAAAGTACAAAAGGCAAAGTTTGACTTTCACACCCCTTTATAATACTTCTCCACTCCAGCATTCCCTCCATTAGGAAGTCAAGGCCTTGCATTAGCTTTTAGCTGCCCAGAATCTTTCCCATTAAGACAACTAACAAAGACCCAAGCCTGAATATTTTTGCTACTACTTTTTCCTTTAGTCAGTGTCAGTAAGAGAAAGCTAGCTACTGGAACAGCCCCAATATTTTGGTAGCTGAACATAATGAAATGAATATATTGCATCTTGGGTATGTTGGACAGATCTCCTCCAAATAACCTCTCAGGCACTCAAGTTTCTTCCATTTTATGTCCCTACCCTTTGCTGTTTCAAAGTCTTTTTTGTTTAGTTGACCCATAAGAATGGAGAATCATCTCTATCTGAGGGGGCTGTGGGCTGAGCTTAGAAGCAGCATACGTCACTACAACCCACATTCTACTGGGAAGAGCATGGCACCACCAGACTGGAAGAGAGACTAAGTATGTGGTTTAGTGAAATATTCTAGGAGGAAAAAGGAACTGAGCTTGGTTAATAATTGCCAACATTTGCTATGCTATCCAGTGTTCCATTTTTTTAAAGATTCTCTCCTATGTTACAAATAGACTAATGAAGTAAAACCAAGTACTGCTGATGTATTAAATAGCAAAAGTATTTCCTCATCCATAGAGGTGATATAATACCCTGAGTCCATTAAAATGCATATTTTTGAAAAGATTAATAGACTTCAACTATAATACATATTCCCATATTTCAAGTAACTATGGCTATCTAATATAGATTTTATATCAATTTAAAAATTCATACACTTTCAGGCTTCTAATTATAAAATTTATTAGCTCTCTTATTATTTTGTGATAACATCTTTGTGCAGCCAATATGCATTACCAATTATATTCATAATGAGGATTTCAGAAAGTGACAGAAGAGAGGTATGTAAGTAGGGCAGACCTTATGTTGTTTGACAAGGCACACCTAAGTCATTACTTCCTTTAACTTCTCTTCCCAGAGAAACTTCAATAAACCTGAGAAGACATAACAAGGAACATCATATAAAGTTCATGATATACCAAAATAGCAATTGAAGGAAGTCATATGGAACTGATTAGTCCACAGCTAACATAAGTAAAGAAGGGTTATTTTAGATTCACATTCAATAGAGACCAAAAAGGTAACAACAGCATTTCAGGTTGAATCCTAGTAGGAATCCTGATGACTCGGTATGTTAATAATGGCCTAAGAACATTGTGATTTTATGTTATCTACTCATCTCCAGCCTAAGCTAAAGATTGATGACTTGGATAGGAGAGAGAGAGCACAGAGTGGATGGACAAACACACAGATGCTTTTATCCTCTTTCCCAGAGCAATGAGGCCTCAGTGGTGGGCTCATAAAGAAAGCATAAGAAAACTTAGCCATCATAGAAAGCATCAGCATGAGGCAGAAGCTGGCATAGTGAAATGTGGTCTGTGTGTTTACTAGAAAAAAACTAGACCTGATATAGGAGGCCAAGGTCAAAAAGACCATGTAAATGAAGGTAACATCCCGTCTACCTCTGAACTTTAGTCCATCTTTCCAAAAGAAGAGAGAAAGGGAAAAGAGGAAACTAGATACCCAACATTTGGGTTGCACTGTTCAATGTTTAAAGATAACAAAGCTTGAGCTGTTGGCACCATGTTTTCCAGGTAGAAGAATACACTTTTTTTTATGTCTGCCTGAATACTTCCTCCTTCTGCTCCTTTTCTTAAAACTTGACAGCAGAAATCTTGAGATCACTTTAGATAGAGATATGGAGCCCATAAGTTAGCCCCTAAAGCCTTATAAAAAAAACCCTGATGATATGTTTTGACAAATAGTTATCAAATATCAGTTATGCACACAGCACCATGATTGGTGAAATGAAGGCTGAAAAAATGTGTAAGTCACTGACCCAGCATGGCAGCATTTTCTGTCCAATTAGAATGTATATTTCATGTTTAAGTAACTAAAACATCAAATCAGAATTTAAAGGAGTACATGAGAAGTGAAAGTATGTTCAGTCTTTCAAGTATGGCAAATAGTGTCTTCACCTGGGGGTGCTGGGCTGAAGACTTTCATGAGGAGAGAGGATTGTAACAGGAAAGGGCCTTCCAAGCAAAGTAGGTAGAATTGAAAAAGTAGTTATGATGTCTTCTGATCACTTTATCCCTGGGAACCTATTTGTTCCTCTATAGCACTTCTCACACAATGATATTATAAAGTTTAAACTAGTTTATTTAGGTAAAAAACCTAACCCAACCCCCAATAGTACATGTCAAACTTCACTTTCCTCCTATGTCAAAATGAACTGGAAAACAAGGCCAGAAATGTAGTTTAGAAAGAGATCCTCAGGGTCTTAGAATGGCAGTCTAAGGGAGTTGGAATTTCTTTGATGAGAAATTAGAAGTCATTGAAGAGTTATAGGAAGAGGAAACACACTTATTGGTGCTCACAAAGTACAGGTATTGTCCCAAGAACTACTATTGTTAAGCACATTCTATTGAGGAGTTCAATGACTTGTCCAAGGTCACCCTCCAATAAGTGGGGAAGCTGAGATCCATGTCCAGGAAGCCAGATTAAAAGTCCATGCTTTTAACCTGGACACCAGGCTGCCTCACCCAATCAAAGGTGCTCTTTGGTAGACTCAGAAAAACAAATAGGCAGAGGCAGTAAGGTGAACTTCATCATGGGGCCTTGATATACTAAATCATAGCACAGCCATTTGGAATAAAGTTGTAGATGAGTATGTAGGAGAACATAATTGGTATATATTTTAACTTTAAAAATGAGCTGTGTAAGAATAAAAACTGCACAAACTTATATATGCATAGGAAAAAGACTGAAAGAATATACAGCAAAATGTCAATTATGTTTGTCTTTTATACTTAAAAGTGAGTTTGTCTATGCTTTACAAGTTAAACATATATTATTTCAGTAAGGTTTTTATTTAAAAGAATTTTATTGGTAATCTAAACAGGTGTAATATTGGTATTAAACTAGTTGAAATAAGAATAGAGACATGGACCATGTGACTAAGGAAAAGCCACAAACAACTCTAAGATATTGATATTAGGGTGTTGACAAGATGTTGGTCCACAGACAGAAGTAGGGAAGCCAGGATGATACATGTTTTAAGGTTGAAGGTGACTTTAAACAGGTTAAAATTTGAAGTTCTGTTGAAATATTCAAGTGTATACACTTTGAACCCAGGAAGGAGATTTAGGTTTAAATATGACAATCATATAATCAAAGAAGCAATAATAGCAGGAGAAAGAATAAAGACAGAAAATGAATCAAAAACTTTTTACTAATGTTTTATTTTTTAAATCCATTTTAAATAGTTTTATTGAGATATACTTCCTACAATTCACCCACTTAAAGTGTCCAGTTTGACAGTTTTTAACATATTCAGAGTTGTACAACCATCACCACAGTGAATTTTAGAATATTTTTATCATTTCATAAAGAAACACTGTATCTTTTAACTGTCGCCCCTTAAAACCTTATCCCCCTGACATGTCTATCCCTAAAAACTATTGATTACATTATGCATCTATACAGTTCCCTATGTTTGACTTTTATATGAATGGAATCATGTAATATGTAGTCTTTGGTAGCTAGCTTTGTAAACTTAGCATAATATTTTCAAGGTTCATTCATGTTGTAGCACATCTCAGTACTTCATTTCTTTCTATGGCTGAAAAATATTCAGTTGTGTGGGTGTACTACATTTTATTTATGTATTTGTCTATTGATGAACATGTGGAATTTTTTCACATTTTGACTATTATAAAGAATGTTATCTATAATAATTGTGATATAAACATTCATGTGTAAGTTTCTGCATGTACTTTTTTTTTCATTTCTCTTGGGTAGGAGTAGAATTTCTAGGTCTTATGGTAACTCTTTGGTCATTTGAGAAACTGCCACACTATTTTCTAACGTGGCTACACCATCTTCCATTCCCACCAGGAGTGTATGTAAGTTCTAGTATGAATATTCAATTCTGCAAATCCTCATCAAAGCTTGTTGTTAGTTTTTTGATTATATGAGGAGGTACCCCCCAAAATGGAATTTATTTATTAAAATTGTATATTTATTCTTGCATGTTTAAACTTCAGTCACCTTCAAAGTACTCTCCATTTGATGCAATATACCTATCAAAACATTTTTTCCACTGCTCAAAAGTTTTTGAACTCATCGATTTTGATGCCTTTTAGTGCTTCTGCTATTTTTTGCTTCACCTCTCCTACACTGGCAAAATGATTTCCTTTGAGGACTTTTTTTCATCCAGGGAAACAAACAAAAGTCACTTGGGGCAAGATTGGGTGAATAGGGATGGTGGTGCATGGGGATCATGCCCTTTTCGGTCAAAAACTGCTGAACACTCATTGCAGTGTGGGCAGGTGTGTTTGTAAATCACCCATCATGAAATGGGCAAATGTGTTGGGTCTTCAAAAAAATTTCACTGAAGCCAAACACACCCTCTCACAACATTGCCAGCTGGTGTACTGATACAGATGAGTTCCTAGAATACTCAACTAGTGAGGGAAGCCTGTACTACAAGGGTCCCAACCTCCAGAAGATAATTCCCATTTTTGGGGGGGAGTCCCTCCTTATATAGATAGCCTTCTCAGCAGGTATTAGTGGTATCCCACTGTGGTTTTGATTTTCATTTCCCTGATGACTAATGATGTTGAGTGTCTTTTTAAACGCTCATTGACAATTTATATATTTTCCTTGGAGGAATGTCTATTCAAATCTTTTGCTCTCTTGCTAATGTTTTCAGCATCAACTTCTACCATTCATCTCTGCAATCTTTGTTACTACTTGCTGGTTAGTTGTCCACATCACTGTTGTCAAATAAAGACCTTTATTATTCTATGTAAAATATGTTTCTTATATTTTCTCTGTTCTGAGTTCATTTTCTTACCAGGTTTCCTCCCCCACCTCTCTCTTTCTTTTTCTATTTTAGGAAGATTGCAATGGCATATTCAGAATTAATGTAAGTGTGTCCAAGAACCTAAATCTAAAATTAAGACCTGGAGAGAAAAAACCTGGATTTTGGGTGCCCCGTGTTTGGTAAGATATCAGGGGAAAAATCCCTAACAATGCTATATTTGTCTGTATAAGGATTTAAATCAGTATAACATGGCATGAAACTAACAATAACTCTGATAAAGATTTAAAATAATTTTCAGGCAAAGCACTGAGTTACAACAAGATGCAAAAATACAGTAAATATGAGAGCAAGTGGTACACTGAGTCCCAATTTCTTCATGAAACTAATGAAATACCACTGAAGTATTTTTCTAATTCTTTAAAAGTTTACATTTGGGTTTACATGGCTTTAAATGAACATCATCACAATAGCTTTTTGTCCAGTTGTTCAGAAAATTCTGAGTTGGATTAATTTTATTGAAATATAAATCTTCCATCCAATAAATGTTGGCTGTAACCATGATAATTTTTACATTGTCCTTCTTTAGTAAGCTTGTCAAGGGTTAGGAGGCAAAAATTTTGTAATAATTTTATATTGGCTTATTTATGATAAAGAAAATAACTAATATCTGGAAATTGGCCTAGAGGACTGATTTGATAATTATAATTAGGACATAAATATGCACTGTCTAATTCAGGAGACAGTCTGGTTTCTGTATTTTCTCTTCAGATTGCATATGTTCATTTTCTCTGGAATCTTTCAGACTTGATGAGATAAAAATTAGGTTGGTAAAAATAATTAAACATGTTATATATTATAAAAATTGTGTGTTTTGTTTTAAGCAGAAGTCTTAGCTATAGGAAAATGTAATTTATGAGAGAAAAATCAATAAAGTACTCAGTTTTATAATGGGTATTTATTAAGTGCCTATTAATCACTAGGTATTATGCTGTCACTTGGGACAACTATGGCCCTAGAACATGAAGAGGTTGAAGTCTAGTGGAGAACATAAAATAAAATTACAAATAATTTTTTATAATATGCTAATGGCTTTGTTGCTACATAAATAAGCCTCTAAACTCACTTGAAGCTCACCTGAAAGCTTACCTCTAGGTGATTTTACCATGATATAGTCTAGGCAGATGATTAAATTTTTGTAGAACCTATATAGCTCAAACAATTTGGGTACACTCTTTATGTTAAGAAAAATAACATAAATTTACCTTACTTTTGTAAGTTTAACAAAAATATAGGAATATGTGAACTCATTGCTGTGCCCCTTCCAGGATCTTAGAAGGTATCTACCCAGGGAAGGGCCTGAGGTATAAGTTTCTGTAGCTTCCTGATATATCAGTCAGGATAGGGTACAGTAGGCAAACAGTTCAGTGACACACACAGGAGAGACACCTAACTCAGCTATGACAGAACCAGGGCACAGAACCCAGAGCAGAAGACATTCAGTTAACTTTTGAAGGTTGAATAGGAATTAGGCAGCTGAAAGAAGGAGAAGTCGTGAGCAGGTGAATCCGAAAGGCTAGGCAGAGGTAAGGTGTTGCACACTGAGGAAGCTCAAATTCCAATTGCAAAAGTGCATGTCAAAAAAAAAATATATGTGTGTATATATATGTATATCAGTGTATTCTAGGAAATACAAAAGGGTTCTGATTTCTTTATACTAGATCACAGAGATGTATGATATAAAGGGCCATTTCAGGTAATGTCATTCCCTGTATTTTCACATCCAATGGTAGAGGCTAAGTTCCTTTCCTCCCTGGTGCCTCCATCTTCCAAAAGAAAGAGAAATTCTCCTTGTCATGATCTTGGAAAGCTTGGAGTACTTTTCCCTGGGAAGTAAAAGACTAACCAAATTACAAGGTCAGAAGCAATGCCTTAGTTTTCTGAATTAGATAGACAAGATTATAATCTTTTAAAAGTTAACCAGAAAAGATGATATTCAAACAGCCTTCCAAATCACGAAGAACTACAGGTAATGTCAGTAATGCATTATGTCTGGGAATCATTGAAGTTCTCCATGGTTGTAGGCAAAGTTTTAAACTTTCCAACTTTAGGTGCATGAATAAAGTATAGACAAACCTTTTATATGATTAAAGCTGAGAAATATTTATTTTTTAAATGTGATATATTCTTCCAACTATTTAAGTCTATGATCCTCTATTTTATTTTTCCTGGTTTAGCCTAAAAGTATATATTTAAGCTATGCCTAAACGTAGTTTGGGTTGCTACAAATTCAGCTTTTAAAAAAAGAAACTTTACATAAAGAAAATGGATAGGGAAGAGAAGTTCAACATCAGATCTGAGAGCTGGCTCACTGGTTAAAAAAAGTCCTTTTTCAAGAAAACGGCAGTATCTGTAGAATCCTTATAGTTTCTGTCTGCTGTAAAATATATTAAATTTAATTGAAACTTTCAAAGAAAAAGTTATTGGAAACATCCAAGAGAATATACTTCTAATATCATATTTGAAATATGAATCAGAATTCTAAAATATGAATTTCTGAGTAGGGCTTTTGCACTATGTAGAAAACATTTTGACCAAATAGCCTTATACCTTTAAGAGCGAGGCAGTTTCAGTTTCAGTTTTTTTCTTAGTAGATCCCAATATATTTAGTATTTTAAAAAAAACTTATAAAGATACGTCCTATGATTAGTCTGTAGTCTAGAAAGCATAAAAGGTGGTAGAAAAATACTAAATCAGATTACCCCCACATGAGTTACCTTTTATGAAGGTTAAATTTTAATAAATGAGCTATTAGGAGAAAATATCTAAATATAATTTGGATAAGCTTCAGTACAGTAGGCCTACTCTCTTCAATAATCCTGATCTCAATTCTCCATCAAATTCAGGAAATATAGTGATAGTCACGATTTCCCAGTGTGTGGTTGTCTAAATCTTTTAATTATTTAAAATAGCCTCTAATAAGGGGAAAAGGAAAAAAAACACTTAAATCTTCTATGAGCAACCAAAATGGTAGCTAAGACTCAAAATGACTAAGGGAAATGCAATATATTATAGTAGGAAGGATCACTTTTGTAACAGTGAAAAAAAATGTGTACATGTGTCAGAAAAACAAGAAATGTGACATCATCTGCTGCTGAAAAACTTAGTGAGGCCACAGTGTTTTAGAAATCAGGAATCTGCTGTGGGTGTAAACAGCATACTGTGCACTGGGGTCTACGGGAAGTATCCATTGAGAACACCTCAGCCTACATGAGGAAAAAATCTAACTGGGACACAGTGATCTGGAAAGACAGCCTATGAGCAAACAAGCCTTGTCATCTCAGTAACCTCTAAATGAATCACTATGTTACAGCATGATGTTCACATGAGGATACAAAATAAAATAATGTGGCCAAACTCTCTTCTTTTTACTTTTCTGTACGACTGTGGGGAATTGTAATTTATGCCTTTAAAAAGATTTCCAATTAAAAAAAATTTCAAAATTCATATCCAAACTCTAAAACTCCTATACAATTTCTAACTAGAAAGTGTATTTCCACTCCTCAGGATAATCAGGGCAAGCCAGAAACATTTGCAGATCCTCTGGAGCTAGGACTTGAGGAGGGTAGCATTTTGTTTTTTTCAATGGAGAGCACCCCATCATTAGCTAATAATTAATTACATAATTAATAATTTATAACACAGCATTATGATTAGCAAATGAATCCCCATATAACCCATCTCCCAAGTGGTAAATGTAATACTGCATCCAAGATTGGAAAGAGTTACAGATACTTAACTTAGGGTGCTTCTTATCAGAATTTCACAGAACATTCCTGTTTCTGACTTTCAGGGCGAATCCTCGGAACTTTAATTTTGACAATGTGGGAAATGCTATGCTGGCATTGTTTGAAGTTCTCTCCTTGAAAGGCTGGGTAGAAGTAAGGGATGTTATTATTCATCGTGTGGGGCCGGTAAGCAAGCATATGGAATCCTTTGAACACAATCCTTTCAACAGCTGCTTTTACTTGCTTTGATGAATAACCATATTTTTCATTTATACAGATGCATGGAATCTACATTCATGTTTTTGTATTCCTGGGTTGCATGATTGGACTGACCCTTTTTGTTGGAGTAGTTATAGCTAATTTCAATGAAAACAAGGTAAGAATTCTTGGGTTGAGTACCACAGAGTTTATTCTTTTCTAGCCACTCACTTTAAGCTCTTTTTTGCACACACAGCATGATATCCCATTAAATTGTAATGTGACCAGTGTAAATAATCTCTGTAACTATTTCACAAGCTACCTCATTGCTGCCTTTCAGGCTCGTTATCTAAGAGCACAATTCTCTTGCTAAATTTCCTCATTTTGTGACACTATCATTCATTCATGACAACTGAAAGGAAGATCTCCTATTGTTCAAATTGAAGGGCTGTGGAACAAGTTATTAAAATTCAATAGCTGAAGCTGATGCAGTGATTGCAGGTAATGTTACTTTAATGAAAAATGTAAATTGGATGCTTCTTTGTAACTCAGTAGGTTAACTCAGTATTTTGATGAGATGGGGAGGAGGGTATGGTAGAAATTTTAAAATCCTAATTCATAGAATAAAAAGAAGATTTTCTAATTTCATGTAAAAACTTTGTATGCTATACACACTCAGAAAGCTGCTGAATTCATAACAGCTCAAATGATCAGTACAAGAATGGGAAAAAGAACAAGTTGAGTTTCCTTCCAAACATACATGAGTTTAAGTGACACAGTGTATGCCATTATCCTGGACGTGGCTGACATGCCCTCTGTTGTGTAAGGGTCAGTCTTCTGAAATCATAATAATTGAAACCCATACAGTTTCTGAGCACTTCCTATTCACTAAGGTTTTGATATGCTACTCTTAAGTCTCACAATTTTGAAATGCAGTGTTGAAGAAAAGACAAGTTACAGAGGTAAATTAAGGAATAGGAAATGGGGCCAGAATTCAGAAGTGTTGCCTATAACTGCAAGAATCTGTGATTCTTTCAAGGGTATGAAAATGTCGACTGTCATCCTGCACTGAATTAAAGCTAGATGTGGCTGTATAGCTCCATGCTGCGCCATGTTATTCATAGCTAGGACTGATTCACATCACATCAGAGCTCTTTGGTTTGTGTAGCTATGTGTGGGACTGTATCATTCACAATTCCCCAGGCTCCACGTATGTGATGCTAGTTAGTCAATTGGCACCTTTGATGTGTGCCAAATGAGGATGTCATTTTGTTCTGATTTTCAAAGAGTGAGACTTAAAAATCCCCCTTTTGGGTCCCAACACTGCTATAACCCACAGACACATGGAATTTTAGAGTAAGAAAGGATAGAGATCGTATCACCCAGCCCCCCTATTTAATACATTCATAAATGAGTTTCTTTAAGCCCTACAGTGCTTCAATTTAATACCAACCAGAAAGAAGATGATGGGACCTTTAGATGCTTTTGAGCCTTGATATGGAGCAGACACTGGGAATTCTGGAATAAGAGCAGGAGCTAATCAGTCAATTAACTCCATACAAGGCCCTTTGAGCACACACCTGATTTGAGAAGAATTAGGTCCTATGGCAGTTCACAATTCAGCAGCATAAATGAAACAACATGAAAAGTTGAATAACTGGAGACAATACAGTTCTTGACCTCAGAATATCTGAAGCAAGTGGAGGTCTACTTCCAACACTGGTTGTATTTCTGTTCTGAAGTAGGAAAGGAGCATGCATCTTTGCCTAAGAAAAGGGAACATGTATGGAAGGTCAAATGCGTGCTTAGAAAAAGAGGAAAAGGAGAAGAAATCATATTACCAGACATTACAAACTTGATTAGCCAATAGGACATATAAATTTCTAATTTATGTGAACTTTATAAACAAGGCTTTCATTTTTCTGCAAGTTTTTTTGATGGTAGCACTTAAGCTGCTATGTAACATTTATTATTTATTATCCTATCATTCAACAGATTGCTTTGAACACTTACTAGGTGCCAGACACTGCTCTTGACTCTGAGAACATAACAAGCTGAATACATAAAGATTTCTGACCTCATGGAGCTCACATTCTAATGGTCATACCTGAAAGTATATAAATAGATTTTCAAATGTGTAGGCAATAGAGAGGTATAAGTGATAGAGAGGTAGAGGGAAATAAGGTAAGCTCTGGGAGCAAAGTTTTCACAATTTAGAATCATGTAATATTATATCTTCCCTAGAAAATGGAATCCTGTTCAAAAAGTTCAAAGTCTATACCAGTAATATATATATGTATGTATTTGTATATATACACACACATATATACAGTAATATATATAGTCCCCTAGTATAAGATAATATTTGATTAATACACTTAATTTAACAATAATAAACCTTTGGAGGTTTCATATGTTAATGATCAATGATATCACCATGCTTGTTACTCTTTTGGATTATTCCAGAGTTCAGCTCCAAAATAACTTGTTTTGTATAAGAAGGGAATAATATGAATGTTATTCCTATCATAGCATCCACAGAACAAATATTTGTAGTTAATGAGAGAAGTAGTTTAGCAATATTGATATCAGAAAAATTAATTTAAAACAAATATCATTAGGAATAAACAGTGTAATTAAATAATTGCAAAAGAAATGAATCCTTAGAAAAATACAGAATCCTGAACCTTAAAATATATGAAACAAAAATTACTCAAATTTATTTTAGAAAGCTAGGTGAAATATATTAATATATTTCTCTAATAGACTCACAGATCAGGCAGAAAAAAGAAATAAGATATGAAATTTGACACTGTAAAAATATTTGATCTACCAGACACATAAAGAACACTGACCATCACAATTTTCAAGTATAAAATGTATCCTCTATAAAGTCATAAAATAATAATTGTCAAAAATTGATAAGGTATAGAACAAGTTCTATACCACAGTAAAAAAGATAGCAGAAAGGTACTTCAGAAATTGGAAATGTTAAGACAACATTCTAAGTAATTTATGAGTTACAGAAGAAATCAGAATAGAAAAATCACAAAATATGTACATAAATCATATATTAAAAATCATATATGAAAACTCACAAGATATAGATAAATCAGTAGAGGGAAATTTGGAGCTTAATGCATATATGTTAGAGCACAGGTAGCAAACACAAGGCCTGTGGGCCAAATCCGGCCCTCCACCTTGTTATACCCAACCCAGCACCTTGTTTCTACCCAGTGGCAGTGCCGAGCTCCTTGCCCCTAGTTAAGGAGTAGTTACATTTATACCATCCTAAAATTACATTTGGCCCTTTGAAGGCAACTGCAAGGCTGATATGGCCTCCAGTGAAAATGAGTTTGACACCCCTGTGTTAGAGGATAATTAAAGATTAATTATTAATATGTCAAATATCAAAATCAATAAACTATAATAAAACTAACAGTGAAATTAAAGAAAGGTGGAAGGGAATAATAAAATATAAAAAACTAACAATAGAAAAATTCAAGAATGCCAAAAGTACATTCTTTTAAAAAATTAAATTGATAAACCTTTGGCAAGGTTGAGGCTCAACAAAAATGTAGAAAAGGAAAGAAAACAAGCTGTAAGTAAAACTGTGCCAGTATTGTTACAGGAATAGAAAATTAGAGCTACAGGACAGAACAGAAAGCCCAGGAATTACCCATGTATATAAAAACAGAATTAGCACAACAAATCAGTGGAGATGAGGCCGTCAATAAGTGGTCTTCAGTTAATTGTCTAGATTTAAAAAAATAAACTTATCTCTAGGGTCCCACAAACTACTCAAAAATAAATTCCAGATGAATACATGGCCTAACAATGTAAAATGTTGCAAAATTATAAATCATTTTTAAACCATGTAAAATTGAGTTTTTTACCCTGGAGTACTTGTGGATTTCTTGACATAAACCACAAAATGACATCCATAAAGGAAAAAAAATTATAACTTAGATTACATTAAAATGAGAACTTGCTAAGTGATAAATGACACATTTTATCTGAATGATAAAAGCAAAACTTTAAAAAAAAACACTAAGCTAAGACTAAGAAAATTTTTACAACTCAGATAACTGATAAAAAATAGTATCCAGAATGGTGATGGAAGGAGACTTGACTTGGGGTAGTGAACACGCAATACAGACGATGTGTTCTGGAACTGTGCGCCTGAAAACTGTATAATTGTGTTAATTGGTGTCACCCCAGTAAATTTGATTTAAAAAGTGTCCATAATATATTAAGAATTTCTACAAAACATCAAAAAGTAAATACTCAAATACAAAAATGAGCAACGAATGCGAACAGGCAATTCACAAAGGAAGATACAGGAATCACCACTTACACATATAAAAATGCTTCAACTCATTAATATTAAAACTAAATTAGATATATTTCACATGCATTAAAAGGCCAAATTAAAATGTCTGATAATTTCCAATATTAATAAGAATATAAGGAAATGGGAACTCTTGGAGGTTGCTAGTGGCAAATTTTCCTGCTTATTCCTCTTTAGACAGTAACTTGGTAATATACGGTAAGTGTAAAAATGTATAAATTCTTAGGCCCCAGCAATTCTTCTCCTAGAGACATACCGTAGAGAAATGCTTGTAGGTGTTTATGGTGACACAGAAAATGTGTATCTACTGCAACATTGTTTATAGCCCATAAACCTAAAATGAGTAACATCTGATGTATTTGTACAGTGGGATACTCTATGAGTTAAAATAAAACCAGTTAGATCTAATATCTAGTTGTACGAAACACAGTGTTCAATGAAGATAAAAAATAAAGCACAAATAAGTACTTATTGGATACCATTTATATAATTTTTTAAAATTTAAAACAAATACATTTTTATGTATTGAGACTCTTACACAATCAGCAAAAGTTTGAAAACATAATGAAGATGATACACCTCTGAAGGAGTGTCCTGAGCTCTGGAGGAAGAAAGGAAGAATGGTATTTGTTTTTTTACCAAGTTTCTTGAATTATACTTCTGCTTTTATAATATATTGTAATAAAATATATTTACATGCATTTTAATGAAGTACATATTATATAGTAAAGAATATCTGATTTTATTCAGCCAGTTGTCACAGCTACTAATTTCTTAGAGATACAAATTCTGTGTCTTTCTACCACTTAAAAACAATTTTGCAATTGCACATAATCAGAATCATTTTGAAAAACATGTTTAAAAACAAAATATACTTACCCAGAAGCAGCAGCACTGACAAGCTATAATTTTGCTAAAGCATTTTCTGCTATGAAATAAAAGCAAACCAATCACTATTAATGTGAGGATCCCTTTTTGAAAATTTAATCATGTAGAAAACCTTTAGATTTCCCCAAACCTGGGAAACATTCAAAGATGCCAATTGACGGCTGCTAAGTCTGTTGCAAATCCCGTGGCCATCCTTTTTGGAAGTCCTCTCGAAAACAAGTTTGAGAATTCTGACCCTGTTTGTCAAACCACTACCGTATTTGAAGAATATCTTTATTTTAACCCCTAAATTAGTCTGTTTGTATCACCACCCTATGTGCAATGTCCTTAGTGTGGAGTACATGACAAAAAGCCTTTTCCTGCTTTCCTTTGTTTATTAAGGGGACGGCTCTTCTGACTGTAGATCAGAGAAGATGGGAAGATCTGAAAAGCCGACTGAAGATAGCACAGCCTCTTCATCTCCCACCTCGCCCGGGTATCAAAGATGTTCTGATTTTATTCATGTTGGGCATTAGTGTTCATGATTCCCCAGGAGTCTAAGATTTCAATTAAAATAATAATCATAAGGTCAGTAGGTGGTTGTGCATAAGTTAATATAGAAACAGGCTCCAAACTACAGATCTCACCATAGGCTATTAAAATCAACCACCCAAAGGTTGTGCTTCAGTGCTCTCAGGATAAGCCTTAATGGAAAAATGAATTTTTAAATAAAATATTTGTGCTTTCCTTTTCAAGATATGAGTGAAGTGTATTAAACTGAAAGAAATTGAATGATGTGGTTCTCCTTTCAATACAGATGGTGCCATGCACCATCGTTTTAAATATTCAGAGCCAGCCATTCCTGCAAAACACTACACAATAGATTGAGCTGTGGGCGTGGGGAAATGTAACGGGTTTTATGATGAGCATTAAAGAAAATGAAACACAAGAAAGTTAATGTGACCTAGGTCTAAAATGCCCTTGCTTAAACCTTTCTTATCCAGATAATGATGGTTTCAGAGCCAAGATGTATGACATAACCCAGCATCCATTTTTTAAGAGGACAATTGCATTACTTGTCCTGGCCCAGTCAGTGCTGCTGTCTGTCAAGGTACTTTGTTTCACCCTAAGACTCTGGTAATGAGTTTCTTATTCATGGGCACATCCTACAGTATTGCAAGTGGTCATATTTACTACAATCTGTGCTCTTTAAGTGGGAATTTAAATTCACAGTTGTGTTCAAATGGGAGAGATAAGGGGAACTTTTTTGTGCTTGATGGATATGGGCAGACATGTGTGCTGTTTCCTTTCCAGTGGGATGTTGAGGACCCAGTGACTGTTCCTTTGGCAACAATGTCGGTGGTTTTCACCTTCATCTTTGTTCTAGAGGTACCTAAATGAGTCTTGGGGTGGAGAGGAGGGGATGGTGCTCATTTTAAAGTAAGTGTCCTTTGATAGCACATTTCAGCTCTTCATCCCATTGCTGCTGAAGTCATTTTTTTTGGAGGGGGAATGTATGCTCTTAGAGTATTTCCTTTTGAGGCTCTTCTGCTTAACTTGAACAAAGACTTAATTTTGTATTTCAGATTTTTCTAACCACAGGAATTGCAAACTGTAATTAATTGCTATATCGGAATGATGGCCTGTCTAGTTATCTGATTTCGAATATTTGGGGGAAAACGCACAAACCACTGTAATTCAAGGACTCAGATTGCAATGTGGTGGCAAAGGGAGTTGGTCCAGACAAGATTATTTTAATATATGGTTCATGTCATATCACTTACCAGGCATATTCTTCTTATCATTATTTCACCCTGTAATGGTAAATTTTTCCCAAAATCTACCATCTTTTACTTGAGGAAGAAAAATGTCTTGTTATCAAACTGACCATAAAACAAAGACAAAACAGAGTGGAGAATATAGATGTGTTACCTACTCAGCCTTTTTATATATGTGATAAATTCTTCTCTTGGGTTGCTACATCCTTTAAAATAATAATGTGACTCAAGTTGATACATTTGAATATGTTCTGAACCCTCAGTCTTGACTTACTCTCTTCATTGTTTTCCCCCAGGTCACAATGAAGATCATAGCCATGTCGCCTGCTGGTTTCTGGCAAAGTAGAAGAAATCGCTATGATCTGCTGGTGACATCACTTGGTGTTGTCTGGGTGGTACTTCACTTTGCCCTTCTGGTATGTGCATAATTGTTTATTTTAGTTGATACCATAATTTCATTTAAGGTAACCCTGTCTTCAGTATCATTTCATTCCATGTCAGCCAATTCACAGATTTCAGATTAATCTTCCTAAAATCCAGTCTTGACTGAGATGGGCCCTCACACATGCTACTACATACACACAGAGTTGTACATGTCTACACACTCATACTCTTCACACAGACAAAACCTGGCCCCTCAAAGTTCTAGAGTATTCAAACAAGCCTTAAAGCTCTTCTGGCTTAGCCCTCATTTTGCCAAAGGATAAAAATGAGAGAGAGCAAAAACAAAAACAAATTAACAAACCTGTCTAAATTCAAATGTAAGCTAGTATCAGAAGACTCAAACCCTGTTTTCTGAGCTGAAGTATAGCATCTGTGCCACTACATGATAATCAGTATTTCACAGTATGATTCTTAGGTGCTTTCCTGCTTTTTTTTTCTACTAGATCCCCAGCTGCCATTTCTCTAAAGCACATCTTTCTCCATCTCTATACCTGAGTTCTCATTGTTTTCCCTAAATGCCTTCAGCCTCCATTCAATCTGAGGTCAAACTCAAAATGTACAGCTATAAGTGTCTTTGACCATGACCTTGAGACCTGTTGTCCAATAGAAATAAAATATGGCCACAGATATAATTTTAAATTTTACAGAAACCACATTTAAAATATAAAAAAGTAACAAGTAACATTAATTTTATAATATATTTTAAACCTGCCATATCCCAAACATAGGGTGAGGCACAAGTACATTACAGTTGTTTGTGTGAAAAATATTACAATAGTTAAAAAATTAATAATACAAGAATAAACTCTGTGTTTTCTGTATTAACAGCTATAGACCTACTTTTACCCTACCATGGATTATCATTTCAATATGTCAGCAATATTAAAAATTATGAGGGAGCGATGTTAACATGCTTTCTTTTATACTAAATATTCCATTGAATATGTATGTTACATTAACATGTCTTGATTTAGATTCACTACATTTATTTTTTTCTTTTTTATTTAACTGTTGTTCAATTACAGTTTTCTGTCTTTTACTCCCATCCCAGCCAACCACCCGCAGCCCTCCTCATCTCCCTCCCATTTCCACACACCCTAGGTTTTGTCCATATGTCCTTTATATTTGTTTCTGTAAATCTTTCCCCTTTTCCCCTGAAATTCTCTCCCCTCTCCCCTCTCCCCTC
>CM052548.1:49059850-49080428 GCA_028533065.1 Trachops cirrhosus | reverse complement strand
TTTGCTTAGCATAATGCTTTTCAGTTCCATTCATGCTGTCCCAAAAGGTAGGAGTTCCTTCTTTATTTCTGCTGCATAGAATTCCATTGTGTAAATGTACCATAGTTTTTTGATCCATTCATTTACTGATGGGCACCTAGGTTGCTTCCAACACTTGGCTATTGTAAATTGTGCTGCTATGAACATTCGGGTGCATAAGTTCTTTTGGATTGGTGTTTGAGGGTTCTTAGGATATAATCCTAGCAGTGGAATTGCTGGGTCAAAAGGTAGATCCATTTTTAGTTTTCTGAGAAAATTCCATACTGTTTTCCATAGTGGTTGTACCAGTCTGCAATCCCACTAGTGCACTAGGGTTCCCTTTTCTCCACAACCTCTTCAACACTTTTTGTTTGTTGCTTTGTTTATGATGGCCATTCTGACCAGTGTGAAGTGCTATCTCATTGTGGTTTTAATTTGCATCTCTCTGATGGCTAGTGATGCTGAGCATCTTTTCATGTGTCTCTGGTTCCTCTGTGTGTCCTCCTTGGAGAAGTGTCTGTTCAAGTACTTTGCCCATTTATTAATTGCGTTGCTTGTCTTCTTAGAGTGCAGTTGTCTGAGTTCTTTATATATTTTGGAGATGAAACCCTTAATCTCCAAATCTGAGGTACCATTGGCAAATATGTTTTCCTGTATGGTTGGTTTTATTTTTATTTTATTACTGTTTTCTTTAGCCATGCAGAAGCTTTTTATTTTCATTATGAGATCCCATTTGTTTATTCTTTCCTTTATGTCTCTTGCTCTAGGGGACATATCAGTGAAAATGTTGCTGTGTGAAATATCTGAGATTTTCCTTCCTATGTTCTCCTCTAGGACTTAATGGTGTCACAGTTTATATTTAAGTCTTTTATCCACCTTGAATTTATTTTTGTGTATGGTGTAAGCTGGTGTTCAAGTTTCATTTTTTTGCATGTAGCTGTCCAGTTCTCCCAACACCATTTGTTGAAGAGGCTATCATTACTCCATTTTATGTTGCTGCCCCCTTTGTCAAATATTAATTGACCATTGAGACTTTGGTTTATTTCTGGGCTCACTGTTCTGTTCCATTGGTCCATGTGCCTGTTTTATGCCAGTACCAGGCTGTTTTGATTACAGTGGCCTTATAATACAGTTTGGTATCAGTTATTGTGATCCCTCCTACTTTGCTCTTCTTTCTCAGAATTGCAGCAGCCATTTGGGGTCATTTATGCTTCCATATAAATTTTTGAAGTGTTTGTTCTATGTCTGTGAAATGTGCCATAGGTACTTTAATAGGTATTGCATTGAATCTGTAAATTGCTTTGGGTAATATGGACATTTTGATGATGTTAATTCTTCCGATCCATGAACATGGTATATGTTTCCATTTGTTTGTGTCTTTCTTAATTTCTTTCTTCAGTGTTGTGTAAGTTTCTGGGTATGGGTGTTTTACCTTCTTGTTTAGGTTTATTCCTAGGTATTTTATTTTTCTTGTTGCCATATCAAATGGGATGTTTTTCTTGATTTCTGCTTCTGCTGTTTCATTGTTGGTGTACAAAAATGTCTTTGATTTCTGGATATTGACTTTGTATCCTGCTGTTTTGACAAATTTGTTTATTAGGTCAAACAGTTTTTTGGCCGAGTCTATAGGATTTTCTATGTACACTATCATGTCATCTACAAACAATGACAGTTTTGTTTCCTCCTTTCCAATTTGGATGCCTTTTATTTCCTTTTCTTGTCTGATCCATGTGGCTAAAACTTCCAATACTATGTTGAATAGAAGTGATAAAAGTGGACCTTGTCTTGGTCCTGATCTTAGTGGAAAAGATTTTAGTTTTTGCCCATTGAGTATGATATTGCCTGTAGGTCTCTTGTGTATGGCCTTTATTATGTTGAGGAATGCTCCCTCTAGTCCCACTTTGCTGAATGTTTTTATTATAAATGAGTGCTGTACATTATCAAATGCTTTTTCCGCATCTATTGATATGATCATGTGATTTTTGTCTTTGCTTTTGTTTATGTGATGTATTACATTTACTGATTTGTGAATATTGTACCATCCTTGCATCCATGGGATGAATCCCACTTGGCCATAGTGTATGATCTTTTTAATGTATTGCTTCATGCGGTTTGCCAATGTTTTGTTGAGGATTTTAGCATCTATGTTCGTCAGCGACATTAGCCTGAAGTTTTCTTTCTTTGTTGTGTCTTTATCTGGTTTTGGGATTAGGATGATGCTGACTTCATAAAAAGAGTTTGGGAGTCTTCCATCATTTTGGATTTTTTGGAATAGTCTGTGAAGGATGAGAGTTAGCTCTTCCTTAAATTCTTTGTAATATTCTCCTGTGATACCATCTGGCCCAGGGCTTTCGTGTGTCTGTAGTTTTTTGATTACTGCTTCAATTTCATCTGCCATTATTGATCTGTTCAGGCTTTCTGCTTCTTCTTCATTGAGTTTTGGAAGATTTTCTTTTTCTAGAAATATTTTTATTTCACCTAGGTTTTCAAATTTATTGCCATACAGTTCTTCATAGTAATTTTTTACAATCCTTTGTATTTCTGTGGTGTCAGTTGTAATCTCTCCTCTTTCATTTCTGATTGTGTTTATTTGGGTCCTCTCTCTTTCTTTCTTGATGAATCTGCTTAAAGGCTTGTCAATTTTGTTTATCTTTTCGAAGAACCAGCTCCTGGATTCATTGATCCTTAGAATTGTGCTTTTAGTCTCCATGTCATTTAATTCTGCTCTGATCTTGGTTATTTCCTTCCTTCTACTTGCTCTGGGCTGTCTTTGTTTTTGTTCTTGTAGGTGTAGGGTTAGGATGTTTGTTTCATATGTTTCTATCTTTTTCAGGTAGGCCTGTATCACCATGAACTTCCCTCTCAGGACTGCCTTCACTGTGTCTCATAAGTTTTGTGTGTTGTGAGTTCATTTTCATTTGTTTCTAGAAACTTTTTGATTTATTCCTTGATCTCATTCTTGACCCATTCATTGTTTAATGCCATGCTATTCAATCTGTATGGTTTTGAGTGTTTTGGGGTTTTTGCCTTGAGGTTGGTTTCTAGTTTCAGTCCCTTGTGGTCAGAGAAAATGCTTGATATGATTTCAATTTTCTTGAATTTGTTGAGGCTTGTTTTGTGTCCTATC
Organism: Trachops cirrhosus; assembly: GCA_028533065.1. Lineage (NCBI taxonomy): Eukaryota > Metazoa > Chordata > Mammalia > Chiroptera > Phyllostomidae > Trachops > Trachops cirrhosus. The sequence continues at coordinate 49,077,283 of CM052548.1, read as the reverse complement.
ATGTGGTCTGTCTTTGAAAATGTTCCATGTGCATTTGAAAACAATGTGTATTTAGCTTCTTTGGGATGAAGTGCTGTTTATATATAGATATATCATTTAAGTCCATTTCATCTAGGGCATAGCTCAATGCCACAATATCTTTGTTGATATTTTCTTTGGAAGATCTGTCCATTTTTGACAGTAGAGTGTTGAAATCCCCTACCATAATTGTGTTGCTGTCAATATCTTTCTTGAAGTCTTCTAAGATTTTCTTTATGTATTTGGGAGCTCCTATGTTGGGTGCATATATATTTACTATGTTTATGTCTTCTTGATGGATTCTTCCCTTGAGTATTATGAAGTGACCTTCTGGATCTCTCTTTATGGCCCTGTTTTTGAAGTCTATTTTGGCTGATATGAGTATTGCCACCCTGTTTTTTTTTCCTGTCCATTTGCTTGGAAAATTTGTTTCCAGCCCTTCACTTTCAGCCTGTGTAGGTCTTTGCTCCTTAGGTGGGTCTCTTGTAGGCAGCATATGTGTGGTTCCTACTTTCTTATCCATTCAGCTATTCTATGTCTTTTGATTGGAGCATTTAATCCATTTACGGTAAAGGTTATTATTGATAGGTACTTATTCATTGCCATTTACCTACCTGTATTCCTCTCTCTCTTTCTCTCTCTTTTCCTTCCTTTCCTTAAAGCAGTCCCTTTAGCATCTCTTGCAGAGCTGGTTTGCTGGAGGTGTATTCTTTTAGACTTCTTTTGTCTGGGAAGCTCCTTACTTGGCCTTCTATCTTGATTGAGAGCCTTGCTGGGTACTTGGTTGCATGCCTCTGGTTCTCATTACTTGGAATATTTGTTGCCATTCTTTTCTGGCTTGGAGGGTTTCCATTGAGAAGTCAACTGCTAACCTTATTGGGGCTCCCTTGTATGTTACTTCCTGTTTCTTCCTTGTTGCCTTTAAGATTCTCTCTTTGTCTTGGAATTTTGCCATTTAAATAATGATATGTCTTGAAGTGGGCCTCTTTGGGTTCCTCTTGATTGGGACTCTCTGTCTTTAGTGGGTTTGTGTGACATTTCTCTCATCAAATTAGGGAAGTTTTCCATCATTACTTTTTCAAATAGGTGTTCTATCCCTTTCTCTTCTTCTTTTCCTTCTGGTATCCCTATTATATGGATATTATTATGTTTTATATTGTCTTGCATTTCCCTTAATCCCTATTTATTCTTTCTGAGCCTCTTTTCCTTTTCTTTCTCTTTCTGGGTATTTTTTTCTACTTTGTGTTCCAGCTCACTGATCTGACCTTCTGCTTCATCAATCCTGCTTTTGATTTCTTCTACTGGGTTCTTCATTTCAGAAATTGTATTCTTCATTTCCTCTTGGCCTTTGTTCATAGTTTCTATTTCCTTTTTCACACTGATATCATTTGCACTGAGTTCATTGTAGTTTCCCTGTAGTTTCTGGTAATTCACTGTGAACTCATTGAGTTTCCTGGTAAGCATTGCTTTGAACTCAATATCTGATACTTTAGCTGCCTCTATTTCATTTAGCATTCTTTCTGAGTTTTCCTCCTTTTCTTTCGTTTGGGGATTGTTTCTTTGTCTTCCCATTGTTTTTGAGACTCTTCTTGTTAGCCTCAGCTTCTTCAATTGATCTGTTCTGGCTTTCTGGGTTTAAAAATGTGGAATGCTTCATGAATTTGCATGTCATCCTTGCACAGGGGCCATGCTAATCTTCTGTGTTTCATTCCAATTTTAATATATGTGCTGCAGAAGAAAGCACTAGACTCACTACATTTCACGTGCTCAATAATGTCATGTGGCTAGTGGTTACCATGTTAGATAATGCTAAGTCTTAGTGTAGTGTTATACCATTTTTCAGCCTTATCAAGTTATTTGTCTTCAATGATTCCCTGTTTCCTACTCTGAACTGAGAATATAATTTCATAATCTATGTGTTCTGTATGAGCATTATAAAGATCAAGAATGTGAAATTTTTCTAACTGTAAAGATTATACCAACCTATAACACATTATTATAAATATCTTCTTTTTGTTAGTCTTTCTTGATCCTACCCAAAAGCAATATTATCAGTTTCTCCCTGCTTGCTTCTGTTCATTCTCTCGTACTTTGGAAAAGATTCATGGCACACAGAACCTCTTTACACATCTCAAATGCCTTGCTTTAGTATGAAATTGCTGTGCTCAGGAAGCTTTGTGTTTTTTCTAAGACAGTGGACACCTTCGGTGCCAAGAGCTGTGCCAAGTCCAGGTGGGTCCTCAGTCACCATGATTCATTTCCTCAAACAATAAATGTTTTTGAGCACGATTGGCATGTAAGCCTCTGTGCTAGGAATTGAGAAGAATGTAATGAGTACAACAAAGACAGTCACTCCTTTTATGAACTGCACAGCCTGGAAAGTTAGGTAGACATTTATTCAATACTCCCAAGTCACTGTTGGGTGTTATCACTTCCAGAATGTAAAGCAAGAAGGTATGTATAGTAGGTTTGGAGGTAACATAGAGAGAAGGAGCAGCAAGGCCCATGATTTTATGATTCTCCAAATTGCAATTAAAAGCTACTCAGTCCACACAGAAGTGAAGTAAGTCTCCTAATTTTAAATGTCCCCAGAGAGGATATCTCATACCAAAAGACCAACTTGCCTTTTCTGCCCCACTGCTTTTTTTCTTCTCCAAGAATCTCTGGCCTAGAAGCATGCTTCTTTTCTACTCTATTTTGCAATGGACCAGAAAATGTAGTCCTTGTTCCTATTCAGAGATGATTCTGTACAGACATTCATTTCCTTGCAACTCATTGAAGATCTCACCAGACCCACATCCCAGGTGTCCATCTTATGACTATTGTCATTTGCCTAGGCAAGGGTTCTTGAGAAAAATCACATTGTGACATCAGTTTAATGCCACATTTATTATTACAGTTATAGTCAGTGGGATCTTTGTTTCTCAGATTAAGCTTTCTTAGTCATAAAGCATACCAAGTCTTCTCTTGCTATTGATCATATATTGAATGTGTTTCTAACAAGGAAAACATCTCTGAATCATCTTAGACTAACAGACATGTGGTCAGCTGGTCACCAGAGGTCTCTAGAGACCTTCAGAATGAAGGAATCTGACTACCACAAATTTCTTACAACACCTGAGCTCCCTCTGTCAGGATTCCTTTACATCCTGTCTCACTTGACTCCCTTATGTGCATTGTTATCCTAGGTTGTTCTTGTTCCTCAAAAAAGTTAGTCACTATTTTATGTAAAAGTAAGTTTTTTAATGATTTTATTTATTTGTTTTTAGAGAGAGGAAAAGGAAGGGAGAACAAGGTGGAGATAAACATCAGTGTATGGTTGCCTCTTGCATACCCCATACTGGGGACCTGGCCCGCAACTGAGGCATGTTCCCCGAGTGGGAATTGGACCAGTGACCCTTTGTTTTGCATTCCAGCACTCAATCCACTGAGCCACACCAGCAAGGGTGTAAAAATAAGTTTTAAAATATAGAATTCATCTGAGCAAAAGAGAGACTAAAGTTTCATTTAAGATTTGATTTTATAGCTAATATTTATTCATGAGTTTTGGCAGTGACCTTTTCAGCACCTTTTTGAGATAAATTTATTATAAGATTTTCCACATTTTATAAAACTAATTATTCAGTAGATTTCACAGAAGACTCAAAATGAACAGTGGAACTGTAACAAGATCTTTTGTGCAAATTATGAGAGTCTCTCTTCTCTTTAAATTTCAGAATGCATATACCTACATGATGGGTGCGTGTGTGATTGTCTTTAGGTTTTTCTCCATCTGTGGAAAGCACGTAAGTACATTGTGAAGAACAGCACCAAAGGCAGCATAAATAGCAAAGAAAGGAGCAATGACTAACTTTAGCTGACTTCTGGTCTTCAGTATTACAGTTAATAATTGCTAGACACCATAAGCCCAAATGATTAAATTTTAAATATTAAAATGAATCATTAACATGATAGTTTATGATTCTTTTGTAGTAAATGAATCATTAAAATGATAGTTATCTTGTTATATGTTTCCTGACATGTTGTTTTATTTATTCTTCATATTTGCTAAGTAAAATCAATCATCAACTAAATATAACATATCAGGGATGAAAGCAAAAACCAATTGTCTTTCTTAATATTTCTTTATTTTTAGTTTTTATTTTTAATAAAGTTATTTTACTGCAATAAAAATAACCTTTAATAAATATTTATAATTCTCTGATTCCATGTTTCATTATATTGTCTATTAACGTGCATACATATGAGTAGAGTCCACACATACTTTTCATTTTTAAAGTAATTTCCTTTTTTGATACTGACACTGTTATATTCACTCCATATAGCCACATAATCAACACACTTCATATTTGATAGTATTTAGTATTTCACCATTGTTTAGGTTTGTTTTTATGAACATCTGGTTGTGGAAGAATACTGAGTCTACTTGTGACAGCCCTAAAATTTTTAGCCCTTATCATAGAGAAAAAGAAAGCAAAAGAAGAGAGAATGGAAGACTAAAAATCTTAAGATGAATTTTTATTAATTTGGCTGAAAAGGCTGAACAGTTAAAAATATAAGTAGAATTTCTATCAAAGGTTTTGTGAATAATATTCAGATTTAATGGCTAATAGGAAGCAATTCTCAAATGATATCCTGAGGGTCACTCTTGTGCCAACCTGCTTGAATGTTGTTTACTTCCCATGTTCTCCACAGCTTAATAAGTTGAATATTCTTATTCCTTCTCTGTCTCTCTCTCCATCTCTTTCTCCATCTCCCTCTCCATCTCCATCTTTATACAGGTAACACTGAAGATGCTCCTCCTGACAGTGGTCGTCAGTATGTATAAAAGCTTCTTTATCATCGTAGGAATGTTCCTATTGTTGCTGTGTTATGCTTTTGCTGGAGTTGTTTTATTTGGTACTGTGAAATATGGAGAGAACATCAACAGGTTGGTGTGTATTTATCTTTCTATTCATTTATCCTGCAAACTTTTTTAGTAATAAAAGCAGAATAAACACCTGAATGCTTCTTATCTATTAGAGATGGAGGAGAAGGGAGAAGCAGTCAGTTGGAAATTCAAACAAAATTAATAAGGTCATTTTTTTAATTGAAAGCAGTATACATGTTTACTTTAGAGACAGAAAAATCAGGAATAAAATTTAAAAAAGAATCTATAATTCCACTACCATGCAGGAATAACCACTGCTGATGTCCTTGTGAATTCCAGCATTTTTTCTATTCACACACTGCCAAAAATATATATATTATTTTTAATAAATAATTTTGAGATGACATTGAGTTTTTTCCTTTTTTTATTTTTTAGTTAAGCATGGGAAGTTAGAACCCCCAAATGGTTATCATATAAAAAACATTTTTCAAAGATTACCATAAATTTTGTAAAAGTGTCTCATATGTAAAAAAGAAAAATCCTTAGACCACAAATGATATGTACATGTGTTGTTTCAGAGATGACATTTAAAACATGGCAGCTCCATCTTTCATTACATAATCCATGTGAAAGAAAGAATCACTTTATATTTTCATAGCTTGCTCCCTCAGTCAATCAAGATGAATGGCAAGAAATTGGTGGCACCATGCTAGGATTGGGTTATTAAGACAGCTATACTTGAGGACAAGTATATATAATGAACAAAAAGAGGATGTAACCTTTGGAAATGGTTACTTGGCAACCAAATTTACTCCAAAATCCACCTGTTTGGGTGGTGACAAACCTTACTACTTTATGACAACTATATTATTCACATTCTGTTTTTTTCCCTTAAATTAGGCATGCAAACTTCTCTTCAGCTGGCAAAGCTATTACTGTGCTCTTCCGAATTGTCACAGGGGAAGACTGGAACAAGATTATGCATGATTGTATGGTAAATATCTCTTTATCATTAACAGTGTCTCAGCTTAGAATCAGGTGAGACTCTTTGGCCATGCAACATTGGCTGTATCTTTATTAGCACCAAGACTTTGTGTACAAAACACATATCCTGGTCTTTTACTCCATAAAATTACTTTTTTTTTTTGCATTACAGTATATGGACATGCAAAAAGAGTACCCAGTGAACTCAACTTGAACAATTGTAGTTCCATTCAATAAATATGTACTATATGGGCATTGTTCTGTCATTTCACCTTCAATGTTTTGGTAATCAAATACAAACTGGAATTCTGCTTCTTTAATTCAATTTATTCAATAGATATTCACTGACTCCGCTGGTTTGTATTGAGCATACTGGGTGCCAGGGCTTCAGTGATTCCAAAGCATCCTCAAGGAGCTTAGGTGAAAGGCTCTGAGCTACACTCTCTTTTTTCTAGGCTACTTCTTCATCATTCTTCAGGTATCACTTTAAACATCAGTTCATTAAGCAATCCTTCTTTATGCTAAGACTACCAGTTATATGCCTTATAGCACCTTATATTTCTCTTTTGTAGTTTATATTACAACTATCATGAATTATTAGGTTGATTAGTTTATTTCATCTCTTTCTCACCCTTCAGACTGATGTTGTTCAAAAGAAATTTCTACAATGATGGCCATCTGCACTGTCCAGTTCATTAGCCACTACCCTCATGTGGTTATTGAGCACTTGATATGTGACCAGTTAAAATAAGGAACTGAATTTTAAATTTTATTACAGTTAATGAACATAAATTTAAATTTATAGTTAGTGGCTACTGTGTTGGACTGAGCAGCTCTAGACTGTCATCAACATGAAGGAGGGACAGGGTCTTTGTCTTGCTTACCAATTTGTCCCCAACACCAGAAAGACACCTAGTACATAGTAGGAAATTTAAACATGAATTAATTTGGATAAATCTTATATAATACTAGACATAATTAAGTAAACTCAAAATAAAGAATAAGCAGAATGTCATGGAAGTGTAGAAGAACGAGCTAGTCTGTCTGGCTGAAAGAAACCAGGAGGTTCCCTTAGAGGTAGGTGTTGGCATGTTATTGAGTCAAGAATGTCGTAACATCTCCTAATAGTGCTCTGGGAATAAGGATCACTGGCTTCTCCTTGCACAATTTGAATGTAAATTTCTGTGTATAACACATCCTCCTAAAATCTTATCCTATTTACTTAAGTTATGGGAAAATTTTTAAATGTCCTTTTGTTTGACGTTCTACAGTTTTCATCACAATGGCAAATCACCATTTGGGGCTAGTGGAGGTGGCAGAGCATCTCTTAGAGGGAACCAGTTCATTCTCATTATGCTTCTACAGTAGCAGTGAACTTGGGATTCTACAAGACTAAAAGCACAGTATAAGTAAAATATTATTTTTTATTTTTGCCACAGATGGTGTATCCAGTGTATGTAGCTTTTGAGAGATTACTTTGAAGTTAATTATATTTTACATAGATTAGGCATATGTTCATTAACTCAGTCAGTTAACAAAAATGTGTATTCTTCTCTGCTGTCTCTCCCTACTATCTCCCTCCCACTGACCCACAGGTCCAACCACCTTTTTGTACTCCAGATGAATTTACATACTGGGCAACTGACTGTGGAAATTATGCTGGGGCACTTATGTATTTCTGTTCATTTTATGTCATCATTGCCTACATCATGCTAAATCTACTTGTAGGTAAGGGATGTTCATTGCATATTTTTAATCTCTTTAAACTCAGGTACTTAGATAATTATGTAAAATTTTCAAGTGATTATCAGTTGCTTGGGGCAGATGTTCCATGACATTAATTATAAATTGTTGCCTCTCCATCCAAAAGCTAGGAAGACTTTTGAAAGGCACAGTTTTAAATGACATTTGATTACAATTTCAATAGTTGTCCTATTTATTATGATTATTAACCTGAAAAGAGTTTTCATGGATTGAGTTGAACAAATATGGGGGAAATACCTTTAGAGCCCCCAAATATTACATTTATGTTTTTGAAAGATACATGTTTTTCACCCAGCTGTGGGGCCACCCAGAACTCAAACTGACCTTTAAAAACCACCCTGGGACTCTCGACTACGAGAGAAAGTCACCTGGCATGAATATCTATATACACAGAATGTATGTTTATGCTCATGACCCTTGTGTTTTGGAGAGCCAAGAGCTAGAGAAATAGCTTAGTTCAAATGTAAACCTTGCCAACTTGGAAACCATACTGAAAGCACTTAAAATTTTTGTCTTAACATGTAGCTGATAAAATTCATTATTTACAATATAGGCTTTACATTTTCTAAAAAATAACAGATTGGCATAATTGTCTAACTTCACCATTTTTCTCTTTCTTTTAGCTATAATAGTGGAGAATTTCTCCTTGTTTTATTCCACTGAGGAGGACCAGCTTTTAAGTTACAATGATCTTCGCCACTTTCAAATCATATGGAATATGGTAGATGATAAACGAGAGGTAGGCGAGTAGATTGTCACTTCATGCCCCGCCCAAAAAAGACTTATTGCCACATCTCAAACATGGTATTATTGTTGGAAGTTTACATATATTTTGAGTGGCCATTGATGAATTGCAGAAAGCTGTCATTGACCATCCAGCAGAGTATGCTAGGAGGGGAGAAAGACAGAATAGTTCCCTCTCATGTCCTTTCCAACCAAGAAGGTCCTCTTCTTCAGGCTTTCAGAAGGTTAAGAAAGGAAACCAAAGGAGCTCTAAAAAATCAAGTTCAAATTATCAAATCAACAGTTATAATACAGATTCATGATCACCTCAACCTCAGAGCAATCCTGATTACAACTGCAAAGGAGTCAGTTAAGCAATTTCTTAAAGTTGTTATTTTTATTTTTTGGACTTATTATTTCACTGTTTCAATAATGAAGCTTACTCAGGATTTACTAGAATTAGCCAAAGCAGCAGCAGCTTCTTCTTTGTCTTCCTCTTCTCGCCCATTGTTCAGCCTAGCAAATGTTCAGGCATAGTTCTAGGCACTTGCATCAATGAACGAGATGGAAAGGTCTTCTGTTCTAATACAGGAGACAGAATTAAAGTGAAATAATAATTACTATTATTTCAAAAATCTATAAACACTTCAAAGAAGGTAATATGGTAGAGAGTCGTTGGAGTCAGGGTCAGAAAACTTTAGCAGGGGTGGTCCTATCTGGGGAAGTGCTACTTGACCCAATAACTAAAAAGTGAGGAAAGTTCAGTCATGGGACAATTTGGGGGACAATGTGAAAATAATTTCAGGAAGAGTTGACTGGGGGCACAAAGACCAAGGGACCAGAACAGGCTGAGTAAATGGGGTGTCCTAGCCTAGAGCTGGGGCCTGAGCAACCATGTATGGCTTTCTTCATTCCCTTTGCTTGCTATTTCCTTGGTAATCCCTACTTCATCCAGACACCAGTTTTAGGGGGTTTTCTTCCAAGACAGTGACCTGCATGTGCAGCTGTCTGACCCAGCTCTTATCTTAATTGGACCCACTTGATCTCCATGACATCTACATGCATGAACCTGCCTTCTTCAGACATACGTGGAAAGTAAGACCTCCACTCGTGTTAAGATACTAGTAACTGACGGGAATTCATGGCTCACCAGTGTCCCTGCCACATGCCTAATACCTAATTTTAAGACACAGTCAGGCTGGCACAGCATGTTTTATTGCCTGGAAGGGAGTGACCCATGGAAGATTTTCAGAATCTGACCAGGAAGAGAGCAGACTTGGGGACCCAATTCTCTTGTATGTAATTGGCCTAATAATGGAGAAGAATGGAAAGGGGTTATCATTCCATAGAAGAACAACTTACAATAAATGTTTATAACAGGGGTGTCCAACCTTTTGGGTCTCTTGGCTGCACTGGAGGAAGAAGAGTTGTCTTGGGCCACATATTAAATACAAAAACAGTAATGAAAACTGATGAGCAAAAAAAAGATCTGTGTATAATTTTCATGATATCTGCCACCACAGATAAGCAAAAAAGTCCTTACACAATAACCCTGATTATACAGTGCAGTGGCCCTTTCAATAATTTTTTAAAATCATCGAGCAAGTCCCAAGTTAGTGATCACTAATATAGAAAATGTATGTATCTAAGTAATAAAATGTAGTATAAAACTTAGTAATATTTTAAGTTAATTTAAAATTTTGTGTTGGGCTGTATTCATAGCCATCCTGGGCCACATGTGGCCCATAGGCCATGGATTAGGCACTCGCTGTTTAGAAGTTTCTTGTATCCGGACTAAGTGAAAAGAGGATCACGTACAATATGTATGTTTCATTTTTGTGCTAATGCATTACTGATCCACTCAGCATGAATGTTGAAGAACCACATGAGCAGAGGCTGAGTCAGTGGAACAGGTGATGGAAAGAAAACCATGGCCAAGCAAGTGTCAGGATCAGGACAGGCAGTGGGAGAGCTTTCTACCCTCCTGGGCTCCAAATGCTGCATGGTTCTGAAATCCCCCAGAACCAGAGACACACCAGCAGAAACTCTATGTGCTCAGCTTTTCTTTTTTATTTATTTTATTTTATTTTTTAAATGTATTTTTAATTATAGTGAACATGCAATATTATATCACTTTCAGTTTACAACATAGTGATTGGATGTTTATGTGCCTTATGAAGTGCTCAGCTTTTGTCTCCTGCTCCTCTCAGTGCATGTGCCCTGACCTAGCTTTTGAGATATCACTCCATGATTTTTGGTGTGAAAACAGAACCCCAGTCAAAACATTACAGCCTAATGATGACTGTGTTCTGCTGCCAGGGCGTGATTCCGACTTTTCGTGTGAAGTTCCTGCTGCGACTGCTGCGGGGACGGCTGGAGGTGGACCTGGACAAGGACAAACTACTTTTTAAGCATATGTGCTATGAGATGGAGAGGCTGCATAATGGCGGGGATGTCACTTTCCATGATGTCCTCAGGTATGGGGATAGGGGTTCACAGCTCCATGTCACAGAGCGGAACTGAGTTCATAACCTAAAATGCCACATCCACTGCGGTTGTAACACAAGGTCACACTTCTCAGGCTCATAGTGGCATTTCTCATTGAAACTGAATGATGGTGTTCAAGTAAGTGCCTCACATGGGAGGAAAAGGAAATATTCACCTGACCTACCCAGAAGTGTCCCTTCCTAAATGTGGAGCTCCTAAAGGGGAGAAGTTGAGGGATCTCAAGGAGATTGATCCCACCCTTCATTTTTCAAGGAAGGAACTGGTCCAGGAAGGACTTGCTCACAGTTATTCACCCTCTGAAGCTAAGCTGGGGCCAAAATTCAGATCTTTTCACTTGTGGGTCTGACAAGAATTTACCTGGGCTATTCTGCAATGAGTGCCCTGGTACCGCATTTTCTAGATATTTTATGAGTACCCAAATAGGACAAAAGGCTGACTGAGGCCTGAGAGGTCTGTATTATATTGCTGTGACTGCTGTAACAGAATACCATACACTGATGGTTTAAACAACAAATCTATTGTCTCACATTTCTAGAGGCTGGAAGTTTGAGATTAAGGTGTCAGCAGGGTCAGTTTCTTCTGAGGCCACAAATGACAATTTGTTCCATTCTTCTTGCTTAACTTTCTGGGCTTTGCCAGTGATCTTTGGCATTCCTTGGCTTGTAAAAGCATCACCCCAGTCTCTACCTTCATTTTCACATGGTGTCCTTCCTCTGCCTGTGTGTGTTTGTATCCAAATTTTCACCTCTATATGGACAGCAGTTATATTGGATTAGGAACCCAATCCCATTCCAAGTATGATCTTGTCTGAACTAATTACATCTGTAATGGCTTATTTCCAAATAAGATCACATTCTGAGGTACTGAAAGTACCAAAATATTTTGGGGGGTATGGGGAGAGGAACAATCAACCCAGCAAAGCTTCTTAAAGGAGCCAGTGGATAATATTTAGAGGGTCATAGACATGAAAAGGAAAATAATTATATCTTTATTTTCATTAATCATTCACTGAACTGTGATAATTTTTTCAATGATAAATGCAGGCAACAAACCATAGTAATATTAACAATACCCATGACTTTGTCATCAATAGAAATCATAGATATTTTCAAGTCACATTACTGCTATAGGTGATATCTTAAAATATCCTTAATGCTCACCAGTACTTGTAAGTTATAGTAGTCATTTGACCTCAGCTAAATGTTATTATTTAATACAATAATAAACAAGCACTTCTGTTACTATATCACTCCTTTTCAAAGAAAATAATTAGAGAACTCTATTTTGATACAATTGATTTCCTTTGATTAAATATAAGTCATGATACCATAGAAGTCCTAGAGGAGAATATGGGCAGGAAAATCTCAGATATCTATGCAGCAATATTTTTACCAATATGTCCCCTAGAGCAAGAGACATAAAGGAAAGAATAAACAAATGGGATCTCATCAAAATAAAAAGCTTCTGCATGGCTAAAACAGCATTAAAATCAAAAGAGAACCAACTGTATGAGAAAATACATTTGCAAATGATACCTCAGACAAGGGTTTCATCCCCAAAATATATAAAGAACTCACACAATTCCACTCCAGGAACACAATTCAATTAAAAAATGTGCAAAGGACTTGAACACTTCCCCAAGGAGGACATACAGAGGGCCCAGAGACATAAGGATGCTTAGCATTGCCAGCCATAAGAGAGATGTAAATTAAAACCACAATGAGATACCACCTCACACTGGTCAGAATGGCCATCATAAACAAGTCAACAAACAACAAGTGTTGGAGAGGTTGTGGAGAAAAAGGAACGCTAGTATACTGTTGGTGGGAATGCAGACTGGTGCAGCCATGTGGAAAACAATATGGAATTTCCTCAAAAAACTAAACATGGAACTGCCTTTAGACTCAGAAATACCACTGTTGGGATTATACCTTAATAATCCTGAAACACCAATTTAAAAAAACCTATGTACCCCAATGTTCATAGCAGCACAATTCACAATAAGTTCTGGAAGCAGCCTAAGTGCCCATCAGTAAATGAGTGGATCAAAAAAGTATAGTACATTTACATGATAGAATACTATGCAGCAGAAAGAAAGAAAGAGCTCTTACTCTTCACGACAACATAGATGGAACTGGAAAGCATTATGCTAAGTGAAATAAGCCAAGCAGTGAGAGATACCATATGATCTCACTTATAAGTGGAACCTAATCAACAAAACAAATAAGCAAGCAAAATACAACCAGGGGCATTGAAATAAAGAACAAATTGACAGTAATCTGAGAGGAGAAGGGAGAGGGATAATAGGGGATAATGGGGGAGCATCAAGGAACATGTATGAAGGACACATGGACAAAGCCAAAAGGGGATGGGTGGGGAGGTGGGGTGCGGTGGGATGCAAATGGAGACAATTCTTCTTGAACAATAATAAAAAAATAATTTGTTTCTTTTGAAATAATGTGTATTTTATTTTATACATCTAAATCATTATTCTCAGAAGTGTCTCATGGGATCCACTGCCAAAGGAATTCATGCCATAGAAAAAGTTAAGAACCCTTTACTAGAGTGGTCTCCAACCTTTTTGGCACCAGGGGCCAGTTTCCTGAGAGACAGTTTTTCCACAGACTGGGGGTGGGGAGATGGCTTTATATCCTGCCACTAGATGCAGCTTCATTGTCACCTGTCACTCACTGGAAGGGTTTTGATATGAGTCTGCAAGTAATTGATTTATTATGGTCGCTCTGCTAACAATAATATGTATTTGCAGCTGCTCCCCAGTGCCTCAGCTCAACCTCAGATAATCAAGCATTAGATTCTCATAAGGAGTGCACAACGTAGATCCCTCACATGCGCAGTTCATGGCAGAGTTCACACTCCTATGAGAATCTAATGCCACAGCCAATCTTACAGGAGGTGGCGCTCAGGCACTAAAGAAACTGATGGGGTGTGGCTATACATACAGATAAGGCTTCTCTCACTTGTCACTCACCTCCTTCCGTGGGGCCTGAATCCTAACAGGCCACAAACCTGTACCTGTACCGGCCCATGACCCAGGGGTTGGGGACCCCTATTCTACTAGCACTAGCATGTTGCAAATAAGTGAAAAGTTAAATGGTGGGTATTTGTCACAAATGTCAGTAGCATTCAGGCATACAGAAATATACTTATGATTGGAATTTGAAAATTGTAGAGGACATTGAAAAATCAGATGGTAAGAAGAGTGCTTTAGGACAATAAGGTCCCTGGGACCAGCTTAGGGACCAGCTTAGGGACCAGGGCGGCTACAGCCCCAGACCTGGCACCCGCAGGGTCTGCCGCGGGATTCTTGGGAGAGAGCCAGGTCAATGGCTCCCTCCCCTGCCAAATGAGATCTGAGCAGTAACAGGAGGGACCTTGATGTTTGAAGTCGCAGGGGGTGAATAAGAACAAAGTGGCAAACACACAGCTGAGACAACGCCAGCTGGGAAGAGTTGGACTATGGCAGACCCTGACCCAGATAGAGCCCAGTCTGGTTGGAGAGTTGGGCCGTGCGAGAGGCCAGGTGCTTGTTTGGAGCAGCAGGCTTGAATAGGAGTAATTTTTCAAAAACAAAAAGAGAAAAAAGAGGCACTCAGTGGCTGTTTGGGGAATGCTCTGCAGCGGCAGCTCCCCAGCCTCCTGCACCCTTAACCCCGCCTGGCCTTGTGCTCACACCCACATCACTGGGGACTGCACATCCCTGACCCCAAGGTCTGGTGGCTGCCCATCCCCTACAACACCAGAGGCCCAGTGCTCAGGCCTGCAGCCCTGGGATGGAACCTGACACCATCAAGGAGAGGCACCTTCCACCAGGACCCTGTGCCCAGGGCCCTGCAGGGCTGACTGGCTCTCTAAGAGGAAGGTGGAGATGTTCCCATGGAGGAGAGTTGCAGGACTCAGGGTGTCAGTAATCCCCAAAAAGACTTAACTCAGTGGGGGGGTGCTGAACTACCCTGAAGGGACTCTGAGAGTCCCTAGCATTTAGGACAGCAAAGAGCAAGAAGGTGGTGTGTGAGTTGCACCTAACTGGTGCACCTCAAGGACAGCACAACTGGTGGACTAAAGGCATAGGCTGGGCACAGAAGGGCATTAGAGGCCCACCAACGAACTGAGAAACTGAGCTGGAGCCTCAGCAACTGCAAAGAGTGCAGCTCAGAAAGGGAGAAAAATGAAACAAATCCCTCCTCAGCCTGCTGCAGCCAGGAAGACAAGCAGAACTGGCTTGGGTGGTTTAAAGCCAGCAGAAAGCTCCTTTTTTTTATTTCTTTTTTTAATTCCTTCTTCCTTTCTTTCCTTATTTTTTTATTCCTTCTTCCTTTCTCCTTTCTTCCGTTCTTTCTTTTTTTGTTCCTTCTTTCCTTCCTTTTTTTTTAATTCCCACAGGTGAGGCAATAAAACCTGGAACTGTGAAAAGACCAGAGTTAGACCCAAAGAGGGGTCATCCTAACAACTGAGACAGTGAGACAAATTTCACTTTGCTACTCCAGAACTTACCAGTTATTGTACATTTGTATTATTATTATTTTTCACTATTCTTACATCTTTTACTATATTAGCATTTTTATATTTCTCTTCTTTCTGTTTAGTCTTCTTCACTTGGTTTGTTAAATTGCATTGTTTGACTGGTTTCCCTTATTCTCTCATTCATAGTGTATTTTTAATTTTCTGTCTTTCACTTCATTTGTGTTCCAATAGCACTTTTCTGTATGCCCAGTACTTGCTATTCTTGTTATTCAGATCACATAGACTTTGTTATACTATTTTGCTCCATGACTATTGTAAATAATTGCTGTTCCATACAGTTGTGAATACCATATAGCACCCCTTCTGGATCTTAGCTCACTTCACTGTTTCCATAACTCTATTACTGTAGTGGTTAACTCTATTCTCTCACACACTACACCTATTTTCTGTCCTTTACTCTCACTTTACCTCATAATCTGACCTCCCACAAGCTCACTGCTTTCTAGATCCAACTCACAATACTTCCCCACCCCTAACAAGAGTCTTATCATTTTCCACCATTTCTAAAAAGTGGCTAGTTGGGTGAAATATCATGATTAACACTATACATAGACAAAGGATCTCCTATCTCTTCTCTACTGGCTGCTACTATAAACATCATAAAATACACTCTTATTGTCTTAAATCATTTTGCCTTCCCCTTCCAAATGATCACAAAAAATAGTAGGTGGGAGCTGTGAACACCAGAATACCTGCTGGAAGAAGAAACCCACCAACAAAGAAACCACCAACAGATAACAATGGAAGAAGGTGAAGGAGGGAGTGGAAGCCACACTAACATCCACCCATGACTGTTCTGGAAATACAACTAAGTGGTGGAGAAATTACCCAAAACAAACAACTGAACAGGAACAAGACAGAAGCCTCAAAATGTCACACACACAGAAGAATCAATTTCAACACAACCTGTCCACATGTGCACCACAGAATACAAGAAGTGGTGGATGGAGTGACACTCAGTTAATCAGCTGGAGGGAAACACCCAACAAAAATAAATACCAAAAGACATACAGAAAGCCAACATAAACCACAACTCAAGACCAGCAAACTCATGAGATGAAGGAGACTGCACCACTAAATCTCACAGGTTTTCTACCATAGAAGTTCAGACCAGGAACCAAGGGAGTCAGAATAGATCAATTTAAGAAGCAGAGGTTAACAAGAAGAGTCTCACAGACAATGGGAAGACAAAGAAACAACCCCAAAAATGAAAGGAAAGGAAGAAGACTCACAAAGAATGCTAAATAAAATAGAGGCAAGTCAACTATCACATACTCATTTCAAAGCAATGGTTATCAGGAGGCCCAATGAGCTCACAGAGAATTACCAAACTACAGGGAAACTACAATGAACTCACTGTAAACTATACCAACATGAAAAAGGAAATGGAAACTACCAACAAGGGCCCAGAGGAAATGAGGAATACAATTTCTGAACTGAAGAACACAGTAGAAGGAATCAAAGGCAGGCCAGATGAAGCAGAGGATTGAATCAGCAAGTGGCAGGACAAATAGAAAAAAACACCCAGGATGAGAGAGAAAAGGAAAAGAGGCTCAGAAAGAATGAAGAGGGGTTAAGAGAAATGCAGAACAACATGAAATGATATATGTATAATAAGGATACCAGAAAGAGAAGAAGAAGAGAAAGAGATAGAAAATCTGTTTGAAAAAGTAATAATGGAAAACTTCCCTAATTTGATGAGAGAAAAAGTCACACAAATCCAGAAAACACAGAGAGTTCCAACAAGAGGAACCCAAAGAGGCCCACTTCAAGACACATCATAATTAAAATGGCAAAATTCCAAGACAAAGAGAGAATCTTAAAGGCAGCAAAGGAGAAACAGGAAGTAACATACAAGGTAGCCTGCATAAGACTAGCAGTTGATGTCTCAATGGAAATGCTCCAAGCCCAAAGGGAATGGCAAGAAATATTCCAAGTAATGAAAACCAGAGGCCTACAACCAAGATGACTTTATCCAGCAAGGCTCTCAATTAAAATGGAAGGCCAAATTAGGAGCTTCCCAA
>CM052548.1:49036785-49059350 GCA_028533065.1 Trachops cirrhosus | reverse complement strand
TCCAAGCAAAAGGACAGGAAAAAAGGGCCGGGATAGCAATACTCATATCAGACAAAATAGATTTCAAAAAAAGAGCAATAAAAAGAGACCTAGAAGGTCACTTCATAATACTCAAGGGAAGAATCCATCAAGAAGACATAAACATTTTAAATATATGTGCACCCAACATAGCAGCACCCAAATACATAAAGAAAATCTTAGAGTACTTCAAGAAAGATATTGACAGGAACAAAATTATCGTGGGGGATTTTAACACCCAACTCTCAAAAATGGACAGATCTTCCAAATAAAATATCAAAAAAGATATTGTGGCATTGAACAATGCCCTAGATCATATGTACTTAACTGATACATATTAGACAGACTTTCATTCCAAAGAAGCAAAATGGTGATTCTTTTCAAATGCACATGGAACATTTTCAAAGATAGACCACATGATAGGACACAAAACAAGCCTCAACAAATTCAAGAAAATTGAAATAATATCAGGTGTTTTCTCTGACCATAAGGAACTGAAACTAGAAACCAATTTGAAAAGAAAAAACCCAAAACACTCAAACTCATGGAGATTAAATAGCTATTAAACAGTGAATGGGTGAAGAATGAGATCAAGGAATAAATCAAAAAGTTTCTGGAAATAACTGAAAATGAACTCATAACAACACAAAACTTATGGGACCCAGCAAAGGCAGTCCTGAGAGGGAAGTTCCTAGCAATACAGGCCTACCTAAAAAAGAAAGAAACATTTTAAATAAACAACTTAACCCTATACATACAAGAACTGGAGAAAAACAACAAAGACAGCCCAGAGCAAGTAGAAGGAAGAAAATAACCAAGATCAGAGCAGAATTAAATGACATGGAGACTAAAAGCACAATTCTAAGGATCGATGAATCCAGGAGCTTGTTCTTTGAAAAGATAAACAAAATTAACAAGCCTTTAAGCAGGCTCATCAAGGAAAAGAGAGAAAGGATCCAAATAAACACAATCAGAAATGAAAGAGGAGAGATTACAATGGATTCCACAGAAATACAAAGGATTGTAAGAAATTACTATGAATAACTGTATGCCAATAAATTTGAAAACCTAGGTGAAATGGACAAATTTCTAGAAAAAGATATTATCTTCCAAAACTCAGTGAAGAAGAAGCAGAAAGCCTGAACAGACCAATAACAGCAGATGAAATTGAAGCAGTAATCAAAAAACTTCCAACACCAAAAGCCCTGGACCAGAAGATTTCATAGGAGAATTATACAAAGCATTTAAGGAAGATCTAACTCCCCTCCTTCACAGATTATTCAAAAAAATTCAGGAAGATGGAATACTCCCAAACTCTTTTTATGATGCCAACACCATCCTAATCCCAAAACCAGATAAAGACATAACAAAGAAAACTTCAGGCCAATATCGCTGATGAACATAAATGCTAAAATCCTCAACAAAATATTGGCAAATGGCATCCAGCAATATGTTAAAAAGATCATACACCATGACCAAGTGGGATTCATCCCAGGGATGCAAGGATGGTACAATATTCACAAATCAATGAACATAATACATCCCACAAATAAAATGAAAGACAAAAATCACATGATAATATCAATAGATGAGGGAAAAGCATTTGATAAAGTACAGTATTGATTTATGATAAACACTTAGCAAAGTGCGAATCGAGGGAGCATTCCTCAACTTAATAAAGGCCATATATGAGAGACCTACAGCCAATATCTTACTCAATGGGCACGCACTTAGAGCTTTCCCACTAAGGTCAAGACAAGGATGGCTGCTTTCACCACTCCTATTCAACATAGTATTGGAAGTCCTAGCCATAGCAATAAGACAAGAAAAAGAAATAAAAGGCATCCAAATCATAAAGGAGAATGCAAAACTGTCATTGTTTGCAGATGACACGATAGTACACATAAAAAAATCCTATAGACTCCACCAAATAACTACTCGGCCTAGTAAGTGAATTTGGCAAAACAGAGAGATAGAAAGTCAATATTCAGAAATCAAAGGCATTTTTGTATACCAACAATGAAATATTAGAAACAGAAATCAGGAAAAAGAACCATTTGATACAGCAAGAAGAAAAATAAACTACCTAGGAATAAACCTAACCAAGGAGATAAAAGACCTGTACTCAGAAAACTATACAACACTGATGAAAGAAATTAAGGAAGACACAAATGGAAGAAGCATGTACTATGGTCATGAATTAGCAGCATTAATATCATCAAAATGTCCATACTACCCAAAGCAATTTGTAGATTAAATGCAGTCCCTATTAAAGTACCAATGACATATTTCACAGATATAGAACAAACATTTCAGAAATTTATATGGAACCATAAACAACCCCAAATAGCTGCAGCAATTTTGAGAAAGAAGAACAAAGTGGGAGGGATCACAACACTAGATATTAACTGTATTATAAGGCCACTGTAATCAAAACAGCCTGGTACTGGCATAAGAATCGACACATAGACCAATGGGACAGGACAGAGAGCCCAGAAATAAACCTAAGTCTCTATGGTCAATTAATATTTGACATAGGGGGCAGAAGCATAAAATGAAGTAAAAATAGCCTCTTCAACAACTGGTATTGGGAGATTTGGACAGCTTCATGCAAAAAAAATGAAACTCGAGCATCACCTTACACCATACACAAAAATAAATTCAAGGTGGATAAAAGACTTAAATATGAGTGTGACACCATAAAAGTCCTAGGGGAAAACATCAGCAGGAAAATGTCAGACATTCCACGCAGCAACATCTTCACAGATATGTACCTTAAAGCGAGGGACATAAAGGAAAGAATAAAAAAATGGGACCTCATCAAATTAACAGCTTCTGCATGGCTAAAGAAAACAGTTTTAAAATAAAAAGAGAATCAACTATATGGGAAAACATATTTGACAATGATACCTCAGACAAGGGCTTGATCTCCAAAATATATAAAGAACTCACACAACTCCACTCCAGGAAGACAAAAAACCCAATTAAAAAATGGGCAAAGGACTTGAACAGACACTTCTCTAAGGAGGACATACAGAGGGCCCAGAGATACATGAAAACATGCTCAGCAACACCAGCCATCAGAGAGATGCAAATTAAAGCCACAATGAGATACTTCACACTGGTCAGAATGGCCATTATAAACAAATCAGCAAACAAGTGTTGGAGAGGATGTGGAGAAAAGGGAACCCTAGTGCGCTGTTGGTGGGAATGCAGACTGGTACAGCCACTGTGGAAAACAGTATGGAATTTCCTCAGAAAACTAAAAGTGGAACTGCCTTTTGACCCAGCAATTCCACTGATGGGATTATACCCTCAGAGCCCTGAAACACCAATCCAAAAGAACCTATGCACCCAATGTTCATAGCAGCAGAATTTATAATAGCCCAGTGCTGGAAGCAACCTAAGTGCCCATCAGTAAATGAGTGAATCAAAAAAGTATAGTACATTCACACAATGTGATTCTATGCAGCAAAGAGAAAGAAGGAGCTCCTTCCCTTTGCAACAGTGTGGATTGAACTGAAGAGCATTTTGCTAAGTGAAATAAGCCAGGATGTGAGGGACAAATACCATATGATTTCACCTTTAACTGGAATATAATCTACAAAAGAAAAAAGCCAACAAAATATACCCAGAGACGTTGAAACTGAGAACAATCTAACAATAGTCAGAGGGAGGGGGGAGGGTACAATGGGGGAAAGTGTTTTCAGGAATTACTATAAAGGACACGTCGACAAAGCCAAGGTGGAGGGTGGATGCAAGGGATGGAGGTGGGTTTGGCTGGGGTCAGTGTGGGGGGGAATAGTGGGGGGAAATGCAGACAACTGTAATTGAACAACAATAAAATAATTAAAAGAAAATAAAAGAATATCACTTAGTCTTTTCTTCTAGTGACAAATATTTTTAGGCTGAAAATAAGGCATATAGCATACTACTGTCATTAATAATTAATATTCAGCTTCTTTGGAACTCAGTATGAACCTGATAAAATAAACCAGGCAAAGTCAATGGTGGCATTGTTGGCCCCTTCCTATTCCCCTAGCCCAGTGTATAATGAACAGTTCAGCAATGATAAAGTTTTTAAATGAGGCAGGGAAGAAAGTGGAAATGACCTTTTTTCCTCCATGGTGAGAAAAACCTTAGCAAAGAAGAGGCCATTGTACCAGTGCTGCAAGGGAAGGGGCCTCTCAAGTGCCTCCACACTATGATTGGGGCCAGGAGATGGAACTGGAGTTCCACCCTGTCCAGACAAAGGTGGAGCATTAACTGGGATCCTGCAACTATACCAGGGATCACCAAGCTGCCAGAATGGGCTGCACATTCCTTTGGCTGTGGATCCCTCAGCCTAAACACATGAGTTGCCTCATTGCCCAGGAGTGCGCATGCAACACATTAGCTGTGTTGGTTTCATTTACCACTGTCTAGGCCTACTGTGCCAAGGGCTGAATGGGAGTGAATGTTTCATCCTGGCTTTGCATCCATCAGTATTAATGAGGAATATCCAAGGGGACAGATGAGATAAATTGAGAGGGAAGTGGGTGAAGGCAGATGCATGACCAACAGCCAAGTATATTAACTATTACCAATTGGAGCTCCATGTGAAGAAAGTACAGACAGCAGTTTACCCTCTACAGGGAAAGTTCCAGAGTCTTAAGCAGCTGATTATCAGGGCATAGCCTAAATTTTTTGATCTACAGACACTTGTATAGCACTTACTTTTATAAGCACCCCATAAATATCAACACACTTAATTATTTAATAAAATAAGTACTATGACTCTCCCAGTTTACAGATGAGAGAAGAGAGACAGCAAGGTAACATAACTAGCCCAAGCCATCTCGTTAGTCAAGGTGGCATCAGAATGCATTTGGTTGAATTGAATTATGCCGTCTCTGGATTTTGAGGTTTCTAAGAGTCTAAATCCCAGGTAAATCAGAGCTGCAATGGCTGTTACATTTCCCCCACCAGCATGCTCTCCTACCGGTCAGTTGACATTCGAAAGAGTTTGCAGTTGGAGGAGCTGCTTGCCAGGGAGCAGCTGGAGTACACCATTGAGGAGGAAGTGGCCAAGCAGACCATCCGCATGTGGCTGAAAAAGTGCTTAAAGCGCATCAGAGCCGTGAGTGGACCAGAAGCATCTGGTGTTTTATTTTTCTCTTCAAGGGCTTCATGAACACGAGGATTAGATCCTTCTGTGATTAGTCTTATATCTCTTCAACTATGTTAACTTCATCCACTTATGATGGTCAGATGATGAGTCAAACCTTAACTCTACTCCAAATTTAGCTGTACCCTCTTGAGCAAAATCCATAAATTTACATTAATCACATTTTTATAATACAGAGTGAATTTTTAAGTGCAGTTTATTGAAAGTAAAATATTTATGCTGTCCATTTATTAAACTCAGCTGTTTAAACTTCCAGAAATCTCTACATACTGACTGGCAATTGAATTTACAAAACTACCTTTAAATTGTTCCTAAAAATTCCAATTTATTGTTGATAATTTTGTGTGATCTTTAATTAAAGACCACCTTTTGTGAGAGTTTAATGATCTGTTTTCTGTTTCCTGAACTATAAGCTTATAAGATTCTCCAACTCATAAATCAATGAACATTTACTGCATTTGTACACACTGTTTACCATAGGCATTTCTATTGGGTAATTAATTTTATGAATGCTTTTGACTTATGCTTTACACATAGGTAAAAAAATCAAATTAATCACTAAACATTTATACATAACAGACTTTTAAAAGTCTGTTTCTCATAATACCAACTTCAGAAACATATCTTTCCATTGGACAAGAAAAGGACCCTAGAGAAACAAAACACCACAATCTCCTATAGCCAGACAGCTGTCACAGCTGTCACAGCTGGTTCACAGCTGGTCCACTGCAGCTCTGCTAGTTCCAGGGATAGAATCTGCCTTCCAGAGGCCCCGAGGGGGTTCAGGGAGTGCTGGCCTACCACTAGACTGCGATGGCCCCAGTGTGTTCCAAGACAGATCGACCTGCTGGACTGACCTGTTCCAGTCCAGAACCAAGATACGAATGAGAGTTTCACTTTTCCACCCAAGGCTCTCTGCCCCTTACAACTTAGAGGAAAGGAGTGATCCACATTGGCTTGATGAGTATAGAATGAGGAGGAGGGAAAAACAGACTGCCAACAACATTAGTCATTTAAATATTCCATTTTAAATAAAATACAAGCTACTATCTGTGAACATTACCCCAATTGTTATGCATATGAAAATGGAAGGAGTAAGCAATTTCTAAGTTTCCAAGACTTTCTTTATAGCAGTGTGATAGTTATCAGGGAAATCAGTTAAGGGCCCTTATTTGAAAGTTCCTATGAGGTCACCAAGCCTACAGGGTCTTTGGAGAAGAGAGAAGAAAATATGACTTGACTGGTAGGGGCAGGGGGATGTTGGCCTGATTTTTCCATTTCTGAAAGAGCAATCATATTTCCATAGAAACAGCAGCAGTCATGCAGCATCATTCACAGCCTGAGAGAGAGCCAACAACAGGAGCTGAGCCGATTTCTGAATCCCCCCAGTATTGAAACCACCCAGCCCAGTGAAGACGTGAACACCAACAGTCAGGATAATAATATGCAGCCTGAGGTATGGGTATGAGATGTCCTTCATTCAAGGATATTCTGCTCGTTTTTAAAAAGTAAGATAAATTGGTGCTGTTCACCTAGCCGTTTCAAACAAGGTAACAAAATATCTAACAAGTGTTTACGTTAAAAACAATTGGAACATGATGATCCAGATTGTATATGTATCTTTGGTGTCCCTGAATTATTTCAAAAGATTCTGATTTGTATGGCTATTCAAATTATATTAATGCCATGGGTTTAATAATTCTATTGACTTGTTTTTTGTCTAAATAGTTAACATCACCACTGTAAGGACTTAATTTGAGTGGCTATATTATATGACTTAGGAGACATGGTTTGCCTGAAACTCTGCCCTAAATGTTTTCTCCTACCAAGTCATAGACACTTGCAATAAAATCAGTGAAAATGTTTGAAATTGGCCTTCAACATCCTTAAATAGACACATTGAGGATTTGTTCTTTCTCAGTTGGGCATGAGAAGAGCATGGGGAATTTGGGGATGATTGATTTGAGGGCTTTCTGTTTAGTAGGGCACAGCATATTTTCATTTCCAAATTCAATCTACATGTCCATAAAAAAACCACAGAGAGTCACCAGTGTCCTGGAGAGCCCTGTGCTAGGAGAAGCAGCTAGCAGTAGGTACTGCGCTTTGTGAGGATGCATTTATGGATTGGATAGAGATGAGTCCCCTGGCGGGATTAGGCTTCCTATTGTATAGTGACATAGTCAGGGGCTAGCAATAAATACTGAAACTTCAGGCATCATGGCCCAATGAGATGCTCCAAGGAACCCTTTTTGTAGTCTAGATTTGAGTGGATTTCATGGTGTTGGCCCCCCAGTCTGTAGGAATTATCTGTCACTGATTACAGGGACTTGTTCAGGGGACAGCCAACAAAGAGGGACTGGGAGGCTTCTAAAATGGCCCTGCCACCTATGTGCCCTGAGGATGGCTGTCAGTGCCTCAATACATGGGGCTAAGATCAGATAGCCAGATGGGGCTAATGAACCAGGGAAAGTGATGATTGCAGACTTCTCTGGCTTTAGGTTTAAAAAAATACCCAAAACACCATGAGGGGATATTGAAGCAGTGTGAAAACCAATATGCTGCTAAGAAAGGATGAAGTGACAGTGAACCAGAGAGTGGGGAAAGTGTGTGGAGTGTCAGCATTTTCCTTTGACTTTACTTTTAATTGGTATAAGTTTCAATGTCCTCCAGGGCCCATCACAGCTCAGTGTGCAGAGAATTTTCCTCTTGAAGGTCCAGGCATTGACCTCCAGGTTGGCAAGAGTGTGCTTTCCCCAAACCAGGCAGTCCCTGGTGCCCCACCTTCCTTCCTGAATGCCACGATCCTTGGTCTAGTTAATGGCTACCATGTGTGGAGGGAATGTGGCCATGAGGGTGGAGCATTCTTGGAAGGGTATCCAAGAAAGGTCACTGCCTGGAGAGTCACACCTCCTTTCTTTACCATGTGCAGTGGTGACTCTCTTTTTCCTTGACTCCTTTTTATCCATTTTCACTTTTCCTTTCCCCATTGTGGACATGATGTATCCATATTTTTTCCCACTTGTTTCCTGTCATGTTTTCTTTATTTTTTTCAATTACAGTTTACATTCAATATTATTCTGTATTAGTTTCACGTGTACAGCATAGTGGTTAGACAGTCATGTACTTTGCAGAGTGATTCCCCAATATTTCAAGACCCACCTGGCACCATGCATAGTTAGTTCAATATTACTGAGTATATTTCCTATACTGTACTTTATATCCCAGTGACTATTTTGTAACTACCAATTTGTACTTCTTAATCTCTTTACCTTTTTCACCCATTCCCCCTAAGCTCCCTTCCGACAGCAGCCATCAGTCTGTTCTCTGTATCTATGAATCTGTTTCTGTTTTGTTTGTTTATTTATTTTGTTCTTTCAATAGCACATATAAGTAAAATTATATCATATTTGTCTTTGTCTGACTTAGTTCATATAGCATAATACCCTCTAGTCCATCCATGCTGTTGCAAAAGATAAGATTTCATTTGTTTTTATGACCAAGTAGAATTTTGTTGTGTAAATATGCCACAACTTTTTTTGCCCATTTGTCTATTGATAAGCATGTTTTCTTCCTTTCTTAAAATAAAACAAGGGTTCAGGCCAGTGCAGAAAGAAGCAGAAGAGCACAGCATTAAGCAAATAACTGCCTTCTTCTTCCCCATGCAGACAAGCAGCCAGCAGCAGCTTCTGAGCCCCACTCTGTCAGACAGAGGAGTGACTCGGCAAGACGCAGCAGATGCTGGGAAACCCCAAAGGAAGTTTGGGCAATGGCGTCTGCCCTCCGGTATGTACATCACTCCCTTTCCGCATAGACTGAGGCATTTTAAAGGTATTGACACTCTGTGTGTTTGGGATCTTGGATTTCAAAATACAGGTCTGCATCTACAGTTATTTATAGACATAAAAATATATCTCCTTATCAAAAACATTTTCACCAAAATAACTTCTCTCAATAGAACTATATTGGCCCTCATTTTCAGTTACCGTGGTTAGAAGGCAGTACTTTCCAAAGCGACATATCATAGCCAAGATCTAAAAGAAAATAAAAAGGAAAATATTTCCAAGGGCTTCCCGTGTGCATTCAAGGCATTTACAAACAGGCAAAACTTATTTAATCTAAGAAGAAGTGTGCAGATATGATCATTCAGAAAATGCCACAGTTCTCAAAGAAGGAACAAAACTTAAATGTTATGATATGGTATATGATACATTAGTGCTATATTACTTTACTGTATACCAGTCAGTATTATAAGTGCATTGAGTGTGTTCCTCACTTAATCTTCACAATCATATTCTTTTCCACATTCAGTGAGAGAATCTTTTTTCCAGGGTAACATGGGGTTTTGGAAAGCCAGGGCAATCCCACTAAGGGCAATCAAGAGTGGAGGGGGAGCAATGATTTGCACAGCCCACTACCCATCATGCTTGGTTTTCTCTGTAAATGACTGAGCCCACAATAAAATAGGGACTTCCTAATGCTCTTCAATTGTGCTCCTTCTTCAACTTAATCCAAGTGAGAAGGTAAATGATACTGCAAATTCTTCTGTTCCACAAAGCAGAAAACAGTAGATTTTGAGAGTAAAAGCTGTTTGGTGGACCTTAATACCAGAAAGGAAAATATCTTATTTCATATCCAAGAGTTTATTATTTAGGGATCAGAGAGAACCTAGCTTCCACCTAGTAAAGCAAAGCTGGAGTGATGGGAAACGAGATTGAGTACCTGGTGGGGCCATGCTATGAAAAGCTTTAAATTACAGGCTGAGTGCTTTCAGCTTTATCTCATAGGCTCTTAGGAATCATTAAAAGTTTCTGAGCAAGACATGGTATTTGGAATTTGTGCTTTAGGAAGAGTGACTTGGCAGCAGAATAGAGAGCAAATTTTCTACTGCTGAGCATGGAGACAAGATTAGGAGCCAAAGAATGTTATAGTAGTCTGGGCATGAGGCAATGACATGGCCAAAACTTGTGGCAGTGGTCCAGATACTGGTGAGACAAGTAGGAGAGATGACCCAGAGAAAATGCACAATTCTTAGTCTTTATATAAATGGATAACAAAAAGTATGTTGTCAAAAGTATTTCCAATGACCGACCCTTAAGTGGCCCCAATGTCAGAAATGGTGATAACTAAAGAAACATGCTACTGGGGACATGCTTAGTTTGAAGAGGCAAAGGGCAAGAAAAATAGCATTTTAAGGGGGCATCAACAATGTACTAGGTGCTATGCTATGCGTTTTCTTCTTTTTTATCCTTTTTTTCTCTTTTCCCTTTTTTAGTTTACTTTTTATTTAAAGAGTATATATTTAAAGTGTACAAATGATGGTTTGATTATCATATGCATTGTGAAAAGATTACTGAAGTTAACATATAAGCATCAGCTCACATAGTTACCATTTTTTTCTGTGTGGCAAGAACACTTAAGATCCACTCTACTAGCAAATTTCAAGTATACAGTACAGTATTATTAACTATGCTGAACTTAATTCATTTTATATAACTGCAACTTTGTACCCTTTGACCATCTTCTTGTTTTCCATATTTCCCAACCCTGTTAACCATCATTCCACTCTTTCTGCTTCTGTGAAGTTTGATATTCTTTAGATTCCACATATAAGTGAGATCATATAGTATTTTTCTTTCTGTATCTGGCTTATTTTACTTAGCATAATGTCCTTCATATTTATATATGTTTTGTGCATTGCAAGATTCCTTCTTTCTTAAGCTTGAATATTTTGTTGTATATATACATACCACAATTTCTTTAACCATTTATCCATTGAAGGACACTTAGGTGTTTCCATACCTTGACTATTGTAACTCCACAATAAACATGCAAGTACAGATATCTCTTCAAGATACTTACTTTATTTCCTTCAAATGTATATACACAAAAGCAGGAATCCTAGATCATACGGTAGTTCTGCTATGCATTTTCCTTAGGTCATCTCATTTACTCTACTTTAATTCTCACAACAGTTCAGTGAGGAAATTTGCATTCTCTTCATTTTACAATTGAGGACATGAATTTTGAGACATGAACTTGCCATAGACTATATCAACAGGTCACAGAAAGGGGATTCAAAACCATGATGCTACCTACCATCATGCCAAAGCTCATCCCAAAGCTATGATTTTCATACACACTGCTTTAGTCAGATTCATGGACTGGAAAGGCAAATTCCCTGAGCAAATCCTAAATATGTCCCCAAATCATTCCTTCTTCACTGATGGTATAGTTCAATTCATTTTTACAAAAAAATTATTTACCCACATAATTATTTCCATACTTTCTGCATTCCTTCTTCTCCCCTCATTGTCAGTTACACTGTCCTTCTTTTTCCTTTTTTTCTTTATATGTGTAATTCTAATGAGCACTGACCCTCACATATTTCTGTGACACTTATATTTGCCCAAATTGAAACTTCTGTTGATTATTTTTTTAGTTTTTGTAATTATCTCAAAGTGCAAGGAGGCAAGCTGCATCTTTTTCTCAAATGGTATTACTAGTTGTCCATGAACATAATTTTAAAGTCTATTATGAATGTAAAGAATTGAATGCTGAAAGGGTTTCATATTCAACATCTGTGAATACAACTTGTTCACCAAAAGTATTATATGAGAATGTCATGGTTTTTCAGGAATGACTTGCTAGAGAGTAAAATAACATGTACTGATAAGACTTTTGTTAATTCCTCAGCACCAAAACCAATAAGCCACTCAGTGTCTTCAGTCAACTTACGGTTTGGAGGGCGGACCACAATGAAATCTGTAGTGTGCAAAATGAACCCCATGACTGATGCAGCTTCCTGTGGTTCTGAAGTTAAGAAGTGGTGGACCCGGCAGCTGACTGTGGAGAGCGATGAAAGTGGAGATGACCTTCTGGATATTTAGGTGGAAATCAATGCAGACTTCAATCTAATGGTGAAACTGTTTTTAAATATTTTCCTCCATTGTCCAGTCAGCAATCCATTATTAATACATAGCTGACTTCCAATTTGTCCTCCATGTAAAGGCATAAAAACTGGTTATTACCATGTGTTCAAGAAAATGTGCATAATGGCAGTATTAGTAATATTAGAAAATATACTAACATCAGATGTAGATCATTCAGAAATTCCATGTATTCTATCTATGTAAGCTAAAGTATATATTCAATGTGCTCTTATGTATTATTACCACACTGGGAGAGTGCTAAACCCAAAGTGGCTATTATTTATGGTACAGAAGCTATAGATTTAGTTTACATTTTTCCCAATTCCACTAGAAAATTTATCTTGGAAGAATATATTATTTACAATTGATCTGAAAAGGTCAGCACTAAGCTCATGCTAAAATGATAGTAGTTTTACCAACTACAGATTCTGAATTTTAAAAAGTATATGCTTCTTCTCATGTTATTTTTTTAAAAAAATATACACAAGATATTTAGAGATTAGAACAAGTCAATTTCTGTCTTCAGTCATTCTAATGAAATTGATGCTTGCTTCCAAGAGAATTGTATGCAGGTACTAGGGAAAGAAATTGACCCAAGGAGCTGATTTGAAATAAATCTTATGGAAATCACTTAAGAGACATAGTTATATAAAGTTGTTGAATTTCTTTTTTTTAAGATTTTATTTATTTACTTTTAAAGAGAGTGGAAGGGAGGGAGAAATAGAGGGTAGAAACATCAATGTGGAAGAAATACATCAATCAGTTGCCTCTAGCATGCCCCCAACTGGGGACCTGGCATGCAACCTGGGCATATGCCCTGACCAGGAATCGAACTGGTGACCTTTCGGTTTGCAGGTTGATGCTCAATCCACTGAGCCATACCAGCCAGGGCAAGATGTTGAATTTCTTAGAAAGTATTTTAATAATTGACTAGAAAAAAAGAATAAAACAATTCAGTTTATTAAAAAAAATTGGCATGTGTGATGCTATCATTGGCTTTACTTTTTACCTAAGGATGTCTATTTTGCCATAAATCAACAAATACATTATGAGTTGATCCCAACACATCATCACTGTCTTTAATTCCAAATGACTCCCCTGCTACCAGAAAGTCCTGTGGAAATAATGCTATTCTGCAAAATCTTCCTCTGAGCTCACAGTTTAAGTATCCCAAAACCCAACTGGATTTGTGTTCTATGGGAAAATTAAAATGCAAAGTGATTATAAAGTACTGTTGGTCCACTAATGCTGAGTCAACCTAATAGAAGTGTTTTTGGACCTTTAACTACATTATTCTTGATTGAAGATTTGCTGTTTAGATTATTTCTTTTTAATGGAGTGATTATCTAAGTATCCTATGGGCATTCACCCCACACCAGTTGCTTTATGATTTATTTTTCTCTGTATAACATTCTTAAAATAGCCAAATATCACATTCTTTCTGTATAACAATTGTAACATTGTGGTGATAGTCTATTGTTTATATGATTAATTGTGCTTATAAGATAATGGGCAATTAAAGTCAGTGCAGCTGAAAAGAAAATATTTGGTTTTATGTTCATTCAGAGTTTACTTTTTGTACATAATAAAATGTAATAAGTTCTGACTTTGTAAAATAATTTACTCTGAGTTGATCATTGCTAACCCCTTTTCTTGTGCATGAGGGGAGAGGACTGGTATAGGGCCACTAAATTGCTGGAACATTGCAAACTCTGCATTTGAATATTCTGTCTATAATTAGTTGGCAAAAGCTCTATCCCTGGTATTCACTTCAGCTCAGCTCCTAAGCCGGAATGCCCCTTTCACATTTGTGCCCATAAGGCTGAGTGAATACCCTGTACTTTCCAAACCTGTAATGAAGCAGAAAAGTATCTTATATAGCCAGGGCACAGGTCTTTACTATGTGTGAAAATGACATTTTTTTCTTTTTTGGCTCATTATACTTGAATAACATGGTTTCATTCTCACAAAACTGCTGAGCTCTTCCTGAAATGTTTGTAATTGATATTCAGCAGAACATTGCTTTTGTTCATTCTGCAGTGAAACAAGGGGCATAATAGCAATGCATTTAAAGCCATATCACCTTATGTTTTCAGTTAAGTGAAACAGCCAGACAAATCCTGTGGAACTCATTTCCACTATTTTCTTCAAGTCAGTAGGGCAGACAGCAAGCCAAGAAAAAACTGCTATATTCTTTTTAATTTTTCATAAACATATATACAGTCCATTTATGCAGATGGGAAAACTCTGGCCACAATGTTCCCTGGTCCTTAGGGGGGCCAGACACTGATACTAATCCTGTCACCATGCTACACACTGCCTTTAATTAAAGGACACCGTTGTTTCCAAGGGCACCAAAAAGCATAAGAGATAGAATACTTGACACAGAACTCCCAAGGGGAACAGACCACACATGAATTGCACATATGGCAACTCAAGGAGACTCAAAGGGAACAAGGATAGAGAGAATGGCCAGATCAATGCTATTCACACTATTCTCAGTGGTTGTTCAAGAGCAACACTCATCAGCAGTGACTGGTCATTTCTGCCCTGCCCAAGATGACTAAGACAGATGTGTAGAAGAAAACCCAGAGTTATAAAGCATGAATCAAAAGCTGTTTCTATAGTCCAGGTAAATGATGTATTTGCTTATTTCTTTGTATAAAGTGACATACTGTACATAGGTGGTTTTCAATACATTACCAGTGACACTCTGTTTTCAAGCAGTCTTTCGATGGATTCCAAAATATTAACCAGGCAAAAGCAGACAGACTTAGTTGAAATTAGGATAAAGATGAGAACCCCACTCACATGGCCTCTTCTCACCCCCTGATGTGGATTGAGTTGTGTACCTCCAGAAGATATGTTGAAATCCCAAATCCTGGTACTTGAAATGTGACCTTATTTGGGAATAGGGTCATTGCAGATATAATGAGTTAAGCTATGGTGAAATCACACTAGAGTAAGATAGGCCCTTAATCCAGTATGACTAGTGTCCTTAATAAGAAGATGAGAGGGACACACAGGGAGGAGAAAGCCACATGAAAACACAGACACAAAGGGGAAGACAGCCACGTGAAGACAGAGACAGAGATTGGAGTTATGTTGCCACAAGCCAAGAAACACCTGAGGCTACAAGAAACTGCAAGAGGCAGAGAAGGATTCTGCCCTCAGGGTTTGGGAGGAAGCATGGCCCTGCCAACACCTTGGTCTAGAACTGGAACTGTGAGGTAAATTTCTGTTGATTTAAGCCACCCCAGTTTGTGGTAATTTTTTACAGCTGTGTTACAAAATTAAGACATCCCCCAAATATGGCCTGAACCATCCTAGTGCTCCAAGGAACCCAGTTTGAAAAACACTAGTATAGATCAAAGATCATGAGTTTTGAAGTTAAACAGATTTTTCAAGTCCTGAATTTACAGGTTATGCCTTGTGCAATCTTGGATGAGTTTCATATCCTCTCTGAATCAAAATCTGGCTTCCTGTTTCTAAAAAGAGGAAGTGAATTTGTTCACTTCATTTACCTGAGAGGTTCACAAAATCTGCTAGGTGAGCTTAGTCTGAGCTGATGTACAACATACCTCAAATCTTAACTAGCCTACCCCAAATCTTAACTAGCCATTTAACCTTCCAACCACAATACCCAGTTGACCAACGGTCAAGTGGTTTATCTTTCTGTCTACCAGAGCAGGTTTTCAGGTTGAAGCAGGCCTGTGTTGGTGGAAAAGAAATGATCTGACATTATATCAAGTTGGAACATTCCAATTTATGAATGAGACTATATTTGCTACCTAAGGTAACCATTGAATATTTCTAATCTTTATAATGAGCAGAAGAGTTGTGGCCTGCTGGCACTCATTTCTAAGACCAAGGGAATGTTACTGAAACAATTTTAAACAGTTGGTAGAAAGCTAGAAGTGGAGCTTGTTTTAAATATGTCATGAGTTGGTTGGGCTTACTTAGTATTCCAATTATACATGTTAAATTGAAGACGTCTGTTAGAATTCCAAGAGGAGAATGTAAATACAGTATAGTGGTGGATAGCCTGGAAGTCCACAGAGAGGGCTTCACATTTGGGAGCATCAGCATAGAAACGGTGTTTAAAGCTGTGAACTGGATGAGATCATGTAAAGTGTGAATATAGAAAAGAGGGGAGCTCTGAGGGTCTGTATTAGTTTCCTTGGGTGCCATGACAAAGTACCACAGACTGAGTGGCTAAACTCCAAAATTTATTCCCCCATAGTTCTGGAGGCTAGATGTCCAAATCAAGGTGTTGGCAGGACCGGTTTCCTCTAACTTGCAGGGGTGTCCAATCTTTTGATGTTTCTGGGCCATACTGGAAGAAGAGTTGTCTTGAGCCACACATTAAATACACAAACACTAATGAAAACTGATGAGCAAAAAAAAGATTTTAACTAAATTTATGATTTTGTGTTGGGCCACATTCATAGCCATCCTGGGCCACCTGCAGCCCACAGGCCATGGGTTGGACACGCCCACCAGTCTAAGGCCTCTCTACTGACTAACAGATAGCCATCTTCTTCCTGTATCTTCCCACAGTCTTTCCTCTGTGTCTGTGCCTTTGTCTCTTATAAATTCACCAGTCATATTGGATTAGGGCTCACCCATATGACTTCATTTAAACTTAGTCACCTCTTTAAAGGCCCTAACTCTAAATACAGTCACATTCTGGGGTACTGGGTTTTAGGACTTTAACATATGAGTTTCAGGGGGCACAATTGAGCCCATAATAGTCTGTCTCCCTGACAGTGGTACACATTAGAATAGCTCTTCAGAAGACAAAAACAAGCCTTGAGCATGTTTAAACCTTAACCAGGACACTCAACTCTGAGTTTCCTCCCTTCCTAAAAGTCCACAAACAGACAAGATCAATGTTTCCAGAGTTAGTAGAAAGGTCCACTTTTCGGAGTCAGTATGTGGAAAGAGACAGCCATCAAAACACTGATACATTTGATCCCTATGTGCAGCCTGGAAACTCACAGCTAGAAACCCTCTCCCCCATCAACTCAGTCCAGGTTCTTACTTTCCTTTGGTAAGTAGGACTTGCTCTCACTCCCACACTACTACCTCCAAAAATTACATCTTGATCTCACACCTATTAGAATAGTTGTTATCAAAATAATAATAATAATAATAATAAATAAAACAAAACAACCCTACAAACAAACAAAAGCAAACAACAACAACAACAACAAAAGAGCAAGTGTTAGCCAGGATGTGAAGAAATTGGAACCCTTGTGCACTGTTTGTTGATAGGAGTGTAAAAGGCTGCAGCCACAATGAAAAACAGTATAGTTTCCTCGAAAAAATTCAAAATAGAATTACTGTATGATCCAGCAATACTCCTTCTGGGTATTTATTCTCTCAAAATTGAAAGCAGTGTCACAAAGAGATATTTTTGTACAGTCCTATTAATGGCAGTATTATTTACAATAGCCTAAAGGTGAAAAAAAAAAACAAATGTCCATTGATAGATGAATGGTTAAACAAAATGTACATGAGTACAATGGAATCGTATTCAACCTTAAAAAGGAACTTCTGACACATGTTACAACATGGATGAACCCTAAGGACATTACACTAAGTGAAATAAGCTAGTTACAAAAGGAAAAATTCTGTATGATTCCACTTGTACAAAATATCAGGAGTGGTAAAACTCATAGAAACAGAAAGTAGAATGGTAGCTGTCAAGGACTGGAGGAAAGTCCAATTATTGTTTAATAGCTATAGAGTTTCAGTTTTGTAAAATGTGAAAATTTTTGAAATCCATTGCACAAAAATGTGAATATACTACTGAACTGTACATTTAAAAATAGTTAAAATAAATTTTATATTGTGTATACCTTACTAAAATTTTAACAAATTTAAATCCTGTCACCTGATCCCAAAAGCTAGTCACCAAACTGAAATAGCAAAACAATTCCAATACCACCTTTA
Source organism: Trachops cirrhosus (assembly GCA_028533065.1). Lineage (NCBI taxonomy): Eukaryota > Metazoa > Chordata > Mammalia > Chiroptera > Phyllostomidae > Trachops > Trachops cirrhosus. The sequence goes on along the minus strand of CM052548.1, from coordinate 49,041,278 downwards.
AATTATGCTTCCATATATGCTTGCATTCTATATTGGACTGGTTCACCCATTTATTTTGTGTGTTTGTTTTGTTGTTGCTTTTCTTGTATTGAGGTATAGTTGACATTATATTAGTTTCAGGTGCAGAACATAATGGTTCAATATTTGTATATATTTTGAGATGATCACCACAGTGTGTGAAGGTAACATCTGCCACCACACAGTTATAATTTTCTTTACTTATGATGAGAACTTTTAAAATTTACTCATTTAGTAACATTTTTGCAACACATAGAGTTCAAATGTTAACTATAGCTACCATGCTGTATGTTACATCCCCGTGACTTATTTCTTTTATAACTGGAAGTTTGAGTCTTTTGATTCTTTTTACCCATTTTGCTCACCCCCACATCTGGGAACTACCAATTTGTTCTCTGTATCTATGAGTTTGGTGTTTGTTTGTTCATTTTTAGATTCCACATATAAGTGATATTATATGGTATTTGTCTTTTTCTCACTTATTTCACTTAACATGCTGGTAATGCCCTCAAAAACCATCCATGTTGTCACAAATAGCAGTTACCTGGTTTAAAGATACTATCTTATTATTTCATTACAATGCTACATATCACCCACCCAACTTAAAAATTATTTTGTCACGTGCCTAGTGAATATCTAAATCCCCTTTGAATGTTTAGAGGGCTGGCATCATTGTCCATCGAGTTAAGCCATGGACAGTTGTTTTAGAGACAGATTTAAAGTTGTTTTTCATTCTCCCTCCATAGGCAGTCATGCAATGTCAATGTCAATTTTTAAGGCTTGGTTATATAATCAACCAACTTACAAAAGGAATTATGTAGCTTTATTGCCTTTTGTTCACAAACTGATATGTGTCATTCCATTTTCTATAGATATAGTTGGTGGTTCCAAAATAACACTCAGTGTAAACACTTGTTTAGATTTATCATTCCTAGTACCATTCCTAACACCTGAGTAGCCACTGAGCTGTTTAGCATTTAAATAAGATTAAACCCACCTGTAGGTACAGAAATGGGCTAAGGCCCATGGGTTCTCTGCAAATAAAAGCATATTAAAGATGGTACTTTTGCATTCTAAGCCATATCAAAACCATCTAAAATAATAAATCAGTAATTTGAGCAGGGATGGTCAGAAATAGCAGAGTAACATTTTACAGAAAATTTTTCTTTAGCCAAGATCTCAAGGAAGGGAGTTGCACCTATAAATTATATTAAAGAAAGAAAATTTTTTATTTGAATTACCTGCATACTCTTAAGCATTCTTTATTTAATTTTGACTTTGGAGACATAAGATTATGTCTTGGAACATAAGAGTGGGTTGGAAAGATTCAGATAAGAACAAAGGATAGGGAGGGAGATAGGAAAAAATATAGTCTCTACTTTGGCCCTCCATTCTTAGAAGTAGATCATGCTTATTTCATGTTTACAGACAACTAGCCTAGAAACCAATAGGTGTGGTCAGGGAGAGAACTTCATCTGGAATGGATAGAATGTGTGTATTAGTCAGGGTTCTCCAGATAATAGAAATTATGGGACATGCATAGAGAGATTTATTTTAAGGAATTGGCTCATGCAGTTGTGGGGATTGATGATAAATCCAAAATCTGTTGGCAGGCCAACAGGCTAGAAATTCAAGCAAGAATATGTGTTAGACTGTTGAGTCCAAAATCTGCAGCTAGAAGCTCAGGCAATTTTTTGCATTACTAATATATTTTATTGATATTGCAGTTGTCCCATTTCCCCCCTTTATCCCCCTCCACCCTGCACACCTCCTCCCACCCGCATTGTGCCCTTTAGTTCATGTCCATGGGTCATATATATATAAGTTCTCTGGCTTCTACATTTCTTATACTATTCTTAACCTCCCCCTGTCTATCTTCTGCCCACCATTTATGCTACTTATTCTCTGTATCTTTTCCCCTTCTCCCCACCAACTCCCCCACTGATAACCCCCCATGTGATCTCCATTTCTGTGATTCTATTCCTGTTCTAGTTGTTTCCTTAGTTCATTTTTCATTTTGTTTTTTTTTGGGGGGAGGGGTTCAGTTGTTAATAACTGTGAGTTTGTTGTTATTTTACTGTTCATATTTTTGATCATCTTCTATTTCTTAGATAAGTCCCTTTAACATTTCATATAATAAGGGCTTGGTGATGATGAACACCTTTAACTTGATATTATCTGGGAAGCACTTTATCTGCCCTCCCATTCTAAATGAAAGCTTTGCTGGATAGAGGAATCTTGGATGTAGGTCCTTGCTTTTCATGACTTCAAATACTTCTTTCCAGCCCCTTCTTGTCTGCAAGGTTTCTTTTGAGAAATCAGCAGATAGTCATACGGGAACTCCTTTGTAGGTGACTATCCCCTTTTCTCTTGCTGCTTCTAAGAGTCTCTCCTTATCTTTGATCTTGGCTAATGTAATTATGATGTGCCTTGGTGTGTGCTTCTTTGCATCCAATTTCTTTGGCACTCTCTGAGCTTCCTGGACTTCCTGGAAGTCTATTTCCTTTGCTAAATTAGGGAAGTGCTCCTTGATTATTAGTTCAAATAAGTGTTCAATTTCTTGCTCTTCCTCTTTTCCTTCTGGGACCCCTATGATTCAGATGTTGGAACATTTAAAGATGTCCTGGAGGTTCCTAAGCAAGTACCTCTCCTCATATTTTTTGAATTCTTGTTTCTTCATTCTGTTCTGGTTTATGTTTATTTCTTCCTTCTGGTCCAAACCGTTGATTTGATTCCAGATTTTCTTCCCTTCATTGTTGGTTCCATGTACATTTTCCTTTATTTCACTTTTCATAGCCTTCATTTTTTCATCTAATTCATGACCATATTCAACCAATTCTGTGAGCATCCTGATTACTAGTGTTTTGAACTCTGCCTCTGATAGGTTGGCTATCTTTTTGTCACTTGGTTATATTTTTTCTTGAGCTTTGATCTGTCCTTTCATTTGGGCCACATATTTTTGTCTTGGCTTTCCTGTTATATAGGAAGCGGCAGAGCCTTAGGTATTTGCCAGGTCAGGGCAACCCACATCACTGCATTGTGACACTGTATGTGGGAGAGGCGTCCAAGAGGGAACAATGCCACTTGCTCTGGTTTCTACTGGTTTTCAGTCACTTCCCCCGATACCCACTAGCAAATTGGACCCTTCTGGTATTGATCCCTGGGTGGGTGGGTTTGTGTACATTCTAGGACTCCTTTGGTCTCTCCAGTGAACTCTCCTTTTCTGGCTGGGAGTTTCTCCTGCTGCTGCCTCAGATGTTTTCAATCAGAGGGTTGAGGTTTTATTTCCCCATGCTGGAACTCTGGGTTGCTCAGTCTGTCTTGCTCCCTAGTTGTTCCTCCTGGTTTATCTACATCAAATGTAGGACCGCCCAGTCCACAATCTGCTGCTTTGCCAGGTCTGCCAGCCACCACCTTGCCCGCCAACCACAGCCTGGCCTGGCCTGGTTCTTCCCTGTCCTGCTTGGCCACAAGTCATCTCTGCCCCTCCTTCCAGTCTGGATGAATATTTGTTCTTTAACTCCTTGGCTGTCAGACTTCCATACAGTTTGATTTTCTGTCAGTTCTTGTTGTTTTTTTGTTTTTAAATTTGTTGTTGTCCTTCTTTTGGTTGTAAAAGGAGGCACAGTGTGTCTACCTATGCCTCCATCTTGGCCAGAGTCCTCAGGCAATATTTCTATGTTTATAAATTTGAGGCAGAATTCCTTCATTTTCTTCAGGCCTCAGATTTTGCTCATAAGACCTTCAACTGAGTGAAAAAGACCCACTTACATTATAGAGGGTAATTGGCTATACTCAAACCTCATGATTTAAATGTTAATCACATTTTAAAAATACCGTCACACCGACATCTGAACTAGTGTTTGATTTTTTTGTTGTTGTTGAGTTTTATAGGTTCCTTATAAATTTTGGATAATAACCCCTTATCAGACTTATCAGTGAATAGGTTCTCCCATTCTGTGGGTTGCCTTTTCATTTTGTTCGTGGTTTCCTTTGCTGTGCCAAACTTTTTAGTTTGATGTAATCCCATTTATTTTCTTTTGTTCCTCTTGCCTGAGGAGGTATATCACATAAAATACTGTTATGAGCAATGTACAAGATTTTATTGCTTATGTATTCTTCTAGGATTTTTATGGTTTGAGATCTAACACTTAAGTCTTTAATCTATTTTGAATTTATTCTTGTGTGTAGTATAAGAAAGTGGTCTAGTTTTATTTTTCTGCATGCATCCATCCAATTTTCCCAACATCATTTATTGAACACACTATCTTTAGCCTATTGTATGTGTTTGCTTCCTCTGTTGAGTATTAATTGACTATAAAGATGTGGGCTTACTTCTATTCAATATAGTACTGGAAGTTTTAGCCACAGCGATCAAACAAGAAAAGGAAATAAAAGGCATCCAAATTGGAAAGGAGGAAACAAAACTGTCACTGTTTGCAGATGACATGATAGTGTACATAGGAAATCCTATA
>CM052548.1:49005910-49036285 GCA_028533065.1 Trachops cirrhosus | reverse complement strand
GGGCTGGAATGGGAATAAAGGATAGAAACTGTACTGAATAAACTAAAATAAAAATTAAAAAAAAAAGATGTGGGCTTATTTCTCGGCTTTCTATTCTTTTCCATTGATCTATGTGTCTGTTTTTATGCCAGTACCATACTGTTTTGATTACTATAGCCTTGTAGTATAGTTTGATATTAGGTAGCATGGTTCCTCCGACTTTTTTCTTCCTTCTCAGGATTATGGTTGCTATCCAGGGCATTTCATAGTTCCATATAGAATTTTGAAATATTTTTTCTAGTTATGTGAAATATGTCATGGAATCTTGATATAGATTGGTCTAGGTATCATGGAAAATTTAATTATGTTAATTCTTCCTATCCATGAATGTGGTATGTGCTTCCACTTATTTGTATCTTCTTCAGTTTCTTCAGTGTCTTATAACTTTTCAAGCACAGGTCTTCTACATCCTTGATTAGATTTATTCCTAGGCATTTTATTATTTTTAAAGCAATTGTGAATGAGATTGTTTTCTTAATATCTCTTTCTGTTAGTTCAAAACAAACAATCCAATTAATAAATGTACAAAGGACCTGAATAGACAATTCTCCAAAGAGGACATACAGATAGCCAATAGACATAGGAAAAGATGCTAAGTGTCACTAATCATCAGATAAATGAAAATTAAAACCACATTCTCATATCAGTCAGAATGGCTATGATCAATAAAACAACAAATGCTGGTGAGGATGTGGAGAAAGGGGAACCCTTCTGCAAGCTGGTGGGAATGCAGATTAGCACAGCCACTGTGGAAAGCAGTATGGAGATACCTCAAAAAATTAAAAATGGATCTGCCTTTTGACCCAGTGATCCCACTTCTGTGAACATATCTGAAGAAATCCAAAACATAAATGTGAAAGAACATAAGCACTCCTCTATTCATTGCAGTGTTATTTACAATTACCAAGATTTGGAAGCACCCCAAGTACCTATCAGTAGATGAGCAGATAAAATAACTATGGGATATTTACACAATGGAATACTACTCAGCCATAAAAAAGAAGAAAATTTTACCCTTTGCAACAGCATGGTTGGACCTGGAAAACATTATGCCAAGTGAAATAAGCCAGTCCAAGACAAAGACAAATGCCATATGATTTCATTCATATGTGAAATCTAATTAACAAACTAAACTAACAAGCAAAATAGAGACAGATTCATAAATAGAGAACAGGATGACAGCTATGTGGGGAGGGGTGGTTGGGGATGAAGGGATTGAGCAAAAAGGAAAAAAGACACATGGGTATTGACAGCAATGTGGTGATTGTGGGGATAGGGAGATGTAAGAGGGACAAATGGTAATGGAAAAAATACAGTGAAAAAATAAGTTAAAACAAAAAAACAGTGTTTGAACAATCAACTAAGTACCACATCCTGGCCAAATCAACATACATGAATTTACCTATTGCAATGAGTATCATTTTATTACTTGTAGTTGGTTCGTACAACCTGAGGTATGGTCTCTCATCTGTCTACAGAATCCAACTAATTCTTTTTCTCCAAAACAACAAGCAAAGAGTTAATTTTATTCTCTCAGCCTCTGGCATGGCAAGAAAGAAGACTGAGAAAGAAAGAAAAAACTGACTTAGTTTTCAATGTTTGTTGCCAAGGTATTAATCCTAATTCAAAAGCTGTGTCCACAGACTTGAAAGATACATCACTCCCACAAGTACAGTCTTGACTTCTCTGTCTTAATTGGTCCTAGAGGCATTAGGACAGTTATCTTAGGATATATCAGACTCCAGGCATTGCCTTCTCTCTCTTTTTTTATTGTTGTTCAAGTACTCTCCAATTTCCTGCCACCACTTTCCCTCACCCCACCCACCCCCACCTCCCACCCGCAACCCTACCCCACTTTGGCTTTGTCCATGTGTCCTTTTTACTTGTTCCTTGGCAATCCTTCCCCTTCCTTCGCCTTCTTTCACCCATTTTCCCCCTCCCCACTCGCCTCTGGATAGTGTCAGTGTGTTCTTTATTTTGATGTCTCTGGTTATATTTCACTTGCTTGTTTCTTTTGTTGATTAGGTTCCACTTATAGTCTGCATTTCACATTAGGAATATCACATAGGTCATAGGGCCCTACTTGATGAATGATTGGATGCTCAGAAACACAACAGTCAACTAGAGAACATCAGGCTGGCCACAGGTTGGTAACATATTCCACATATCATGGGAAAAGCTATCTCAATGAACTCAATTCTTTCCTGTACTGCCAGGAAACATTCAGCAGTGGTTCTCCCACAGGGGACAGAAAAGCCTCTTTCTCTTCCTCTCAAAGTCATGATATGGGAGAGAGTCTGTGCTCCCTTGGTACCCTTGGTGGGATTCACAGATTAACTGAAACATCCCTCATAGATTCATTGCAAGGGGTGTGTTGGCCTCTTATTGCAAATCATCTTTTCCTGACCTTTGTTCAGGGCATTATTAAACTGCCCCACTGAAGACACCTGCCTTTGCTTCCATCCTGGTCCTCCTTTCTATGGCATCGCTGGCTGCAGAGAACGCCTCATTTCTGTATTTTACCAGCTGAGCTTCAGAGCCAAACCCATGTAAAATCTCAAATTGGGTATTTTTTTTTTGACCCATTGACTCCTTTTTCAGGATAATGAAAATGGGTCTTGCTTAGGATCAGGTCAGTAGATGACTGGGAATTCTGTGAAGCCCTAATGAGCACAGTCTGAAGGTTCTGGCTGTATTGTCAACTCTGACAGCTTGCTTATGTCTAAATGTCACACCACCAGCCTAATTCTCCCATCCAGGGGCCCTGTGGCCCAAGTAGGGTCTCCACACTCCTGTAGTTGCCTCTCACACCCTGATCTAACTGTTAATTAGATGCCTCATTTCTTGGCCTGTGTATAATCTTGAGCCATCTGCTTATTGATCATCTCCTTGAGGATATATTGGATTTTAAGGGATCTAGACACAAAAGCAAATAATGTTGCAGGTAGCTCAGTGAGAAAGTTTCTGTAGAGAAAACTGGAGAGTATCTAATACATGGTGACCTGCAGTCACACACATGAATCAAAAAGCTATAGAAATATTGGCTATAAAAGTCATAAATTATCATCATTATAAAGTAATGTAATGCTAAAATTCAGAATTTCTACCTAAAATCTTTCCACTATAATTGGTATTGCAGAAAAAAATAATATCTGAAATGTGCCAACAAGCTATACAGTTTCTGAGGCCACTATCCAAGTATCAAAGAGCTTATTGCCCACTTTGGAGGCAATCCTGACTCTTGCTTCTCCAATGCAGTTTGTGTGTCTGAATTCCACACAATACCATAAAATCTTTGGGGCAAGGCTGACCTGTTCATCCCTGTACCTCCAACATCTATCTCTATACAGCCTATTGGCATGTGTGTGGTTATCAGCACTGTTCTTTAGGTGAACAGAATCAAATTGCTTTGGATTATTTTAACTAACCTCTAAATAAGAATGTTTGATATCCCAAACAAAATGTCAGCAACTGGGAAGATTTCTCATTTTTGCAACTGAATTCCAGTTCTTCCCTCCCTTTGTGAGACACAGGTGACTTGTTCCTTGGTTAAGATAAAACACCAGTGTAAATAAAGCAACATAAATGCCCCTGGAGCACGAGATGTGTTTGGTATTGCTTTTCATTTCTTGTGAAAAAACTTTATTCCAGAGATCCTAACAGAGTGCAATGTTGCAAGAACAAAGAGAAAAGTGAAGAGAACCACATGTGGAATAAGCAGGGCCTGGAGTAAGGGCCACAATTCAACCTCCCACCTTAGTAGGTGTGGTACACAGATCATGTGGGTGACCAAAGCTGGTGACAGGAGACTGCTTTTTAACCTTAGCCTGTGACCTGTCAGATAAAAAACAAACTCTGAGTTAGGTAAGGAGGGATTCTATTTGAAAAGACTACAGCAGTAGGAAGAACGCTTTGACCACAAGATTATCTCAAACCATTTGGGTGGGTGGGGATGGGTGGCATGATTGGGCAGTTGAGAAGGAAATGTCCATCCCTGAGGTTAGTCATTTTCAGAAGGGCCTTAGAGAGCAGCTGTTCCACATTTTGATGCTGGCTCAGGCTTAGGGTGGGTCAAGGTACAGAGGCATGGGAAAAGGAGAGAAGTCTGAGTAACATTTGACTAAGTCAAGCTAGCAGATATTTTGTGTCAATTGGTCAAAGAGTTCAGTTAATCACTCATGTGGCAAAGAATGGGAAATGGAAGGTCTTGAAATAGAGAAATAAGGAGGTCACCAGTGAGTCACATCTAAGTCATAGGGGTAGGGTGCTTCTTTTCAGTAAGTCATTTTCTAGTCACAAGAGGTTGGGGAATTTCTGACCACCACTGTTTCCAGGAGCACAGGGCAGATCTTCCACAGGTCACTTCACCTGTTGGGGCTTTTCTTTTCTCTCTCATCAAATCATAATGAAATGATAACAGTTTACCCGCCTGTCATGGAGATGGTGAGAAACAAATAAGATGATCTAGTAAACATACTCTACATCCTGTAAAGCACATGTGAATAATGCCTGCTATTATCATCTCTAATCATGGCTATTTAGCTGTATGTTTGCAAAGGCTTTCAGAGATCCCCATTGCTGTCATTCTATTCATAAAATCTCCATTCTTCACAGCCAGAAATAATGAGTTGGCTGCATGGGAGGCAGTGGTGGGACATCCTGAGGGCCCCACAGTATACCTCAAGATGGGACATGATTTCCCCTCTGAGCCCATCCCAGTCTGCAGAGAATTATGAAGAATTGTAGAATCTCATAAAGGCATCATCTAATACAAAGTCCTAGATAAAACAAACACTTGTGAGAGTCTTTATATCACCAGAGATCAGAGTTCTTAAATCACTTTCCTTCCCAGGTTTTTTGTAGCTCCCAACAGAAGATCAGACCACTGTCTGGAGCCCCTACCTAGCAGCAAGTGCTACATCGGCATGGCTTCAGGAGAAGTGTGAATATTGCTTCCTTCAGCCAGATAAAGATGCCTGCTGAGCAAAGCTTCCTCAGAAACCCAAGGAAGAAAATCAATGCCCCTAGAAGGGAAAGGGGAAAATCTATAGAAAAGAGAAATGAGTGATATGTGATGCAATTTAAGGATTTCCCCTCCCCCCAAGCAATTGACTCAATTGAAAGTGAAACCTAAAACCTCAGGTAGGAAAGGTGAAAACTGAACAGGGAAGAAGCAGCTGGTTCTCCTATTGACTGGCCACTGATTCATGGGCCACGGCTGGTATCCAGCAGTGTTTTATTTGTTTCTGTTTTTTTATGATTTTTAAGAGTAGAGCTGACATAGATTTTCCAATATGGAATATCAAGTTTAGATTTGGAAAAAAATATTATGTCAGATTATTAATTCTTCTCCCTGTTGTAAATAAAACCAACGTAAATATGACCATTTTTTCATTTGGCTTCATGAATGAATGCAGGAAACTGTATTTCAACTGGGTCTTAAGCATCAACTTACAACCTTCAGAAGCAATTTTATAAAAAATGTTCCAGAAAGAATATCCATTTTATGTATTTCTTTAAATAACTATGATGGAGGTACATTGTGGCCTTCTCTAAATGAACATATCTACAATACTAATTTTAGGATATAAATCCATTATTATTATATTATCAATGCAGGGAACTGTGTCCTAATTATCTTTGCCCACTAATAAGCAGGGATATCTTCATTTCAGATCATGATATCAGCAATGCCATTTGTCACATTTACTGCTAACCATTCTAGCCCACCTTCTATTTCTCCATCAACATCCATATTTTTCTTATAACTGATTCTCCCTCAGATACATAGTTAGAAAATATCAGAAGCTCTCAAATCAATATGAAAAACACAAAATGATTTAGATCTCTGGCTCTTCCTTAGAGTCGCCATGTTTTTCTGCCTGTGAGACCACAGTCATGTATGGAAATGATGGACAGATAGTGCTTTCTGTCAAATATGCTTGAAATATTTTCTTAGAAAAGATTGTATTAGAAATGACAGATTCTATGTTGACTAGTGTTACCAACATTTACTATTAAAACAGGCCACTTCATGAAATATAAAGGGATCAAGCTCTCAGCTAAAGGGATGTAATGAGAGTTTCATATTTGTAACCTGTTTGTGTTTATCACATCATATTGCTTCAAATCAACTGAATATAGCAACATCAGAAGTTGTCCAAAGGAATAATATGATTTCCCTTTGATATCTTTGTTCACCAACTAGGAATCCTTGGGGTTAAGTTTTCTCTTGCATTCATTGATCGTCCGAGATCTGAAACCTTTTAATAAATTGGCCTGATCAAGGTCTAATTCTTTTTATACTTTGTTTAAATCATAGACTGTATTCCAGATTATAAGAGATCTTGTACCTATAAATAAGGGCAAAGAAACAAGCCCAAGATATTGTTGAATTTCTAGCTTTTTTTATTTGAACAAATAACTGATAATTCTTTAACAAAAAAACAACTTCTGAACTGGCAGTTTAAGGATAGTTCCTCACTAAATGCAACTTTTGCCCCAAGAGTAGAGGGAAATGATTAAATTACATGGGGAAGGAAAGAGATGGTCTATTTGCCAACATTTTCATTGGCTATACTAGAAAAATCCTAACATGTGGTCATTATTCTGAACTCTAAAAGAATCTTAACTTTTAATTATAGATACATTCTTTCATGTAAAATTGTTTGCTTTGCATTAGAAACAAGGGAATGCATGGCAAGATAGTCACTGGCAGTAGGATATTTCTATGATAATTTTTTAAGCTTTTTCTATGGATGGCTAATTCCCTAATCACAAATGTGAAATATATCCACATCATTTGCCAAAATCATGCCATTTCTCGAAACTAATTACTCGATTGACTTGTAATTTATTTTAAAAGTTTTCACTTCATGAACTGGTTGTTTTCAAAATATGTTTAAAAATTCACTATCTTCATTAAAAGCAATACTTTTTAGGACTTGAATGTAGTATTTCTCTGCATTTGGGCAGAATTCATCTCCATTAACATAACACATTGGGCCCATTTTTCTGCACAAGGCACACTGTAGCATTTAAACAGATTTACATCCAGTCTGTAATTACTCTACTAGTTTCTTTATTCTGTCCCAATAAATTTGTTTCCCAATTACATAATAAGAATAATCTAAATAAGAAATTAGGAAATTGTGATGATGTAAAGGGAAAAGTATAGGATCTGAAATCAGGAGAGTTGTTCTTAGTCCTTTCTGTGCTATTTTCTGTCTATACTGTCTTGAATAAGTAATTAAATATTCTCAATCCCCAGTCTCATCATTCTTAAAGAGAAATAATAGTACCTCATAAGGAGCTTCTTATAAGGCCAAACAATACAATAAATAGGAAAACTTGTTGATAACTATAAAATTCTCTATAACATTCATTGTCATCACTGAGAAACAAGTTAGACAATATATGACCTTTGGGTTAGACAAACCTAGATTCAAAATCTGGTTCTAAGACTTACTTGTAAGCTGTGTGGTATGGGCATGTGATGGACAGAATTCTTACATGGCACCCAGATCTTCAGCCCTAATCCCTGGAACTGTAACTAACTATGATAGGATATCACATCCATGGCAAAAGGGATTTTGGAGATGTTGTTAAGGTTCCTAATCTGTTGATGTTGAGTTGGTAGCACAGATGAGAGCCTTAGGAAGATGAAGCTATTGCTTACAGAGAACTTTCACCTTTCTTCTTATCACCAGTAATGAGATCCTTATTGCAGTCTGACTGGAGTAATCCAGCTCTTCCCAGACTTGCTTAGCCTGTTTCCCCCAGAGATGATTGCAAGAACTTTACTGGGAATAAGGATCCAAGGAGCCACAGGAGAACAAGTAAAGCAGAAAAGGGAAAATCAACATAAAGATGTGTTTAGAGACTTAGAGGTAGCCACCACTGTGAGCAGGACTTTTGTCCAGTGATGGGAAAAGAAGAAGCATTTAGCACTGGCTGCTGCCCCCCTTCTAATCACTGGCTGCCCCACAGGAGTAGGGGTCAAGATCACTCCTGTGCACTGAATTAATTCAGTGAGTGCTGAGAAGATCCTCATGGTTCCTCCACATGCCGGGACAACAGAGAAGTTCGAGGCACAAAGAAAGAGCCATGTGCAGGGGCCTGTGGTGAGTGCCATCAGGATGCACCTGCTGGAAGGTGGCTAGAACTGGTGTGTAACAGGTTGTCCCACAGTAGCCAAAATAAAAGACTAGGCCTAGAAGAGCCAAAGTAGTGCTCAAGAGATGACCAAAGTCCCTCCCAACTCCATCATTCCCCACAAAGCCATCTACTAGATAGAAGTAGCAATAGAAAGCCCTTCTCCAATTGGGACCCTTAGGAAAGTCTTTGGGAATGAGTCCATAGAAATTCAAAGGAAGCATTCCAAAAATCATTGCCTGGTCCTAGCTACTCAGGAATCATAGGCTTCACTTCCTTGAAACTCTTATTCTACCCAAGAACCCTAAGGGTCTTCTCATTCCTGATTTTCCTCTCACCTTTCTGGCTTCTGCTTTACTGTCTATTTGGCAGGCTCCTTTTCTAAATCTGAAATGTTGATGCTCCTCACACATATTTTCTAGGATCTCTTTACTTCTCATTCCAAATGAGAAAACTTTGTTTCCCAGGGGAAAATTATGTGTATATTCATGCTTTAACTATTGCCTATGGACAGAAAAATGCTAAACTGTATGTCAAACAGAGCATTACAAGACAAGACCAGAACAAGGCATCTGCTCATTTTCTCCACTTCCAAATCAGCGGCATAGTGAAGTCATAACTGTATGTGTCACACTGGATAGGTGGCTCACTTGGTTAGAGCATCATCAAAGGGTTGTGGGTTCAATCCCCAGTCAGGGCATATACCCAGGTTGTGGTTTAAATTCCTGGTCAGGGCGCATACAGGAGGCAAGCGATCAATGTCTCTCTCTCTCTCTCTCTCTCTCTCTCTCTCTCTCTCTCTCTCTCTCTCTCCCCCTCCCCCTCCCCTTCTCTCTCCCTCCTCCTCCTTCTTCCCTCTTTAAAATCAACAAAAACAAATCCTCAGATAAGGATTTAAAAACATAAAATAACTGTATGTATCTCCAAAAATTGGCCAGAAATGTATTGAAGAATAGCTGAGCAGCTAGTAAATGTTTTCCCCTAATTAATACAGCCTCAGAGAAAAGAGAAACAGAAACCTCTTATACTGAATAGTCACTTGGTTCTTTCAACAAATTGTGACCATCTTTATCATTGATGAACACCACAGCCTCCCCTCAGGTCGCTCCATTGTGAAATTCCTAAACGAGGTAGCAAAAGAGAAATTTTATGAAATTTAGGCACTATTGTTTTATTCAGACATAACCTAATAGAGTTGTGTTGGTTTCCCTTGACCCCAGAGCCCATTAAGGAATGGGTACAAAGATGTATATGAAATAAGAATATAGTTTTGCTTTTAATAACTAGAAAATAATTTGGAGGTAAGAAAGACTATGTGGGATGTGTAGAAGGAATTGGGAGGGGGAGAGAGAGAGCTGACAATTTGAATTTTTATCTAATCTGACAAAAAATAAAGAGATAGTGAAAAAGAAAAAAGGAATAATAAGGAAAGTCTCTGTAACTTTATTTTGGAAGATAGACATCTCTTATGGGATGAATTCTGTCCCTCAAACTTCATATGTTGAGGCCTAATCCCAAGTACTCCAGAATGTGACTATATTTGGAGAAGGTATTTAAAGAGGTAATTAAAGTCAAATGAGGTAATGAAGATGGACCTTAATCCAATATGGCTGACATCATTATAAGAAATTAGGACACAGACACACAGAAAGGGAACACTATGGGAAGACACAAGGAAAACACAGCCATCTACAAGCCAAGGAGAGAGGCCTCAGAAGAACCCATTGATGACACATTGATGTTGGACTTTCAGCCCCCATAACTGTGAGAAAATACATTTGTTGTTGAAGCCACCTAGTTTGTGGTACATTCTTATGGTAGCTCTAGCAAATTAATACTATATCTTAAGATTCCTCAAACTCAGAGATGACCTTATTTAAGAGCACATTTCTTCTCTAGTTTGTTCATAATAGCAAGGATTTATTTCCCTGTTGGAATGTTAGTTGAATGGAGTCTCCAGAAAATCTAATACTGAAAATTTTTCCAATAAGTCTTTTAATTCTCATCCATGACCTCACAACTTCAGCTGAGCTGTCAGAAACTCCTGTCTCCTATTCAGCCCTAGGAGCAAGACCCTCTACCCCAATAACAGTGAAGAAGGCTGAAAGGCTGCTGACCTCCTGGAAACTTCCCTGGGTACAACTGAGACTTATATGACTCTTTATCTTGAATAGTGCATTGTCATGGACTTCTATAACCTGATACCTAATTCCTTCAATGGGATGAATTAGAAAGGCAATGTGGAAAATGTAACAACCAATTACTGCAAAAAAAAAAACAAACCTCCCCCTCCTTTTGACTTACCTCATTTAATCCAGCAGTTCATACACAGAATATTTCAATTTCTGAATATTATAAGTGCCTCTAAGTAATGAAGCCCTGGACATTTACAAGACTGCATGAGGCAACTTAATTTCCCAACTATCTTCCTTAGGCAAGGTGTGTATCTAAATATAACATGAAATATTTGCCATTTTTTCTGCGGAGCTGATGCATCAATGTCTTGATCTCTTGTCGTCTTTCTGCTGCTCATGAAAAACAAGGGTGAGTGAGGGTGATCTAGATGCTTGTCAAATAAGACATTGCTAAATTAGAAGGGAAATTTGCATGATATTACCCATCTAGCAGCAATTAGGGGAATGGGAGGGTTTAAGCTCCCCATGCTCTGGACACCAGGAAGGAATTAATTAACAGTTCTTAATTTAGACCCTTCAGGGAGCATCTCTGAGTGGAATGACTATGCCTGACTCACAGGAAGTCCAGTGTGTTATTTCAGAGTGAGATTGATTGATAGTCAATGGGCCCCGATAAAACATAATGTTGGTAGCAGATGATGAAAGCCCATGGAGCAAGTCAGACCCCCACACTGTTGGGATGGGAGTGGATTCCAGCAATAATTGAGTGTGGCTGACTTCTAAATCTGTGTTCCTTGGAGGACCTCCCATCTCAACTCAAACTCCCTGACCTCCAACAGCTTCTTGGGAATCTCCAACTGAAGTCTTAAAGTTACCTTTACCTTAACATAATGCTGAGCCATCTAGCTTGACTTCTCAGTTTTCCTATGTTAAAATAATTCTTGACACCCCTACAGTCAAGGAAAACATTTCAGGTCTGTCAAACCCCTCCATGAGGCATTCTAGCTCCTGACCACCTCCCTCAGGCCCCTACCCACCTACTTCTCACCTTTCCTGGTGAGGGATTTGGTATTGATCCTGTTTTGCCAATGTGGTTTAAGTTTACATTCTAGTTTTTTGCCTTACTTTATAGACTGAGCTGTGTATTCCCCCTCCCCAAATTCATATGTTAAAGTCCTAATCCCTAGTACCTCAGAATGTGACTTTATTTAGAAATATTATCTTGAAAGAGATATTTAAATGAAATTATTGAGGTTGGCCCTCATCAAAAAGATTAGTGTTGTTATAAAGAGAGATTAGGACACAGACACACAGGGAAGACTATATGAAGACACAGAAAGAAGGCAGCCATCTACAAGCCAAGGAGAGAGGCCTCAGGACAAACCAACCCTGCTGACATCTTGATCTTGGACTTCTAGCCTCCAGAACTGTGAGAAAGTAAAATTCGGTTATTTAAGCCCAAACCTGTGGTAGTTTGTTACAGCAACCCCAGCAAACTAATATACCTTAATACCCTTCCAAGGCATAATTTCTCATTTCTGGAACCAGGGCTAATACTCAAAATATTTTCAGCTCTATAACAGGGCATATGGAAGTAGAATAAAAACAAATAGTAAAGAAAGGTCTAATTGTGAGGGGATACTTGAAATAAATTTTAAAGAATACCCAGGAGTTCTCAGGTAGACAGACTATCATAAGGGTCATTAGATATAAACAGAATGTTATGGGAGTGGAGAAAAGAGAGAGAATATTCCTAGTTGAAGGCTTAGAAAAAAAATCTTCATAGAGAAGTTAAAATTTTGATCTAGCCTAATTTAAGAGGTGGGAAATGAGATGCAGGGGAAGAAAAGCTGAGAAATGAGCAAAAAAAATGTACATTCAGGGAAATGCTCAGTTGTTTATAGAAAACTAGAACCTTTGAATCAAACAAGCAACTCTCCCTCTTTTCCCTTCCAGGAATAAATTATTTGCATTCATGGCTTGCTTTGCTGAAAAAGTATTCCCAGATTTTGTGATTAGATCAAACCCCTATTATGAGGTCCCCAGTTACCTTAACAGAGATCTCCTGTTCTGGGCCTATTCACTACACAGTGAGTTTCAATGGCTTGCCAAGACAGATCCCAAAGCACACCAACATCTCCATGAACTGTGGTCTGAGGCAGAAGGATGCCTCCACACTGGAACTTCCCAGCCTCTTCCACCTCATAACAAACACCACACACCCACATATTATTCCTTCTTCCTGAAGGATACCCCTGCCAAAAATAGTCAATAGTACTCACTTTACATTCTATGTAAGCTTCTTCTAGTCCCTTGACATATAGGGGCCATGAAGAAAAACATCTTTAATGCTTTTGAAACATGCATTTACATTTATATTTTTAATAAAAAGCAACAATTTATCAATTATTTTGTTCTCTGATCTGACATACTAGCCAGTAACCAGTAATTCATTTTTCATTAAATATATTTTATTATGCTATTACAGTTGTCCCATTTCCCCCCCTTCATTCCTCTCTGCCCTGCACACTCCCTCCCACCCACATTCCCCCCTTTAGTTTATGTCCATATGTCATAAGTTCTTTAGCTTCTACATTTCCCATACTATCCTTGCCCTACCCCTGTCTATTTTCAATTTACCGTCTATGCTACTTATTCTCTGTACCTTTTCCCCCTCTCTCCTCATCCCACTCCACTGTTGCTATCCCTTGTGATCTCCATTTCTGTGGTTCTGTTCCTGTTCTAGTTGTTTGCTTAGTTTGTTTTTTCTTTTTTTAGGTTTCGTTGTTGATAGTTGTGATTTTGTTGTCACTTTACTGTTCATAGTTTTTGATCTTCTTTTTTGTAGCTAAGTCCCTTTAACATTTCTTCTAATAAAGGCTTGGTGATGATGAACTCCTTTAACTTGACCTTATCTGAGAAGCACTTAATCTGCCCTTCCATTCTAAATTATAGCTTTTCTGGATAGAGCAATCTTGGATGTAGGTCCTTGCCTTTCATGACTTGGAATACTTCATTCCAGCCCTTTCTTGCCTACAAGGTCTCTTTTGAGAAATCAGCTGACAGTCTGATGGGAACTCCTTTGTAAGTGACTGTCTCCTTATCTCTTGCTGCTTCTAGGATTCTCTCCTTCATTTTTATCTTGGCTAATGTAATTATGATGTGCTTTGATGTGTTCCTCCTTGGGTCCAAATTCTTTGGGACTCTTTGAGCTTCCTGGACTTCCTGGAAGTCTATTTCCTTTGCCAGATTAGGGAAGTTCTCCTTGATTATTAGTTCAAATAAGTGTTCAATTTCTTGCTCTTCCTTTTCTCTTTCTGGGACCCATATGATTTGGATGTTAGAACGTTTAAAGATGCCCTGGAGATTCCTAAGCCTCTCTCATTTTTTTGAATTCTTATTCCTTCATTCTTTTCTGGTTGTATGTTTTTTTCTTCCTTCTGGTCCACTCCATTGATTTGAGACCCAGTGTTCTTTCCACTTAAATCTTGACTATTTAAACTGTTCTTACAAGGAAAAGGAAATAGAAAATTTCACAAAAGACTTAAATAAACACTTCACAAAAGAGGATATCCAAATTAGTAATAAATAAGGAAAGGTTTTCAACCTCTTTAAGTCATCAGAAGAATGAATATTAAAAGAATAATGAGGTACCACTAAACTCTTAGAATGAGTAAAATTTTAAAAGACTAAGAATAGCAAAAATAAAGTGCTTCCCAGACAAAGTAAAGCTAAACAAGTTTATCACACCAAGCCCTTATTATATGAAATGTTAAAAGGACTTCCCTAAGAAAAAGAAGATGATCAAAACTATGAACAGCAAAATGACAACAAACTCAACAAACTCATGACTATCAACAACTGAACTTAAAAAACAAAAATGAAAACTAAGCAAACAATGTATAGAACAGGTACAGAATCACAGAAATGGAGATCACATGGAGGGTTATCAGTGGAAAGGGGGAGAATCAGGGGAAAAGTTACATGGAATAAGAAGCAAAAAATAAACAGGAGGAAGTTAAGAATAGTATGGGAAATGGAAAAGCCAAGGAACTTATATGTATGACCCACGGATATGAACTACGGTGGTGGGGTAATGCTGGCAGATGGGGGAGTGAAGGACAGAGGGACATAAAGGGGAGAAAACATTGGAACAACTGTAATAGCATAATCAATAGAACACACTTTAAAATGTCAAAACCAAAAACAACAACAAAAACAAACAAACAAAAGACAAGATTCTAGACTCTGGCACGTAAAAGTGATGTGTTTTGGAATATATTCCTAAAAATCTCTGAGTAGTTGTAAAATGGGCAGAAGATAAATCTCAAATCTGAGGATTGTTTTGAGTGTTTAATAAGCTAATAGATGTGAAACACTTTGTAAAGTAAAAAATGCTAAATATTTGTTTATATAGCTGATGTCTCATATGCCACTGATCAATAGGAATTTGTAAATTGTATACATTTTACTCTTTCCTAATTCTTTATAATAACTGTTGGTGAAGATGTGTCATTTAAGTAAAATATCAATTACCCTGAACTTTGATTCAGATATAACAGATGGCTGGTCTCACCACTTTGTGGTGTTTCAAATCCAATTTTATCCTCTTCCAGTTTTAAGTGAACATATCATATTTTTCAGTCTATAAGATGTACTTCCCTCCCAAATTTGGGGGGAATAATGGTTGTTAATGCTGTTATTGAGTTTTGTTTATATTTACATTGGTGAAATATTATGTTATTTATGTTATTAAATATTTTACCACATTTTTGCCTCAAAATTTTTTTTCCTATTTTCCTCCTCTAAAACCTAGGTGCACCTTATGTCAGAAAAATGTGGTAGCTTCTATAAGAATTCTTAATAGTCAGAGAAAACAAGTCAAAGGACTTTAACCTTATACCATGCAAAATTATGCATATGAAAATGACTATTTCTTATCATGTAACTTGGGTATTGGATTTTATGACATGATATTTTGACATATATTTGAAATTTAAAGTAAATTATTTCAAATAACATGAAACTCTTCTACATATATCTTATGAGAGGCTCCCTACAGTCAGAATTTATCAAAAAAAAGAATAATTAGACCTTCCAACACCCAAATCATTCACGATATCAGCTTACTGAATGTTTAGATACCGAGCTTTTACAAGCTTGTAATTGTATAATCTTTTGCTTGGCTGACAACAAGACTTTGACTATGTATATTTACAAGAAAACAAGAAATATGGCATAATTTTCCTAAAACTTTATCATGGTGCTAATCTTTTAGCAAAAAATTGAATTTCAAAAATGCCACATGCATTTTAACTCTTGTTTCAGTCAGTAATGACAAAGGTGACCTATCAAAAAAGATAGAGGGGAAAAGGAACATTGTTAACCATGTAGTAACCTCAATCCTTCATGATCATGATGAGCTTACTTTTTACATAGGTCAATATCATTTCATTTGTAAATTTATTCAAAGAAATATTACTTTTTATCACTATCAGAGAATTGGGGTGCCTTGGAAGATTTTAAGTTATGAAGTTCTGTAAGGATCTCACTACCAGTATCTTCCAGTATCTCTTTTCCTAAACTTTCTCTTGCCAGGTTGATCAACAGGAAATGCTTCTGATCATCAATTTCTGAGCCCAAATTCACATACCAAAGAATAAAGAATGAAGGGGTTTTTCCCTCCTCATCCACAAATATTTCTTCAAAACAATTTTCAGAGATTCCAGAAACAAAGTAAACCTTTTTGTCTATTCTAGTCTAAAGAACAATCTGTAGGCAAGATAATCCAACCTGTTGGATCATTTACTTTAGGAAAGATATATATAATTACTGTAACAAATACTTAAAAAAGATTCTTGCTGAATCATGCCCTGTTCACTACCCTGATCACTAACTGGATAATAGTTGAAGCTTTTCATGTGATCAACATTTGGAACAGTTATGGGTTCAAGTTTAAGGTCCTCATTTTAATAAATACTCAAACAAATGCATTCATTATTTCATTCATCAGATACCAATTGAGATACAAGTATTTGTGTCAAACACCACTTAAGTTGTAGGAAGAGCAGAACCAAGAAACCAACTCCTTGCCTTTGTGGTGCTACCATTCCTGGTGGGGCTTAGAGAGAAAAAGAGTGAGGGGACTCTGAAGTGACTGGTATTCGGGGATGTTGCCATTTTACATGTGGTGGTCAGAGATGTTTTCTTTGATAAAAATGATTGCTTTAGTCTGGGATGTTATAACCAAAATACCATACACTGGGTGACTTAAACAACAAATACTTATTCCTCACAGTTCTGGATGCTAGAAATCCAAGAGCAAGGCTGATTCAGCATCCAGTGTGGAGCCTCTTCATGGTTCACAGAGAACTGTCTTCTCCTTGTGTCCTCACATGAAGTAGGGGGTCAAGAGAACTCTCTGGGTCTCTTTTATAAGGGTACTAACCCCATTCATGAGTGTTCCATCCTTATGACCTAATAACCTCCCCAAGTCCCTCTCCTAACACCATCACCTTAGGGATTAGGGTTTCCAAATATGAATTTTGGGGGGGCACAAATATCCATGTTTTTTTGCAAGAATGGAATAAACATTTATTAACTGCCTATGAGATTTAATTCCAGGAACCATGGTAGGTGCTTGACATATATTTCTCAATCAATTTTCTCAACAGTCGTGTAAGATAACTATTCATGTCTTCATTTAATGAGGAAAAAATATGTCTCAGAGATGGTAGGCAATGTGGCACAACTAATGACTGACAGCCATGATTTAGATGCAAAATTGTGGGACTCCAATGTCTATCTTCATCATGCTTTTTCCCTCTAATGACAAAAGAAGAACCCATTATAATGACCATAAGCAAACATGCATCATAGTGCTTCCACTACTGCCCCTCCTGTTAGTTTTCCACAGAGCAGACTAAGTGATTTTTATAAAGCATTACACATCACTTACCTGTTCACTATATTCCAACCCCTTTCTACATGATGTAGAATAAAACCTCAGCTCTTCACTACAGCCTTCAGACCCTATTATTCTGGCCCCTGTAGTCACCTCTTCTCGTGCTCTCAATTTCCATCTTGCCACACTGGGCTTCTTGCTTCTCATGGAGGGTAGAAAGGTAGCCTTTCCTGTCTCCAGAATGCATTACTTTCTGAAACACCTACCCCTCTGCTTCTGCATGACTCATTCTCTTGCTTCATTTGGATTTCTATTCAAATGCCATCTTCTCAGAAAGGTCTTCCCAAAGACTCTATCTAAAATAGCTGTAGTACATTTACACAATGGAATACTATGCAGCAGAAAGAAAGAAGAAGTTCCTACCATTGCTGACAGCATGGATGGAACAGGAGAGCATTATTCTAAGTGAAGTAAACCAGGCAGTGAAAGACAAATACCATATGATCTCACCTATAAGTGGAACCTAATCAACAAAACAAACAAGCAAGCAAAATATAACCAGAAACATTGAAATAAAGAACAAACTGACAGTAACCAGAGGGGAGGGGAGAGGGAGATAACAGGAAAAAGAAAGGAAAGGGTCTTCAAGGAACATGTATAAAGGACTCAGGGACAAAGCCAAAAGGGGGTTGGATTGAGGGTGGGAGGTGGGGGCAGATGGTGCTGGAGAAAGTGGTGTTGGGAAAATGGAAACAATTAGATTCAAACAGCAATAAAAAATTATAAAAAAGAAAAAGAAAATAGCATCAGCCTTTGCATCTGTAACACCTTCCTCTGTTATTGTTCTCTTCATGGCACTTGTCATCATCTGCTAAATTATATATTTATTTTTTCATTTGCTTATCTTTTGTCTCATCCAAAAGCATAAGCCCCATGAGGGAAGGACCTTTTTTCTCTCCTTCACAGCTGTCATCCAGACCCAAGAGTAATAAACAACTGAATGGTAGATGGAGGAAGGAATATATGTCCTAACCAAGGAAATGTAGGAATGATCTTCTGGACTTATATCTTTACTTTAAAGTTGTTTATGGTTTTCTTCCAGGGCTGTTGCTAATTCTTTTACATGTTGCCTAGTTCTTTGGGCTTTAGGAAAAAGCTGGCATGTGCTTTGTGTTTTCTGTCTTTCTTGGCACTGTCAGTGCCCACAAAGGCCACATCTGTGTTTCAAACTTCTACTGAAGCATCACTCTAGCATTCTTTTTCAAGTTCTTCCTGTACTCACAGAGACTTGCTATTTTTTTAATCAAAGGGGGGCCATTTTTTGTTTTCTTTCAGTACTATATTATATTTAGATTTTAAGTGGCACTTATTTCACAATTAACATCTTTAAAAAAACAAATAGTAATCACTCTCAGATTAATTACTCACTCTTAGAGTTTTTCAGAATGACACACAAGACCTGAGGAAGCCCAGAGAATGATCACTTTGTCTTTAAATTGTACACTGGATAAATAAACAGTTGGGAACAAGAGCTCAGAAAACAACCCAGGAAAGGTTTCTTAACCTCAAGCAATTGACATCTGTGCTGGATAGTTCCTTGTTGTGGAAGCTTTTCTGTGCATTGTACAATGCTCAGCAGCACCCCTGACATCTACCCACTAGATGCCAGTAGTAACTTCCCCTGAGTTGTGACAATTAAAAATGTGGTCAAATGTCCCTGGGGAGGGTGGGGGAGAAACCACTGGCCTAAAAGTTTAAATTCCTACTCACCACTTACTAGCTGAATGATTTCAGACAAGATGACCTCACTGTGCCTCAGTTCCTCATTTCTGACATTGAACAATAATAATCCTTTCTTATGTAGTTAGTGTAAAAAATTAATGAATAATACATGCAAAGTGCTTAAAACAGTTTCTTGCTCATCATAAACACTCAGTAAATTAGCAATTCTTTGGACAGAATCCAAAATATAATGGAAGGCTGACTGGTCTTGTCTAATGAAGAAGTGACTCTCAGGTTGTAGATTTGTGTACAGAGTATATTATTACACAAAGAAACTGAATAAGTATTAAGTAAAAGAATCATATGATTCTATAAAAATAATCATAATAGGTGATATATTTTTGACTGTTGATTAGTTATCAAGTACTATGCTAAAAACATTACATGTGTTTTCTCATTTTTGTCCTGAAAACAAAGTAGTCCCATTTTACATTGGCAGGATTTGGGGTTTTAGATCAAACCACTTGTCCCAGCTCACCTAGATTGAATGTGGCAGAGCAAAACCTTGAACCCAAATCTGTCTGATGCCAGAGCTTATGCTCTTATATGTTATTTTCTATCACTTAAAGTAAGCGAAATCAGATTTTCAGAAATGGAATCCAAGATGGAAAGAAATTAGTGACTTTTTTGAGTTCCATAGCTCGTCAGAGGGCCAGAAGTCAATGGTTATATTCCAGTGATTTATCACCTTTGTCATACTATTTTTTCATAGTTTTGTTTCTAAGTGTTCACATCTCAATCAATGTGCCAGGGTCCTGTCTTCTAATATGCCACCTAATGTCTTTCCTTTCTAGAAAGTATTATAATTGTAGGGCCATAGACTCTAGTGTTCTGCTCATATTCAGACAATGCCAACAGGCAGAGAGCCCTGTGATTTCTCTCTAGTCATTCACGGCATAAGGACAAAATTAACTGTCCCCTCTCTTATGCAGTTAGTTAATGTGTCCAAAGGTTTCCTAAAGGAGGTACTTCTGTGGAACTTGCACAAAAAATAACAACAAAAAGTTATCTCAATTCCCAATCCACTTTTGATCCATTTGAAGGGAACCTGTTAAACTTAAGGATTCAAAGTGGGAAAGAACTGCAAATTACTGCAGTAAGCATTTTACTTGCTACTTTTGTACAATTAGCCATAACAAGCTATTCAAGGCAAGAATCATTCAGCACATACTAGATAATGCTGCATTTGTACTTTATTTTTTTAATTAATTAATTTTTTCACTGTTTTCAAGTATAGTTATCTCCATTTTCTCCCCACCACTCTCCCTACCCCACCTACCCCTGTCTCTCACCCTTGTGTTCACATATATCTATGCATTGGAAATCTGCTGGGCAATAATAAAATTGCTTCTCAGCCTTTTGACTAAGATCACATGTAAAAATCACTAGTCAGATTTTTGAATGCTTGCTATCAAATTTCTGGAGCTCACCAATGTGTCCTAGTATAACATGAATTCCCACTAGAAAACCAAGAAATAATATTTTGCACAATCTGGATTCAAGAGATCTATGCTATTGTAGAAAATACTCATGGGGATATTGCCTCTAGATCACATATGAAAGGGTAAAGCAGGAACTCAACTCTGGCAAATTCTGCTATTTACCATTCTAATATCCTTTCTTTCTTACTAACAGAATCCCAATTTTGATCAGGTTTGTAGTGTTTCCAGCTAAAATAAGGTGACACTGTTCTGCTGTGTCATAAGCTAAGGGGTTCTGGAAGGCTTTTGATAATCTGAATTAGGCAATGTTAATACTCCTTTCCTTCCTTCTCCTCTTTCTTTTTGCCTGAAATACAGAAACAATGATGGGAGCAACAGCAGTTATGATGTGTCCATGAAGACCAAACCAGGCACTGAGAATGTGCGTATAAGAAGGTAGCAGGAGACTAATATGAAGGTCAACAAATTTTACCTGCTGACCATGTTTATACAGGCTACAAGAAAAGTGGTTTCTACATTTTAAATGGTTGGGAGGAAATCAAAAGAAGAATAACATTTTATGATACAGAAAAATATATGCAAATTCAAATTTCATTGTCCATCAATAAAGTTTTAATGGTGGACAGCCATGCTCATTCATTTACAATGTCTATGGCTGCTATTTACTTTTTCATTATTACTTGCCTATTGTCTATGGCTGCTTTCACATTACAAGGGCAGAGCTGAGTGGCTATAACAGTCTATATGACCCTCAAAACCTAAAATAATCTCTGGCCTTTTATGCAGTTTTCCAATGCCTGCTTGAATAACATCTTGACCACTTAATTTCATACTTTTTATTGTGTGAGAAAAATAAGTCCTTTATTAAACAAACCACTATTTTTTCAGATATTATGGCACTCACAGCCAAAGGCAATCTAAATGGTTCATAGACAAATGAGACTTGATGAACTGGAAGAACCAAGGATAGGTAATGAGGACAAGTGGCTGGAGAACATTCTGCAAATGTCAGGGATCTTAATGTATTTTCCTATAATTTCCCAAGAACTTTAAATCTTTTATTAGAATAGGCTATGGCTATAAGACTAAAGAGGTAGGAAGAACTTTAAAGGTAAAAATGTTGAAGGAAGATAAATTTCTACTGAACTAGGTAACTAAAAGGATGTACAGAGACATGGAGAAGGAGATTGGTACATTGACATAATACATTTATTATCTCACATTTCCTGCAGTTCAGGAACATAGGCATAGTTTAGCTGGGGCCTTTCCTTCAGGGCCTTGCCCAGGCTGAAATCAAGGGGGCAGGAACTGCAGTTATCTCAAGGCTTGTCAGGAAAAGGATCCACTCGCAAGCTCACTTGCACGTTTATTGTCAGGAATCAGTTCACTTCTTTGCAGGCTGTTGGACTGAGAGCCTGAGCTCTTTACTGGCTATTCACCTGAGGCCACCTCACAAGCAGGCAAGTGAGAGGATAAGAGAGAAATGGAAACAGGAGGGAAGTCACAGTCTTTTATAACCCTATACAGAAGTGACATCCCAGCACATTTTTTCTGTATTTTATTCATTACAAATGAGTCACTAATGCAGCCCCCTTTCAAGGTGAGGGAATTAGCAAAGGTGTGAATAACAGGAGGGGAATCATTGGAAGCCCTGTCAGAAGCTGCTCACAGTACTCAACAAAGTTAATATTCAGAACATTCATGGACTTTTTTTCACTTGGATTACTTTTGCTGTGGTCTTATGAAAAGCCAAGGAAGTGGACCCAGGACCACAGTGGGATACACTGTGATGGCGCTCCCAGTGTTTATGCCCTCAACAGAAGGTGGTGCCTGCTCCTAGCTCCTCCAGCATATATGGAACCCACCTTTACCCACCCTGTCCATACCTTTAGAGTTCCCAATTTTAGCCAAAAAACAGAAAAATCTATCCCTATAATCTAGACAATTTTGGAAAGTTTCTCCCTCTAGACCACTTATGTTTTATCTTAAAAGCATGTGTTGGTTTTCCCACAATCTAAATTCATAAATGCAAACTGACCTTCTCCTCAGTACCTACTGCCAATAAAAACAAACCTAGAATCCTTAGCTTACATTTTCTGTCCCAGTCTTGACTATGGTCTTTCCACTCTCCCTTGCTTTCCTCCTTAGCTTTCCTCCTCCAAAAGAGGGCTCCCTCACTTCATATTCCCTCCTCCCAGTGGGAAGGAAGCACTTTCTGAAACAAGGAAGTCTTTGCTTCAGAAACCTAAGTCTGCTCAAGTGGCCACTTCTGACCAAATAGGCTTCAAGTTGGTACCAAAGTGTCTAGGATTTAGACTTTTTAAAATGTGAAACGCTGCTTTGATCTTGACAAACAGCCCGCATTTGAATGCCTCCTACATCTTCTTCAGCTTCTCTTTACTGAGCCACACCAAAGAGTTCATCAGACTCCTGAAATGAGCCCCAGGGAGTTAGAAACATGGAATCATGCCCTGACTGCCTATTTTGCTAATTTAATGACACTCAGCTTCCAAAGAGCTGACACTTGAGGGTCTTTTTAACGTCTAGAATGTTAAATGGATTGTGGGGGCGGGGGAGGCTCTTTCATTGGTTGATAAAGGAACAGAAGAAGGACATGTACAATATTTTAGTTTCTTCTTTTGGCCAGATCCATTTCTGATGTAAAAACAGAGTAAATCAATAGGTTTGAGCAAAAAATCTGCTCAAATTTATACATACTTAATAGTCACACTCAATTGTTCACAGAACTTTATCTTAATTCACATTTTTCTTTCTCTCTCCCTTTTTTTAATGTAACTTATTCTTCCTGGCCACCCAGAAGTGAGTCAAATGAGGCAGCCATCAATAGGTCAACTTGCATAAGGATGCTATGGCCCCCAGAAAAAAAATAGGATAAAGAGTTTGAGAACTAAGATTAAGACATGAAATGGGAACAAAACTGTAGAGATAACTTTTACTTCCAAATCTCTATAGGAAATGTCCCCAGGAAGCCAAGGGAATTTGTTCCTAAGTAGGAAGGACATTAAGGGAAGATACCCATGCTCAGGGACAGGTTTATGACCATCTGGGAGAAAGGCTTTTAATATGACTGTAGAAGGGACTAGCCTTCTGTTTTCTTCCTCAAGGAAGGGATCTGTTTAGAAAATGTACTCATAAAATAAACAAACAAATAAATGAGAGCCTGAATATACAATGGATAATGACCGAACCTTTTATACAAATAAAACTTTGACCCGTAACTGGCAGTAGCTGGCCCAGGAAACCAACCACCTATCTACACTAAACAGTATGGAAAGCCATCTTGCAATCAGGCAGATGTGCAGGCAGCCAGATTGCTATCTCTAGTGACAATCCACAAAGCTAAACAATAGCTCTCCTATAATCAGCCCCAAAATGTCCAGGATTTAACTAAAAAATCCCTGATTTTTTACCTCATTTCCAAGCAAATAAAGCCAAACATGAACCCCTAGCCAATGCCACAAGACACCCCACTTCTAGTTAGCCACCTCTATCTTCCCCAGGTCAATAGCCTGAGTTCCGGGCACATCTGTAGCCTTTCTTTTTTTTCCTCTGTGAAGCTCTCCCACTCTTCTGTCTGCCTTTGAGAATGGCAAAATGCAAGTAACAGTGGCTGACTGTCTGTAACAAGCTCTAAATAAATTGCCTTTATTTTTCTCATACAGTTGGTCTCTGTTTATTTTCATACAAACAACCTGAAAGGACTAAAGTTTATATGGGGAACCTAATAAAAAGATCTCTTGCAAGAGTGCAAGAGAACCTCACTCTTGCAAAATCAACTCCTGGATGGGACCTCCAGTGTAAAACAGTCACTCTCACTGTAATTGTGTGTAACTCATGTCTTTGCCTGAGGCAGCCTCAGAAGGAACCAAAATTAATTCAGCTTCATGAGTACAAGCACTGGTTCATCACCTTGAATTAGTCCCTGGATCATAGTGTGTCTTTGGCAAAGTCAAACTCCCTAGCACCACTTATAACAATACCTTTTGAGTTTTTTTATCATTAACTTACACAGTGTGTATACTTTATTTCTCATTGCTTTTGTGTGTTTCTTTATTATTGTATTTTTATACACTTATTTTCCCTCCTAATTAAGGACCCTATTAATCTTAGTCTAAAATCAGCATCACTACCCAATACTTTCAAGGGTAATTTGCACACCCAGACTTTTTTAATTTAAATTATTTTATTGTTGTTCAATTACAGTTGTACAACTTCCCACCCCAGCCAAATCCACCTCCCTCCTTAGCTTCCACCTTCTCCCTTGGTTTTGTCCATGTGTACATTATAGTAGTTCCTGAAAACCCTTCTCCCCACTGTCCCCTCCCCACTTCCCTCAGGCTATTGTTAGATTGTTCTCAGTTTCATGGTCTCTGGGTATATTTTGTTTGCTTTTTCCCTTTTGTTGATTATGTTCCAGTTAAAGGTAAGATTATATGGTATTTGTCCCTCACCACCTGGCTTATTTTACTTAGCATAATGCTTTCCAGTTCCATTCATGCTGTCGCAAAGGGTAGGAGCTCCTTCTTTCTTTCTGCTGCATAGAATCCCATTGTGTAAATGTACCATTTTTTGATCCACTCATTTGCTGATAGGCACTTAGGTTGCTTCTAGAACTTGGCTATTGTAAATTGTGCTGCTATAAACATTGGGGTGCACAGGTTTTCTGGATTGGTGTTTCAGGGCTCTTAGGGTATAATCCCATCAGCAGAATTGCCAGGTCAAAAGGCAGCTCCATTTTTAGTTTTATGAGGAAATTCCATAATGTTTTCAAAAGTGACTGTACCAGTCTGCATTCAAACCAACAGTGCACTAGGGTTCCATTTTCTCCACATTCTCTCCAACACTTGTTTTCTGATTTGTTCATGTTGGTCATTCTGACTGATGTGAGGTGGTATCTCATTGTGGTTTTAATTTGCATCTCTCTGATGGCTGATGATGCTGAGCATCTTCTCAGGTGTCTCTGGATCCTCTGTATGTCCTCCTTGGAGAAGTATCTGTTCAAGTCCTTTGCCCATTTTTTAATTGGGTGTTTTGTCTTCCTGGAGTGGAGTCATGTATATGTTTTGGAAATCAAGCCCTTGTCCAAGGTGTCATTGGCAAATATGTTTTCCCATACAGTTGGCTCTCTTTTCATTTTAATGCTGTTTTATTTAGCCATGCAGAAGCTTTTTGTTTTGATTAGGTCCCATTTGTTTATTCTTTCTTCTATGTCCCTTGCTTTAGGGGACATATCTGTGAAGATGTTGCTGTATGGAATATCTGACATTTTCCTGCCAATGTTTTCCTCTATGACTTTTATGGTGATACAACCTATATTTAAGTCTTTTATCCACCTTGAATTTATTTTTGTGTATAGTGTCATTTGGTGCCTGAGTTTCATTTTTTTGCACATAGCTCTCCAAATATCCCAACACCATTTCTTGAACAGGCTATTTTTGCTCCATTTTATGCTTTTTCCCCCATGTCAAATGTTAATTGACTGTAGAGACTTGTTTCTGGGTTTTCTGTTCTGTTCTGGTTTGTATGTATGTATGTATGTTGTATGTTGTATGTATGTATGTGCTAGTTTTTATGCCAGTACCAGGCTATTTTGTGGCCTTGGAATATAGTTTGATATCAGGTATTGTGATCCCTCCCATTTTGTTATTCTTTCTCAAAATTGAAGCAGCTATTCAGGGCTGTTTATGGTTCCACATACATTTCTGAAATGTTCATTCTATATCTGTGAAATATGTCATAGGTACTTTAGTAGGGATTGCACTGAATCTATAAATCACTTTGAGTAGCATGGACATTCTGATGATGTTAATTCTTCCAATCCATGAACATGGTACATGCTCCCATTTGTTTGTGTCTTACTTAATTTCTTTCATCAGTGTTGTATAGTTTTCTGAGTACAGCTCTTCTATCTTCTTGGTTATGTTTATTCCTAGGTAGTTTATTTTTTTGTTGTTGCTGTATCAAATAGTTTTTTTTCCTGATTTTTGTTTCTGATGTTTCATTGTTGATGTACAAAAATGCCTTTGATATCTGAGTATTGACTTTCTATCCCACTGTTTTGTCAAATTTATATATTAGGTCGAGTAGTTTCTTGATGTAGCCTATAGGATTTTCTATGTACATATCATGTCATTTGCAAACAGTGACAGTTTTGTTTCTTCCTTTCCAATTTGGATGCTTTTTAATTCTTTTTGTTGTCTGATTGCTGTGGCTAGAATTTCCAGTACTATATTGAATAGGAGTGGTGAAACCGGACATCTTATCCTTGTTTCTGATCTTAGCAGGAAAGCTCTAAGATTTTGTCCATCGTGTATGATGTAGGCTGTAGGTCTCCGATATGTGGCCTTTATTATGTTGAAGAATGCTCCCTCTATCCCCACTTTGCTGAGTGTTTTTGTCATAAATGGATGCCATACCTTATGAAATGGTATTTCCCCATCTATTGATATGATCATCTGATTTTTGTTTTTTGTTTTGTTTATGTGGTATATTATGTTTATTGATTTGTGAATATTGTACCATCCTTGCATACCTGGGATGAATCCCACATGGTCATGGTGTATGATCTTTTTAACATATTGCTGAATGCCATTTGCCAATATTTTGTTGAGGATTTTAGCATTTATGTTCATCAGCAATATTGGCCTTAAGTTTTCTTTCTTTGTTATGTCTTTATCTGGTTTTGGGATGGTGTTGGCATCATAAAAAGAGTTTGGGAGTCTTCCATTTTCTTGTATTTTTTTGAAAGAATCTGTGGAGGGTGGGGGTTATCTCTCCCTTAAATGCTTTGAAAAATGCTCCTGTAAAACCATCTGGTCCACAGACAGTTTTGTGTGTTGGCAGTTTTTTAATTACTGTTTTTAATTTTTTTTATTAATATATTTTATTGATTGCATTATTACAGTTGTCCCATT
This sequence comes from Trachops cirrhosus, assembly GCA_028533065.1. Taxonomy (NCBI): domain Eukaryota; kingdom Metazoa; phylum Chordata; class Mammalia; order Chiroptera; family Phyllostomidae; genus Trachops; species Trachops cirrhosus. The sequence goes on along the minus strand of CM052548.1, from coordinate 49,008,894 downwards.
ACCCCCCTTCACCCCTCCACCCTGCACACCCTCTCCCACCCATTCCCCCCCTTTAGTTCATGTCCATGTGTCATAAGTTCTTTAGCTTCTATATTTCCCCTACTATTCTTGCCCTCCCCCTGTCTATTTTCTATCTACCATCTATGCTACTTATTCTCCGTACCTTTTCCCCCTCTCTCCTCCTCCCACTCCACTGTTGCTAACCCGCCATGTGATCTCCATTTCTGTGGTTCTGTTCCTGTTCTAGTTGATTGCTTAGTTTGTTTTTGTTTTTGTTTTAGGTGCGGTTGCTAATAATTGTGAGTTTGCTGTCATTTTACTATACATGTTTTTTACCTTCTTTTTCTTAGATAAGTCCCTTTAACATTTCATAAAATAAGGGCTTGGTGAAGATAAACTCCTTTAACTTGACCTTATCTGAGAAGCACTTGATCTGCCCTTCCATTCTAAATGAAAGCTTTGCTGGATAGAGCAATCTGGGATGTAGGTCCTTGCCTTTCATGACTTGGAATACTTCTTTCAAGCCCTTTCTTGCCTGCAAGGTCTCTTTTGAGAAATCAGCTGACAGACTGATGGGAACTCTTTGGTAGGTTACTGTCTCCTTATCTCTTGCTGCTTCTAGGATTCTCTCCTTGATTTTTACCTTGGCTAATGTAATTATGATTTGCCTTGATGTGTTCCTCCTTGGGTCCAACTCCTTTGGGACTCTCTGAGCTTCCTGGAAGCTATTTCCTGGAATTCTATTTCCTTTGCCAGATTAGGGAAGTTCTCCTTTATTATTTGTTCAAATGTCTTTTCAACTTGTTGTTTTTCCTCTTCTCCTTCTGGTACCCCTATAATTCGGATGTTGGAACATTTAAAGATGTCCTGGAGGTTCCTAAGCCTCTCATTTTTTTGAATTCTTATTTCTTCATTCTTTTCTGATTGTATGCTTTTTTCTTCCTTCTGGTCCACTCCATTGATGTGAGACCCATCTTTCATTCCATCACTATTCGTTCCCTGTGCATTTTTCTTCATTTTGCCTATTGTAGCCTTCATTTTTTTCATCTAGTTTGTGACCAAAATCAACCAATTCTGTGAGCATCCTGATCACCAGTGCTCTGTTCTGTGCATCTGATAGGTTGGCTATTTCTTGGTTGCTTAAAAGAATGGGTTCTGGGGCTTTCAATTGTTCTTCTGTTTGAGCCATCTCTTCTTCTTTTTGGTCTGTTCACACCAGTTACGTATGAGGGGCAGAGCCTTAAGTGTTCAGCAGTGGGGAGCATACCAGTTGCTGGGTTGTGATGCTGTATGTGGGGGCGGGGTCTGAGAGGAAACAATGGCACTTGCTCTGCTCTCTGTCAGACCTCAGTCCCTTCAGCCACTTCCCACATCAAACTGGGCCCCTCTGGTGCCAAATCCCACGTGTGCGGGCTTGTGCACCCCATGGGACTTTCCAACAACCCCTCCTGTGAGGCTGGGAGTCTCTCCCTGGACGTCAACCCCCACAGGTGTTTTCAATCAGTGTCCCGAGGCTCTATTTCCCAGTGCTGGGATTCTGGGCTGTGCACAGTGCCTTACTTTGCAATCGCTGCCTTGCAATTGCAAGGGTCTGCCAGCTGCCAACCCTAGGCTGGGGTCTGCCCACTGCGGTCTTGCGTGCCCCGGTTGCCTTACACACCCAGTCCCTATGCTCCCTGCTCTCTGCTCCTTGACCCACGCCAGGCTGCCTGACTCCGCCCCTCCTACCAGTCTGGATGAACGTGTCTATTTTAACTCCTTGGGTGTCCAACTTCCATACAGTTCAATTTTCTGTCAGTTCTGGTTGTTATTCTGTTTCTAAATTGTTCTTGTCCCTATCTTGGTTGTGCGAGGGGACACAGTGTGTCTACCTATGCCTCCATCTTGGCCAGAAGTCCTAATTACTATTTCAATTTCATGTGCTATTATTGGTCTGCTCAGGCTTTTTGCTTCTTCTTTATTGAGTTTTGCTACATTATATTTTTCTAGAAATTTGTCCATTTCACCTAGATTTTCAAAAATCTTAGCATATAGCTCTTCATCATAATTTCTTACAATCCTTTGTATTTCTGTGGTATCAGTTGTAATCTCTCCTCTTTCATTTCTGATGGTGTTTATTTGGGTCCTCTCTCTTTTTTTCTTGATGAGCCCACTTAAAGACTTGGTGATTTTTTTTATCTTTTCCAAGAACCAGCACCTGGATTTATTGATCCTTAGAAATATGCTTTTAGTCTCTACGTTGTTTAACTCTGCTCTAATCTTACTTATTTCGTTTCTTCTACTGGCTCTGGGTTGTCCTTGTGGTTGTTCCTCAAGTTCTTCTAGGTTTAGGGTTAGGTTGTTTATTTGAAATTTTTCTATGTTTTTTAGGTAGGCCTGTATCACTATGAACTTCCCTTTCAGGACTGCCTTCTCTGTGTCCCATAAGTTTTGGATTGTTGTGAATTCATTTTCATATTTTTCCCACAAACTTTCTGATTTATTCCCTAATCCCATTCTTCATTGATTCATTGTTTAATAGCATGCCAATCAATCTCCATGATTTTGAGTGTTTTGGGGTTTTTTCTTTTCAAGTTGGTTTCTAGTTTCAGTTCCTTATGATCAGAGAAAACACTTGATATTATTTCAATTTTCTTGAATTTGTTGAGGCTTATTTTGTGTCCTATCATGTGGTCTATCTTTGAAAATGTTCCATGTGCATTTGAAAAGAATGTATATTTTGCCTCTTTCAGATGAAAGACTCTATATATATCAGTTAAGATCATCCCATCTAGGGCATTGTTCAATGCCATAATACCTTTGTTGATATTTTGTTTGGAAGATCTGTCCATTTTTGACAATGGGGTGTTAAAATCCCCTACTATAATTGTGTTGCTGTCAATATCTTTCTTGAAGTCCTCCAAGATTTTCTTTATGTATTTGGGTGCTGCTATGTTGGGTGCACATATATTTAAAATGTTTATGTCTTCTTGATGGATTCTTCC
>CM052548.1:48967719-49005410 GCA_028533065.1 Trachops cirrhosus | reverse complement strand
TTGGGAAGCTCCTAATTTGGCCTTCCATTTTAATTGAGAGCCTTGCTGGATAAAGTCATCTTGGTTGTAGGCCTCTGGTTTTCATTACTTGGAATATTTCTTGCCATTCCCTTCTGGCTCGGAGCATTTCTATTGCTAGTCTTATGCAGGCTCCCTTGTATGTTACTTCCTGTTTCTCCCTTGCTGCCTTTAAGATTCTCTCTTTGTCTTGGAATTTTGCCATTTTAATTATGATGTGCCTTGAAGTGGGCCTCTTTGGGTTCCTCTTGATTGGGACTCTCTGTGTTTCCTGGATTTGTGTGAGTTTTTCTCTCATCAAATTAGGGAAGTTTTCCATCATTACTTTTTCAAATAGGTTTTCTATCCCTTGCTCTTCTTCTTCTCCTTCTGGTATCCTTATTATAGAGATATTATTACATTTCATGTTGTTCTGCATTTCTCTTAACCCCTCTTCATTCTTTCTGAGCCTCTTTCCCTTGTTTCACTCATTCTGGGTGTTTTTTTCTACCTTGTCATCCAGCTTGCTGATTCAATCCTCTGCTTCATCTGGCCTGCCTTTGATTCCTTCTACTGTGTTCCTCAGTTCAGAAATTGTATTCTTCATTTCCTCTTGGCCCTTGTTAATAGTTTCTATTTCCTTTTTCATGTTCATATAGTTTGCAATGAGTTCATTGTAGTTTCCCGGTAGTTTCTGGTAATTCGCTGTGAGCTCATTAAGCTTCCTGATAACCATTGCTTTGTACTCAATATCTGATACTTGACTTGCCTCTATTTCATTTAGCATTCTTTTTGAGGCTTCCTGCTTTCCTTTCATTTGGGGATTGTTTCTTTGTCTTCCCATTGTTTTTGAGATTCTTGTTAGCCTCTGCTTCTTCAATTGATCTCTTCTGACTCCCTGGGTTTATATTGTGAACTTCTATGCTAGGATACCTGTAGTGAGATTCAGTGGTGAAATCTCCTTGATCTTTCATCTCACTGGTCTTGGGCTGTCATTTATGTTGTCTCTGTGTATGTCTTTGGTTTTGATTGCTGTTGGGTCTTTCTTTGTTGGGTCCTTCCTGCCAGCTGGTTAACTGGGGGTTACTCTATCCACCACCTCTTGTATTTTGTTGTGCTGGTGTGGGCAGATTGTGTCGAAGCTGGTTGTTCCATTTGTATAAGGTTTTGAGGATTCTCTCTTTCTCTTGTTCAGTTTTTTATTCTGAGTAATTTCTCCACTATTTAGTTGTATTTCCAGATAGGTCCTGGGTTGAATTAGTGCGGCTTCTACTCCCTCCTTCACCTTCTTCTGTTGTTATCTGTTGGTGGTCCTTTTTTGTTGGGTTTCCTCTTCCAGCGGGTATCCTGGTGTTCACATCTTCCACCTACTCTTTTGTATGATCGGTTGGAGGGGGAAGGCAAAATTGTTTAAGACAGCAAGTGTGTATTCTATTGCATTTACAGTAGCAGCTGGTAGAGAAGAAATAGGAGACTTTTGGATATGTATAGTGTGAATCATGATACTTCACCCAACTAGCCACTTTTTAGAAAGGGTAGAAAGAAGATAAGACTGTTGGTGGTGGGTGAAGGATTGTGAGTTGGATCTAGAAAGCAGCGAGCTTGTGGGAGATAAGATTCTGAGGTAAAGTAATTGTAAAGGATAGAAAATAGGTGTAGTATGTGAGAATAGAGTTAATCATAACAGTAATAGTGTTCAGGAACCTGTGAAATGGGTTAAGATCTGGGAGGGGTGTTGTGCAGTATTTACAATTGTATGGAACAGCTATTGTTTACAATAATAATGGGGCAAAATCATACAACAGAACCTATGTGATCTGGATAACCAGAATAGGAAGTATAGGGCCTAGAGTAGTGTGCTAATGGAACACAAGTGAAGTAAGTGAAAGAAAGTAAATTAACAATACACTATGAAAGAGAGAACCAAGGGAAACCAGTCAAACAATGCAATTTAACCTGACAAATGAAGAAGACTAATCAGAAAGAAGAGGAATACAAAAATACTAATAAAATAAAAGATGTAAGAATAATGAAAAAATAATAATACAAATATGCAATAACTTGCAAGTTCTCTTTAGTAGCAAAGTTAAGTTTGTCTCACTGTGTCAGCTGTTGGGATGCCCCCTCTTTGGGTCCAACTGTGGTCTTTTCACAGTTCCAGGTTTTTTTGTCTCACTTGTGGGATTTACAAAAAAAAAAAAAAAGGAAGGAAGGAAGAAGAGATAAAAAGGGAAAGAAAGGAAGAGGAATAAAACAAGAAAGAAGGAAAGAGAGAAAGGAGTTAAAAGATTTTTAAAAATAATAAAAAAATAATGAATTACTTTAAAAAAAATAGCCTCCTGCTGTCTTCAAACTGACCAAGCCAGTTTTGCTGGTCTTCCTGGCTGCAGCAGGTTGAGGGGTGATTGATTTTGCCTTTTTTCCCTTCCTGATAGGCACTCAATCAGCCTCCAGCCCAGTTCCCCAGCAGCCTCTGGTCCTGTAGCTTACACAGGTGTGGGCTCAGGGCCTTCTGCAGAGCACACTCTCCCGGGGTTGTGGGTGTGCACACTTGGCCTGGCCACCTCTGGTCCCTCAGGTTTGGGCGAGCACTCTTCCCAGGCCTTTGGAATGTTTACCAGGCCTTAGGGGCCACCTCAGGAGCACCAAGTGTAGCTGAGTGGGGAGGAGGCCAGAGTGGCTGCTACAGGAGAGTTTGCCAAACAGCTGCCAAGTGTCTCTTTTTTCACTTTTTCTTTTTGAGAAATTACCCCTGCCCACACCTGCTTCTCTATACAGAGTCCTGGCCTCTCACACAGCCCAATTCTCTAACCACACCAGGGACTATCTGTGTCAGGGCCAGTCATGGCCCGACTCTCAACTCTCCCCAGCCAGTGTCCACAGATGCTGTGAGTGCTCACAGCCCCTGTGTGTTTACCATTTAATCTTTATTCCCCTCTCTGCAACTTCAAGCAACCAGGTCTCTCCCAGTGCTGCTCAAACCTTCTTTGGCAAGGGAGGGGGCCATTGACCCAGCTCTCTCCCAAGAACCCTGTGGCAGACCCAGCAAGCACCAGGGCTGGGGCTGCAGACACCCTGGTCCCTGCTTTGGTCCCAGGGACCTTATTGTCCTGAAGCACTCTTCTTACCATCTGGTTTTTCAATATCCTCTACAATTTTTGGTTTCCTATCTTTATATATGCTGGGGTACTATTGACTGTTCACTCTGTTCCTCAGAAGATGGGCTAGGTGTTTCACCCATGTACAGGCGGAAGTGGGATCTGCTCCCACCTACCTTGCTGCCATCTCTCTCTCTCTCTCTCTTTTTTAAGTAAGACTTTATTAATGCCTGAGGCCCAGCCCAGCAATTCTCCCAAAGAATTTAGTTGGTCTCCCAAGACCTTATTATCACAAATATTAACTGACTTGTAGAAAAAAAAATCTTGTCTTAACAAGGATTTGGAATTGATGACTCTTGCAAGTGTATAGAATTTTATTTGTTTTAAGAAAAGTGAGTCTAAATTGCTTGTCATGGTTGAGTCAAAGTATTGTTAATATGCATTAATTTCAGGCATATGCTGGTTTAGAGTTTTTAAAAAGAACTAAAAATACAACAGACAAAACCCTAAATCTTAGTGACTTTAGAGAATAGATGTTTATTTTGCTCACACCAAGCTTACTTCCAATCAGTGGGCAGATTGCATCTGAGCAGTGATTCAGGGACCCAGGCTCTTTCTATGTGTATCTCCATCATCTTCAACACCAGGTTCCTCAGGTTACCCTGTTTGTCTTTATAAAGCCAGAAGGAAAAGACCATGAAGGCAGGCCTAGAAATATGAACATGACTTCTAGATCTCAATCATGTGGTCACACCCAACCACAAGCAGGGCTGGAAAATTTGATCTAACTCTGGGCTCAGAGGGAAGAAAAAGTGGGTTTAGTTAAGAGCTAACCAGTTTCTGCTACATTTATCAGGGCAAAAAATTTTCCCTGCTATGAAGTCCTCCTTACAAACACCATTCCACTATCTTAAATACCTGGCTTAGTCTCTCAAAAACATGCAAAAATTAAGCTCTAAATTAGATTCTTCATACATGAAAGGATACTGTAAATCTCCTAATACCTTGGGCTTCTCAAACATGAAGGGCAGCTAATGGTGACAGCAGCAACAACAGAAAGTCTGCCAATTCTCCCTGTTTTTAAAAGAGACTGTGCTTTAATTTTATTGCTTCTAGAAGCATCACAGTTTTCATGAACCAGTGAACTAGTTAATTGGCTACAGTAATAACTTGGTCTTGAAAGGTGGCACTTAACCAAACAAATATTAAGAAACCATGATTCTGGAATATGAGCTTTCAAGGATGAAGGGTGTGCCATGGGTTGACACAATCCCATATGTGACAGTTAAGAACAAGGGAGGAAAGGACATTTTAAAAAGGGGAAAACTGGAAATGCTTAGATTTGTCTCACATTGGAAGGCATTAAAACCATAAGGTCCTATATAGCTGACATTTTGGCTACAGTTAAGATATATATAAAAAGATGGTTTCTTTGCTTGACATTCTGCATTTGCCCTTTTGTCCCACCTATAGGTATAACCTAAGCAAATCTGATGAAAAAAGTTATCAAGATTTTGGTTTGAGTGAAGATCTTGATTTACTTTGACTTATTTTCAGTCTAGCAAAATGATCCATGCCTTTTTATAGAACTAAGATGTCAAGATGCAAAGAAAGCTGCATCTTATCCACAGGCAGCCACAGCCTATCTCCCAGCCTTTTCCTTTAAGAACAGTCAAGCTTGGTTCCAAGATTTATCAGAATGGCATGTGCCAAGCCTCACGTCCAGTTCTATAGGAGTAAAAGTTGAGAACCATACTAAATTCAAAATTTCCCCCAGAGTTCACCAAAAATAAGGTCTATTTTCAGATGATTCATAGAAAAATAAGTCACAGAATAAAAGTAGTATGGCAATTTTTTAAATGAGAAAGTGAATATGACATACAAACCTGGCTGAAATATAACACCCTTTTTCAACTACAGTTAGCCACAGATCATCTCTCAATGCTCTGCTTGTTGTATTCTCTACCACAGCTCTCTGTTCCTCTGCCAGTGTCCAAATGTACACTATCCCTGGGTGTTCTTGCTGCACCATGTTCCTCATTCCAGGGCACAGACTGTGGAATTGCAAAATTACTAGGGTATGTATTTATAATATTTATGATACTTCAAAAACACATGCATATATTGTCCTTTTTCTACATTTATCTCATTATTCCCCATTTTGTGTTTCCAGTGCCTCTTTGACCTTCCATGAGCACTGGTAAATTGCATTTGATTCTAATTCAGCTCCTTTTCTAGTAGGTTAAGTATAGTAAAAGCAGCAAAGTAGCAAAGAAGGTCTCAGGGTGACATCAACAGCCTATAATGGCTTATTTTTACCTCTGAATTTTCAGATGATCTTGCCTGAAATTCTCCAATATGAGGTAATGATGCTAAAAGTATATAATATAATATTAAAAATTGATGTAGAAGCAACAGATGATGATGATGATGGTGACAGAAGTGTTTTGTGTGGATAAAAACCCAGCTCTAATGTGAAAGGTTGGTCAGGAACTAATAACCCAAGTGCTAAAATGAGTTTTGATTCAATGGTTCCATTAGTAAAAAGTATATGTTTTTAAGTTTACTTTAAAAAATTAAAAATATTGATATATTTGATAACATATTTAGAAACAAGGGACCTGCCTTCTGAATTAAGAAACCCATTCTAGCTGTAAGTCCATAGTGGCACAGGAAGCTTTCATTTGGAGTCACCAACCTTTTTAGGACTCCTTTTTTTTGCATTAGAACACTAGATGAAATGTTATGGAACTCTTGGAGCTGATGGGATCACCAGATGTGAGTTCATATTTACATAACCATGAGTACCACTGTTACAGAATGTGAAGAACTCATCTTTTTGTTTAAAAAATGTTTACTCCAAGTTTTTGTTTTATAAGGTGCCATTATGTAGAGTAATTATGGTCACAGTGAAATGCTCACTCAAGTGAGGGGAGTGAGAGAGTTGCAATTTAAGAAAGACCTGAAATCTGCACCAGGGGTGACAGAAAGTTGATTCTAGCATCTCTATTTCTTGCATGGACCAAAAACACTCCACACTAACCCAATCCCTAGTCCCTTGGACACTCTCTAGTCTTTGATTTTACATGTCTAATGCTACTTCCACTCATTTCTGCCAAATAACTCTGGAGAGTGTATAGAGCTATTTTGGTAAAGGCCCTTCACAATATCCTGGAATTGCCCACCATTTAGATATTTACTATGCCCAACATTGTCTGGGTGACCTTTCTGACCACTCTTCCTTCCTGAACTCCAAAGCACTACACCATAAAACCATGGGAACATACTATTGGAGCTCCCTACACATTCATGAAAAACTTTTATACCTCTCTTGTCTCACAAGTATGTTCCCTGCTGACATTGCTCATTTTTCACTCTTCAAAAATCATGGTTATGTAAATATGAACTCACATCTGGTGATCCCATCAGCTCCACACCCATCTCACCCATTGTAACCTTCTAGACTAGACTTAGACATTTAAAAGAACCTCAATTTCCTCTCTCCCTGGCCCTCCTATTTCTCAAGAAGAAGACTTGTGAACACTTCTTCTGAACATGCACACTTTCTACCTTTGTCCCTAATCCCATTCTCACACTGTCTCTGAGACTTGGTTTTATCATTCCTCCTAAACCACACCTCAAATTTCTCTTTCCTTGATACTGTAGGAGACCAGAATATGCCACCCCAAATATGCTTCTTTGGCATCGTCTTTTTTAATTCTATTTTATTGATTATGCTATTACAGTTGTCATGATTTTCCCTCTTTGTCCCCCTCTACCAAGCACCCCCTACTCCATCAGGCAGTACCCACAACATCGTTCATATCCATGGGTCATGCATATAGGTTCTTTGGCTATTCCATTTCCTATACTGTACTTTACATTCCCATGACTATTCTGTAACTAACCTTTGTACTTCTTAATCCTCTCACCTCTTCACCCATTCTTCCTCACCCACCTCCCATCTGGCAACCATCAAAATGTTCTCTGTATCCATGATTGTGTCTCTGTTATTCTTGTTTGCTTACTTTGTTTTTTAAATTCAGTTTTTAATAGATATGTATCTATTGCCATTTTATCATTCATAGTTTTTATCTTCTTTTTCTTAAGTCCACTTAACATTTCAGATAATAATGCTTTGATGATGATGAACTCCTCTAGTTTTTTCTTGTCAGGGAAGTCTTTATCTACTCCTCAGTTCTAAATGATATCTTTGCTGGGTAGAGCAATTTTGGCTGTAGGTCCCTGCTTTTCATGACTGAATAATTCTTGCCAATCCATTCTAGCAATGCCTGCCTGCAAAGTTTCTTTTGATAAATCAGTTGACAGTCTTATGGGAACTCCCCTGTAAATAACTAACTGCTTTTCTCTTGCTGCTTTTAAGATTCGCTCTTTGTGTTTGACCTTTGGCGTTTTCATTATGATGTGTCCTACAGTGGGCCTCTTTGGGTCCATCTTGTCTGGGACTCTCTGAGCTTCCTGGATTTGCATATCTATTTTCTTCACCAAATTAGGGAAGTTTTCTTTCACTATATTTTCAAATCAATTTCCAATTTCTTGCTCTTTCTCTTCTCCTTCTGAAATCCCTATGATGTGAATGTTGAAACACTTGAAGTTGTCCCACAGGCTGTTTACATTATCCTCATTTTTTCTTCTCATCATTCTGTTTGTTTTTTTCTTCCATATGTTCCCAATCATTAATTTAATTCTCAGCTTCATCCACTCTACTGTTGTTCCCCTGAAAATTTTCTTTATTTCAGTTAGTAATCCTTTGTTTCTGACTGGATCTTTTTTATGCTATTGAGGTGTTCACTAAGCTCCTTGAGAATTCTTACAACTAGTGTTTTGAACTTATCTATCAGATAAGCATCTGATAGATTGCTTATCTCCATTTTCTTTGGTTCTTTTTCTGGAGTTTTGATTTTTTTTCCCTTTGGGCCATGTTTCTTTGTCTCCTCATTTTGGCAGCCTCCCTGTGTTTGTTTTTCTGTGTTAGGTGGAGCATCTATGACTCTCTGTCTTGGTAGCATGACCCAATATAGTAGGCATCCTGTAGGATCCAGTGGCACAACCTGCTGTATCACTCAAGCCAGTTACTCAAGATGCACCCTTCATGCAGGCCGAGTACACCCTCCTCTTGTAGTTGAGTCTTGATTGCTTTTGGAAGGTCAATGGGAGGGACTTACCCAGGCCAGTCAGCTGCAAGTGCTGATGATGACCACTGACCACCCACTTCCACTGTCTGTGGAGGATCGGCTGTGTGGGGGCAGGGTGGAGGAGCAGAGGCCAATGTCCATTTTCTGAACCCTTCCCCTGACACAGCCAAAGAGCTGGCAGACTAGTGCCATATCTGAGACTCCATCAACCTAGCTAACACTTTCTGTCTTACACTGGAGATCCCCAGAGACTCCCACTCACCCAGCTTGTGGGCCCACACAAGCTGCTTTTGCATATGAATGGTTAGTCTTCGTTCATGTTTCACAACTTCCTAAATCCTCTCAAACAAGGAACAACCAGCCTCAGTGGCCTCCCAGCCCCCAAACTTCTTGCTAAGTGGTCCCAGGCTGAGTATTAGGAGCATCCAGTCTAGATTCACAGCTTGGCTTCATCTGGGAATCTCCAAACTCAGCACAAGTAGTAGCCATCTCATACTATTTTATGGCTCAAGCAGGGTGGCCCCAGGCAAAACACAGGTCAGGGCTGACCTTGTTTTACACCACCCAGTAAACCCTAGAGCCTGAGCACTCAGTGGACAGCTACAGACCACATTGTCCTGGCTTCAATAGCCCTGCTCATCTCCTGTGGGCTCATGCCTATGCCTTCTTTTATGGAGTCAGCCCATCTCATATTTGGTCTTCCTCTTTTCCTGGTGCCTTCTTTTTTTCAGCATTATTGTGTTTTTCAAAGAACCTTGACTTCTCATGATATGCCATCTCTTTGAGTCATACTCATTTTCATTTCCCTGGGTAAGCTCCCAGTATATATGGTATATATAGTATATCCCAGTATATAGAATATACATGTTAATAAACTTCTATTTGTTCTTCTCTTGTTTTGTTACAAGGGTTTCAGATACATTACAGGGTAGAGGTAAATTATTATTTTTATCTCTTATAACACCATCCTTCCCAGATTTTGGCACAAAAAAAAATTCTTCTTTTGAGTTATTCCCTGCCTTAAATCGAAAAGAAAAATAGTGAAATGAAATAAAATCTCTTTTTCTGACCCAGCTATACTAAAGTTGCTCTTTTTTTATTTCTTCTATTGCCAAATATCTTGAGCTAGACAAAAATGTTCAGATCTCTTCCTTCACCCCACCAACAAAAACTCAGTTTTATCTCTGCATAATTCCTTTCTCAAACATACACACATGCACATGCACATGCACACAGAAATGGATCTGGCTATTACAGACAGTAGAATCAAAGGATGAGACTGGAAACATACATTGAAGAGATGCTATACCTTGCTAAGAGGTAACTGAATAAATCAAGGCATCCATGAATGTACTGGGGTAATGCTATTTAATTTTACTGAAAAGATCACAACTGAGTAAGAGATCCTGTTTTAATACCAAAACTAAGGAAACCATATGTCCTGGGTTTTTTCACAACTCTACTGATTTAAAATATTTTGCCTTATTAGACCATGTGTCAGAATACAGCCCAATTTAGTGTTAGGAAAGTTTTGTCACCATAACTTCATTCCATCCCACACACCATATTGTTTTTTTCCAAATGAATGTTGACATTATTTCTGGCTGCTATCTTATACAGAAAAAAAATCACAGTATATGAGTTTGCAATTCATACTTGTGAATATTCAAATGAACAACTCCAGTAAAAGCCGGAGCTGAAAGCCTGTGCTACTGTCAATGAAAATAATCTTCCCACACCTCCATTTATTTATTTAATAGGTTGTAGTCGAAAATCCTAAGAAAAAAAGAATTAATGCTTTATTATAACTTTGGAATTTTGCATATAATTGAGTGTGGTTTATTTTATTTTATTTTTTTCATTTACTGAAGTATTAGGGGCTTACTACTATAAGAGTAGAAACTTTAGCTATGTTATCCAATTCGGATATATATATATATATATATATATATATATATATATATATATATATAAAATCTCAGTCTCCACAAAGAATCAAATTCCAGGAAACCCAACCCAACAATCAAGAGAAATTTAGGAGGAATTCCAAACCTCAGGTCTATCTAAGAACAATTAGCAGTTTCAATTCACAACCCACAGCAGTAACAGTTCTAACAAGCGCCTTTCCTCCATGTCTCCTTGCATCTTGCAACTGCTCCAGTGTCACTTCCTTGCCAAGCAGCTGATATTCACCTCCTCAATCCCACCTTAGCTCTTTATTATAAATATTGTCTTTGTTCTTGGCTTTATTTCCACTTTGCTTATTACTTGAATGCTTCTTTACAAAAAGACACTTAGAACTTAACCAGGCTAATAGAAAGCCTTTCCATTTTCTTCCCATCATTTGATTCCCCTCTATGCTTCCCCTACTTCAATCCTATAATATGCCTGCAAATTGGGAGAGCAGAGGTCAAGCACTCCTCAGAGGATGAGGAGAAGGTAAACAAGCAATAGTAAACTTTTATTTGAAAGCTAGTGATATTTGGCAACTCCTCAAAAGAAAAAAGAATAGAATGCCCATATGTCTTAGCAATTTCACTTCTGGGTATATAGCCAAAAGAATCAAAATCAGGGGTGCACAGACATTCATGCACCAATCAATGTTCAGAGTAACATTAGTCACAAAACCATCTAGTCAGGGGAGTGTTAACGTTAGGGTTAAGATTAGAATAAACTATTTTGGTGGAAACAACCCAAATGTCTATCAACATATGGATGGATAAAAAATGCCATATATATGTAAAAATTATTCAGTCATTAAAAAGTATACAATTCTGATACATGTTATGACATGGATGAATCTTGAAAACATTATACAAAGTGAAATAAGCCAGATATAAAAAGACAAATAAGTATGATTCCACTTATATGAGATACCTAAAATAGGCAAATTCATAGAAACATAAAGTAGAATGGTGGTTACCAGGGGCTAGGGGAAGAAAGTAACAGGGAGTTATTGTTTGATGAGTATAGAGATTCAGTTTTGAATGATAAAAATGTTGTGAAGATGGACAGAGGTTATGGTTGCACAACATTGTGAATGTATTTAATGCCTCTTGAAAAGGGATAAAATGGTAAGTTTTATATTATGAACAAAATAAAATAAAATGATTTTTTAAAAACTCACAAGAAACATGAAATAAATGATGTTAATAGCATTCTCATCAAATAAAAAATTTTTAGGTAAGAATGAACAGAGTCATCTATTGATACAACAAAATTTCTTTTGATGGAAGTAAGTTACTCTATAAAATATCTAAGTTATTTTAACATTTAATATGATATTATCTCCTTAAAGTACACTTTATTGCTGACTGCTTACATGTTGATGTGCTTTTTAAAATATATATTATTAATTATGCTATTACAGTTCCATTTTTTTCTCCCCCTTTTCCCCTTCTGCCCTGTACCATCCTCCACCATCATTCCTCCACCTTAGTTCATGTCCACGGATCATACATACAAGTTCTTTGGCTTCTCCAGTTCCCTACTATTCTTAACCTCCCCCTGTCTACTTTGTACCTACCAATTATGCCTCTTATTCCCTGTACCTTTTCCCGATTTTCCCCTCCCCTTCCCCACTGATAACCCTCCATGTGATCTCCATTTCTGTGATTTTGTTCCTGTTCTAGTTGTTTGCTTAGTTCATTTTTGGTTTCTCAGGTTTGGTTGTTGATAGTTATGAGTTTGTTATCATTTTACTGTTCATAGTTTTAATCATTAAGAAGTTTAATCTTCTTTTTCATAGATAAGTCCCTTTAACATTTCATAAAATAAGGGCTTGGTGATGATGAACTCCTTTAACTTGATATTATCTGGGAAGCACTTTATCTGCCCTTCCATTCTAAATAAAAATGTTGCTGGATAGAGTAATCTGGTATGTAGGTCCTTGCCTTTCATGATTTGGAATACTTCTTTCCAGCCCCTTCTTGCCTGCAAAATTTCCTTTGAGAAATCAGCTGATAGTCTTATGGAAACTCCTTTGTATATAACTGTCTCCTTTTCTCTTGCTGCTTTTAAGATTCTCTCCTTTTCTTTAATCTTATCTAATGTAATTATGATGTGTGTTGATGTGTGCTTCTTTGGGTCCAACTTCTTTGGGACTCTGAGCTTCCTGGACTTCCTGGAAGTCTATTTCCTTTGCCAGATTAGGAAAGTCCTCCTTGATTATTTGTTCAAATAAGTTTTCAATTTCTTGCTCTTCCTTTTCTCCTTCTGGCACCCATTTCAGAATCATTTCGGATGTTGAACATTTAAAGTTATCCTGGAGGTTCCTAAGCCTCTCTTCATTTTTTTTTTTTTAATTCTTCTTTCTTCATTCTGTTCTGGTTGAATGTTTACTTTTACCTTCTGGTCCAAACCATTGTTTTCAGTCCAGATTTTCTTCCCTTCACTGCTGGTTCCCTGTACATTTTCCTTTCTTTTACTTTTCATAGTCTTCACATTTTCCTCTATTTTGCAACCATACTCAACCATTTCTGTGAGCATCCTGATTACCAGTGTTTTGAACTGTGGATATGATGTTAGCTATCTTTTGATTGCTTAGTTTTATTTTTTCTGAAACTTTGACCTGTTCTTTCATTTGGGCCACATTTTTTTTTCTCTTTGGCATGTCTGTTATGTAGTAAGGAGTGGAGCATTAGGTATTTTCCAGGACAGGGCAACCCTCATCACTGCATTGTGGCACTGTATGTGGGGGAGGGGTCTGAGAGGGAGCAGCGCTGCTTGCTCAGCTCTCGGCTGGCTTTCAGTCACTTCCTCTACTACCACAAGCAAATTGGGCCCTTCAGGTGCTGATTCCTCAGTGGGTAGTTTTGTGTACATTCTAGGACCATGTGGGTCTCTCCACCAAACTCTCCTGTGAGGCTAGGAGTTTCTCCCACTGCCTCAACCCCCACAGGTCTTTTCAGTCAAAGGTTTTGAAACTTTATTTCCCCAGTCTGGAACCCTGGGTTGCTCAGTCTGTCTCACTCCCCAGTTGTTCCTCCCAGTTTATCAGCACACAAATGTGGAACCACCCACTCTGCCAGCTGCTGCCTCCCCTACCTGGTCTGTCGGCTGCTGCCTTGCCACAAGTCCTCTCCACCCAACTTGCCCTTCTTCACTTCTCCTACCAGTCTGGATGAATATTTCTTCTTTAACTCCTTGGTTGTCATACTTCCATACAGTTCAATTTTCTGGCAGTTCTGGCTATTTTTTGTTTTTAAATTTGTTGTCCTTTTGTTTGTGTGAGGAGACAAAGTATATCTACCTATGCTTTAGCTTGGCCAGATTGATGTTGGTGTGTTTTAATATGTGTTTCTGAAATAAAACACTCTAGAAGAAATTAGAGAAGCCATATGAACAGAATATTTTGTCTCTAACTCTATCCACAATTGTAGACATTCAAGCCACCCTGGAAACATATCCCCAAACAGTTCTAGGAGTACCTAAGACTCACTTTGTTTGCCCTCACTAGTACCTATAGTCACCATTTTCCTCCTCTTTTATTCTCACTATTGAAGTAATGTCTCCTATTTGCCATGGAAGCTATTATCCCTGATTCTACCAATTTTGTGTGTTCAAGATGTCCTTTCTTTCTTCTCTCTCACACATGAAAAATGATTCAGCATGTTACTCATACATAGTATGTGCTCAGCATAATGATTTTAAGATATACCTAAAATAGTTGTGTGTATTGGTTGTTTGATCCTATTTATTGCTGGATAGTATCCCCTTATATGGATAGACCACATTTTGTTTACTCATTCACCTCTTAATTGGCATACAGTTTATTTCCAGTTTGGAGTTATTACAAATAAAGTTGTTATGAACATTTGCATCAAAGTCTTTGTGTGGGTATAGTTTTCATTTCTCTTGGGTAAATACCAAATGGTATGGGGTTAAGTTATTATACATTAGTGTATGTTTGATTTTTTAAAGAAACTATTAAACTATTTTCAAACTTGGCTGTATCACTTTATATATCCATCAACAATAGGAGTATTTCAGTTGTTCCACATCTTCACCAACACCAGGTATTTTCAATCTTTTCAAAAATACCCTTTTATTCAGTATACAAGGGTACCTCTTATGTTTTTAAATTTGGATTTCCCTGATGGTTAGCTATGTTGAACCTTTTTATGTGCTTATTGGTCACTCCTATATCTTCTTTTGTAAAGTATCTGTTCAAATCTTTTGCCTGTTTTATTTATTGTTGGGCTGTTTATTTTGTAGCTTTAGGGGTTTGTTGTTGTTGTTGTCTCATGTATTCTACATACACGCCTTTATAATTTATGTATTGCAAATATTTTCTCCCAGACTATAGCTTGTCCATCACCACTGGGCTCACTAAATCTTTGCCCATATTTTTCAAGCCATTCAACTAGGTGAATACTTAATGTAATCACTGGAAGAATGCAAACAGGTTCTGGGTTGTGTTACCAAACTTGGAAGAAGGTCCATGTTGCTACAGGTTTAAATGGCATGTGTTGTGTTTTTGTGGCTCACATATGAAGAATACTTTCTGAAGCTTCAGTAGTGTTGTTGAAAAGAACAATTTTCATACAGCTATCATAATATCTCCTCTTTTATCAGATAAGGGAGATAATACTACTCTATTGAAAGTGTGGGTAGACATGAAAGCTCTAGCAGATGGTTTTGACCCAGCTGTGGTCACCCTAAGGGGATGCTGAGAAAAGGCAGTGGGTGAAAGGTGAAGGTATATTGTTGGGTTTATTAAGGGGAGAGTGTTCAATGGCAAATAGATCAAAAATTTACCTTTTCCCAGAAAGAAAGAAAGCAAAATAACAGCAATGATAAAAGCCACAATGGAGGGAGGAAGTCAAGCTACCAATGACCCACACACAGAAGAGGAGTTAGAACTACAATCTGCTTTTCTTTTTTTCAACTACATGCATGTGTGTCCTACCAGTGGATTTCAGTACGTTCTAGATATTAGAATACACAGCTGACTGTTCCATTTCCTTTAAATCCTGAAAAAGCTAGAGAAAATGTCCAAGATAAAGACCACAGGGAAGATGAAAGACAAAACAACCACAGAGTGGTCAGAGAAAAACAGGCCCAGGAAATCTCATTACATCTGTCGTCAATGTCAGTGGAGACAAAAACCTTTTTCCAATGGTCACTTAAGCCTAACTAGACATTTTGTGGACTCTCTGCTCTCCTGTTCACTTAATGTTGTGGGGTAGACGAGGAAGGTAATGTTGGCATAGACAGACCATGTGCTTTGGCATCAGATAGGCCTACATTCAAATTCTAGACCTAAGGGTTTAAATGACTCTGAATTTAGTTAAATTTCTTAAACTTAATTTGTTAATCCATAAATGGAATATACTAGCACATTAACACATTGGAATAAATAATATCTCTTTGATAGAATTATTGAGAGTATTAAATAAAATCATATATGCTCATTCTCTAAAATAAGTATCAGTACAAAATAGGCACTCATTTAATTGTAGTCATTACTTCCATCCTGGCTTCTACTTTCTCTTAATTAGAATGCTGTTTACTTTAGGGTTTATAATATTAATGCATCCATATTTTTGCCTGGCCTTCCAAGAAACTGTAATTAAAGAGTAAAAGCAAAGAACTAGAAAAGGCTGAGATTTTTGGTACATTTATTTGTCCTTTTAACCACATGATAATAATAGCTTCTATTTTTTTAATTTGTGCCAATGTACTAGCATCAAGCTGAATAATTTGGTACAACAACCTCAAAATGTAGGTACAATTGTTATTTCCAATATACCTAAAAGGGACTGGGACTCAGAAAAGTTAGTTTTCCTAGAGATGTCTGACTTCAAAGCCTGTTGTTTATAATATTGGTCTTATTACATAGCTTCTAATTTCTGAATTTTATTTTTAAAAGGTTATTATCATTTTATCTTTTATTATGTGTTGCTCAAATCTTTCTGGGAAGTGGGAATAATGTCAATTATAAATAAATATCTCCCAGACAGACAAATTATATGAAGCCCACAGATCAGAGCTGAAAAAAGTAACCTAAGCAAGTAATGAACTGAACATGGACAATAAAACACTAATCTGAAAATGCAACCCATAGGTACAGTTCACAGCCAAATGTCTAATGTTCACCACCATGGCTTCATTATTTATGGAAAACAATATGGGACCTCTTTTTTGAGTCAAAATAGCTTGTAAGTCTCCTATAGGACATCAAGGGAATGACATTTTTAAAAAAGGTGAAATCTACTTTAAAAACTTGAAAAGTGAAATTAATATACCAAGTCGAGAAAGACTGACACTATCTCAGATTCTGTCCCCTGAATATGATAACATTTAGAAAAGCCATCTGCTTTATCTCTCTACCATGACTGATACCAAATGATGTGACCTCATTTTTTCAGCTAAAGACCCTGATTCCTGCCAAAATGTATATAGTTGTGGAAGGACTAACAATATTCCCTCCATCACTGAGAACTTCATGATAATAATATCTCCTCCCTCAGAAGAGAGGGTTTAAGAACAGAGGAGCATGAGACACTGCATGCCTCAGATAAGTACAGACAGGGAAGAACTACTTCTCAATTTGCCTAGAGTAATCTTAGGTATATCTTTAGCTGTTTGAGCTGACATTCTTCAGCCCTCATGTTCTCTAGCCCTTGAGACTTCCAAAAAAATAAGCCATCTTTGGGGGCTAAAGAGTTATTATTTACTCAGCAATTACGTTGTACAAAACCGTATATACAGGTAAGATGAAAAACACTGATTTAGTCTTTTTTTCTTTTGTGATACTTCATTAGAATTTTTGAAGATTGACTAGAAAAGGCAATTCTGCGATTGTGGCCATAGATGTTAATGCATCCAGTTGGTCTGCTACACCTGGTTCATAAACAAGGCCACTGAATGCCAACATAAACAAGCTTGAGTACTTATTTGTTTAAAATTAGTTTTAAATGGATTTTCTGCAAAATAGGATTGCAGGAAAAAAGGCAAAAGAAATATTTGAAAGAATACAATTTAAAATACATTAAAGGAATAAGTAATTGAAACATAGTTTCAGGAACTTTCATAAGTGACTGGTAGACCCATGAGTGAAGGGGGAAAAGTTTTACATCACTGAGAAATAGTATGATTGTTTATTACAACATTATTGAAACATGTACTGCTAGAGCTCACAGCATAAAATGATTATTAGAAGGGATTTATTAGTTGACAAGAGATTTTAATGGAAGTAGATATAGGCTCAGTAACTGATGAACCAAAGTGAGGGAAACCATGGCCCAGAATACAAGTGGGGGAGTGGCAGACTAACCAGTAAGTCTCTAAATAGTCTCCACACTTAGACATGTGAGGGACACAGAGATTAGGAATGAGACTCAAAACAGTAAGAATTCAAGTGAAAGTCATAGATACCTCCTTCATTCACAGGTGCATACTGGGTGTCTACTCTCCACATAGAAAGAAAGAGGAATAAGAAAGAAAAAGAAAATGGGATGAAAATAAAGAAAAGAAGAAAAAGATAAAACCTAAAATCTCTGTTTTTAATTGAATCAAAGGGAAGATGTGCTACTACAATTACTCTTAGTGATCCTGTGACCTGGTTCTACAGGACCTTGACCTTAAAGATAGCCACAATGGCCAAAAATAATGATGCAAAAATAGCTGCTTTGGGTGCCAAAATCTATCATCAAATCATTATGTTGGTGACTTCAGTTTGCCCTGGGACAAATTTTTTTTTAAAAAAATCAAACTGGGTGAAAGCTGCATACTTTTAGAAATACTGACAAACAAGTGAGCAAAATATAACCAGAGACATTGAAATAAAGAACAAACTGACAGTAACTAGAGGGGAGGGGGATAAGAGGGGGAAGAACAGAAACAGTCATCAAGGAACATGTATAAAGGACCCATGGACAAAGCCAAACAGGGCAAGGACTGAGGGTGGGGTGGGGGAAAGGGGTAGAAAGGGGTAGAAATGGAGACAACTGCACTTGAAAAACAATAAAAAAGTAGAAAAAAACAAGAATACTGACAAAATTCAATAGGTTAAAGTATCTAAAAATAAACATTAATGTAATAGAAAAAGCATTGAACAAATCAAAGCCAGAACTCAGAGAAACAAGTGAAAATAAAACTAAAATCAGAAGATTTCCAAACAAACCCCACCCTGAAGTGACTGAGTATAAAAATTATGTAAAAATAAATCTGTTTATATTAAAGGCTCCCTCCTGATTCAACCTTGATGCCACAAAAGCATGGTTAGAAGGTAGAGATCAAGTATTAAATATTCAGATAAGAACATTGTATAAAACATTTAAGGGATCAATATTTCTGTGTTTTATAGCACTGAATCGGCTAAAAATTTGTGGAGACCTCTGGGAAAAACACAAGACTCACATCTGCAAATACTTTTCAAAGATTAGATTGCAAAAAGAGAGCGAGAGAAAAAGAAAAAGAAGGAGGATGAGAAAGAAAATGAGGAGAAGGAAAAGGGGGAGAAGAAAAATAGAAGCTAAATTATAAGGTAGCCCTGTCCAGGTGGTTCAGTTGGATGGAGTACTGTCCCATATGCCAAAATGTTGTGGGTTCAGTACCTGGTCAGGGCACATACCTAGATTGTAGGTTTGAACCCCAGTCAGGGCACATCTGAGAGGTGATTGATTGATGTTTCTCTCACATCGATGTTTCTCTATTTTTCTCTTTCTCTCCCCCTTCCTCTTGCTCTAAAATCAATAAAAACATATCCTTGAGTGAGGATTAAAAAATAAAATTTAAATTACAGGCTAAACAAGAGCAAGAAGAAAAACAAAAGTTAGCAGAAAATGCTGAAATGCAATCTCTAGAAGGAAAGATTAGTTGTTTGATGAAATTTTCAGGGAACTTAAATGTTCATCCTTTCCTCAGATCATGGTGAAATAAAATGGATTAGATTTTGTCACAGGAGTAAAGGAGAATAATTCTATACAAAGAAAAATCTCTGAAAGCATTGGATAAGGACAAAGATGCAAATAATGGTAACCTACAATTAAGGAAAGAGAAGTTTCATGAGAAATACTAAATGGAGATGTGGAAAAAGAAGCACTGACAAAATCATAGATAATCAACAAGTATCTTTAAACAAATAGAAGACAAAAGGTCATAGACTTAAAGGATTAAGAACAGGGAAACAAAGCTACCCAGACTGGGCCTGCTGAAGTACAGTTTCAGCGGGGGGACATCTAAATTTGATAGTGATGATGAATGTGATGAAAATAGTGCACCTGCATCAGTAGAAAGAGCAAGAGAAGAAATAGACAAAAATGAATCTATCAAAATAGCAGAAAACAGCAAATGAGACCAGAGACCAGTAGTTTAGTAAACAAACTTTATTCATTTTAATTAGATTTTCAGCTGCTTTTTGTCTTTGGAGGCTTTTAAAGAGAAAACTGAATTAGATCCACTTCAATGTCCACTTGTAAGAAAGGAAAACTTTTTGTTTTTTAACTTGTCTTTTTTTGTTATCTAGATGAGAATTTATTCTTGATGTACAGTTCTTTGTTATTTCAGGTGGTTCCAATATCAAAGAAAGATTCTTGTATATTGCTTTTGTAATGTGAGAATGTATTAGTATAAACTAATAAAATATATACTATAAAAAAAGAGCAAAAAAATTGAGTCTGGGTAAAGACAAGGCCAAAATTATGTGTATAGGTACCTGCAAGCAAAGCCTTCCACTTTCTGTATTAATGTATGAATGTTGACCCCAATATACTGCTGACTGTATGTGTACTCACTGTCAACTGAAGCGAGACAGGTGACATGACCCAAATATGACCAACATCTTAAATCTTAAGGCAAACTTGAACATGGCAATTTTTTTAAATTTAATTAAAAAATGACACTCATAAAAGGTAGTATTATTGTGTTTTTAGTTTATAACTCCTTTTTTGATTCCATTATGATTTAAAACAGAAATGTATAAAACAATAATTATAAGTGAATGCTAAGGAGCACACAATGTAAACAGGTGAAATCTGTGACAATAACAACATAAAGGGAGGTACAGAGATGGATAGATTTACATATATTACTGATGATAGTAACTATAATTCCATTCCCATTGTAACCATTAATGAAATTAGTGCATTCTTTCTGTATTTTATACAGAAAATAAAATGAAAAGAGAATCAAAATTGTTCACTAGGAAAAAAATAAAAAAGGAAAGAATGCACTATTAGAGGAAATGAGGAGGAAAAAAAGATATAAGACCTATAAAAAACAAATAGTAAAATGACAGAAGTAAGTCCTGCAATCATCAGTTTAAACCAATGGGTCAAAACAGAAATCACTGAGAAAATTAGAAAATAGCTGGAGACAAATGAAAATGAAAACACATCATACTAAAACTTATGAGATATAGTGAAGTAGTAAAAATTAATAGCAATAAACATCTACATTAAACTCACCAAGAGTTGAAAAGATGGATTAAAAAAACAACCCAAAGGTTGATGGAGTCTCGGATCTGGACCCTGGTTGCCAGATCTGTGGCTCAGTGTGGGGTAGGCTCCGAAAAGGAACAATGGCCTCTGCTTGACTTTCTGTCTGGGAGAAAGCTGTCCCCCAGCTCTTGCTCTATGCCACAAACTTCAATTCCACCCATGATACTACTGGTCCTCTTCAAGCTGCTGCCCTGGTGCTGGAGTGCAGAAGGAAGAGAGAGGAAGGGAGAGAGAGGGAGAAAGAAAAACATTGATGTGAAAGAGAAACATCGATGTGAGAGAGAATCATAATATGTGCTCCAACCAGGGATCCAACCTGCAATCTAGCCCACATTCCTTCTTCTAGTAGTTCATCATGAAAGCCCCAAACTAAGTGGAACAAGACAGGACCTTTTTTGGAAATCTAAAGGGTGAAATCAAAATTTATCTTAGTAGATATGGGGAAAGAGAAAGGAGCTTTCTGGTTTCAGGCCTTACATTTAAGTCTTCAATCGATTTTGGGAATTTCTTTATTTATTTAAGATTTTGTTTATTTGAATTTGGGGGGAAGATGGCGGCAAGGTAGGAGAGAGTGGATTCCTCTTCCCCCTACACATGGGAGAGAAACTGAACCGATCTATGGAAGTACAGAGCAAACAGCTAACAGTACTCCAGCATATAGACCAAAAATTGTAGTGGACATTGAAAAACCAGATGGTAAAGAGAGTGCTTCAGGACAATAGGTCCCTGGGACCAGCGAGGGGTCCAGGGTGGCTGCAGCCCCAGACCCAGCACCTACTGGGGTCTACCACAGCGTTCTTGGGAGAAAGCTCGGTCAATGGCTCCCTCCCCTGCCAAACAAGGTTTGAGCAGCACCAGGAGAAACCTGGTTGCTTGAAGTTGCAGAGACAGTAATAAAGACTAAATGGCAAACACACAGGGGCTGTGAGCACCCACAGAGGCTGTGGACGCCAGCAGGGAAGAGTTGAGAGTCGGGCCATGACAGGCCCTGACCCAGATAGTCCCTGGTGTGGTTGGAGAATTGGGCTGTGTGAGAGGCCAGGCTTCTGTGTGGAGCAGCAGGTGTGAGCAGGAGGAATTTCTCAAAAAGAAAAAGTGAAGAAAGAGACACTGTTTGAGGAATTCTCCTGCAGCAACCACTCTGGCATCCTCCCCACCCAGCTGGGCAGCTCTCCCATGGCATGGAAGGTCCTGCGCACACCCATTGCCCTGGGAAAAGAGCGCACCTGAACCTCTTAGGCCAAAGGCAGACTAGTCGAACTTCCACTCCCACAACCCAGGGAGACAGAGCTCTGAGGAAGGCCCCTAGCCCACACCCAAAGCACTAGGGAGAGTGCTCAGCTAACCCTGGGAAGACTGCACCCTCCAGACTGACTGAGTGTGGATCAAGAAGGGAGAAAAGCTAAACCAAATGCCCCTCAGCATGCTGCAGCCAGCAAGACCAGCAAAACCAGTTTGGCTAGTTTGAAACCAGCAAGAGGCTTTTTTTTTTTAAGTAATTCTTTATGTTTTTATTTTTATCATTTTTTTATCTTTCAATTCCTTTTTCCTCTCTTTTCTTCTTTCTTGTTTTATTCCTTCTTCCTTCTTTTCCAATTTTATCTCTTCTTCCTTCCTCCTTCTACTTTTTTTTTAATTCCCACAAGTGAGATAAAAACCTGAAACTGTGAAAACACCACAGTTGGACACAAAGAGGGGTCATCCCAACAGCTGACACAATGAGACAAATTTCATTCTGCTATTACAGAGAACCTGCAAATCATTGCATATTTCTATAATTATTTTTTTCATTATTCTTACATCTTTTATTTTAATAGTATTTTTCTATTCCTCTTCTTTCTGTTCAGTCTTCTTTCCTTGGTTGGTTAAATTGTATCATTTGACAGGTTTCCCCATTCTCTATTTCATAGTATACCGCTAATTTACTGTCCTTCACTTCCTTTTTGTTCCATTATCACACTACTTAAGGTCCTATACTCCCTATTCTTGTTATCCAGATCACATAGATTCTGTCATATGATTGCTGCCCCATTATTATCGTAAATAATAGTTGTTCCATACAATTATAAATGCTACAAAACACCTCTCCCAGATCTTAGCCCACTTCACAGTTACCTGAACTCTATTGCTGTAGTGATTAACTCTATTCTCTCACACACTACATCTATTTTCTATCCTTTACTCTTACTTTACCTCACAACCTGACCTCCCACAACCTCACTGCTTTCTAGATCCAACTCACAATCCTTCCCTCCCCAAGAAGAGTCTTATATTCTTTCTACACTTTCTAAAAAGTGGCTAGTTGGGTGGAATATCATGGTTAACACTATACATATCCAAAGGATCTCCTATCTCTTCTCTACCAGCTGCTACTGTAAATATCACAGAATACTCTCTTGCTGTCTTACTCGATTTCACCTTCCCCCTCCAACTGATCACAAAAAAAGAGTAGGTGGAAGCTGTGAACACCAGGAAACCTGCTGGAAAAGGAAACCCAACAACAAAGGAACCATCAACAGATGACAGCAGAAGAAGGTTTAGTAGAGAGTAGCAGCTACACCTCCCTCAATCCAGGACATACCTGGAAATACAACTAAACAGTGGAGAAATTGCTCAGAAGAAACAACTGAACAAAAGCAAGAGAGAATCCTCAAAACCTTGTACACATGGAAGAACCAGCTTCGACATAACCTATCCACATCAGCACAACAAAATACAATACTCTCTGTGGTAGACAGAGAGACCCTCATGTAACCAGCTGTTAGGAAGGACACACTAAAGACCCAACAACAATCAAAACCCAAAGACAAACACAGAGCCAACTTAAACAGCAGCCCAAGACCAGTGAGTTTGGGAGATCAAGGAGATGGCACCACTGAATCTCCCAGATATTCTACCATAAGAGTTCACACCATAAACCCAGGGAGTCAGAAGAGATCAATCTAAGAAGCAGAGGCTAACAAGAAGAGTCCCACACAAATGGAAAGACAAAGAAACAATCTCCAAATGAAAGGAAATCAGGAAGCCACACAAAGAATGATAAAACAAATAGAGGCAAGTCCACTATCACATAGCGTTCAAAGCGATTGTTATCAGGAATCTCAATGAGCTCACAGTGAATTACCAGAAACTACAGGGAAACTACAATGTACTCAGGGCACACTATATGAACATGAAAAAGGAAACAAAAGCTATCAACAAGGGCCAAGAGGAAATGAAGAATACAATTTCTGAACTTAAGAACACAGTAGAAGGAATCAAAAGCAGGATCAATGAAGCAGTAGATCAGATCAGTGACCTGGAGGACAAAGCAGAAAAAACACCCAGAAAGAGCAAGAAAAGGAAAAGAGGCTCAGAAAGAATGAAAAGGGATTAAGAAAAATGCAGGAACATATGAAACGTAATAATATCCATATAATAAAGATACCAGAAGGAGAAGAAGTAGAGCAAGGGATAGAAAACATATTTGAAAAATCAACGATGGCTAACTTCCCTAATTTAATGAGAGAAAAAGTCACACAAATCCAGGAAACAAAGAGAGTCCCAATCAAGAGGAACCTAAAGAGGCCCACTTCAAGACACATCATAATTAAAATAGCAAAATTCTAAGACAAAGAGAGACTCTTAAAGGCAGCAAGGGAGAAACAGGAAGTAACATAGAAGGGAGCCCTGATAAAGTTAGCAGCTGACTTCTCAGTGGAAACCCTCCGAACCAGAAGAGAATTGCAAGAAACATTCCAAGTAATGACAACCAGAGGTCTGCAACCAAGGCCACTTTACCCAGCAAGGCTCTCAATCTAGAAGGCCAAATAAGGAGCTTCCCAGAAAAAACAAGTCTAAAAGAATACACTTACTCCAAACCAGCTCTGCAAGAGATGCTAAAGGGACTGCTTTAAGAAAAGGAAGGAAAAGAGAGAGAGAGAGAGGGACACAGGTATGAAAATGGCAATGAATAAGTACCTATCAATAATAACCTCAAATGTAAATGGATTAAATGCTCCAATCAAAAGACATAGCATAGCTGAATGGATAAGAAAGCATGACCCACACATATGCTGCCTACAAGAGACCCACCTCAGGACAAAAGGCCTACACAGACTGAAAGTGAAGGGCTGGAAACAAATTTTCCAACCAAATTGACAGGAAAAAAGAGCTGGGGTAGCAATCCTCTATCAGCCAAAATAGACTTCAAAAACAAGGCCATAAAGAGAGACGCAGTAGGTCACTTCATAATACTCAAGGGAATGATCCACCAAGAAGACATAAACATAGTAAATATATATGCACCCAACATAGGAGCACCCAAATACATAAAGAAAATCTTGGAGGACTTCAGGAAAGATATTGACAGTAACACAATTATAGTAGGGAATTTCAACACCCCACTGTCAAAAGTGGACAAATCTTCCAAAAAAAAATAACAACCAAGGTATTATGACATTGAACAATGCCCTAGATGAAATGGACTTAACTGATATATAGAGAGCCTTCCATCCCAAAGAAGCTAAGTACACATTCTTCTCAAATGTGCATGGAATATTTTCAAAGATGGACCATATGATAGGACACAAAACAAGCCTCAACAAATTCAAGAACATTGAAACCATAGCAAGCATTTTCTCTGACCACAAGGGACTGAAACTAGAAAAAAAAAAAACCCAAGGAAAAAACCCAAAACACTCAAAATCAAGGAGATTGAATAGCATGGTATTAAACAATGAATAGGTCAAAAATGGAATTAGGGAAGAAATCAAAAAGTTTCTGGAAACAAACAAAAACAAGCTCACAACAACCCAAAACTTATAGGACACAGTGAAGTCTGTCCTAAGAGGGAAGTTCATATTGATAAAGGTCTACCAAAAAAGAGATAGAAATATTTCAAACAAACAACCTAACCCTATGCCTACAAGAACTTGAGGAACAACAACAAAGACAGTAAAGAGCAAGTAGAAAGAAGGAAATAACCAAGATTAGAGCAGAATTAAATGACATGGAGACTAAAAGCACAATTCTAAGGATCAACGAATCCAGGAGCTGGTTCTTTGAAAAGATAAGCAAAATCAACAAGCCTTTAAAGAGGCTCATCGAGAAAAAAAGAGAAAGGACCCAAATAAACACAATCAGAAGTGAAAAGGAGAGATTACAACGGATACCATAGAAATACAAAAGATTGTAAGAAATTACTACAAAGAACTGTATGCCAACACATTTGAAAACCTAGGAGAAATGGACAAATTTCTAGAAAAAGATAATCTTCCAAAATGCAGTGAAGAAGAAGCAGAAAGCCTGAGCAGACCAATAACACCTGATGAAATTAAAGTAGTAATCAAAAACTCCCAACACACAAAAGCCCTGGACCAGAAGATTTCACAGAATTATACAAAGAATTTAAGGAAGAGCTAATCCCTATCCTTCACAGACTATTCCAAAAAATCCAAGAAGATGGACATCTCTCAAACCCTTTTTATGATGCTGGAACCAGATAAAGACATAACAAAGAAAGAAACCAAATCCCAAAACCAGATGAAGACATAACAAAGAAAGAAAACCTCAGGCCAATATAGCAAATGAACATACATGTTAAAATCCTCAACAAAATATTGGCAAACCACATTGAGCAATACGTTAAAAAGATCATACACAATGGTCAAGTGGGATTCATCCCAGGGCTGCAAGGATGATACAATATTCACAAATCAATAAACATAATACATCCCATAAACAAAATGAAAGACAAAAATCACATGATCATATCAATAGATGGGGGAAAAGCATATGATAAGGTACAGCACCCATTTATGATAAAAACACTCAGCAAAGTGGGAATAGAGGAGGCATTCCTCAATATAATAAAGGCCATATATGAGAGACCTACAGCCAACATCATACTCAGTGGGAAATAACTAAAAACTTTCCCACTAAGAACCTGAACAAGACAAGGTTGTCCATTTTCACCACTTCTATTCACCCTAGTATTGGAAGTTTTAGCCACAGTGATCAGATAAGAAAAGGAAATAAAAGTCTTCCAAATCAGAAAGGAGGAAACAAAACTGTCATTGCAGATGACATGATAGTGTACATAGAAAATCCTAGACTCCACCAAAAAACTGCTCAACCTAATGAATGAATTTGGCAAAACAGCAGGACACAAAGTCAATATCCAGAAATCAAAGGTATTTTTGTATACCAACAATGAAATACCAGAAGTAGAAATCAAGAAAAAAAAATCCCATTTGTTACAACAACAAGAAAAATAAACTACCTAGGAATAAACCTAACCAAGGAGGCAAAAGACCTGTACTCAGATAACTACACAACAATGAAGAAAGAAATTAAGGAAGACACAAACAAATGGAAACATACACCATGTGCATGGATTGGAAGAATTAATATCATCAAAATGTCCATGCTACCCATGCAATTTATAGATTTAATGCAATACTTATTAAAGTACCAGTGGCATTTTTCACAGACATAGAACAAACACTTCAAAAATGTATATAGAACCATAAATGACCCCGAATAGCTGCTGCAATTTTGAGAAAGAAGAACAAAGTAGGAGGGATCACAATACCTGATACCAAATTGTACTCCAAGGTCACCGTAATCAAAACAGCCTGGTGCGGGCATAAAAACAGACACGTAGACCAATGGAACAGAACAGAGAGCCCATAAATAAACCCAATCCCTACAATCAATTAATTTTTGACAAGGGGGGCAGGCAGCAGCATAAAATGGAGTAAAAATAGCCTCTTCAACAAATGGTGTTGGGAGAGCTAGACAGCTACATGCAAAAAAATGAAACTCAAGCACCAACTTACACCATACACAAAAATAAATTCAAGGTGAATAAAAGATTTAAATATAAGCTGTGACGCATTTAAAGTCCTACAGAACATAGAAAGGAGAATCTCAGCAGCAACACTGAGCAGAATCACACAGCAACATTTTCACTGATATGTCCCCTAGAGTAAGGGACATAAAGGAAAGAATAAATAAATGGGATCTCATCAAAATAAAAAGCTTCTACATGGCTAAAGAAAACAGGATTAAAATAAAAAGAGAACCAATCATATGGGAAAATATATTTGCCAATGATACCTCAGACAAGGGTTTCATCTCCAAAATATATAAAGAACTCACATGACTCCACTCCAGGAAGACAAGCAAAACAATTAAAAAATGAGCAAAGCACTTGACCAGACACTTCTCCAAGGACATACAGAGGATCCAGAGACCCATGAAACCATGTTCAGTATCTCTAGCTATAAGAGAGATGCAAATTAAAACCACAATGAGATACCACTTCACACCAGTCAGAATGGCCCTCATAAACAAAGCAACAAATCACAAGTGTTGGAGAGGTTCTGGAGAAAAGGGAACCCTAGTGCACTGTTGGGATTGCAGACTGGTACAACCACTATGGAAAACAGTATGGAGTTTTCTCAGAAAACTAAAAATGGATCTGACTTTTGATCAAGCAATTCCACTGCTAGGATTATATCCTAAGAACCCTGAAACATTAATCCAAAAGAACCTATGCACCCCAATGTTCATAGCAGCACAATTTACAATAACCAAGTGTTGGAAGCAACCTAGGTGCTCATTAGTAAATGAATGGATCAAAAAACTATGGTACATTTACACAATGGAATTCTATGCAGCAGAAAGAAAGAAGGAGCTCCTACTCTTTGCAATGGCATGGATGGAACTGGAAAGCATTATGCTAAGGAAAATAAGCCACGTGCTGAAAGACAAATACCATATGATCTCACCTTTAACAGGAAGTTAATCAACAAAACAAACAAGCAAGCAAAATATAACCAAAGACACTGAAATAGAGAATGGACTGACAGCAATCAGAGAAGAGAGGGGAAGGAATTTTAGGGAAAAAGGGGAAGGGTTTGCAGGAGCAAATATAAAGGATACATGGACAAAAACAAGGGCAAGGTGGAAATGAGAGAAAGATGGGGAGGCCTGGAGAGGGGGATGGGATGGGAGTAAAAGGCAGAAAACTGTATTTGAACAACAATTAAAATAAAAATTAAAAAAATAACCCAACTACCTGCTACTTACTAGAGTTTTTTAGACCCAAAGACACAAATAGCTTGAAAGTAAAAGAATAGAAAAAATATTCGAAGGAAATAGTATACAAAAGAGATCTGGCATGGCTCTTTAAATATTACATACAATAGATTTTAAGTTAAAGACAAAGAGGGACATTATATATTAATGGAAGTGTCAATTCATCAAAACTATATAACAATTTACATTTATCTACATATCAAACTAAAGAGCCCCAAAATACATGAAACAAAAATTGAACAAATGAAAGGGAGAATTAAATAGTTCTACAATAATAGATTGAGATTTCAATACATTCTAGTGTCAATAATGGATAGAACATATAGGAAATAGATCAATAAGGAATTGGAGAATTTGAACAATATAAGCCAACCGGACTTAGTGTCCATATACAGAACACTGACTATAGCAACAGAACCCACATTCTTCTCAAGTGCACATGGAATATGCCCTAGAATATTCTTTGTTATGCTTTTAACCAATGAATTCAAAAACACTGAAATCATTTTAGTATCTTCTCTAACCACAATGGAGTAAAGCTAGAAATAAATAACAGGTGGAAAACTGGAAAATTACAAATAATAAAAACATTTTTAAAAACACTCTCTTAAACAACCAAAGAGTAAAAAACTAAATCATTAAAAAATTAGAAAATACCTTGAGACAAATGAAAATGAAAACACACCTTACTAAAACATATGGGATGTAGTAAAAGCAGTACTCAGAGAAAATTCATAGCTATAAACACCTATATTTAAAAAAGAAGAAAGATAAATTAACAATCTAACTTTAGTTCTTAAGGAACTAGGAAAAGAAGAACAAAATAAACCTAAAGCCAGGAGAAGGAAGGAAATAACAAAGATTAGAATAGGGATAAACAAACTATAACATAAAGAAACAGAGAGAATCAAGGAAATTAAAAGTGGGTTCTTTTAAAAGATCAACAGAATTGACAAACCTTTAGCTAGACTAAGAAAAATGCAAGATAATGAAAATAACAAATCAAAAGAAAGTGGAAACATTACTAACCTTATAGAAATTGAAATGATTATAAAAGAATACTATGAACAATTACAGGTCAACAAATTGAAATAATCTAGGTGGCATTCCTAAAAACACACAAATTACCAAAACTGACTCAAGAAATAGACAATCTCATCAGATTTAGAAATCTATATAAGGCACAGAAGAGAATCAATCCTTTTTCCACACACATATTGAATAACCACTCTTAAGAAACCACAAGGGAAGTAAAGTTTGAGGTTGGCAATTAGAAGCAGGGATACATAAACACCACATTGTGAACTGGACATCAGGAGGTAATGGAATCAGATCCATGAGGCGTTGGTCACATATGACCAACCAGCTCCACATGCTGAACCCATCATCTTTGGTCTGTATATGGATCTGTTACTGATGTTCCTTCCATCAGGTGTGCTCATCTAGTGTCCTTTGAAGCTACTCCAAAAATGATCTCAGCAGCTTCTGGAGAAAGCATAAATTACACATCCAATCCACCCAATGACAACATTCTTCAGTCTACTTCTGAAATACGTGTCTAATGGGTTCTTTCTCCCCCCATCTTCACTGCCAACCACCACCACCACCACCACCACCACCAAAAATATTATTTGTCTGCAATAGTTCAGAAGCCTCCTAAGTACTACCATTTATCCATCCATCCCCACACTACCTCCAGCTCAGTCTCCACTCATCACACAGAGTAATTTTTTTAAATGAATAAAATCCAATTATGTCATTCTCTTGCTTGACACCTTTTCTCTTACAGCCAAAATAATACAGAGTTTTTCACACAGCTTACAAGCCCTGTGTGGTCTGGCACTCTCGTTTATTGCCCTTCTCCTTCTGTGATGTTCCATGCATGTTGCTCCTCCTTTAATTGCTGTTCACCCCAGAATCTTCACAATCTTTACATATGCTCTCCAATTCATCTGAATGTCCATCTTTCCCATAAGCCCCTACCTCTGTCCTTACCTGGTTGAGTCCTTCAGGTCCCAGGTGGAAGGGGCACTTACCTTAGAAGTGTCTGCAACCTATCTCCTTACTATCCTAAGTATCCTACTGCCCACTGTCCTGTTTTTCCTTAGTAACATTTAGTGCAGTTATAACTAAATTATATGTAAATATTTATTTAATTTATCTCTCTCCCACTTGACTGTACTCTCTGTGAATAAGGATAGGGATTTGAGGGAATTGCAGGCTACTGTTTCTTCATTCCTTAATACAGGATTTGGCATGTGGTGGTTGCTTCCTAGATAGTTGTTGCATGAATAAACAGAAGAGTAAAAATTATTTTTCTCTTCTCTAAAAAAAGTCTTTTATTTGTAGCTGAATACCTACTACTTTTGCAAGTAAGTATTTTATTTTATATTTAAGCTGCTTAAGAAATCTTAATTAGTACAAATAAAGGCACATAGCACAATGCATAAAAGTAGAAAACTCATTTAAATGGGAGAAGAATCCTTTAAATTAGGATTTTTAAAACTCTATGTGCCAGTGAATCTGCTCTAATTACAACTTAACAGAGAATATAGCAGGTAATTCTGATGCAAGTATTTTTAATAAAAACCTTATTTAAAAAATGTTAAACCCCTGGTAACAATATTTCTGAACTTTGGAACACAACCACATCATTAACACAAGACTGAATCAAAACCCTAATAATATGAAGTGTGATCTTCAATATTTCAAGGATCTAGCTATATATCATTCTGGTAAATCAGTCTCACAATTCTACACATGTAAAGCAAAGTGGAAAGTTTCCATAACAATGGCTTTTTACCAAAAGTATGTAAACATTGCAGCTGCCTAGTCCTTCCATGGTGCATTTTCTTTTCTGGTTCAGTCAGACTACAGCTATATAGTAGCCCTAAGCTAGAATTTAACAAGACTTTGCAGCAATAATCTCTTGGAGGAGCAATATTGAGTATGTGGGCAGATAGCCAGGTCAGCTCCAGGGCTGAGCATAAGTTTACTGTGTCATCCATGACCTCAGCAGCATCTGTTCTTTAATCACATTACATTATAGTGAGGTCTGAGAGTAACCTTAAAGTCATGAAGTAGGAGTTACAGATCCTCGTCTCTCTGTATGTTTAAAAAAAAAACACAGGCACACTTTAGGATATTAAAGTGTCTTGTCCAAAATCTTACAATGCCAAATCCCAGTCAGGAATTAGGATTTTTCCAGCTTACTCACTAATTAAATGACTATACAATGAATGCCTAGTATTGCCAGGCATGAGTCTACGTTCTTAGGATACATCAGTTTTGTTTTGTTTTGTTTTGTTTTGTTTTTTAAGACAATGGTGTCTGCTTTCATGGAGTTTACATTCTAGTAGAAAAATATACAGGCTGTAATTTTAAATAGGATGGTCAAGCTAGTACTCTTTGAGAAGGAAACATCTGAGTAAAGATTTGAAAGAGGTGTGGGAATTAGCCATATGAATAATTCTGGGATACACAGCCAAGCAGACAGAAAAGCCAATACAGAACTGAAAGGTACTAGTCCAGACATAAATATTTTTTTTTGTGGTGGGTGTAGAGTGGGGATTATAGGCAGTGAAGATAATGAAAAAATAACCCATTAAACACATATTTTAGAAATAAAACTGATTGGTCTCATTGATTTATTAGATGGATGTGTTATGCTTTCTACAGAAGGTGTTGAGATAATTTTTGGAGCATCTCAAAAGACACTGGATAAGGACACTTGATGGAATATTAGCAACAAGTCCATCCCCAGACTGATGTTGAGCAGGTTTGGTGGCTGAGACAAAGAACAAGGAAGCCATTGCAACTAGAGTAGAGTGAGGGTGGAAGATATCTGTAACAGAGATCAGAGGGGGAATAGAGGTAAGATTGTAGATCCAGGTGGGTCACTGGAAGGACAGGCTTTTGCTGTGAGGGAGATGAGGAGCCAGTAGGGAGTTTTCAAAGAGAAACATTATTTCCTCTTGGTTTTAAAACAAGGCTACTAGATTGATAGCAGTCTGGCCAGAATAAAGATAGAACAGGAAAGCTAGTATGCTGTTGTAGTCATCTAGGTTTGAGATGATGGTGACTTGAGAAGTGTTGGCAATGGAAGTAGTGAGAAGTGACTAGAATCTGAATGTGTTGTAGAGAAAAAAGCTAACAGAATATGCTGAGGGATTTAGTACATAGTGTAAAATAAGAATAATAATTAGGGATAGCCCTCAAGTTTTTGTCATGAGCAACTTGGAAGCATGCTATTGCCAAGCACTAAAGGGATAAAACTACATGGACAGATATGGAGAGGAGAAACAGAGGGTTGTTTCCATACAAGTAGAGTGCAAGCTTTTCACCTAGGAGGGGTTGTTGAGAAGGCTGTTGGCTGTACAAGTCTGGACTTAAGTAGACATTCATTGGCTGAGATATGAACCCCTGGTATGGTGCTCATCCCAGCTTGAGGTACTTCCTACAGACAGCATGGACTTCTCCAGAATGAAAACATTGTGGTGACATTAAATTCTCAGTACATACCTGTTGCCCTCAAATATTCATGGGTCTCATCTACAAGAAAAATAACCAATTACCCTGCATTTTACATAAGGGAATTCTCAGTCAAGGATCTTCTCTGACTTCATATGGTAGAAACCCTATTACAGAACATCAGACAGAGTGAGATGAAACTTTATAAACTGATTTTGGAACCATTATATATAGTACCATTTCTCCAATATACACAGTATATTTAATCATTTTTTGTGCATTATCAGAAGGATATAATTTTGTGTTTTTAATCTTACTGGAGGCTTTTCCAAAAACCTGGGGAAAATCACAAGTAACTGAGTGATCCAAAAGAGCCACACTCAGTGCATCTAAATAACCTTGTGTTTGGTTAACAAAGAATCGATGGCCGTGGAATTATCATATTTTAAAACTTTTCCTCTATATGTGACATATGCATCCCAATGTGGCAGCATGTGTCTTTCCAACTTGAAAACATTTCAATGAATGACAAGTTGATTGGCCCTAATTTGAAAATCATTGTGTATAAAAACATAATTTTGGGGGTGGCCAACATTATGACAGATTCTCTATTCCACTCATACATGAAACTAATTTGAATTATTTAGGGGATTGAAAGCATCTGTGGAGGCTTTCAGCAAAGATAATTGGCCAGATAGGGGTGGGAGGAAAATATAAACTTGAATTAAAAACTGTCAGACAACTATTGTCAGCCAGATATTGTTTCAGTGAATATGGTGGGGTAAGGGATTGATTAATAATCATTGTTTTTACAACCAAATGAACAGCATGATAAACTGTATTTTTCCATGTATAATGCATACTTTTTGGCCCAAATTTTTGAGGGAAAATAAGAATGTGCATTATACAAGGGTATAATGAACACATACTATGGGCATAATAATCCTGTGTATAATGCACACAAAAATATGGTGTGGCATTGTACAAAACAAAATTTGCTAAATGAAAAGAACATCAGCTTTCCACATGGAGAACCCTAGTGCAAATCCCAGCTTTGTCACTTACTGTAAAATGTCAAATAAATTATGTGATTCCTCTGGCCAATTTTTACATCCATAAAAGGAGGATACCAATGTACATTTTCAAAGTAGTTGTGAGAATTGAACTAAATTTTATCTGCATACACACACACATACACACCCTGGCTTAGTTCTCATTTCACTCTAATACAAATAGTATATCAGGGAGATTCCAATATGAGTTGGAAAGTATTTTGAGTTATTCAGTAAGGTACAAACCTCAGCTTAGGCAACCAGGGAAAAAACACAGGTCATTTCTGCTATGATGTCATGCCGGGGCTTATTGATTCAACAGCTTAGAGACTGGCAAGGATAAACAGAACCCAGCATAGGTCTCTCTCTTCTGTCCACTATATAACATCAGTCACATTGGAACCCTTTCCTGTCATCTCCTCATTTATTTTAATGAGTTTATGCCAAAACCTGTGGGCTTGTTGCTTAAAAGCCACCGTAAGAAATTCTAATAGAAAATAAGATATGGTAGTGAGAACATATCTTAACTATTTGGGGAGTGCAGAGTATAAGGGACCTTTTAAATATTTTGTCAAATGTTCTATTGGTATCCATCTTGCTCCATATTA
The DNA here is from genome assembly GCA_028533065.1 of Trachops cirrhosus. Lineage (NCBI taxonomy): Eukaryota > Metazoa > Chordata > Mammalia > Chiroptera > Phyllostomidae > Trachops > Trachops cirrhosus. Next base: position 48,970,498 of record CM052548.1, on the reverse strand, counting down.
ATGAGAAGCAAGAGGTCTGCTCAGCAAACTGTTGACATGTAGGAATTTGAATCCCTTTGTTACTTTCATTTTCTTCAACTTACTGTGAATAGCTATAAGGATGACGGCCAATTCTAGACCTTAGATCACAGATAAAATGTCCAGAAAAAATGGATGGCATATGGAGGCTGGGAATTAAGCAGGAAGATGAGATTACAACAAGAATAAAAACACTAGAGAAAAAAGGAGGTGGGCCAAAAATGAAGAAAGTTTGGCTTTCCAACTTGATCTCACAGGAATCTTTATTTATTAATTGTATTTCTTCCATTACCATATATCCCCCTTATAACCCCTCCCACCACAGTCACCACATTGTTGTCCATGTCCATAAGTTCTTTTTCCTTTTTGTTCGATTCCTCCACCCCCAAATACCCTCATAGCTGTCATCCTGCTCTCTATGAATCTGTCTTTATCTTGCTTGAGTGTTCAGTATGTTCATTAGATTCCATATATGAATGAAGTCATATGGTATTTGTCTTTTGCTGACTGGCTTATTTCATTCAGCATAACATTCTCCAGGTCCATCCAGGCTGCTGCAAAAGGTAAAATTTTCTTCTTTTTTATGGATGAGTAGTATTGGATTGTGCAAATGTACCCTAGTTATTTTATTTACTCATCTACCAATGGACACTCCAGGGGCTTCATAACTTGGCAATTGTAAATAACACTGCAATGAATATAGGGTGCTTATGTTCTTTTGAATCAGTGTTTTGGGTTTCTTTGGATAAATTCTCAAAAGTGGAATTACTGGGTCATTGCAATTCCATTTTTAATTTTTTCAGGTATCTCCATACTGCTTTCCACAGCAGCTGCACCAATCTACATTCCCACCAACAGTGCAAAATGGAACAGAATAGAGAGCCCCAAAATAAACCCACAATTTTATAGTTGATATCAATAGCCAAGTGCTGGAAGCCACCTAAGGGCCCATCAGTAAATGAATATATCAGAAAAGTATGGTACATTTACACAATGGAATACTATGCAGCAGAAAGAAAGAAAGAACTCCGACCCTTCACAACAGCATGGATGGAACTGGAGAGCATTATGCTAAGTGAAATAAGCCAGGTGCTGAAAGACAAATACCATACAATCTCACCTATAAGTGGAACCTAATCAACATAACAAACAAGCAAGCAAAATATAACCAGAGACATTGAAATAAAGAACAAACTGACAGTAATCAGAGGGAAGGGGGTGCGAATAATGGTGGAAAATAGAGGAAGGTCCATCAAGGAACATCTGTAAAGGACATCTGGACAAAGCCAAAGGGTGTAGGTTCGAGGGTAGGAGGCAGGGATGGGTGGTGCAAGGGGGCCGTGGTGGGGTGAAAATGGAGACAACTGTATATGAACAACAACAACAACAACAACAATAATAATAATAATAATTGACAGAGGAAGCAAGCACATATAATGGTCTAAAGATAGTTTATTCAATAAATGGTGTTGGGTAAATTGAACAGATACATGCAGAAAAAGAAACTAGACCACCTTCTTACACCACACGCAAGAATAAATTCAAAATAGATTAAAGACTTAGATGTTAGCCCTGGGTGGTGTAGTTCAGTGGATTGAGTGCAGGTCTGCAAACCAAAGGGTCACCAGTTTGATTCCCAGTCCAGAGCACAGGTGTGGGTTGCTGACCAGGTCCCCAGTATGGAGCATGTGAGAAGCAATGACACATTGACGTTTCTCTCCCTCACTTTCTCCTTCCCTTCCCCTCTCTCTAAAAATAAATGAATAAAATCTTTTTTAAAAAAGACTTAAATGTTAGACCCAAAACCATAAAATTCCTGGAAAAAAACATAGACAGTAAAATCTCAGACATTGCTCATAGCAGTATTTTTTCTAATATATCTCCTCAGTCAGGGGAAACAAAAGAAAAACTAAACAAATGGAATCACATAAAACTAAAAAGTTTTTGCATAGCAAAGGGAAACATCAACAAAATAAAAAGACAACTCACCAAATTGGGCAACATATTTGCCAATACATCTGATAAGGGTTTAATATCCAAAATTTATAAGGCGCTTAAAAAACTCAACACCAAAAAAGTAAATAACCCAATTTAAAAAATGGGCAAAATACCTGAATAGAGACTTCTCCAAAGAGGACAGGCAGATGGCCATCAGACATATGAAAAGATACTCAATCTCACTAATCATCAGAGAAATGCAAACTAAAACCACAATGAGATATCATGTCATACCTGTCAGAATGGCTATCATCAATAATTTAACAAACAACAAGTACTGGCAAAGATGTGAAGAAAGGGGAACCCTTTTGCACTGTGGGTGGGAATGCAGACTGGTGCAGCCACTGTGGAAAGCAATATGGAGATATCTCAAAAAGTTAAAAATGGATCTACCTTTTGACCCAGTGATCCCACTTCTGGGAATACAAGGTCTAGCTAGAAAGTATCCAGCCATGTAATATGAAAAACAGAGACATTTATTGAAGAATACAAGAAACATTGTACATAGGACAATGATACCTCAGTCCCCTTCAAAGTAGGCACCTTGGGACTTCACACAGTTCTCCCAGTCTCCATCAGTAGCCCTATTATATTTTCCTGAATCTCATCAAAAGTCTGAAATCTCTTCCCTTTCAAAGGTAATTTTAGTTTTGGGAAAATCCAGAAGTCACAGGGCACCAAATCTGTGTTTAGGGAGACTGAGTCACCTGAGTGATTTGATGTTTCACAAAAAAAGGAAGAAAGGAAGGAAGAAAGAGAAAGA
>CM052548.1:48948041-48967219 GCA_028533065.1 Trachops cirrhosus | reverse complement strand
TACAGGAACAAATATAGAGGACACATGGACAAAACTACGGGGCTTGGAAATGGAAGGGAGGTGGGGAGGGATGGGTGGGTGGGATGGAATGGGAATAAAAGATTGAAACTGTACTGAATAATCTAAAAAAAAAATGCTCAATGTCACTATCTGTCAGAGATATGCAAATTAAAACCACAGTGAGATATCACCTCACAGCTGCCACAATGGTTATCATTAATGAGTCAACAATGACAAGTGCTGACAAGGATGTAGAGAAAAGGAACCCTAGTGCATTGTTAGTGGGAATGCAGACTAGTGCAGCCACTGTGGAAAACAGTATAGAATTTCCTCAAAAAACTAAATGAAATTATGTTTGGATCCAGTGATTCCACTGCTGGGAATATAAGAATCCCAAAACTCCAATTCAAAAGAATTTATGCACCCCTATGTTCATAACAGTGCCACATCCATTAACCAACATTTAGAAACAACCTAAGTGACCTTCAGTAGAGGAGTGGATCAAAAAAAATGTGGTACACTTACACAATGGATGATTACACAGCAGGAAAAAAGGAGGAATTCCAACCTTGTGCAACAGCATGGGTGGAAATAGAGGCTATTGTGCTGAGTGAAGTAAGCCAGGGAAAGACATATTGATCTCACTTATAAGAGGAATTTAATGAACAAAATAACTAATGAACAAAAGAGAACCAGAGGCACAGAAACATGGACTAGACTGACAGCTGTAAGAGAGGAGGTAGGAGGTGGGGGCTGTTTGAAAGAAGATGAAGGGATTAGTCAAAGAACATATGTGAAGGACCTGTGGACATAGACAATGTTATGGGAATGACTGTTGAAGTGGAGGGTGGCCTGGGTTGAGAGAGAAAAGGGGGGAAAACTGGGACAACTGTAATAGCATAAACAACAAAACTAAAATAAAATAAACCAAGTATAAGGTTCTTATGAATTTATAGTGGAATATAGTTTCTACTATTTATGTATTTATATAAATATCTTCAGTAAGAGGTTGATAGGTCAAAAATTTGCTTTTGTTGAGATTTTTCTTGGTTACAAATAATTGAAACAGTGTGGACCATTTTTCCATTCTCCTAAAAACATGATGAAACTTTTCAACAGGTTCTCACACTGGTTCTTAAACTCCTAGTTCTATGAGCAATAAAGAAAAACTAGAGCAGAACATTTTCAAGGATATTATGGGACTTAATGAACAAAAATAGCATTTAAAGAAAGAGAAGAGAGGATTGAAAATCAACTTTTCTGTTTTTCCCTGTGAGAAGTACCCATGTAATTATGTATGTATTGTATCTTAATTAAAATCATATATTCATGTTTTTTATTTTCAGTTGCTCTTATATAATTAAAACTGCATCATATCTAATGTGTTTATAATATAGCCAAATGGTCATATTGTTGTTCATCTATTCCATGCTTAAAACAAAAAAATAACAGTTCTTTAAATTCTTGCCAGAAATTCAATCTCCAGATATAAAAATTTAATGACTATGTGTCTTGAAATAAAATATCTTTGAAATCAATAGTCTCAGCTGTAAGTGCAAGATCCAAAAATCCTGATGCTTGCAAAAGCACAAATGCAAACTGCTTTAAGAAATTTTCTATAGAGGAAAAAATAAAATGAGGTGTAGAAGGTCTAATTAAGGTCTTATAGGAGATCTCTTACTACTCTAAAGGAATTACTATAGTCCCCTCTCAGTCATGGTTTGCTTTCCGAGATTTCAATTACTTAGAGTCAACTTCAGTCAAAAAGTGTTAATGGAAAATTTCAGAAATAAACAATTGATAAGTTTTATATTATGTGCCATTCTGAGTAACATGATGAAATTTTGCCCTGTCCAGGATGTGAATCACCCCTTTATCAAGAGTATCCACATTATATATGCTCCCTATCTTTTAGTCACTTACTAGCCATATTAGCTATCAAATTAACTGTCCCAGTATTCCAGTGCTTGCATTCAAGTAACCCTTATTTCTCTTACTGTGACTAATTTATAAACAAAACTTTAACATAGGTATGTGTGTATAGGAAAAGACTTAGTATCCTTAGGGGTTGGTACTATCCATGGGTTCAGGCATCCACTGGCAATCTTGGAACGTATGTAGCACAGACAAAGGAGGGCTACTATTCCTGGAAATAATCACACCTTCTCAGGCTATAATAATTGAGCCAAGTCTTTCCAATAAGAAGTACTTCCTTTTGTAAATTGTTTCAATAAAGGAACCACAAAAATTAAAACATTACAGAATATAAAAGTTTATGTTAAAAACTGTAATACATGATTCAGACATAAGGCCTGGTTGTTTGGGTATATTTCAGGTGGGAGATCTTTTTGACAAACATTCAACACTTAGATATTGTTGTGGGTTGAATTGTGTCCCCCAAAAGTGATATGTGAAACTCCTAACCCCTAGAATTTCAGAATGTGACCTTATTTGGACATGGAGTCATTAAAACATAATTAGTTAAATTAAGATGAGGTCATACTGGAGTAAGATAGAGCCTTAGTTCAATGTGACTGGTGTCTTTATAAAAGAGAAATTTGGACACAGAGACACACGGGCAGAAGGTCATGTAAAGATGAAAGCAGGTATTTGATTGAGGAGTCTACAATCTGAGAAACACCAAGGGTTGGCAGCTACCACCAGCAGCCAGGCAAGAAGCACAAAACAGATTCTACTTCAGAGCCTCCAGTAGGAGGCTCTGTTGATGCCTTGATCCAGCCTCCAAAACTGTAAGAATAAATTTTTGTTGTTTTAAGCCATGCAGTCGTGGTACTTTGTTAATACAGCCTTAGGAAACTAATACAGATGTCTATAGAACTTGGAAGCTTATCTTCCCAGAATTTCAATTTGTATGCACATTCTACAAGCTGCATTAACTAATATTTTGCTTTTTTATAAATTCAAGCAAGAGGCTTGGGTTCTGGAAACCTTAGAAGTCATCTTTCTTTTCTGCTGTTGTTCTCAAAGAAACAGGAGAGAGAAAAATATTCTTCCTGCAGAGTTTTTCTGTGGTGCTAAAATCACTTGTGGTACCTGCCTGAAAGGTCTCTAGGTTTGAATCACAGAAGCCAAGATCTGGAGTTTGAGACAGCAATGGAATTTATGTTTACTATCCTTCCCACTGGAGACCATGAGGTACAGTCACTCAACAGGGTAATAAACATAAGTGTCTGGTCACCTTTACAGTCATGCACACCACATTTGGGGAAAATTGAACTATAAATAGAAAAAAGAAATGAAATCTTTCAAGTGAGTCCCTGTTCACAGACATTGATGCAGAAACATGCACACTAAGAACATGATCTGGAAACACAAACCCAACAGAACCACCCACCTTGGACTTGATTACTATACACAGATCATCATGCCTATTGCATGGATGGCCATCAGAATCTCTTACACTTCAATATCTTAGTAATAAATGTGCTGGGGTATAGAGAGAGGCTGAGTGCACAAGTCTATATTATAACACAACGCTAAACAAGGAAGCTGATACACAGGACTTGAGAGAGGTGGTAAGAATCATAAATTAAATTCTAGTGTTTTTTATTTTACAAAGCATTTTTACATACATTTTTTGATTCAGTTTTTATAATAGCTCTGTTAATTTCACTATTTTAGAGATTTAGATAATCAGAAAATTTAAATGACTTGCCCACAGTACAAAGAAAGTACAACTCACATCAGGTCTTTCTTCTAACTCCACATGTCCTGCTAGAAATTCACACATCAGAGATTGTCATTGACCCAGTTGACCAAGTGTCCACTCTTACCCAGTTGCCTGGAGCAGAGTCTGCAAGCACAAGCATGGTTTGCACAGAGGGACCAGCTCACTCACCACCAGCTCACATGCTCTTCTTAAAATTTTATGTGGTCCTATTACTGTGACACCACTTTAATTTTACTTACTACCTTGCCAGTTTATTATAAAAAGTTATAACTAAGGAACAGCCAGGTAGAAGAGGTGCATAGGACAAAGTATGTGGGAAGGGATGCAGACCTTCCATGCCCTCTCCAGGTGCACCACTCTCCCCAGATCTCCACATCTGTACCAACTCTAAAGCTCTGTAACACCACTTTTGATCGTGCCCTTTGGAGGGAACTTTTTCATCATCATCATCATCATAAACAAACAGCATTTTACCTTGCTGAAATGAGAAGGTTTTATATTTAATTGTTCTCTTCTCAAAGTAAAGTTTGAGAGGTCATCTCATAGAACTGTTTTTAGAAGAGGGGAATTGGGTTTATGGATGGCCCCAGTCGTACCATGATGCCTGTTGCCACTTGAAGCAGCAGAAACACTAGAGGTCCACATGCATTTGTTTGACTGTCCTATAAACCAAGACCATCCTATAAACAAAGAGTCTCAAACTTGATTTCTTACATATGCACTAAAATTATTTTGGAAGTTATATACCTCCTTGCATACTTTTTAAATTTTTTTTTATTTTTAGAGAGAGAAGGAGAAGAGAGGGAGAGACATAGTGATGTGAAAGAGGGACATCCTTGGCTGTCTTCCATATGTGCCCTAACTGGAGACCAAACCTACAACCCAGGCATGTGCCTCAACTGGGAATCAAACCAGTGACCTTTCAGTTTATGGGACGACACCCAACAACTGAGATATACTAGCTGGGGCTTTTTGCACATTTTTGATATTTAAACTTTTCTTCATAAACCTGAAAATTCATAAAGAATGTGACTTCTAATAGATTGTAAATGCTAAAATTTATAAAAGGGAAAGCTACAGCATCCTTCTAAGTATATGCAATGTAATCTAAGTTGCTTAATGGTTTGAAAGCCACTCATCAGGAGACAGTTGTTCTTCTTGTTGTTTCTGATCTTGGTGACAATGATATCCTGCAGAAATCAGGCCCTTCATCACATAGGTGAACACACAAACCTGGACCAGGAGTCAGAGAACCTACTGGAGAGACCAAGGTAAGATGGAATACCTGCAGGCCAAGCTGTTGCCTCACGCCAACAAGGTGAAGATCAGAAAATGTGTGTAAGCAACAAAATGGCTGCTATGTCCTTTGGATCTGCAAATCTCCCACCCTAACTGGAAACATACAGCAAAGAGAATTCTGGGAGATATAATTCAGCCTAGGCAAGTATATAGACTACAAAGCCATTACACCATAACTCTTGTCATGCATGGGGCCAGGCCAGACATGAAGCACGTGCTGCCTGCCATATGCTAAATAATGAAGTCTTTGTCTCTGACCTAGGAACTTTGTGTCTTCTACCAGCATTCATGAAAACTGTGATCATCTAACTTGCAAGCTTACAAGGAGAATAAAACCTCAGACTCTTCACAGCTCTTGACCCCTTACCCACTTAACAGTATATAAACAAATTTTTTCAATTTTCAGAAATATTTACACTTCCTAACCTTCCTTTCATTTGTATTTCCATTACTCATGCTTTAGATTTGTACCCTAATGTATTAAAGATTAATGTTTGGAAGTCATTTATTAATCACAACTTCACTCTTTATTCAACTAAAACATGTTTATAGAAATTAAGTTTTTAGCCCAGCTGGTGTGGCTCAGTTGGTTGGAGCATTGTTCCATGCACCAAAGTGTCACAGGTTCAATTTCCGTCAGGTCATGCCTAGGTTGCACATTTGGTCTTCGGTTGGGGCACATGTAGGAGGCAACCAATTGATGTTTCTCTCACACCGATGTTTCTTTTTTTCTCTCTTTCTTTCTCCCTACCCCCTTTCTCTATCTCTCTGGAATCAATAAATATTTTAAAAAATAAAAAATAAAAGAAATTAAGTTTTTAAAATATGTGTCAATTCCTAATTATACTGTTCTAAATGTTAAAAATTCTTCCATATTGTATAATCATTAATATTATTAGTGTTTATACAAACAAAATTTGAATAAATAATTAATCATTTAAAAAATTATTGGAAATACAAATACTGATAAAAATCCATTCAGTGTCTACTAGGTATAATTATATATTAATATGTATAAAGTTAAAAATAGACAGTGGTATAGATGGGTGAAGATGGTGGCAAGATAGGTGGAGCAGAGCCCAGTTCTCCCTGTACCTGGCTGGAACACCTAGCCGATCTTCTGAAAGACAGAGTAAACAGCCAACAGAATCCCAGCTTATATGACGTTTGGAGGCCAAAAACTGCAGAAAATTTTGAAAAACAGACAGTGAGGAGATAGCATTGGGACAGTGAGTCCCTAGGGTCAGCTCTGGGACCAAGGTGGCTACAGCACCCAGCCCAGCACCTGCCACAGGATACAGAGAAGAGAGTTAAAGCACCAGCTCCCTCCCCTACCACAGCAGGGAAGGCAGCCCAGAACCACAAGATAGCTGGATGCTGGAAGTTGCTGGGGGGAATAGAGATGAAGTGGGAGACACACAGAGGTGGTACACATTCACTGGGACTGTGGATGCCAGCAGCAGAGAAATTGGGGTGCTGGGCAACACCTGGAGAAAGGAGGAGTTGGGCCATGTTGGACCCTGACTCAGAGAGTCTCCAGACTGTTTGGAAAGTTGGGCTGTGTGAAAAGCCATGCACTTGTTAAGAACAGTGGGCAGCTGCTTTGTGAGAGACTCTCAAGCAGCAGCTGGCTCACCCAGAGGATGATTGGAGTTGTGCGTGCCCAGAGACTAAGTGGCTAAGTGGAACCATGCACCCAAGCTTGCCTCATGCTGCATGCCCAGAGGCTGAGTGGCTTATTTGAGCCTGGAAGCTCACGGAGGACCTGGACCAGAGGGTGGGCAACTGTGAATATTGTGGCCCAGACCTGGTTACCATCCTCTGAAAACCACAGGAAGGGACAAGAGCAAAACCCAGATCCCCTCTTCATGTGGCATCTAAGAAGACCAGCAGAACTTGCTGAACAGGTTGAAAGTCAGCAGGAAGCTTATTTTTATTTCTTTTTTGTTCCTCTCTCTCTCTTTTTTCCTTTCTTATCTTCCCCCTACTGAGACAAGGAGACAGACCCAAAGACATGGAGTTACGAAGGGCCCAGAGACAGACCCAAAGGGGGAACAAAAGGCTAACCCCCAAAATTGAGAAACTGAAACAAATGTCACTTTGCTATTCTATAGAGCTGGGATATTATTGTTTATATGTATTACCTTTCTTCATTATTTTACCACTTTTATTTTATTATTATTTTTTAATTTCTCTTACGTTTAGTTTTTCTTATTTTATATCTCTGTTTAATTGTATTGTTTGTCTGGTTTTCCTGATTCTCTCATTATTGTATTTTAATTTTCCATCTCTCACTTTACCTGTGTTCCAATAACACACAACTATTGATCAGGTACTTTCTATTCTGGTTATCCAAATCATTTATTTCTTCTCATATTATTGTTGTTCCAGTACTATTGTAAATAATCATTGTTCCATACAATTGTACATACTACACAGCAACCCTCCCTGAGCTTAGCCCAAATCGCTTTAATCCTGAGCATTATTATTGTAGTGGTTAACTCTATTCTCTCTCACACTACGCCTAATTTCTATCTTTTACTGTCACTATATCTAATCATCTAATCTTGCACAAGTGCTTTGTTTTCTAGATTCACTTCACAATCCTCTTCCCCTCTAACAAGAGTCTTATCTCTCTTTCAACTTTCATGAAAAGTGACTAGTTGGGTAAAATATCACAGTTAACACTATACTTATCCAAAGAACTTCCTATCTCTTCTCTAGTTGCTGGTACTTTAAATCCCATAAAATATTCTCCTGATGCCTTAATCCATTTTACCTACCTCCTGCCACTGATCACATACAAGATTACGTGGAAGCTGCAAAAATCAGTACACATGCTAGAGGAGAGAAACCACCAACAAAGGAACCACCAAAATGTAAAAACCAAGCACAGTAAGAGAGCCCACACAAACAGAAGAAAGGACAAGTATAGAGCATCCAGATAAGGAGATCAAAGAGACCACACCACTGAACCCCACAGAATTCCCACTAAAGAAGTGTACTCTGCAAAAGCAGGTAAAAAGCAAAACATCAGGAAGCACAGAAACAAACAAAAAGACTCACCTAAAATGGGGAGACAAAGAACATGCAATCAAAATGACCAGCAGACTGCCCACTAAAAGAGCTAAACAAAATGGAGGTAAGCAAACTATCAGATATAGAATTCAAAATAGTGGTTATAAGGATGCTCAAGGAACTCACAGACAACTACAAGGAGCTGACTGAGAACTACAACAGCATGAAAAAAGAAATAGAAACTATAAACAAAAACCTGGAAGAAATGAACAATAAAATCTCAGAAATAAAAAACACACTGGAAGGAATTACAAGCAAGATGGATTAAGCAAAGGATCAAGTCAGTGAGCTGAAGAAAAAGGTAGAAAAAAACACCCAGAAACAGCAAGAAAAGGAAAAAAGACTCAGAGAGAGAACAGGTTGGTAAAGGAGTTGCAAGACAACATGAAATTTAACAATATCCACAAAATAGTGATACCAAAAGGAGAAGAAGAGCAAAGGATAGAAAACCTGTTTGAAAAAGTAATGATGGAAAACTTCTCTAATTTGATAAGAGAAAAAAATCACACAAATCCAGGAAACACACAGAGACCCAATAGAGAGGAACTCAGAGAGGGCCATATAAAGACACATCATAATTAAAATGGCAAAATTCCAAGAAAAAGAGAATCCTGAAGGCAACAAGAAACAGAAAGTAACATATAAGGGAGCTCCGAAGAGACTAGCAGCTGACTTCTCAATAGAAATGCTCCAAGCCAGGCAAGAATGACATGAAATATTCCAAGTAATGAAAGCCAGAGGCCTAGAACCAGCACTACTTTATCCAACAAGGCTCTCAATTAAAATGCAAGGTCAAATAAGGAGGATCCAAGAAAAAAGAAGTCTAAAAAATTACACCTCCACCAAACCAGCTCTGCAAGACATGCTAAAGGGACTGCTTTAAGAAAATGACGTAAAAGAGTGAGAGAGGGAGGAACACAAATATGAAGGAAGTAAAATGGCAATGAATAAGTACCTATCAATAATAACCTTAAACATAAATGGATTAAGTGCTCGAATCAAAAGATATAGAATAGATCAATGGATAAAAAAGCACAACCCACACATTTGCTGCCTACAAGAGACACACCTCAAGACAAAAGACCTACAGACTGAGAGAAAAGGGTTGGGAAAAAATATTCCAAGTAAATGGACAGGGAAAAAAGCCAAGGTAGCAATACTCATATTACACAGAGTAGACTTCAAAACAAGGATAATAAAAATAGACCCAGAAGGTCACTTCATAATACACAAGGGAAGAATCCACCAAGAAGACAAACATTTTAAATATATATGCATCCAATATAGGAGCACCCAAACATAAAGAAAATCTTGGAGGACTTCAAGAAAGATATTGACAGCAACACAATTATAGTAGGGGATTTTAACACCCCACTATCAAAAATGGACAGATCTTCCAAACAAAATATCAACAAAAATATTGTGACAATGAACAATGTCTGAGATCAAATGAACTTAACTGATATATATAGAGAGAGCCCTTCATCCCAAAGAAGTTAAATACACATTCTTTTCAAATGCATATGGAACATTTTCAAAGATAGATCACATTATGGGACACAAAACAAGTCTCAACAAATTCAAGAAAATTGAAATCATATCAAGCATTTTTTCCCACCACAAGGGACTGAAGCCAGAAACCAAACTCAAGGAAAAAACTCAAAAACATTCAAACTCATGGAGATTGAATAGCATGCTATTAAACAATGGGTAAAGAATGAAATCAAAGAAGAAATCAAAAAGTTTCTGGAAACAACTGAAAATGAACTCACAATAACCCAAAACTTATGGGACACAGAGAAGGCAGTCCTGAGAGGGAAGTTCATAGTGATATGAGCCTACCTGAAAAAGACAGAAACATGTTAAATAAACAACCTAACCCTATGCCTACAACAACTCAAGGAACAACAACAAAGACAGTCAAGAGCAAGTAGAAGTAAGGAAATAACCCAGATCAGAGCAGAATTAAATGACACAGAGATTAAAAGCACAATTCTAAGGATCAATAAGTCCAGGAACTGATTCTAGGAAAAGATTTTAAAAATTCCCAAGCCTTTAAGCAGACTCAAAAGAGAAAAAGAGAGAGAACCCAAATAAATACCATCAGAAATTAAAGAGGAGAGATTACAACTGACACCACAGGAATACAAAGGATTGTAAGAAATTACTATGAAGAACTGTATGCCAAGAAATTTGAAAACCTAGGTGAAATGGACAAATTTCTAGAAAAATATAATCTTCTAAAACTCAATGAAGAAGAAGCAGAATGCCTGAACAGACCAATAACAGCAAATGAATTTGAAGCACTAATCAAAAAACTCTCGACATACAAAAGCCCTGGACCAGAAGATTTCAGAGGGGAATTATACAAATATTTAAGGAAGAGCTAACCCCTATCCTTCACAGACTACTCCAAAAAATTGAGGAAAATGGAGGACTCCTAAATGCTTTTTATGAAGTCAGCATCATCCTAATCTTAAAACCACAAAAAGACAAAAGAAAGAAAGAAAACCTCAGGCCAATATCACTGATGAACATAGATGCTGAAATCCTCAACAAAATATTGGCAAACCACATCCAGCAATACATTAAAAAGATCATACACTCTGACCAAGTGGGATTCATCCCAGGGATGCAAGGATGGTACAATATTCATAAATCAATAGAGGTAATACATCACATACACAAAAGGAAACACAAAAATCACTTGATCATATCAATAGGATGCAGAAAAAGCATTTTATAAGGTACAGCACCCATTTATGATAAAAACACTCAACAAAGTAGGAATAGAGGGAGCATTCCTCAACATAATAAAGGCCATACACAAGAGACCTACAGTCAATATCATACTCAGTGGTCAAAAACTAAAATCTTGTCCACTAAGATCAGGAACAATACAAGGCTGTCCACTTTCACCACTTCTATTCAACATAGTATTGGAAGTCCTAGCCACAGCAGTCAGACAAGAAAAGGAAATAAGAGGCACCCAAATTGGAAAAGAGGAAACAAAACTGTTGTTACTTGCTGTTGACATGATAGTGTACATAGAAAATCCAATAGACTCCGCCAAAACACTGCTGGACCTAATAAATGAATTTGGCAGAACAGGAGGATACAAAGTCAATATTCACAAATCAAAGGCATTTTTGTATAACAACAATGAAATATCAGAAACAGATCAGGAAAAATATTCCATTTGATATAGCAAAAAGAAAAATAAAATACCTAGGAATAAACCTAACCAAAGAGGTAAAAGACCTGTACTCAGAAAATTATACAACACTGAAGAAAGAAATTAAGGAAGACACAAACAAATGGAAACATATACTGTGTTTATAGATCAGAAGAATTAACATGATCAATATGTCCATACTACCCAAAGCAATTTATAGATTCAATGAAATGCTTATTAAAATACCAATAGCACATTTCAGAGATACAGAACAAACACTTCAAAAATGTGTATGGAACCATAAAGACCTCAAATAGCTGCAGCAGTTTTGAGAAAGAAGAGCAAAGTAGGAAGGATCAAAATACCTGTCCTCAAACTGTATTACAAAGCCACCATAATCAAAACAGCTTGGTCCTGGCATAAGAACAGACATATGGACCAATGGAACAGAACAGAGAGCCCAGAAATAAACCCAAGTCTCTATGGTCAATTAATATTTGACAAAGGGGAGAGCAGCATAAAATGGATCAAAAATAGCCTCTTCAACAAATGATGTTGGGAGAGCTGGACAGCTACACGTAGAAGAATCAAACTTGATCACCAACTTACACCATACACAAAAATAAATTCAAGGTGGATAAAAGATTTAAATATAAGTCACAACACCATGAAAGTCCTAGAGGAGAACATTAAAAGGAAAATCTCAGATATTCCACACAGCAGTATTTTCACTGATGTGTCCCCTAGAGCAAGGGACATAAAGGAAAGAATAAACAAATGGGATCTCATCAAAATAAAAATCTTTTTCATGGCTAAAAAAAACAGCATTAAAATGAAAAGAGAGCCACCTATATTGGAAAACATATTTGCCAATGATACCTCAGACAAGGGTTTGATCTCCAAAATATATAAAGAACTCCCATGACTCCACTGCAGGAAGACAAAAAAACCCAATTAAAAATGGGCAAAGGACTTGAACACTTTTCCAAAGAGGACATACAGAGGGTCCAGATACATATGAAAAGATGCTCAGTATCACTAGCCATCAGAGAGATGCAAATTAAAACCACAATGAGATACCACTTCACAATGGTCAGAATGGCCATCATAAACAAATCAACAAGACAAACAAATTGAAGACTGGTGCAGCCACTACAGAAAACAGTATGGAGTTTTATCAGAAAACTAAAAATGGAACTGTCTTTTGACCCAGCAATTCCACTGGTTGTATTATATGCTAAGAATGCTGAAACACCAATCCAAAAGAACCTATGCACCCCCATGTCCACAGTAGCACAATTTACAATAGCCAAGTGCTGGAAACATCCTAAGTGCCCACAGGTAAATGAACAGATCAAAAAATTATGCTACATTTACACAATGGAATTCTATGCAGCAGAAAGAAAGAATGAGCTTCTACCCTTTTTTACAGCATAGATGGAACTGGAGAGCATTATGCTAAGTGAAATAAGCCAGGTGGTGAAAGACAAATACCATATGATCTCACCTTTAGATGGAATGTAATCAACAAGAGGAACAAGCAAGCAAAATGTAACCAAAGATATTGAAATGGAGAACA
The DNA here is from genome assembly GCA_028533065.1 of Trachops cirrhosus. Lineage (NCBI taxonomy): Eukaryota > Metazoa > Chordata > Mammalia > Chiroptera > Phyllostomidae > Trachops > Trachops cirrhosus. Next base: position 48,954,397 of record CM052548.1, on the reverse strand, counting down.
GGCTGACATATGGGGGGAGAGGATGAAGGGTTTACAGGAACAACTATAAGAAACACATGGACAATAACAAGGGGATGTGGAAACAGGGAAAAGAGGTGTGGAGGGTAGATTGGTGGGGAGGGGTGGGGTGAAAAGGCAGAAAACTGTACTTGAACAACTATAGAAAAAAGAAGTTAAAATAGTAAACATTTTATAATGTGAAGTAAGATTAAGACAGACTATACCTAGAATAAATATTTTATAATATAATTCAAAATATTTTTTAATTATCTAATTGAATAACACATCTGGAATCTAATAGAAATTGCAAAAAAAAAAATTTACCCAAGGGTTCTATGTAAAGAATCCTAAAATTTTCAGTACTTCTAGTAGCATTTCATTTACATTTAAAAGATTTTGCAGTGCTAACGTACTGTCAGGCTGTACAAAGGTTTCTTCTTTCTGGTTAATAAAATGGACTATGGATTAGTTCTATGAATAGCTGAAAAAAATTCTTACAGTTAAATACATGAAAAATGTCATTTTTAGCATTCAGTATTTCTTAAAGTGCACTTTGTTTTGCTCTCACAGAACCTTATGTTCTTTGACAGAAGAAGGAAAGAAATGGAAGAGATGAGGTCAAACAAAAATTGAAACAAAAATTGCCGTAACTCTCACTCATCCTACATCTGAACCGGAACATTCCAACTTAGGTCCAAAACACCTAATTTCACCTCAATAGAATAGTGATTAAGAGACAGAAATACAGGAATCCCTATGGGTTTATTGAAACTTTAACTAAACAACAATATTTTTTTTTAAAAAAGAGAAAACATTGGAAGTAGATATAATGGAAAATTTGAAGAATTCATTCACTACTGCATATAGGATGTTTTAAGGATAAATTTGATTCATTACATTTTTTTAAAATAATGTGTACTATTCTGAGGCTTGAAAAAATCAATACAGGGTAGTATATGAAGTGATGTCTTTAGAGAATTTTACTTTAATTATAGTTATAAAATACTTGTATACCACGTCAAAGTTAAGTCCAAGTAAATTGTGGTTTTAGTGAATTTTAAGCTTAAGGGAAATGCTATTAGGCCCTTTAGATTTCTTTGAAATCCTAGATGCAGTTTGACCTTCCCTTTTACAGTTTGTCAAGTTACCTATCCTTTTTGGGATTAAATATCTATCTCTGTGAAAAGATAGATAATAATAAAAATAATAATAATGAGAAAAAAGTTTTAAAAAGAATCCTCATTAATATTTAAAGGAAGTATCCTTTTCTTGAAAGCTCATGAGGTTTTCACACTTCAAATCCATGGGTAAGATTTGGGATGGATTAGAGGTCTGCCTTTGGTTTATCAGTTGGAAGAAGGACTATTTGTGAACTCAGGCAAGTTCTTCAGGAATGAGTTGTAGGAAAAGGACCTATAGAATCTAATGATATAAACATTGATTCCCTAAAAAATTTCCATGCTCATACACTCTTTGAAAAGCATATTTTATTTAAGACCATTGCTATAAACCAACTTAACCTTCCACCAAAAAGGTCCACTATTATTATCCATTACCACAGAAGGAAAAATGTTGGTTAGAATAGAAAAATAGAGCTAGGCAAGAATGCAGTCATCTGAAGGGGTTAGAGAATAGCTCTCCATTTACCAAGGACAGCTGTGAGCTGTAAGCACCAAGACCCCTAGCAGCTGGAGGACAGGTGCACCAAGTTGGGTGAACCAAAGGGTCCTGGGTGGGGTCCCAATGGTGCCCACTGCACACCCATGCACTTGACTCAGGGCTGAGAATGCAAATGTGAGTCTCTGCCCATGCTTTCCAGAAACACTCAAACAAAGGACATATATGTTATGTATGGTTATTTTTGTTAAAACAATGATGTTTCTGTCCTGCTCTTTGAGAATAGGGAGCATATCTTTTATTTCACTCAATAAACATGGTGTGCCCACTGTTCGACAGGTACTCTACACAGATCTGGATCATAAGGGAAAGCAAATATAAAATGGAATTAAGATAGCATTTGTACCTCAAGGAATCTTAACCATCCCCTACAATAACTGACATGGTATTCATGCCTAATCAACATTTATTGTTTGTTTACTTACTTCCTCATTTTTATCTATGTATTTTTATTATGGTAAAATATACATAACAAAATTTACCATTTTAACCATTTTAGATGTACAACTCTTGTTTACTCTTTCTAAAAGCAGTCTTCTGCTCTACCAAGAGTTGGACACATAGCATGGTAATGGAAGTAAGATTACCTTGCCTCTGATCTCTGGGGAAAAAAATTCCCTCTGCTCCAGAGTCCAAGTTTTCTAGAGTGTTACCAGTTATAACATTTGGTATAAATGTCTCAGGCATTTATCATGCCCATGTTCAGGGGGGAAATTAAACTTCCTTTCTCTGGGCTAATAATCTTAACACTGAATTTTGATCTTCCAATCTCCACACATGCTATCATCACAATGGTTGGGTGTTCTGTATGCTGAAAGAATATGGATAATTAAAATCCTGCAGGGAGCATATTTTTATTTACAGGGCTCCATTTTTGTTCTTGTACCTGGTGGGAGTATGGCAAAATTACATGAGCTTATTAAAAATCAGAAATTGATTGTTCCAGTTCTGTTTCTCTCCCCCACAGAATGAAATCAAATAGAGGCTTCAGAGAAGGAAGAACTGTCAGTGTATAAAGAGCTATCATTGGAATGAGGAGAGGAGCGAACCAAAATTTGGTGGAATGCGTTCTTGGATGTACAAGCTCCCCATTGTGCCCAGGGCTTCCTGGTTGCCACCACATCTTGGAGTTCAGATGTTCACACTAAGAAATGTTGCCAAGCCCCAGCTTATCCTTTATTGGATGTTCTGTTTCATCATTTCTTTTTTATTTATGATTCCTTCACACTTCTTAAGATAAAAGCTTACACTGAAGAAACAGTCTAAAGTGTACCCCCTACATAAAAACTTATCTCCAGATTACCAGTGAAATTGCTGCCTTTGTATACTTATGGACCGACGTTTTAACTGAAAATAACTTCCATTAGCACTATAAAAACTCCAGCTGGCACCAGATGAATTTCATTTGATACCAGCAGAGAAAAATATTGGCTACTGTGATATTTTTTGTTCGTGGTTATTTACAGTTTGTTAGAATCCATGTACAATTCAGCCAGCCAGAAGGCACCATATGATTTCCCTTGAGCAACTTGTATGGAAACTCTTCCACAAAAATCTGACTCACCTTCAACGTATTGAAATACAGGGGCTACTCTTGTTGCACTTGGTCCACCACAAGACATGGAAATGTATGCTAATTATTAATGTAATTAAATTCTTTGGAATAAAGATGTAAACAGACATTTCAGAGACTTTGTACAGTACCTGGACTCTGATATTTTCCCTCTTTTCCCTACCTCAACCCCATCACCACCCTATTTTGTAAATTTTGGATATTGTCAACTACATAATTAGAACATGCCCCAGAATTGCACTTCTGGGCATTTTTTAAATGTAAATATTTCAAATATTCATGTAACACCACAAAGAATTAAGGGTCAACATTTTGTTGTTTCTTGTGAAACTTACTTCTTTGGGAAATATCACAGGTACCACTGAGGCCCATAATTTTGCTCCATTTCTGGTAGAAACATTATCTTGAAGTTGGTATACATCCTGTCCATTCATGTTTCATATTTTGAACACATAAGCTCATACCACAATTTCACATAATTTTAAATAGTGTATGTACCTATCCCTCTATAAATCTTCATTCAACATTTTGTATTTCTACATTTTATTGTAAATATACACATAGTTTATCATTTTAACAATATTAAGTGTACAATTCAGTGGCATTAATTACATTCACATGTTATATAACCATTGCCACTATCTAGTGCAGAACATTTTTTATAATTCCAAAGAGAAACTCTAACCAATAAGCATTAACTCCCCATTTCTCACTACCCCCAGGCCTCTAACAACCACCATTCTACTTTTCATTTCTATGAATTTTCCTTTTCTAGGTAGCTTACATAAGTGGAATCATACAATACTTGTTCTTTAGTTTAGCTTATTTCACTTGGCAAATCAAGTACTTGAACAACAATTTTTTTAAAGTTTTAAAAAAGAAATTTAAAATTCATATTTAATGCCCATTTTACTGTTTCTAAGCCAGTGAATCTGAAACCTTTATAATTTTGTTAACCAGCATCACCCCAATAAATTCAATAAAAAGGAAAACATTTTTTATGTCAACCTGTTTTAATACCTACCGATCTAGGTTATTCATCTTAAATATTGCATAGTAAGCATTCCAGTATAGTAGAAACAATAATTAATCCATAACTATGTTGATGGACATTTTTTAATGAAGATGATTTTATTGAATTACAGAACAGGGCACATAAAAATTAAGTATTTGAGAAAAATTTAACCATTTATTCAAATTAGAAACTTTAAATACTAAAAAGTACATTTTTGGTAAGTACCTAAACATTGCCCACTTATTTATTATTTAAAATTTTGTGATTAAGGCAAATATTTAGGTATGCACTGAATCCCCCAAAAGGTAAAAAGAATAATAAACTAAAGTTTGTTATTAAAACAAATTAAAGTTCTTAAAGAAAAGCAGTAGCACAAGAAGGAAACATTTCTACCAGCTTATGCCTGCCTACAATTTTTAAGTCAGGAAAAGATGGAAACAGGGACATTCAAACCAAAGAAGTTTGTGCAAGAAGCATTTAGTCCATTAAAAATTTCTGATCCACTTTACTTCATGGATAATTCGAAGAATGCTTATGTTCTATTGACCAAAGAACTTTGTGATGAAATAATGTTAGGTGAGATCAAATTTTAAGAATACACACATACACACACACATACATATGGCATTTTCATACACTTTTTTAGGAGAGTGTGTTGTTCTTCAGTATGCAATGGAGGAAACTAACATTGATGGACATTTAAGTTTCAAATTTTTGCAATAAAAAAAGCATTGCTGCTGTGAACATGGTGCAAATTCGCCTGAAGTGGAAATGCCAGGTGTGTGTATCTTCAGCAATTTGTGTGCCAAATTGCTCTCTAAAGTCTTTGAACTGATTTACGTATATTCCTCCCAGCAGTAGATTGAGTTTTTGCTTCCCACATCCTCACTTGCACTGACACAGTTTCATTGAATTTTTAACAGTCTGATGGATGTGATATAGCTTGTTAACTTTTTTAATTGGCATTTTCCTATTTAGTAGTGAGGCTGAGCATCTTTTCATGTTTATTAATGATTTTATATGCTTCTTTTCATATGAAATGCCTGCTCATAACTTTTGCACTCTTTTATATTATTTTTGTTTTTAATTAATTTCTGAATGAGATATATACCTATATACATAGATATATAGATAGATATTTTACATAATGATAACTTGACTGCTATATAAATTTCAAATAACTTTGTTAATGATCTCTATTCTTTATGTTTTCCAGTTTATTAATTTCTGATTCTATCTTTATTATATACATCCTTCTATTTTGGTTTACTCCATTTTTATTTGTCCATTTTCCTGACTTGGACTCTTTTTTTTCAATTTTTCTTTTTTTCTCATCTATACATAGAAGGCTCTAAATTTCTTCCTAAGTAAATGCTTTAATTTTCATTGCAAGCATTGATAGGTAGGACTGTGTAATATCCTTTCTGATGTCCTCTGCTAGTTCCTTCAGTAGAGGCCTGGGGAAACATATTTCCTTTTTCTTTGCAGATCTAAGTGTGCCTAGATTTTGTCTTGACTCTTGAATGATCAGGATGATGTGTGTTCTCTCTCAGCCTTCTGAAGACAGTTTCGGGCAACACTTGTTGCTCAGGAAAAGCAGCTGTGAATCTAGTTTCCATGTCTCTTAAGTCATCAATCTTCCATCTCAGGTGGAGTTTGAGAAGTTCTCTTTGTCTTTGTTTTTTTACAGTTTAATTTTTATTATTAAAATTATTCTATTAGAAAAATTATTATTATTCTAGGATTTGTGAGCTCCTTCAATTTGATAATTTATATCTTTCTTCAATATGGAATGTTCTCCTGCCCTCTTCCTATTCTTTTATTCAGTAATGTTTATTAGGCACATGTTGCAGCTGGTTACTTCTAAGTTCTCTTTCTTTCTTTCTTTTTTTTGATTCTCAACTTCATCCACTCTACTGTTGTTTCCCTGTAAATTGTTCTTTTTTTAAATTTTTTATTTTAGTTTATTCATTACAGTTTCTATTCTTTATTCCCATTCCAGCCCACCCACCCATTCCTCCCCTACTCCCTCCCCTTTCCAACCCCCCTAGTTTAGTCCATGTGTCCTCTATATTTGTTCCTGTAAACCCT
>CM052548.1:48934601-48947541 GCA_028533065.1 Trachops cirrhosus | reverse complement strand
CCTCTAAGACTTTGATTGTGTCACAGTTTATATTTAAGTCTTTTATCCACCTTGAATTTATTTTTGTGTATGGTGTAAGTTGGTGCTTGAGTTTCATTTTTTGGCATGTAGCTGTCCAGTTCTCCCAACACCATTTGTTGAAGAGGCTATTGTTACTCCATTTTATGTTGCTGCTCCCTTTGTCAAATATTAATTGGCCATAGAGATTTGGGGATATTTCTGGGCTCTCTGTTCTGTTCCATTGGTCTATGTGCCTATTTTTATGCCAATACCAGGTTGTTTTAATTACAGTGGCCTTGTAATGTAGTTTAGTATCAGGTTTTGTGATCCCTCCTACTTTACTCTTCTTATCAAAATTGCAGCAGCTATTCGGGGTCATTTATGGTTCCATATAAATTTTTGAAGTGTTTTTTCTATGTCTGTGAAATATGCCATTGGTACTTTAATAGGGATTGCATTGAATGTGTAGATTGCTTTGGGTAGTATGGACATTTTGATGATGTTAATTCTTCTGATCCATGAACATGGTATATGTTTCCATTTGTTTGTGTCTTCCTTGATTCCTTTCTTCAGTGTTATGTAGTTTTCTGAATACAGGTCTTTTACGTCTTTGTTTAGGTTTATTCCTGGTATTTTATTTTTCTTTTTGCCATTCTCTTTCAAGCCTTATATGGTCTCTTCTTTATTTTGTTCTCTTGTTCTCTCTCCATTTACTTTCTAGAATTTTGTTTGGATTTTTTTTCACATCTACCTGCTCCTTATTACAATGTCAAGTGTCTACTCTGTGATTTCTACCTCTTCCTTTAAATCTTTGATATGTAAAGTACATTTTAAAATTCTCTTTTATATTGTTTTTCTTTTGTTTGTACATAACAATAGTCTACTTTATGTCTTCTCATCCTTCCTCCTTTCCTCATGAAGTTCTTAATTTTGTCTGTGAATTATTTTTAGAGGTTTCATTTCCATGGTAGTACCCAGCCCCAGCTTAGGAAGACAGCTCAGGCTAGTCCCAAAACAATTAAATTGTAATTACTAGGAGTCAGATCCTGGAATCAGTACTGTACTAAGTTGTCTGGGTGATTGCAATGTGCAAGTAAGGTTGAAACCACTGCTTACAACATGTATTAGCCAATATCTGCATTCACTACCTTTGTCAGATATTTGCATTCAGTGTCTTCTCCTAAATCTGTCTTTAATTTTGTCCTTTGCATATTTGCCTTTCTTTCTTTCAGTTTGGTTACATAAGGGTAGATTATTTTTATTGTGGTAAGATATATATAACATAAAATTTTTCATTTTAACCATTTTAAGCACTCAGTTCATTGGCATTAAACCCTTTTTCATTTTGTATAAACATCATCTCACTATAATCCCTACCAAAAATGTTTTCATTATTCCAAACAAAAGCTCTGTATCCACTAAACAAAAACAAAATCCCAATTCCCCTCCTCTCCGAGTGTCTGGTAACCTCTTTTCTACTTCCTGTCTCTATAAACATGAGTATTCTAGCTACCTCACATAAGTGGAATTATACAATATTTGTTCTTATATGTCTGGCTTATTTCACTTAGAATAATGTGTTCAATGTCCATCCATGTTATAGTATTTATCAGAATTCATTCCTTTTTATGACTGAATAATATTCTAGTATATAAATATACCATTTTGTTGATCTGTGATTTGTTGATGAACACTTGGGTTGTATTTATCATTTGGTTCTTGTGAATAATATTGTTATGAACACAGGTGCACTTTGAGTTCCTGCTTTCAGTTATTTGGGTATATACCTAGAAATGGAATTGCTGTGTTATATGGTAATTCTAGTGTTATGTTTAACTTTTTGAGGAACTGCCATAATGTTCCCCATAGCAGCTATATCATTTTACATTTCTAACAGCAATGCACAGTGTTCCACATACTCATTAATACTTGTTATATCCCATTTCTGATAATTGGATGTGAAATGTGAAATGGTTGGGCACATTTTTAATTGTTGTAAGTTTACTTGTATCTTCAAAAAATAAATAAATGGTAAATAGAATGTAATTTTATACTGTAAGATATTAGCCCTGATACTGATAATAACAAGATAGTAAATTCATAACAAGATTATTTGAGCATGTTTTTTTTAGAAAGTATATATTTAAAAAAGCATGAGCCAGGAGGAAGGTAACCACAAGAATGAGACAGTAACCTGGTGTTAATAGCCAGCACTATTACCATACCAAAGCTTCAGGGATGAGTAGGAAAAGCAGTTACTTGCACTTGTAAGGTGAGAGATACATTGAGGAGACATCTATGAGCAATGGCCTTCAATCAACAAACACAGCCAACCTAAAGTGACCTTACAGGGAGAAAGCCAGGGTCTTTTAAAGTGGCCTTGGCTGGTGTGGCTTAGTGGATTCGGTGCCAGCCTGCCAACCAAAGGGTTGCCAGTTCAAATCCCAGTTAAGGCACATGCCTGAGTTGCCTATCAGGTCCCCAGTAGGGGGAATGTGAGAAGTAACCACACACTGATGTTTCTCTTTCTTTCTCCCTCTCTTCGCCCTTCTCTAAAAATAAACAAATAAAATCTTCAAAAAAATTTAATGACTTCATTTTCCTGATCCCTCCAATGTCTTGCCAGCATCTCCATTGATCAACCCCAAGTGGAAACCAAAGAACAAGAAAGCCCCTGATATTTTACCTATAAGTCAGCTGTCCAGGGAAGAGAGCAAGTAAAGAACAGATCTAGACAAGCAGGTGGAAAATACACATTTAGGTAGTTATTTTATTCCCTTGATGAAGCTCTCAATATATGTTTGAAAAGTGATTTGGACTCAAATTACTGATATATATGGAAATATATAAGCTATATTTGCTACTTAAAAGCACATTGTTATGTCTATATTCTGAGTCCCTGAGCACTTACAAACCCATTTCATACCTTACTACTTTAAAAAGACATAGGAAATGCAATACTTGGTTAGACTATGTAATTCCCCACTGATCTCAGCAAACTGTTTCTGGGAGTGTATTAAGATACATTTCAACATTTTGTAGAAGAGTTCAACAATTCATGTTGTTCTTCATGAAATTATCTCCGAAAATTAAGACTATGTCTCACAATCATCCATAGCATGAATAAACTTTTTCCTCAGCTCTTGTGTTTTCAAAGGTATGTAATCAACTTCTTTTCAAAAGTATTTAACTAAGCAAATTTTTGTGGAATAAATTAATGAATAGATAGTTTAAAAAGTTCTGAAATTCTTTTCATTCTTCTTTCCAGTGGATCATCCCCAGCTCCCCAGAATTCCTGGCATCGTCATGTAGGAAAAATAACCCAAGGAACCACAGAAATATAATACTTTATAAGAGGGTTTTGTGATTATTGTTGCTATTATGGATAAGAGAATGGAAATCATGGACTAGCATGTAGGTTATAAATTTCCCTAGAAGAGTATAATATCTTGTATAACTCTTAGATTTTCCATTTCTTATAAAGCAGTATCACTCTCCTGAAAATATTTGTTCTTGTCTAGGTAATTGACTTAAGTGTTAATATATCTCTAAAAACATGACCTCATACCCTTTGACACCTTAAATTAATAATTGAAAGATGAATAAGAAGTTATTTTTTCTAATTTCCTCAAAATTTATTATAATCATATTGTGAAAACTCTGGTTTTGAGAGTATGCAATTTGTTCAATTCCCTAAAGCCTGAACATAATGGTATAATGTCTCACAGAAGTCATCTGTACTCCCAAACCTGCATATATTTAATAAACTACTCGGAGTTATAAAATAAAAACACATCATGAATTTGTAAAGAAACTGAGAAAATATAAAAAGCTAACTCAATAGCTCATCTAAATGGAAGGGAAGAAATTGCAAATAGGCAACTGAATTGGACTAAGAAGCTGAAAAGTAATCTTCTCCAAAGCCTCCTGTTAAGAGGACGTTTACTCTGAACTATTTGCAACTTTAGGATTCCAAGTATATATGACGTTTATTCTGAACTATTTGCAGCTTTAGGATTCCAAGTATGTTTGCACAGTACTGATTTAGGCGGAGCAAGAAAAAATAAAAAGCATACCCTGTTCTCAAGGACACAACATCCAGATGGTAAGACAAAACATACAGGTATAGAACACCAATGGAAACCAGATGTATTATGGAATGCAAAGATGAGTGCTGTGGACAACAAATGTAGCAGTCACTCAGGGAAGAGAAAGAATCTGGGGCAGGGGATGGTAACCAGGTTTGCCAACAGAAACAGAGTTGAAGTGAAGCTGTAAAGTGGAAAATGAGCATTGCGCTTTGGGGAGCTGAGGAAAAAAACAATTTGATAGATGCAAGAGAGTAGCAGAAAATGTTTACAGACATTGGGGCATGGCAGGAAGTTTTTGAGCAGGGGAGTATAAGCAAGACACAGACTAGAAGGAAATATTTGCAACAAATATATCAAATAAAGACTTATATTTCAAAATAATGAACTACTACAATTCAATATTAAAAGGCAATCAAATTCTGTTTTGATGGATAAAAGATGTCAAAAGGCATATAACACGAGAGATATATACAAATGACCAATGGTCACATGAAAAAGTGCTAAATACCATTAGTCATAAGGGAAATGCAAATTAATAGGAAAATGAGATGCTGCTTAGAATCAACAGAATGACTAGAATCAGGAAGACTGCCAATACCAAGTGCTGACAAATGTTATAAAGCAACTATAATCCTCATGCATTGCTGATGGGAACAGAAAATGGAAAAACCACTTTGGAAGACAATTTGCTTGTTTCTTATAAAATTAAATGTGCACTTAACTTGCAACCCAGATATTCTATTCCTGGGCATTTACCCAACCTGCAAATTGAAAACCTATGTCCAAAAAAACTTGTATGCAAATAATCATGGCAACTTTATTAATAGTAACAAAAAAACTGGAGTATTTCCATCAACAGGAGAATGAACAGTGGTGATATATCTATATAATAGAACATACACAATAAAAAAGTGACAAACCCTTGTACAATACAGATGAATCTCAAAAATATAGTAGAAATCTACAGTAGGCATTTACTGATACTGTTCAATAGTTTAATGATACCTCACAGACCCAAACTCTTTCTCTCTCTGCTCTGCCACCTTTGCCATCTTGACTTTCACTCTCTAGTCACAAGATAGCTGTCACAGCTCTAGACATCACATTCACATCAAAGGCAGGAGAAAATGGGAAGGGCAGCACCAGCAGCATCTGTCCACCTCTTATCATATTTCCACTTGGCAATTCTCTTTTTGGTTTTCATATGTTTTGCCAGAAGTAGGTCATATGGTAACCCTATGAAAGCCAGAAAAAAAATTGCCAGTCTTGATTTAGACCTATTTTGACTTCTCTTCTTAGAGCTAGGGCATAATACCACCCAGAGCAAAATCAGAGTACGAGCAGCAAGGCAGACAGGACAGGATAGCCCATAGACAACTAAAAGTTCCAGCCATACAACTTCACATCAAAACAAATCAACTTAAATCCTTTGGTCCTGGGACTAAAAGAACAAGTGGCCTGAGCTATATCACAGGCATCCAAAAGAAGTCATGGTGCTTTCAGGCAGATATTAAGAAATTCATTCAATAGTAAAGGGAGAAAACAAGCGATATGGCCAAATAAACTATTTTGAAATAGCTTCTCAGTAATGAGAAGCAAGGACCAAGATATAGGAAGCCTTGAGCAGAAATGGCAGCGACATAGGTGGGAGCTGAGCCCACTTGATCGTGCACTCAACTGGGATACCTAGCCAATATTCTAAAGAACAGGGTGAACAACCAACAGAATCGCAGCTGATATGAAGTTTGGAAGCCAAAGACTGCAAAGAATGCTGACAACTACGGTGCATACTAGTTACAGAAATTTTCCTGAAAAAACAATGATGACCTTTACCATTTAGGCAAGTTACTGAATATATCTGGGTTTAAAACACATGAGGTCTGTCCTGCAGGCCAGGGCCTTGTCCTGAATGCAGCTTGGAATAAGACTGTTTTCATCTGTGAACATAGAGATTTAATAAAGTGTGGTTATCAGTGAAAAAAATGAAACAGATGGTAAGGAGATTGCATAGGCCATCAGGAAGGTACATGGGACCTGCACCAGGACTGCAGCGGCTGCTGTGGTCTGGGCCCAGCACCAGGGACCTTGGCTGTGCAGGAGCTTTGGAGGACAGGCAGATCAGCAATTGTAACTTCACAGCTCCCCCGCTCCCAAAGCAGGGAAGCCAGTCCCTCACCAGGAGAGACCTGGATGCTTGAAGTCACTAGGAAGATAAAGACTCAGTAATAGACACACAGAGACAGTGTTCCCAGCTGGGACTGTGGTCACCTGCTGGAACAGTACCAGAGACGCTGGGGAGCCAGGTGACACCTGGACATGGGAGAAGAGCTGGGCTGCAACTGACTTTGACCCAGATAAGTCTCAGGACTGGTCAGAGAGTTGAGCTGTGTGAAAAGCCAGGTACTTGTTAAAAATGACTGGCTGCAACCAAGGGAATTCACTCAAAATAAAAAGACTCTCAGTCATTGTGCAAGGAACTCTTGTGCTAGCAAAGAGGGAGGAGGAGGGGCATGATTTGCTCCAAATCAGGGTACCTCACTGACTGATCAAAGGGATGCATCAGGGGCTCAGAGGGATAGCAGTCCCCAGAGAGATTTAATGTAATAGGGGAACTTAACTGCCCTGAAGGGACTTTGCACATGGGCACTGCCCAGGCCAGCAAAGTGGGAAGAGGAGCAGTGGAAGTTGCTCCCACTCAGTGCACCTCATGGAGTAATCAAAGGGGTGCACAACAAGGTGGATTAAAGGTGCCAGCCTGGCACATATGAAAAGTAGGGGCCCTGCAGTGCTCTAAGGGCTTAGGCCGGGGGCGGGGAACCTTTAAATATTGTAGCACAGACTAAACCCCCAATTCAGAATCACAGGAAAGGAGAAAAAATGGAGCCCAGCCCCTCTCTGCCTGTAGCATCCAGGAAGACCAACAGAACCCACTTGGTGTGTTTAAAGTCACCAGGAAGCTTTTTTTTCCAAGTGTAAGACAATAAGACCTGGAGCTGTGAAAGGACCAATGGCAGATCCAGAGAATAACCAGAAGGCCAACACCAGCAACTGAAATGAAATTCACTTTGCTATCCTTCAGAGTTGAATTTTATTGTTTAGTTTTTATTTTTATATTTTTGTTGTTATTATCATTTTTTATTTTTTATTTCTCTTCCACTTAATTTTCTTTGTTTTGTTTGACTGATTTCATTGTTTGACTGGTTTTCTTTGTTTTCCCCTTCATATTGCATTTTAATTTTTTCCTTCACTTCACTTGTATTCCAATAACACACTACTTATGGCCTTTTACTTTTTATTCTTTTTATTTGGATCATATATTTCTTGTCATATTATTGTTGCTCCAATTCCCACACAGCACTGTTCCCTGGTCTTGGTCCATTTCACTATCTTCCTGAGCTTCATTACCGTTGTGGTTAATTTTATTCTCTAACACTACGCCAAGTTTCTATCCCTTACTCTCACAATATCTCACTATCTAACCTAAAATAAGTGCTCTGCTTTCTGGACTCAGTTTACATTCTTTTTCCCCTCTAATAAGAGTCTTATCTCTTTTTCACCTTTTATAAAAAGTGGCTACTTGGGTGAAATATCATGATTATTGCTGTACTTCTCCAAGGAATCTCCTATTTCTTTTCTACTTATTGGTAGTTTAAATCCTATAAAATATTCTCCTGCTATCTTAATTCATTTCGTCTTCACCTATCCCTGATGATATACTAGATAAGGCGGGAGTTGCAAATACCACTAAACACACTGGAGGAGAGAACTCACCAACAAAGGAGCCACCAACAGGTAAAACCCAAGTACAACAAGAGATGCCACACAAACAGAAGAAAGGACAACCCTAGAGCATACAGACAAGGAGATCAAAGAGACCACACCGCTGAACCCCACAGAACTTCTACCACAGAAGTTCACCCTACAAAGACAGATAACATAGCAGAGCATCAGGAATTGCAGAAACAAACAAAAAGACTCACCTAAAATGGGGAGACAAAAAAGAACCTGCAATCAAAAGGAATGGAAGACTCCCCCCTAAAAGAGCTAAATAAAATGTAGGCAAACAAACTATCAGATATAGAATTCATAAGAATGGTTTATAAGATGTTCAAGGAACTCACTGACAACTACAAGGATCTGAGTGGGAACTACAACAATATGAAAAAGGAAATAGGAACTATAAGTAAGAACCAGGAAGAGATGAAAAATACAAACTGAACAAAAAACACACTAGAAGGAATTACAAGCAGTCTGGATGAAGCAAGGGCCAAATTAGTATGAAGATAGCTTACGGGAATTGCAAGACAACATGAAACACAACAACATCTGAATCATAGGAATACCAGAGGGAGAAGAACAAGAGCATGGGATAGAAAACCTTTTTGAAAAAATAATGACAGAAAACTTTACAAACTTGGAGAGGGAAAAACCCACACAAGTTCAGGAAGCACAGAGGGTCCCAATCTTGATGACACCAAAGAGGCCTACTCCAAGACACATCATAATTAAAATGTCAAGTTTTAAAGACAAGGAGAGAATCTTAAAGGCAACAAGGGAGAAACAGGAAGTAACATACACAAGGGAGTCCTAACAAGACCAGCAGCTGACTTCTCAAAGGAAATGCTCCAAGCCAGAAGCAATTGGCAAGAAATATTCCAAGTAATGAAAAACAAAGGCTTGTAACCAAGACTACTCTATCCAGCAAGGCTCTCAATTAAAATGGAAGGCCAAATAAGGAGCTTCCTGGACAAAGGAAATCTAAAATAATATACTTCACCAAACCACTATTGCAAGATATGCTAAAGGGACTGCTTTAAGAAGAAGAAGAAAAAGAGTGAGAGCAAGAGGAACACAGGTACAAAGGGGGGGAAATGAACAAGTACCTATCAATAATAACCTTAAATGTTAATGGATTAATTGCTCCAATCAAAAGACATAGGATAGATGAATGGATAAGAAAACATGACCTGCACATTTGGTGCCCACAAGAGATGAACCTCGGAACAAAATACCTACATAAACTGAAAGTGAAGGGTTGGAAAAAATATCCCAAGGCAATGGACAGGGAAAAAAAACACTGGGGTAGAAATATTTATATCAGACAAAATAGACTTCAAACAGCAGCCATAAAAAGCAACACTGAAGGACACTTCATACTGCTCAAGGGAAGAATCCATCAAGAACACATAAACCAAGAGGACAAGATGACAGCGAGATAGGTGGGAGCAAGGTCTACTTCCCCCTGCACACAGGTGCAACACCTCACCCATCTTCTAGGAACAGAGGGAACAACCAACAGTATCCCAGTGTATATGAAGATTGGAGGTCAAAAATTGTAGAGAACATTGAAAAGTCAGATGGTAATGAGAATGTTTCAGGACAATAAGGTCCATGGGACCAGTGCAGGGACCAGGGCAGCTAAAGTCCCAGGCTGGATACCCACTGGGTCTGCTGCAGGATTCTTGGGAGAGAACTGGGTCAATGGCTCCCTCCCTTGCCAAACAAGGTTTGAGCAGCAACAGGAGGGACCTTGATGCTTGAACTCACAGGAGGTGAATAAGGACAAAGTGGCAAACACACAGGGGAGGTATTCACCCACTGAGACTGTGGACACCAGCTGGGAAGACTTGGACAGTGATGGACCCTAACCCAGATAGTCCCTGGTCTGGTTGGAGAGTGGGGATGTGTGAGAGGCCAGGCACTTGTTTGGATAAGCAGGCTTGAATAGGAAGAATTTTTCAAAAAGGAAAAGAGAAAAAGGAGGCACTCAGAGTCTGTTTGGGAAATTCTCTGCAACAGACACCCTCACCGCCTGCACTCCTACACATGCCCGCTCATGTCCACAGCCCTGGGAACATCACCCATAGGCACCTCCCACCCAGTTCCTGTGCCCAGGGCTCTGCAGGACCAACTGGATCTCTAAGAGGAAGGTGGAGATGCCCACAGAGAGGAGAGCTGCAGGGCTCAGGGAGTCAGCAATCCCCAGAAAGATTTAACTTAGTAGGGGTGCTGAACTACCCTGAAGGGACTCTGAGAATCCTTAGCATCTAGGACAGCAAAGAACAAGAAGGTGGTGTGTGAGTTGCCCCTAACTGGTGCACCTCAAAGACAGCACAACTGGTGGACTGAAGGCATAGCCTGGGTGAAGAAGGGCACTGGAGGCCCAGCAGCGAACTGAGGAACTGGACTGGAGACTAGGCAACTGCAAAGACTGAAGCTCATGGAGGGAGAAAACTGAAACCAATCCTTCCTCTGCAGCCAGGAAGACAAGCAGAACTGGCTTGGGTGGTTTAAAGCCAGCAGAAGGATCTTTTTTATTTTTTTATTTCTTTTTTTAATTCCTTCTTCCTCTCCTTCCTTCTTTCTTTTTTTATTCATTATTCCTTCCTTCCTTTTTTTTTAATTCCCACAAGTGAGACAATAAAACCTGGAGCTGTGAAAAGACAAGAGTTAGACCCAAAGAGGGGTCATCCAAACAACTGAGACAGTGAGACAAATTTCACTTTGCTACTACAGAGAACTTGCAACTTATTGTATATTTGTATTATTATTATGTTTCATTAGTCTTACATCTTTTATTTTATTAGTATTTATATATTTCTCTTCCTTCTGTTTAGTCTTCTTCACTTGGTTTGTTACATTGCATTGTTTGACTGGTTTCCCTTATTCTCTCATTCATAGTGTATTTTTAATTTTCCATCTTTCACTTCACTTGTGTTCTAATAGCACACTACTCTAGGTCCTGTACTTCCTATCCTTGTAATTCAGATCACACAGATTCTGTCATATGATTGTTGCCCCATTATGATTGTAAATAATTGCTGTTCCACACAGTTGTAAACTCTTCACAGCACCCCTCCCAGATCTTAGCTCACCTCACTGCTTCCTAAACTTTATTACTGTGGTGATTAACTCTATTCTTTAGCACACTACACCTATCTTTTATCCTTTACTCTTGCTTGACTTCATAACCTGACCTCCACAGGCTCACTGTATTCTAGATTCAACTCACAAATCTTCCCCACCCCTAACAGAATATTTTTCCACACTTTCTAAAAAGGGGTTATTTCAGTGATATATCACAGTTAACACTACTCATATCCAAAGAATCTTCTATCTCTTCTCTACATGTTGGTACTTTAAATATCGTAGACTACATTCCTGCTATCTTAAACCACTTTGCCTTCCCCCTCGAAATGATCAGAAAAGAGAGTAGGTGGAAGCTGTGAACACCAATATAACTTCTGGAAGAGGAAACTCACCAACAAAGGTGCCACAAAAAGATAACAATGGAAGAAAGTGAAGGAGGGAGTGGAAGCCACACTAACATCACCCCACTATGGATCTGGAAATACAACTAAATGGTGGAGAAATTACACAGAACAAACAACTGAAAAAGAGCAAGAGAGAAGCCTCAGAACCATGTACACACAGAAGAATCAGATTCAATACAACATGTCCACACCTGAGCAACAGAATACAAGAGGTGGTGGATGGAGTGACCCTCAGTAAGCCAGCTAGAGAGAAGTACCCAACAAAGAAGGACCCAATAACAATCAAACACAAAGACATACAGAGAGCCAACATAAACCACAGTTCAAGACTAGCAACTCGTGAGATCAAGGAGACCACACCACTGAATCTCACAGGTCTCCAGACATAGAAGTTCACACACAAACACAGAGAGTCAGAACAGATCATTTAAGAAGCAGAGGCTAACAAGAAGAGTCTCACAAACAATGGGAAGACAAAGAAACAATCCCTAAATGAAAGGAAAGGAGAAAGCTTCAGAAAGAATGCTAAATGAAATAGAGGCAAGTCAACTATCAGATACTGAATTCAAGGCAATGGTTATCAGGAAGCTCAATGAGCTAATAGAGAATTACCGAAAACTACAGGGAAACTACAATGAACTCACTGCAAACTATATCAACATGAAAAAGGAAATAGAAACTATCAACAAGGGCCAAGAGGAAATGAAGAATACGATTTCAGAACTGAAGAACACAGCAGAAGGAGTCAAAAGTAGGCAACTGAAGCAGAGAATCGGATCAGCAAGCTGGAGGACAAGGTATAAAAAAATACCCAGAAGGAGCAAAAAAATAGGGGGGGGCTTACAAGCATGAAGAGGGGTTAAGGAAATACAGAAAACATGAAAAGTAATAATATCCATATAATAGGGATACCAAAATGAGAAGGAGAAGAGCAAGGGATAGAAAACCTATTTGAAACAGTAATGATGGAAAACTTCCCTAATTTGATGAGGGAAAAAGTCACACAAATCCAGGAAACACAGAGAGTCCCAATCAAGAGGAACCCAAACAGGCCCACCTCAAGACACATCATAATTAAAATGGCAAAATTTCAAGACAAAGAGAGAATCTTAAAGGCAGCAAGGGAGAAACAGGAAGTAACGTACAATGGAGCCCCACTAAGGCTAGCAGCTGACTTCTCAATGGAAATGCTCCAAGCCAGAAGAGAAAGGCAAGAAATATGCCAAGTAATGAGAACCACAGGCCTGCAACCAAGACTACTTTACCCAGCAAGGCTTTCAATCAAGATAGAAGGCCAAATAAGAAGCTTCACAGACAAAAGAAGGCAAAAAGAATACACCTCCACCAAACCAGTTCTGCAAGAGATGCTAAAGGGACTGCTTTAAGGAAAGGAAGGAAAGGAGAGAGAGAGAGAGGAACACAGATAGGAAAATGGCAATGAATAAGAACCTATCAGGGGAGAGGGGAGGGAATTTCAGGGGAGAAGGGAAGGGTTTACAGGAATAAATATAGAGGACACATAGACAAAACTACAGGGCTTGGAAATGGAAGGGAGGTGGGAAGGGATGGGTGGGT
>CM052548.1:48915561-48934501 GCA_028533065.1 Trachops cirrhosus | reverse complement strand
CACATAGACAAAACTACAGGGCTTGGAAATGGAAGGGAGGTGGGAAGGGATGGGTGGGTGGGCTGGAATGGGATTAAAAGATAGAAACTGTACTGAATAATCTAAAATAAAATTTAAATAAATAAATAAATAAATAAATAAATAAATAAATATTTTTTTTTAAAAAAAGAACCTATCAAAAATAACCTTAAACATAAATGGATTAAATGCTTCAATCAAAAGATATACAATAGCTGAATGGATAAGAAAGCATGACCCACACATATGCTGCCTACAAGAAACCCACATCAGAACAAAAGACCTACACAGACTAAAACTGAAGGGCTGGAAACAAATTTTCCAAGCAAACACACAGGAAAAAGAAGTCAGAGTAGCAATACTCATATCAGACAAAATAGACTTCCAGAAAAGGGCCATAGAGACCCAGAAGGTCACTTCATAATACTCAAGGAAAGAATCCACCAAGAAGTAATAGACATTGTAAATACATATGCACCCAACATACAAATACATAAAGAAAATCCTGGAGGACTTCAAGAAAGATATTGACACCAACACAATTATTGTAGGGGATTTTTACACCCCTACAAAAATGGACAGATCTTCCAAACAAAATATCAACAAAGATATTGTGGCATTGAACAATACCCTAGATGAAATGGACTTAATTGATGTATATAGAGCCCTCCATCCCAAAGAAGCTAAATACACATTCTTTTCAAATGCACATGGGACATTTTCAAAGATAAAACACATCATAGAACACAAAAAAGCCTCAACAAATTCAAGAAAATTGAAATCATACCAAGCATTTGAACTGACCACAAGGGGCTGAAATTAAAAACCAACCACAAGGAAGAAACTCAAAAACACTGAAACTCATGGAGATTGAATAGCATGGTCTTAAACAATGAGTGGGTCAAGAATGAGCTCAAGGGAGACATCAAAAACTTTCTGGAAACAAATGACAATGAACTCACAACAACCCAAAACTTATGGGACACAGCGAAGGCAGTCCTGAGAGGGAAGTTGATAGCGATACAGGCCTACCTAAAAAAGATAGAAACATTTCAAACAAAAAACTTTACCCTATGCCTACAAGAAATAGATGAAAAACAACAAAAACAGCCCAGAGCAAGTTGAAGGAATGAGATGACCAATATCAGAGCAGACTTAAATAATATAGAGATTAAAAGCACAATTCTCAGGATTAGTAAGTCCAGGAACTGCTTTTTGGAAAAGATAAACAAAATATGCTTAAACGAGCCTTAAAGTAGACTCATTAAGAGAAAAAGAGAGTGGACCCAAATAAACACAATCAGAAATGAAAGAGGAGAGATTATGACTGATACCACAGAAATACAAAGGACTGTAAGAAATTACTATGAAGAAATATATGCCAAGAAATTTGAAAACCTAGGTGAAATGGACAAATTTCTAGAAAAAGATAATCTTCCAAATCTCAAAGAGGAAGCAGAAAGCTTGAACAGACCAATAACAGCTGATGAAATTGATACAGTAATCAAAAACTCTCAACATACAAAAGCCCTGGACCAGATGGTTTCACAGGAGAATTATACAAAGCATTTGAGGAAGAGCTAACCCTTATTCTTTACAGACTATTCCAAAACATCCAAAATGAAGGAAGACTCCCAAACTCTTTTTATGAACCAGCATCATCCTAATCTTAAAACCACATAAAGACACAAGAAAGAAAGAAAACTTAAGGCCAATATCCCTGATGATAATAGATGATAAAATCCTCAACAAAATATTGGTAAACCACATCCAGCAATACATTAACAAGATCATACACTCTGACCAAGTGGGATTCATCCCAGGGATGCAAGAATGGTACAATATTCTTAAATCAGTAAATGTAATACATCACATACACAAAAGGAAAGACAAAAATCACAGGATCATTTCAATAGATGCAGAAAAAGCATTTTATAAGGACAGCAGCCATTTATGATAAAAACACTCAGCAAAGTAGGAATAGAGGGAGCATTCCTCAGCATAATAAAGGCCATATATGAGAGACCTACAGCCAACATCATACTCAATGGGAAAGTATTTAGAGCTTTCCCACTAAGATCAAGAACAAGACAAGGTTGTCCATTTTCACCACTTCTATTCAACATAGTATTGGAAGTTTTAGCCACAGTGATCAGAAAAGAAAAAGAAATCAAAGGCATCCAAATTGGACAGGAGGAAGTAAAACTGTCATTGTTTACAGATGACATGATAGTGTACATAGAAAATCCTATAGACTCCACCAAAAATCTGTTCAACCTAATAAATGAATTTGGCAAAACAGCAGGATACAAAGTCAATATCCAGAAATCAAAGGCATTTTTGTATAACAACAATGAAACATCAGAAGTAGAAATCAAGAAAAAAATCCTATTCAATATAGCAAAAAGAAAAATAAGATACCTAGGGATAAACCTAACCAAGGAGTAAAAGACTTATACTTATAAAACTACACAACACTGAAGAAAGAAATTGAGGAAGACACAAACAGATGGAAACATATAACGTGTTCATGGATCTGAAGAATTAATATCATCAAAATGTCCATGCTACCAAAGCAATTTAAGGATTCCATGGAATACCTATTAATGTATCAATGTCACACTTCACAGATAAAGAACTAACACTTCCCAGCAAGTTTTAGAAAGAAGGACAAAGTAGGAGGGATCACAATACCTGATATCGAACTGTATTAAAAGGCCACTATAGCCCTGGCTGGTGTAGCTTAGTGGATTAAGCGTGGGCCTGTGAACCAACAGATCACGGTTCGATTCCCAGTCAGGGCACATGCCTGGGTTGCAGGCCAGTTCCCAGCAGGGAATGCACAGGAAGCAACCATACATTGATATTTCTCTCCCTCTCTCCTTCCCTTCCCCTCTGAAGATAAATAAATAAAATCTTAAAAAAAAAAAAGGCCACTGTAATCAAAACAACCTGATACTGGCACAAGAACAGACACATAAACCAATGGAATAGAATATTGAGTACAGAAATAAACCCAAGTCTCCATGGTCAATTAATATTCGACAAAGGGGGCAGACTCTTAAAATGGAGTAAAAATAGCTTCTTCAACAAAAGGTGTTGGGAGAGCTGGACAGCTACATGCAAAAAAATAAAACTTGACCACCAACTTACACCATACACAAAAATAAATTCAAGGTGGATAAAAGATTTAAATATAAATCATGACACCATTAAAGTCCTAGAGAACATTAAAAGGAAAATCTCAGATATTCCACACAGCAACATTTTCACTGATATGTCCCCTAGAGCAAGGGACATAAAGGAAAGAATAAACAAATGGGATCTCATCGAAATAAAAAGCTTCTTCATGGCTAAAAAAACAGCATTAAAATGAAAAGAGAACCAATTGTATGGGAAAAACATATTTGCCAGTGATGCCTCAGACAAGAGTTTAATCTCCAAAATACATAAAAAACTCACATGACTCCACTCTGAAGACAAGCAATCCAATTAAAGAAAATGGGCAAAGGACTTGAACACATAATTCTCCAAGGAGGACATACAGAAGATCCAGAGACTCATGAAAAGATGCTCAGTATCGCTAGCCATCACAGACATGCAAATTACAACCACAAAGAGATACCACTTCACAATGGTTAGAATGGCCTTCATAAACAAAGCAACAAACCACAAGTGTTGGAGAGGGTGTGGAGAAAAGGGAATCCTAGTGCACTGTAGGGGGATTGCAGACTGGTGTGACCACTATGGACAACAGTATGGAATTTTCTCAGAAAACTAAAATGGAGCTGCCTCCTGACCCGGCAATTCCACTGCTAGTATTATATGCTAAGATCCCTGAAACACCAGTGCAAAAGAACCTATGCACCCCAATGTTCATAGCAGCACAATTTATAATAACCAAGTGCTATAAGCAGCCTAAGTGCCCATCAGTAAATGAATGGATCAAAAACTATGCTACATTTACACAATGGAATTTTATGCAGCAGAAAGAATGAAGGAGCTCCTACAGTTTGCTATAGCATTGATAAAACTGGAGAGCATTATGCTAAGTGAAATAAGCCAGGCTGTGAAAGACAAATACCGTACAATCTTGCCTTTAACAGGAACCTAATCAACAAAACAAACAAGCAAGCAAAATATAAACAAAGACACTGAATTTAAGAACAGGCTAACAGTGAACAGAGGGGAGAGGATTATAGGGGAAAGAGTGAAGGGTTTGTAGGAATAAGTATAAAGGACACATGGACAACTACAAGGTGAGATGGAAACAGGGGAGGGAGGTTGGGAGGTCTGGGGTAGAAGGAAGGGGTGGAGGGGAAAGGTAGAAAACTGTATTTGAACAACAATAAAAAATGTGAAGAAAAAGAAGACACAAACATTATAAAAATATATGCACCCAACATAGAATCACCCATTATATAAGGAAAACCTTGTAGGACTTCAAGAAAGATGTAGACAGCAACACACTTACACTAGGGATTGTAACACCCCATGGTCCAAAAGGAATAGATCTTCCAGCCAAAATATCAACAAAGATATTACCACATTGAAAAATGCCCTAGATCAAATGGGCTTAACTGATGTACATAGAAACATTTAACGCAAAGAAGCAAAGGACACATTCTTTTCAAATGCACATGGAATATTTCCACACATAGACCATATAATAGGACAAAAAACAAGCAACAAATTCAAGAAAATTCAAATCATATCAAGCATTTTCTTGGACCACGAGGGCCTGAAGTTAGAAACCAACCTCAAGAAAAAACTCAAAAACACTCAAATTAATGGAGATTGAATAGTATGCTGTTAAACAATGAATGGGTTAATAATGACATCAAGGAAGAAATCAAAAAGCCTCTGAAAGCTAATGAAAATGAAAACATAACAGTGCAAAACTTATGACACAAAGTGAAGGCAGTCCTGAGAGGGAAGTTGATACTGATCCCAGCCTTCCTAAGAAAATAGACACATTTCAAATAAACAGCCTAACCCTACATCTACAAGAACTGGAGAAACAACAACATACGAAGTCCAGATCAAGTAGAAGGGAGGAAATAAGCAAGATCAGGGAAGAATTAAACAACATAGAGAATAAAAGAACAATCCAATGGATCAATAAATCAAGGAGCTGGTACTTTGAAAAGGTAAACAAAATTGGCAAACCGTTAAGCAGACTCATCTAGAAAAAAGAGAGAGGACCCAATACACAAAATCAGAAAAGAAAGAGGAGAAATTACAATTGATACCACAGAAATACAAAGGACTGTAAGAAATTACTATGAAGAACTATATGCCAAGAAATTTGAAAATCAGGGTGAAATGAACAAATTTCTAGAAAAATGCAATTTTCCAAAATTGAATAAAGAAGAAGCAGAAAGCCTGAACAGATAGATAACAGCTGATAAAATCGAAGTGGTCATCAAAAAACTCCTGGCAAAAAAAAACAAAACCCTGAGCTGGATGGTTCCACAGAAGAATTTTACAAAATATTTAAGGAAGAGCCAACTCCTACCCTTCACAGACTATTCCAAAAAATGCAAGAGGAGGGAAGACTCCCAAACTCTTTTTACAAAGCCAGCATCATCCTAATTTCAATATCAGATAAGGATACAACAAAGAAAGAAAACTACAGGCCAATATCACTGATGAACATAAATGATAAAATCCTCAACAAATTTTGGCAGACCACATCCAGCAGTACATTAAAAAGATCATACACTCTGACCAAGTGGGATTCATCCCAGGGATGCTAGGATGGTAAATATTCACAAATCAATAAAGGTAATACATCACATAAACAAAAGGAAAGACAAATATCACATGATCATATTGTACAGCACCTATTTATGATAAAAACACTCAGCAAAGTGTCAGTAGAGAGAGCACACCTCAACATAATAAAGGCCATATATGAGAAACCTACAGTCATCATCATATTCAATGGGTGAAAACTAAAACCTTTCCCACTAACATCAGGAGCAAGACAAGGATGTCTGCTTTTACCACTTGCATTTAACATAGTATTGGAAGTCCTAGCCACAGTGATTAGACAAGAAAAGGAAATAAAAGTCATCCAAATTAGAAAGGAGGAAGCACAACTGTCACTCTTTGCAGATGATATCCTACTGTACATAGAAAACCCTATAGACTCCACCAAAAACTTCTTACTCTAATAGGTGAATTTGGCAAAACAGCAAGATACAAACCAATATTCAAAAATCAAAGGCACTTTTATACACCAACAAGGAAATATCAGAGTCAGTAATCAGGAAAAAAATCCCATTTGCCGTCACAGTAATTAAAATAGAGTACCTAGGAATAAACATTATCAAGGAGGTAAAAGACCTGTACTGAGAAAATTACATAACACTAAAGAAAGAAATTAAGGAAGACTTAAATAAATAGAAGCATATACCACATTCTTGGATTGAAAGAATTAACATCATCAAAGCAATGATGCTATACTACCCAAAGCAATTTACACATTGAACACAATCCCTATTAAAATACTAGTGACATATCTCACAGATATAGAAAAAACATTTTAAAAAAAGTTTTTTCAGTAGCAAACAAGGTGAATTTCTTAAGTCTGACATCCAATTGAAGACAAATAGACAACAAAGAAGTAGAAAAATATAAACCATAATGAGAAGCAAAATCAATCAAATAAAACTGGCCCAAAACTTTATATAGAACCATAAATGACCCCGAATAGCCACAGCAATTTTGAGAAAGAACAACAAAGTAGAGGGCTCACAATACCTGATATAAAATTATATTACAAGGCCACTGTAATCAAAACAGCCTGGTACTGGCACAAGAACAGACACATAGATCAGAGGAACTGAATAGAGAGTCCAGAAATAAACCCATGTCCATATGATTGATTAATATTTGACAAAGGGACAGAAGCGTAAAATGGAGGAAAAAAACAGCTTATTCAAAAAATGGTGCTGTGAGATCTGGACAGCTACACGCAAGAAATTGAAACTTGATCACCAACTTACAAAATACACAAAAATAAATTCAAGGTGATAAGAGAATTAAATATAAGTCATGACACCATAAAAGTACTAGAGTAGAACATAAATAGGAAAATCTCAGATATTCTGTGCAGCAATATTTTCACCAATATATCCCCTAGATCAAGGGACATAAAGGCGAGAATAAATAAATGGGAGCTCATTGAAATAAAAAGCTTCTGCACAGCTACAGAAAACAGCATTAAAATGAAAAGAGAGTCAACTGCATGGGAAAATATATTTGCAAATGATACTTCAGACAAGGGCATGATGTCCAAAATATATACACAACTCACACAATTCCACTCCAGGAAGACAAACAACCCAACCTAAAAACAGGCAAAGGACTTGAACACATACTTCTCCAAGGAAGACATACAGAGGGTCCAGAGACATATTAAAACATGCTCAGTATTGCTAGCCATCAGAGAGATTCAAATAAAAACCACAATGAGATACCACTTCACACTGGTCAGAATGACCATCATAAACAAATCAACAAACAAGTGGAGAGATTGTTGAGAAAAGGGAACCCTAGTGCCCAGTTGGAGGAAATGCAGACTGGTGAAACCACTGTGGAAAACAGTTTGGAATTTCCTCAGAAAACTAAAAATGGAACTGCCTTTTGACCCATCAATACTACTGCTGGGATTTATACCTTAAGAATCCTGAGACTTTCAGCCAGACAGAGGTGTAGGTAAACACATTGTGCCCCCTCAAACAACCAAAAGAAGGACAACAAATTTAAAAGCAAAAAATAACAAGAACTGACAGAAAATTAAACTATAGGGAAGTCTGACAACCAAGGAATTGAAGAAGAAACATTCATCCATACCTGTAGGAGGAGTGGAGGTCGGCAGCTGGGTGGAGAGGACTCAAGGCAAGCCAGGGACTGGAGGACTGAGTCAGGCAAGGCATCAGCAGACAATGTGGACAGTCCCAAAATGCATGTAGATAAACCAGGAGGAACAACTGGGGAGGGAGAGAGACTGTGCAACCCAGGGTTCCAGCCTGGGAAAATAAAGCCTCAAAGCCTCTGACTGAAAACACCTGTGGGAGTTGAGGTGGTAGGAGAAACTCTCAGCCTCACAGGAGAGTTTGTGGGAAGAGATCCATACAGTCCTTAAATGTACACAATCCCACCCACCAGGGAATCAGCACCAGAAGGGCCCAATTTGATTGTGGGTAGCAGGGGAAGTGACTAAAAACTGGCAGAGAGTGGAGCAAGTGGCATTGTTCCCTCTCAGACCCCTTCCCCACATAAAGCATCACAAGGCAGCAATGTGGGTTACACTGGCCTGGTGAACACCTAAGGCTCCACCACTTACTACATAACAGGCCAGATATGTTCACAACACTCATAATCAGGATGCTCACAGAATTAGTTGACTATTGTTGCAAATTAGAGGAAAAAATGAAGGCTATGCTAAGCGAAATAAAGGAAAATGTATAGGGAACCAACAGTGATGGGAAGGAAACCAGGACTGAAATCAATGATGTGGAGCAGAAGGAAGAAAGAAACACTCAACCAGAACAGAATGAAGAAAGAAGAATTTTTTAAAAAAATGAAGAGAGACTTAGGAACCTCTAGGACATCTTTAAATGTTCCAACATCTGAATCATAGGGCTACCAGAAGGAGAAGAGCAAGAAATTGAAAACTTATTTGAAATCATAATAAAGGATAACTTCCCCAATCTTGCAAAGGAAATGGACTTCTAAGAAGTCCAGGAAGCTCAGAGAATCCCAAAGAAATTGGACCCAAGGAGGAACACACCAAGGCACATCATAATTACATTAGCCAAGATTAAAGATAAAGAGAGAATCTTAAAAGCAGCAAGAGAAAAGGAGACAGTTACCTGTAAAGGAGTCCACATAAGACTATCAGCTGATTTCTCAAAAGAAAGCTTGCAGGCAAGAAGGGGCTGGAAAGAAGTATTCCGAGTCATGAAAGGCAAGGACCTACATCCAAGATGACTCTATCCAGCAAAGCTATCATTTGGAATGGAAGGGCAGCTAAAGTGCTTCCTAGATAAGTTCAAGTTAAAGGAGTTCATCATCACCAAGCCTTTATTATATGAAATGTTAAAGGGACTTATCTAAGAAGAAGAAGATCAAAAATATGAACAGTAAAATGACAACAAGCTCAGTTATTAACAACCAAACCTAAAACAAAAGCAAACTAAGCAAATAACTAGAACAGGAACAGAATCACATAAATGGAGATCACATGGAGGGTTATGAGCAGGGGAGTGGGAGGGGGAGAGAGGAAAATGTACAGAGAATAAGTAGCATAAATGGTAGGTAGAAAATAGACAGGGGGAGGTTAAGAATAGTATAGGAAACATAGAAGCCAAAGAACTTATATGTATGACACATGGACATGAACTAAAGGAGGGGAATGCAGGGCAGAGGGGAATAAAGGGGGTGAAATGGGACAACTGTAATAGCATAATCAATAAAATGTTTAATAAAAATATTGTATATTAAAATAAACAAAATATGTAAAAAAAGAAAAAGAATCCTGAAACACCAATTCAAAAGGACCTATGCACCCCAACGTTCATAGCAGCACAATTTACAATAGCCAAGTGCTGGAAGCAACCTAAGTGCCCATCAGTAGATGAGTAGATCAAAAAACTTTGGTACATTTATACAATGGAATACTATGCAGCAGAAAGAAAGAAGGAGCTCCCACTCTTCATGACAGCATGGATGGAACTGGAGATCATTATGCTAAGTGAAATAAACTAGGTCGTGAAGACAAATACCATATGATCTCACCTATAAGTGGAAAGTAATCAATGTAACAAGCAAGCAAAATATAACCAGAGACATTGAAATAACAAACTGACAGTAACCAGAGGGGTGGGGGAGGGGAATTATGGGAGAAAATAGAGAAGGCTCATCAAGGAATGTGTATAAACGACACATGGACAAAGCCAAAGGGCTTAGGTTCAAGGTTGGGAGGCAGGGATGTGTGGGGCAAGGAGGTGTGCTGGGGTGAAAATGGAAACAATTGTACTTGAACAACAAATAAATAAATAAATAAATAAATAAACAAACAAACTACAAACAAAAAGGATATAAGAACCCTTAATGCTTTGCATTGGCTCTAAGAAGCAAGTTAAATTAGCCATGGCTGGTGTGGCTCAGTGGATTGAGTGCCATCCTGCAAATTTAAGGTTCATCGGTTCGATTTCCAGTATAGGGCCCATGCTTGAGTTTCAGGCCAGGTACCCAGTGGTGGGCATGTGAGTGGCAACCACACATTGATGTTTCTCTCCTTCTCTTTCTCCCTCCCTTCCCCTCTCTAAAAATAAATAAATAAAATCTTTTAGAAAAAGAAACAAGTGAGATTAAATAATTTATAGAAGGGAAAACAAAGGTGTATTAATCAGCTCTGGTTACCATAAGAAGTTACCATGGACTGGGCATCTTAAACAACAGAAATTTATTTCTCACATTTATGCAAGCTGGAAGTCCACAATCAAGGTAATGGTCCTTAATAAAGGCTCTTTCCCTGGCATGCAGACAGCTGTCTTCTCAATGTGTCCTCACATGGCAGAGAGAGAGAACTCTGGTTCTCTTCCTTTTCTCAAGAGGGCACCAGACCTGTTAGTTTAGGGCACCATCATTATGACCTCATTCAACCTTTTCCAAGTTCTGTCTTTAAATATAGTCACAATGGGAGTTAGGGCCTCAAGCATATGAATTGGGAAAGGGGACACAAATATTTGGTCCATCGCAAAAGGTAAACAATGAACTATTTAGAGGATATGTCCCATTTCAAATGGACATATGGTCATGAACATCAGGACATTTCTCTAAACTAGATGTCAAATTCTGTTGGAAGAAAAACCATGACAATAGCACCTTAGATGGAATAAACCCCAAGTTTGTGCTTTCCTGCCAGAGTCAACAGGATCAGTCTGAGAGATGGCCCCATTTGTCACAGATGCTCAAAATGCTCTGTATTAACCAGTCTGCCATATACACTCCACAGCAGAGCTCCCGACGGGTGTCTGAAGCAGATGCATTGTTTACAAACAAAATACATTGGTTGGCATATAGTGGCTGTGATTAAGTTAATAACTAAGTGCTGTTTTAAGATGGAAAATATCTGAAACCCACATATCTTACATGCTATTATTTGGTTCAGTAAATGTTTAGACAGCTGGTGGAAGTCTGCCTTGACACAGGCATTAAAATGCATACTCCTCGAGTGCACCATGCATTTTCAGCAACTAGGATTCTTTCTTCTCTCTCATGTAGGAGTAACTGAGATGTGCTGTTCTGAGGCAAAGCCATCAGAGGTCAATTCTCTGTGCTTCATGAGCCACAGTTTACGTTCCATACAATGAAAAGAATATAATAACTTCCCCTTTGTCATGGCCTCATAAGAAGGAACATGGACACATTTTAGCTGAAACAGGCTTTACGAATCTTCTGGGCAAGTGATATTCAAATTCCTTTTATCAGCAGAACCCTGTTTTCAAGTGAAATATTCCATAATCCCCAGTAATTAAAAGAGATAAAAGTAGTGCTGCTTGGCTAAAACACAGATGCAAGTGATTCTCTCAGCACTCCAGGAGGCCCTAAGTGCCACTCAAAAAAGTGTGGTTTGCAAAGTAATTCTCTGGTCTATTTTTGAGATTTCTTGAGCCTCTGGTGACTCCTATTACATATTGGGAAATAGAATCAGGTCCTTCCTGTCAGTCTTCAGAATCAGGACCTCATAGGGAAGATTATGCAAAGAGAGTTAAGTTGAAAAATGTCCCACTACATCTTTGCTAAAATGAACTGTGAGCTGTGTGTGCTAAAATGATTGAAGGGAAAACTATAGTCCATCTCTCCCAGGAAGGAGATGAACATTAAAAATATAAATAATAAATAATAAATAAATAAATAAGGATTTCTGGCTTAAATGGGGCAGGTGTGTGGCCAGGTTTGAATTCAGGGAGGTACCATGGTTGAAAGGGGGTGAGAGTAAGAGGCCTGTAGCCTCATTCACAGGTCATCTTCTACCTAACAAGAGTGGAAGTCTCAGAAGCATCTCTATAGAAGTCTAAGTCTCCACAAAATACATTTCAAAACCTGTTCTTCAACACAAATGCTCATAATAATAATGGGCATAATAAATTACTAATAAGAAATAATGCTGCTAAGCAGGGCTATCCAAGAGAGATTATGACTCAGATCAAGTCCATCTTCAGCATTCTCCACCCCCTACCTATGCCTCCTTGCCCACTCCCTAAACACAAAATAATGTCTCCTGCTATTGAGGAAAGCTACCAGATGAACTTCCTCACAAAAAGATATAGGGAAATCATGGCTCACCCTTTTCAAGACAATTTTAGAGAGACCAGAGCAAAGAGAACAAATCTGAAAATGAGCAAATGAGATCCTGAAACACCAGGACATGCGGAAATTCACAGTTCCTCTCAAGTTTTAACCTATAGGAGAACCTCCTTCACTTACTGGACAGAGTTTAAGCAGTTGGTATAAAACAACCTTAGAGAGGCTCCATTCAAGTAGATTTTCATGAACTTATAGCTTAATCAATAACAGTTCAACAAGCATTTTTTATTACCTACTATAGGAAAAGCAGGTCTATCAGCATTGGAGAGACAGAGATTAAGGAAACTGGTCTCTTTCTTAAATGAATTTTAAAATCTAATAAAATAAATAGACAAACTAATTGAGGGGAAAAGAATGTGAAACCATATTTTTTAAGAGGGAGACATTAACTCAGTTGGGGAGGAGATAAGATGATATATGTTTTCACAAAGGAGTACTGTTTAAAGAGAGTTTTAATAATAAATGAAAGTTTCCCATTGACTAAGAAAGAAAGTTTATACCAGGACCAAAGATACATGCAACTGCAAAACTTTTAAAAGCATGAGTGGCATGTTATAATTTACTTAAATATATTATTCCAGTGGAATGTGAAATATGTATTTGGGGTTGTCATAGAAAGCATGAATATAAGAAACCTAATTTAATAATAGAGGCAATATATGATGGAAGTCTGAATTAAGTCAGGAGCAAAGGAGTTGACTTTAAAATATATTTAAGACATGAAATGGAAAGAAATTGGTGGCCAAGAGGGTATGGTTGGAAAAGAAATTGAAAATATCCCATGTGCATCTTTTTCGTCTTTAATCACACTAAACTTCCTTTTTATCTATGTTACTATCTTCATTTATACACAATCACTCATCTAGTTCCCAGCCTAGAAACTTGGGAGACATTCTTAATTCTTCTCTTTTCCTTATACTGACATTCAGTCTATCAGTAAACCCTATGAAATCAACTGCTTATTTTTTCTTAAATGTGTTTACTTCTTCCAACCTGATTGACAATGTTGAATTTTACTTGAACCCTGTGCTCATGTAAATCAGTGATAATTAAATCCCCTATCTTCTTGTGTTCCTGGAAACAAGTTACTGCAAAGAACCCCCATTTCCCACATGACATAGGCAAAATTCATGGATGACCCCTTATTATCTATGACAAAACCAGACATAGACCCTCCAAATTCCTATTCTTTATATCATAAATGATTAGATGAACTATTTGTCCCCAATGATCAATTAGAACAGAATAAAATGTCCATTAGTCAACTTGATAAAATTTTATAAATCTCTCCTTCCTCTGGGTTCCTGAAGTTGGACTCATCCTCAGCCTGTATTACCATACACCTCCTCTACAAATTCTCCTCCCCATAATAGGAAGACCTCAAAGTACAATATTCTCTGATCTACTGTCCTATCATACCACTCTCCTCATTCATTCTTCTTGCTTACACCAAGTTCTTTCCAGTCTTGGTCACTCCTCTCTATAAAAGAGAAGCCTTTTCTGCCTGACCTTAGAGATGTGTGCAGATCTCATGGCTGGAAAGTTCTCCCTAATGCAATCGCTCCCTTTTGCCATCAGTTGCAATACTGCTTTCTGATAAAATCTCTGTTTTCATAATTTGAATTTGTTTTATTTGGCACAATTCATCACCCTTGGACAAGTCATCATTCTCTCTCTCCTGATATACAACAATGGACTCCAAATGACTCTACCACTTCTCTTCTGACCAGATTCCAATTCATTTTCCACACTCTGCTCACAAGACTCCATTTCCCCTGCCTATCTTTCCAATCACATCTCTCACTGCTATTCCTGTTGACTCTGGAAGCCATGTCAGCCTTCTTTCAACTACTTAAATGTAATATATTCTCTTGTCCTGGACCCACAAACATGCTGCTTTCCATATCTGGCTACTGTGACTGACTAGCTATTACTTACTTTTTATATATGAGCTTTGAGGTCAACCTGCCAGACTTCACTAGGGTTTCTTATTATGTAACTCACTTCAGTAATGGTCTGTATCTCACAACACTAAGCTCTATGCAGCAAGAAGTATGCCTATAGAACATTCATTTGTCTATTCTATCCCAAACATTGAGTTCAATAAACATTTGTTACAAAAATGGAGACAGAAGAATGGGAGAATGGCTGGAGAATAAGAAAAGGCCATTCAGAAAAGAGAAAAGGACTTCCATGAGATAAGATGGCCATAGAGATAGGAAAAAAACAGGAAGCCAATGTGTATAAGAATTTCAAGGAGAAGAAATTGTTCAACAGTATTGAATGATGAGATGCCAAGTAGAATGAGAACTGAAAGGAGATAAATTTAAATAGGCTAAAAGATATAAACTTTGTAAAAGCTGTTTTAGTGGAGTGGTATGGGATGAAAATCATATGGAATTGGGTTGAGAACTGAATGGGTGGTGAATTAGTAGCAAAAGCTACAAAATAGAAACTGAACCATCAAAAAGCATGGATCACAAGGGCAGTAGAGTGATAGGACAGTCACTGGAAGAAAAAAACACTTCTTTACTCCCTGCACATCCTCACATACTACTGTCCTGGTGTGTACAGTGCCTGGATAGAGAAACCATGGTTTGGGTACAACATGAGAGTGCTTATTTCAGCCTTTCTGCTTTTAGGAAAGAAGTCCACACAGCCCCCAACTCAATGACATTCCTGTCACCAGAATACTCTAAAGCCTGTGTTTGTCCAGGATTATTAAACATGTACCTTTCACTCTTTTTCACTATCTCTGCAGCCTAAACTAATAATACACTGGATAATCACAACAGGAGAAGCATTTCAGTACTGTATTGGTGCTCCTGAACAAGGTGAGCTGTTGACTTCTAAGAAACCAATAATAAGGACCCTCCTCTAATCAATAACAATGTCAAAATATGAACCTAGACTATTATTTCTGGTGGGATGGATAAGTATGTAAATCACTCCCAAGTGAAATCACTTTAAAAAGAGAGAAAAAACTTGGGAAATATTTTTTTAATGAATTGACACAAGGTAAATAATCCACAATGGCCAAAATTAAAATAAAAGCAAGAACCATGGTAGACTCGCCCCCTCAAAAAAAGCATTAAGCTAGCTTTTTCAATCCAAAGGTTTCTGCTGAACCCTGATCTATTGAGTTTGGAGACTGAAGAGGAGATGAAGCCTAGGTCTCACCAAAAAGTGAAGAGGCCAAGAGGGGGCTTGACACAAAAACTGAGATACCAAATAATTACATTTTGATAGTAAAGGTGAGGAGAAATAAACTCACCAATCAGAAGGAGACATCAAGGAAACCTGTATGTCTGGACATTGATGCTTGACAGAAGAAGGAAAAAATTTTCCCTGAGAAGTCATAACAAAAAAAATACCCTCTACTAATTCTGTGATCTAATTAATCTATATTAACTGAGAATACAAAAAAATGTTTTAGTTTGTTTTCAGGTTGACAGCTCTACACTATCAGTATCTGCAAGAAATAACTTTAAGTCCACTCTGAAGGAAGTACAGCTCCTTGCAAAAATGGCTAATTCTAGGGCAGGGCAAGAATTATGTAGGACAAGACTAGAGCATCTTGTAGTGCTAAAACATAAGGAAGTGCTAAAATAAATCCCAAAATACCAAGGTCATGTCAAAAGGACACAGAAGGTCACCTAAAAGAACTCTCAATAGCCAAAGTTAGAACAATTTGAGCAATGAAAAAAATAATGTATTATTGGATTATAACCCCAGTGTATAAAATAAATATCCATGAGTCCAGATTTATCTAAATGATTAAATAAATAAATGGGAAGTGGAGAATAATACTGAATTCTTAAGTGTGAGCTGCACATAGTGACATCTTTCCAAAGAACATAACATGAAAACAAAGAAAAAAGATTATCTTTACAGTGAAAAAACCTGACAAATACTGCCTGAGCTGAGTGATCAAAGCTAATGCCAAAAGTGGTAATTTATGCTGATTTGTACCTGATGAGGTTATGATGAGAATGGCATTTTATCTCTGTGATCATCCTCCTAGAAGCCCAGAACACAAGTAAAATCATGAGAAAAGCATCAAACAAATTCCACCTGAGGGATATTCTATAAAATAACTAATCCAGATTTCTGAAAGCAGGGGAAAATATTTAAAATACTGTCAGGCAAAAGGAGCCCAAGAGACATTAACAACTAAATGTAATGTGGTATCCTGAATGTGATCTTGGAACAGATCAAGGTCATTACAAATACACAAAGGAAATCTGAATAAAGTATGTACTTTAGTTGATATTAATGTACTGGTATTATTTTGTTAATTGTAATAAATGTACTATACTTATGTAAGATGTTAATAATATGGAAAACTGTGTGAGATATGTAGGAACACAACTTTTTGTGAATCTAGAACTATTTTAAAATTAAAATTGAAAAAACCAACTAAAATTATTTGGAATATAAAGAATATACTTCAGGCAGATAATGATGCCAGATGAAAGGTCCAAGATGAAAAAACAATGATGAACAAAAATATAGGTAAATATTTATATAAGCAAACATTGCATATAACAAAATGAGATGTAATATGTATGAAGAATATATGAGAAATAGGATAGAAAATAATAGATACCAATAACATAACTTTAGAAGACTGAAGAAATTAAAGTATCATTAAGATCTTTAATAGTAGAATACAGTAAATATGTTGGTAACTTTAGTTTGATAAGTTGAGTAGGCAAGTTAAAATAGCTACTGTGAGCACTAAGAGAATAAAAGAATAGACACAGAGCATTACAATACTGTCAGCTCTTCAACATTTATCCAGATTCTGACCATTTCTCATTACCTCTCCTACTACCTATTCAGGACTAAAGTATTTCAATCTCTCACCTGGATTATTGCAGCAGCCTCCTAACTGGTCTCTATGCTTCTTCTGCTCTCCCCATTCTTGAGTCTACTCTCAACACAGCCACTCAAATGTTTCTGTTAAACCATGAGTCAGATCTTTGTGTCCCTCTGCTCAAAGTTCCACACTGACTGCTCATCTCACTTGTAGTAAAGGCCAAATTTATCACAATGATGTTCAAGATCCTTCATTAACTGGCCTCCCAGTTACTGCTATAACCTTGTACCTTTTCCCTTCCTCCATCCATTGCACACACACACTGACTGGCTTCCTTGCTGAACCTCTAACCACTCTCACTTCTCTCTGCCTAGAATGCTCCTCCCCATTACATCAGCCTGGCTCATCCTTTGCTGTCTTCCATCTGTATTCAAATGTGAAGGCTTCCCTAACTACCTTATTTAAATAAAACCTCTTCACAATAATTAACTATCTCTTTTCCCTGTTTAGTTTTTCCCTATCATCAATGAACTTACTACATAATTTAAAGAAATTTTGTACTGTAAAATTATTGACTATCAGAAACTTTGCTGTTTGACATTATATCAATGAGAATGAAACATACCACTGTTGACAAAGAATCTAAGTCACTTTGACAGAGAAGCATTTTTGATTCACAATCAATGCAGAGCTTCACAATCAATCCTAAGGAGCTTCTCGACTCAATATTCTATGTCTGTCTTAACTTTGTAGATTCCAAAGAAACATGAACCTTGTGTTCATTTTACAGTCTAGATCTGATGTTACTTTGAGAATGAACTCCATCCTTCCTTCCAGTGCTATAATTACTTCCACCTTTCCCATTGTTTGGTGAGACATCTAATAATTCTTGGTCTGTGGTTTCCCTCATTGCAGTGAGCCATTGAAACAGACTTTGTCATATTACAGATCTCATACAGAAGGTCCTAATGTACTATTTTCACAGATTTTTACTTTATTATTATTTTTAATCTGTACCTGTATGTTTTATAACACTCACATTGAGGTTCATTGGTTGTGTAACTAGGTTATCTTTATTTGCTGAGAGAAGTCAAGATTAGCATGTTTCTGAAGTAGGTATTCAAATATACTATAAAATATCAAAAATTTTAATGATTTTATATTTCATTCTCTTTTTTTATATTTTTATTGTTTATTTTTTTATTTTTTTATTTTTTTAAACATATTTTATTGATAATGCTATTACATTTGTCCTACTATCTCCCCTTCGTTCCCCTCCTCCCTGAACACCCTCTCCCACTCCCCCCCTTTAGTTCATGTCCATGTGTCCTAAGTTCTATAGCTTCTACATTTCCCCTTCTATTCTTGCTCTCCCCGTCTATTTTCTATCTACCCTCTATGCTACTTATTCTTCATACTTCCTCCCCCCTTTCCCACTTCCTTGTTGCTAACCCTCCATGTGATCTTCATTTCTGTGTGTCTGTTCCTGTTCTAGTTGTTTGCTTAGTTTCTTCTTGTTTTCGTTTCTGGTGTGGTTGCCAATAATTGTGAGTTTGCTGTCTTTTTACTGCACATGTTTTTTATCTTCTTTTTCTTAGATATGTCCTTTTAGCATTTCATACAATAAAGGCTTGGTGATGATGAACTCCTTGAACTTGACCTTATCTGAGAAGCACTGTATCTGCCCTTCCATTCTAAATGAAAGCTTTGCTG
>CM052548.1:48895059-48915061 GCA_028533065.1 Trachops cirrhosus | reverse complement strand
GACCTGGTACTTTCCAATCCTCATCTGTTTGAGCCATGTTTTGCTGGGGTTTTTTTGGTCTTGACAGGCTACCGTAGTGAGGGGCGGGGCCTAAGGATTTCACCAGGACGGGCACTCCAGTCACTGGGTTGTGACGCTGTATATGGGGGCGGGGTCTGGGAAGGAACAATGGTGCTTGCTCTGCTCTCTGTAGAACCTGAGAACCTTCTGCCGCTTTCCACAAACCAACCGGGCCCCTCCGGCACCAATTCCGGTGTGGGTGGGCCCGTGCACCTGTGGGACCTTCCTTTTCAGTCAGTGACCCAAAGCTCTATTTCCCGGCGCTGGGGTCCTGAGCTGCGCACAGTTCCCCGCTTCACAATGGCCGCCTCGCTGGGTCTGCCAGCCACTGACACTTGTGCGCCCAGAGTCTGCCTGCTGCTGGTTTGTGCCCCCAGGGTCTGCCTGCTGGGGACTTGCGCGCATCCCCGGTTGCTCCGGTATCTGGTTGCTCAGGTCTCTGCTCCGCGTCCCTCACCCGGCCCAACTTCGCCCCTCCTACCAGTCTGGATGATCGAGTCTATTTTCAACTCACTGGTTGTCGGACTGCCCGGCACTTCACTCTTGTGTTATTTCTGGTTGTTATGGTTGTTATTTTGCTTCTATATCTTTGTTGTCCATATCTTGGTTGTGCGAGGGGGCACAGTGCGTCCACCTATGCCTCCATCTTGGCCGGAAGCTTATATTTCATTCTCAATTTACAAGATGTGTAACTCTCCCAAAGAATCATGTCTCTTTCTTTGTTGACATAGTCTGACTGTGAGTGGCCAAATCAAACTACTCAGTTCAGCTGCAAGGATGTCAATATTCTCAGAGAGTGGGTTCTCTCCTCAATAAAGCTGGTAATTAGGCTGTGAAAACTTGGCCCCCACCATCTCACTCCTGTTCCCTCATGTCCTTGCCAGAAGATTTTGCCAGATTAATGGAGTGCCCATTTCTCTTTATGTTTCATTTTCCTTTAGTGGTTATTATACCAGCCTGTCTACTTTTTGAGGGAAAAAAATCTCTAGCATTAAGGACCCAGACATTGTGCACTTATTACACATAATGGTGTCTCAAAGATAAATTTTACATACCAGATTTTTTTCTTTGACTAGTTTACTGAGTCTAGGTAAGCAACAGCGACAACACAATAAAGCAACCTTTTCAAAGAATCACAGATTTGCTGAGCATCTGCTGACTTTTAGCTGGAATTCATCATTTGATGCCATAGTGTAGTCTGTAATTTTTCTTCATGTTTTCATTAGAACTTGTTGACATGTTTCAATTAAAGATTTCTAACAGATTTTCCCCCATTTTTAGAATACTAAAAAGCTATTCTTCAAAAAAAATTACTATATTTTACTGAGTGTTTTAATATGTCGATTCTTTTTGAAAACCTTCCATGGGTTCCTGCTCCCTGGCTAAGATGATTTAGAAATACTATTTAGAAACCTTACTTAAAAAGTGGTTTTATGTGTCTAAATTATTTTCAGCAGTAATGAGTTATTACTATAGTAATAATGATAATTAGAATATCTAATGTTAGCTGTGTATTTACTATGTGCTAGTCAATTTACAAACCTACATCATCTCATTTAATCCTTCCAACTATCCTGAAAATGGAGTATCCTTATCAATGTCTGGGGGTGAGGAAATGTTGGCTCAGAGAGATGAGGTGATCTGCTCAAGGGGACAAAGCTGAGTCAGGATTTGGACACAAATCTATCTGACCCAAAGTTTACATATCTTCTACTATACTAAGTCTGCTGTTCCAGCTATTTAGCTGATCACTAATCCTTTGTCTCCCTGTGAAGAACAGAACTCCATTTTCATTTTCATATTCACCAGTCATTAGGACATTCTCAAGCAGGAGGCATATAAAGACTTCTGGAGTGAGAGTTAGAATGGAGAAAAAAACAAGAGCATGCTGGATGGAGGTGAACAAAATGCCCTGGTGCAAAGAAAAGACTAACTCTTGTCCAGTGATCAGTGTCTGACACAGAAGATGAAGGACAAAGGTCAAATTAAAGTTGGAACAGAGAAATATCAATAAGTGAAACCTCAAAGAGTCATTACATATACTTGCCATTACATATACTTACCATCACAAAGTCAGCAGCACACAATGCTTTACTTCAGATGCTGATAGGGAAGAAGGCAGCAAGGTAGGTGGAAGTGGAGTCCCCTCTCCTTGAGCACAGGTGGTCAACACCTAGCTGATCTTCTGGGGAACAGAGTGAACAGCCAATGGAATCCTATCATACATGAAGGTTGGAGGCCAAAATTATTAGAGTACATTGAAAAACAGATGGTAAGGAGATTGCTTTGGGACAGTAAGATCCTTGGGTCCAGCACAGGGACCAGGGCTCCTGCAGCCCCTGGCCCAGCACCTGCCAGTGCCTGTCACAGGATGCTTGGATGAGAGCCAAATCCACAGCTACCTCCCTTGCCAAACAGGGAGGATAGAGCAGCACCAGGATGGACTTGGATACTTGAAGTCATTGGGGGGAATAAAGACAATCTCTCCCTGTGGGAGATGCACAGGGGTGGTATTCATCCACTGGGACTGGGAACACTAGCTGGATCATTACCAGAGAAATTGGGGAGCTGGATGATGCCTGCAGAAGAGAAAAGAGTTGGGTTGTGATGGACCCAGGCCAGGATAGTCTCCAGTCTGGTTGGAAAGTTGGCATGTGTGAGAGGTCAGGCACTTGTTATGGGTAGCAAGCTTGAACAGGAGGATTTTGTTCCAAAAAAAAGGCTCTTGGTGGTTGTTTAGGGAACTCTCCTGCAGCGATCAAGCACCCCCACCACCCAAGCCACACCCCCACAGCCACTGCCACAATTGCAGCTATACCCCTATCCCTACTCCCACTCAGCCAGGCTGGCTTTCTAAGAGC
This sequence comes from Trachops cirrhosus, assembly GCA_028533065.1. Classification (NCBI taxonomy): domain Eukaryota; kingdom Metazoa; phylum Chordata; class Mammalia; order Chiroptera; family Phyllostomidae; genus Trachops; species Trachops cirrhosus. The sequence continues at coordinate 48,912,140 of CM052548.1, read as the reverse complement.
AAGGAGGAGGTATCCCCTGCAGAGGAGAGCAGCAGGGCTCAGGGACTTAGCAGTCCCCAGAAAGACTTAACTCACTGATGGAGTTGAACTGCCCTGAAGAGACTTTGAGAGTGCCTAGCACTTAGGACAGCAAAGAGCAAGAAGGTGGTGTATGAGTTGCCCCTAATTAGAGCACCTCAAGGACAGCACACTAGTGGATTGAAGGCCCTGGCCTGGTGCAGAGTCAGTGGGGACCCAGCAGCAAACTGAGGACCTGGTCTGGGGGCTGGACAACTGTGAAGAGTGAGGCCCAGACCTGGGCCCCATCCTTGCAAAACCATAGGAAGGGAGAAAAGCGAATCCCAACCCCCTCAGCCTGCAGCATCCAAGAAAACCAGCCAGTTTAAACTCACTTGGCCAGTTTAAAGTGAGCAGGAGGATTTTTTTTATTCTTTGTTTTTCTTTTTCTTCCACAATAGACAATAAGACCTGGAGCTGTGAAAGGTCCAGTGACAGACACAAAGAGGAATCACAAGGCTAATTCCAATGGCTGAGAAACTGAGACAAATTTCACTTTACTATTTCAGAGAACTTGTATGTTATTGTTTATTTGTATTATTATTTTTTCATTATTTTTACTTCTTTTATTTTATTAGTATTTTTAATTTTTATTCTGTTTAGTTTTCTTTGTTTTATTTGTTTGTTTAATTGCATTATTTGATTGGTTTTTCTTGTTCTCTCTTCCACAGTGTATTTTAATTTTCCTACTTTCACTTCACTTGTGTTCCAGAAGCACACTACTCTAGGTCATGTACTTCCTATTCTTGTTATTCAGATCATATAGTTTCTGACATATGATTGTTATTCTAGTATAGTAAATAATTGTTATTCCATACAATTGTAAATACTTCACAGCACCACTCCTGGATCTTAGCCCATTTCACTATCTATGGAACTTTATTACTATTGTGGTGAATTCTATTCTCTCACACACTGCCTATTTTCTATCCTTTACTCTCACTATATCTCATAATCTGACCTCCCACAAGCTCTCTGTTTTCTGGATTCAACTCACAATCCTTTCCCCCTCTAACAAGAGTGTTATGTCTTTTCCACTCTTTCTAAAAAGTGGCTAGTTGGATGAAATATCACAGTTAACACTATACTTATATTAAGGGTCTCCTATCTCTTCTGTAAGTGTTGGAACTTTAAATCCCATAAAATATACTCCCTCTGTCTTAATTCATTTTGCCTAGCCCCTCCAACTGATCACATAAAAGAGGAGATGGGAGCTGTGAACACCAATATACCTACTGGAAGAGAGAACCGACTGAGAAAGGAACCACAAACCGTAAAGGAAGATGGTGGATGGGTAAGTGAAAACCACACTAACCTCGACCCAGGACCAATGTGGAATTACAACTAAACAGTGAAGAAATAACTCAGAACAAACAACTGAACAATAGCAAAAGAGAAGCCTCATAACCTCGGACAGACAGAGGAACCAGCTTCAACACAATCTCACCACCTGCACAACAGCATACAAGATGTGGTGAGAAGAGTGACACACAGTTAATCCGCTAGAGGGAAGGACCCACCAAAGAAAGACCCAACAATAATCAAAGCCCTATTACATCCAGAGAGACAACACAGAAGATATCACAAGAGCAGCAAGTTCAGAAGACCAAGGAGACTGCACCACTGAATCTCACAGGTCTCCTAACATAGAAGTTCACAAACAAACCCAGAGAGTCAGAACAGATCATTTAAGAAGCAGAGGCTAAAAAGAAGAGTCTCATAAACAATGGGAAGACACAGAAACAAACCCCAAATGAAAGGAAAGGAGGAAACCTCAGAAAGAATGTTAAATGAAATAGAAGCAAGTCAACTATCAGATACTGACTTAAAAACAATGGTTATAAGGAAGCACAATGAGCTCAATGAGAATTACCAAAAACTACATGGAAACTACAATGAAAGAAAACATTGCAAACTATATGAATATAAAAAAGGAAATAGAAACTATCAACAAGAGCCAAGAAGGAATGAAGAATAAAATTTCTTAATTGAAAAACAAAAAAGAAGGAATTAAAAGCAGGCTAAATGAAGCAGAGAATCTAATCAGCAAGTTGAAGGACAAGGTAGAAAAAAACTCCCAGAAAAATGAAGAAAAGGAAAAAAGACTAAAAAAGAACTAAGAGGTGTTAAGGTAACTACAAAACAACATGAAATGTAATAATATTCATATAATAGGGATATCAAAAAAAGAATAAGAGGAGCAAGCAACAGAAAACCTGTCTAAAAAAGTAAAGATGGAAAACTTCACTAGTTTGATGTGAGAAAAAGTCACACATACCCAGGAAACACAGAGAGTCCCAATCAAAAGGAGCCCAAAGAGGCCCACTCCCAGGCACATCATAATCAAAATGGCAAAATTCCAAGACAGAAAGAGACTCTTAAAGGCAGCAAGGGAGAAACAGGAGGTAACTTACCAGGGAGCCCTGATAAGGTTAGCACCTGACTTCTCAAAGTAAAATTTCTAAGCCAGAAACGACTGTCAAGAAATATTCCAAGTAATGAAAAACAAAGGCCTACAACCAAGACTACTCTATACAGCCAGGATCTTAATTAAAATGGAAGGCCAAATAAGGAGTTTCCGAGACAAAGAAGCCTCAAAGAATACACCTCCACTAAACCAGCACTGCAAGATATGCTAAAGGGACTGCTTTAAGAAAAGGAAGGAAGAGAGAGAGAAAGAGGGGAACACAGGTCCAAAGGAAGTAAAATGGCAATGAATAAGTACTTATCAATAATGACCTTAAATGTAAATGGATTAAATGCTCCAATCAAAAGATATACAATAGCTCAATGGATAAGATATCATGATCCACACATATGCTGCGTATAGGAGACCCACCTCATAACAAAGGACCTACACAACTGAAAGGGAAGTGTTGGGAAAAATTATTCCAAACAAATGAACAGGAAAAAGAAGTGGAGGTAGCATTACTCATATCACACAAAATAGACTTCAAAAACAGGGCCATAAAGAGAGATACAGAAGGTTACTTCATAGTACTCCAGGGAAGAATCCACCAAGAAGACATAAACATAGTAAATATATATGCACCCAACATAGGAGCACCCAAATACATTAAGAAAATCTTAGAGGATTTCAAGAAAGATATTGACACCAACACAATTATAGTAGGGGATTTTAACACCCCACTGTCAAAAAATGGACAGATCTTCCAAACTAAATATCAACAAAGATATTGTGGCATTGAATAATGCCCTAGATGAAATGGACTTAACTGATATATATATAGAGGTCTCCATCCCAAAGAAGCTAAATACACATTCTTTTCAAATGCACACGGAAAATTTTCAAAGATAGATCACATGATAGGACACAAAACAAGCCTCAACAAATTCAAGAAAATTGAAATCATACCAAGCATTTGAACTGACCACAAGGGACTGAAACTAGAAACCAGCCCCAAGGGAAAAAACCCAAAACCCTCAAACTCATGGAGATTGAATAGCATGCTATTAAACAATGAATGGATCAAGAATGAGATTAAGGAAGAACTCAAAAACTTTCTGGAAACAAATGACAATGAACTCACAACAACCCAAAACTTATGGGACACAGCAGAGGCAGTCCTGAGAGGGAAGTTCATAGTGATACAGGCCTACCCGCAAATGACAGAAACATTTCAAACAAACAACTTAACCCTACATGTACAAGAACTAGAGGAACAACAACAAAGACAGCCAAGAGCAAATAGAAGGAAGGACATAACCAAGATCAGAGCAGAATTAAATGACATAGAGACTGAAAGCAAAATTCTAAGGATCAATGAATCCAGGAGATGGTTCTTTGAACAGATAAACAAAATGGACAAGTCTTTAAGCAGACTCATCAAGAAAAAAAGAGAGAGGACCCAAATAAACACAATCAGAAATGAAAGAGGAGAGATTACAACTGATACCACAGAAATACAAAGGATTGTAAGAAATTACTATGAAGAACTATATGCCAAGAAATCTGAAAACCTAGGTGAAATGGACAAATTTCTAAAAAAAAGATAATCTTCCAAAACTCAATGAAGAAGAAGCAGGAAGTCTGAACAGACCAATAACAGCAGATGAAACTGAAGCACTAATCCAAAAACTCTCAACAAACAAAAACCCTGGACCAGAGGGTTTCACAGGAAAATTCTACAAAGCAGTTAAAGAGCTAACCCCATCCTTCGCAGACTATTCCAAAAAATCCAAGAACACAGAAGACTCCTATACACTTTTTTTGAGCCAGCATCATCCTAATACCAAAGCCAGGTAAAGACACAACAAAGAAAGAAAACTTCAGGCCAATATCGCTGATGAACATAGACACTGAAATCCTCAACAAAATATTGGCAAACCGCATCCAGCAACAAATGAGAAAGATCATACACCATAATTAATTGGGATTTATTCCAGGCATGCAAGGATGGTACAATATTCACAAATCAGTAAATGTAATATATCACATAAACAAAAGCAGACAAAAATCACATGATCATATCAATAGATGCAGAAAAAGCATATGATAAGGTACAGCACCCATTTATGATTAAAACACTAAGCAACTTGGATATAGAGGGACCATTCCTCAACATATAACAACCATATATGAAAAAACTACAGCCAACATCATACTCAATGGGCAAAAACTAAAATCTTTTCCACTAAGATCAGGAACAAGACAAAGATGTCTGCTCTCACCAGTACTATTCAACATAGTATTGGAAGTACTAGCCACAGTGATAGGACAAGAAAAAGAAACAAAAGGCATCCAAATTGGAAAGGAGGAAGCACAACTGTCATTGTTTGCAGATGACATGATAATGTTCATAGAAAATCCTATTTACTCCACCAAAAAACTACTCGAATAATAGGTGAATTTAGCAAAACAGTGGGATATAAATCAATATTCAGAAATCAAGGGCATTTTTGTGAACCAAGAATGAAATATCTGAAACAGAAATCAGGAAGAAAATCTCACTTGATATTGCAAAAAGAAAAAGAAAGTACCTGGGAGTAAAACTAACCAAGGAAGTAAAAGACTTGTACTCATAAGAAAACCACACAACACTGAAGAAAGAAATTAAGGAAGATACAAAGAAATGGAAGCATGTGCCATGTTCATGGATTGGAAGAATTAACATCATCTAAATGTACATACTACCCAAAGCAATTTATAGATTCAACGCAAACCCTACTAAAGTACCAATAACATATTTCACAGATACGTAACAAACATCTCAAAAATTTATGTGGAACCAAAAATGACCACAAATAATTGCTGCAATTTTGAGAAAGAAGAGCAAAGTAGGAGGGATCACAATACCTGATATCAAACTGTATTACAAAGCCACTGTAATCAAAACAGCCTGGTACTGGCATAAGAACAGACATAGACCAATGGAACAGAGCAGAGAGCCCAAAAATAAACCCAATTCTCTATGGACAATTAATATTTGACAAAGGGGGCAGCAACATAAAATGGAGTAAAAATAGCCTCTTCAACTGGTGTTGGGAGATCTGGACAGCTACATGCAAAAAAATGAAACTCAATCACCAACTTATACCATACACAAAAATAAATAAATAAATAAGATGGATAAAAGCTGTAAATATAAGTCACAACATCATAGAATTCTAGAGGAAAACATAGGCAGGAAAATATTACATATTCCATTCAGCAATATTTTCACCGATTTGTCCTCTAGAGCAAGGGACATAAAGGAAACAATAAACAAATCGGATCTCATCAAAATAAAAAGCTTATGCAAGGCTAAAGAAAACAGTATTAAAATGAAAAGAGAACCAATTATATGGGAAAACATGTTTAACAATGATACCTCGGACAAGGGTTTGATATCCAAAATATATATAAAGAACTCACATGACTCCACTGCAGGAAGACAAACAACCCAATTGAAAATTGGGCAATAGACCTGAGTGCACACTTCTTCAAGGAGGACATACAGAGGGCCCAGATACATATTGAAACATGCTCAGCATCACTAGCCATCAGAGAGATGCACACTAAAATCACAGTGAGATATCACTTCACACCAGTGAGAATGGCCATTATAAACAAACCAACAAACAAGTGTTGGAGAGTATGTGGAGAAAAGGGAACCCTAGTGCACTGCTGGTGGTAATGCAGATTGGTGTTGCCACTGTGGAAAACAGTATGGAATTTCCTTAGAAAACTAAAAATGGAACTACCTATGACCTGGCAATTCCACTACTGGAATTATACTCTAAGAACACTGCAACACCAATGCAAAAGAATCTATGTACCCCAATGTTCATAGCAGCACAATTTATAATAGCTAAGTGCTGGAATCAAACTAGATGCCCATCAGTAAATGAATGGATCAAAAAACCATGGTACAATTACACAATGGAATAATATGCAGTAGAAATAAAGAAGGTGCTCCACCCTGACTGGCGTGGCTCATTTGATTGAGTATCTGCCTGCAAACCAAAGGGTCGCTGGTTCAAATTCCAGTCAGAGCAGATATCTGGGTTGCAGGCTAGGTCCAGTAGGGGGCATGCAAGAAGCAACCATACATTGATGTCTTTCTCCCTTTCTTTCTCCCTCCCTTCCCCTTTGTCTAAAACTAAATAAAAACATTTTCTTTAAAAAAGAAAAGAAAGAAGGAGCTACTACCCTTTGGGACAACATGGATGCAAATGGAAAGCATTATGTTAAGTGAAATAAGCCAGGCAGTGAAAGACAAATACCATATGATCTCACCTTTAAGTGGAACCTAATCAACAACAACAACAACAAAAAAAAATAAAAAAAAAAACAAGCAAGCAAAATATAACCAGAGTCATTGAAATTAAGAACAAACACACAGTAACCAGAGGGAAGGTGGGAGATGATAATGAGGGGAAGGGAAGTGTTTTCAGGAACAACTATAAAGGACACAGGGACAAAATCAAGGGGGAGGTATAATCAGGGGAGAGAGGTGGGGATGGCTAGTGTGGGGGGAGTGGTAGAGGAGAAAGTCAGACAACTGTACTTGAACAACAATAAAATATAAATAAATAAGTAAAGCAGATGCCAACCCTGGAGTTCAGAACCACAGCCAGACGCTGGGGGGCATGGAAGTCAGGAACCCATCTTACCGGGGTGCCAACAAGGGATTGGAGGACTAGCAGAGAAAGTGAAAGATCGTAGTGTTATGAATGGATCTGGCCAGCAAGAAGCTCTTAATGGTTGTCTGGGCCCAACTGGTGAAGTGCGGCTTTTGGTCACTTCTGCTTGTCAGAACTCCTCAGAGAAGTAGGCAGGATTAATGGCACAGATGAAAGACACCTGAGTTTTGAACTGGGCACTTGAAGAAGACTAGCAAATAGTCTTTGGTTGAGTGGATTGGGACAATTCTTTTATTGTTTACCATCTTGGAGGAGAAAAGTTTTTGAAACAATGCATCAAGAATACATTTTAGAAGGCAATGGAGGTGATTTTAACCTCATCCCTTCCAAGTTCAAGAAGTAATGAATACTCCTCCAAACCCACCCAGGCCTCAGCAACCTACCAGCTGGGAAAACTGCATCACTTCCAAAGTGAGCAATAGCTCGCCGAATTATTTTTAATCCATAGGAATAACAGTGAATGTCTCCATTGACTCTCTCAATCTTTCCTATCTTTACCTTATAGTCCCACAAAAAAATAAGAAATATTGACAAAAATAATTTTCCTCACTTTGATGTGATATGTTTTAAGTCTGGAAACAAAGATACAAATATTATTATGTTGTAAAATTAATACTCAAAATGACCAAACCAAAGACCATCTGGAGGATGTCCCCAAATGCTCTGTTACTGATAGTTGTGCTTTTTTGTGTGTTCTTTCACATAAAAATTTAATTACCATATTGTGTTAACACTTTAATTTACCCATCATATCTATGGGGTAGATTTAATTATTGTTTCCTGCTTATAGATAAGGAAACTCATCTCCAGATGTATTAACTGACTTGCCAAAGGTTATAGAACTACAAAGATTAACACTGGGCCTAAATCCCATTCTCTGTCTCTGTAGCTTATGCCTTGATCCTCTCCATCACACCTTGCTACCTCCACTCTTCAAGAATCTCTCTTCCAAAAAATAGTGGCCAGGCTCTGTGCTCACTGAAGCCTACTCACCAACGTGGGCATTTCTGAGGTCCATTAATAAAACACTGACAAAGCCCTATGGCATGATTAAGACACAAATATGATGTGTTTACACCATAGGGAGTTCTACAGAGCCTCAGAAAGAAAGAAGCATTCCTCAATTTCAATTATGGCACATTCATTCTGTGATCATGCACTTCTGGTCTGGTGTGTCATCTCTTTTTAATCTCTACATAAATCAGAATGCCACAAACCCCCAAAAAACTATGAAATTCTGAGCCTGCCTTGAAAATATGACTCCTGATGCATTTCAAAAGAAATTGGCCCAATCAAGCAGCACTTCTTCCAAGGGAAGTTTTGCATATTTCAGCCCATTGTTTTCACCTCCATAACTGAATCCAATACAACTTTATGGGTTAAGTACTCACTTTTTAAAATTCATTAAAAAAGCACTAGTTAGCATCTTTGCATAATTTGGGGTAAAATAAATTACTCTATTCAGGACTCTCTATCCAGGAGTCTCTTTCCATTACATGAGATAAACTGTAAAATTGGTCATTTTGCTATAACCATACCATAAAAATCTACTGTCTTTTTCCAAAGGTTCCATCTTTCTTTCCAACTTTATAAATAAGATGAAATTTCCCTAGAAATATCAGTGGAGTTTGATCAGTTGCACAGGTTATAATTTCATGCCTTAATTAAGAAGAAAGGCTAAGATGGACACATAATGGTATTCCCTCTCTTGTTAAGGTGCACTGGCTCAGGGTGAGATAAAGAGATCTTTGATTTACAAGATATACATCCAGATTCAACCTCAGAGATCTCCAGGAAATTCCACAAGTGACTAGCCAATTAAAATCAAATAGTTCAAAGAACCAGCCTTTATGTCATCTAGAGTAGTTTCTCCTCAATACTGCATTCGAAATTACAACTAACCCAGGTAGTTTTGATGGTTCACTCACATGATGCTTTTGCCTATCAGGGGCAGTTCTGGAATGACATGCATGACCCTTAGTTTTCAAACATTGATAATTAAAAGGTATTGACTTTGAGATGAGAATAGGTCTCTTTGTAAATACTGTGATAAATACTGAAGGCAAGTAATAATTTATCCTATATCTTTTATTTACAAAATATTTAAAACCACTTAAAATCCCTATTCCCATCATCCTAGAACATGAGTTCTTTGCCTTTTTTTACAGAGAAAGATTTTCTTCAAATTTTACAGGGAAAAGAAAAGGAAGAGCCAGCAGGTAAAATAGTTTTCAAAGTCAGAATTTGAGTTTGGATTAGGAACAGTTGCTCATCCACACAATCATTTGTTGACTGATAGTCCAGTTACTCACTGTACCCAGGATATGCTAAAAATCACATTAATCTCCAGAGGGGTGAAAAAACATAATGGTCAATTCCCAGGTGAAAAGGAGATACTGTCTCACGTCCTTCTGACTCTACAAATGAAGCAGCTGTGGCCCAGCCTGGAGGAAAAGGGTCCTCCTGGCAGCTTCTCTGGTCAAAGATTCCTAGATCTTCCACAAACCAAGGATTCCAGAGTCATTGCAGGGCTGTCTCAGGTCCTTGGATGCCTTCAGGGAGTTTAAAAAACTACAGGGATGACTATATGTCCCAGTTTCCCAGGAGACCTTAGTGTACATCTGTTGACCTTGTCTAGTAATTAATAGCACCATTCTCAAAAGTGAATATTGGCAAAATATTTTGACAACATATTATATAGCCTCTCTCTTAATGACAGAAACACTGATTTTATCTGTGCTTACTCTATAAGAGATTCAAGTCCTTTAACCCATTATAAGAATGAGAAATATCAATCACTATATCTACGAAAAAATATGAAATGCTCTGCTTCATGCATTCAACAAATGTTTACAAGGCATAGTACTTTACTTAGCCTTTTGGTGAATATAAAGGTGTATAAGACCATGTATTGGCCACTTTCATGAGTTTAGCAAAATTTATCCTATGTCCTAAGATCTCATTCTCTCATGTCTCTCCTTTCTCACTGTATATTTCAAAGTCCAAACTCCTACTGAGTTTGTTTTTTATTAATAGGCTTTGGATTCTACATATTTCTGTTCATGTGGTCTGTTCTCTAATCTTCCCATCTTGTTCTGCCTTAATAAGGTGGGAATCCTCTAACATGACCCTTGATGATCCTGTCACCTGACAAACACATCTTAGTGTAATCTTCTTCCCTTGAGTATTGGCTAGAAATATCACCTTACTTTGAAGAAGAGGGAGGAAGAGGAGGGCTGGGGAGAAGGAGAAAAAGGAGGAGAAGATGGCAGAAGTTATGAGATATTACTTTGTGAGACTAGGTTACAAAAACACTGGTTTCCATCTTGGATACCCTCTCTAGCTTTCTCATTTGATCCTTCTGAGGAAAGCAGCTGCTCTTTCAAGAGGCCCATGTGGCAAGAAACTGAGGGAAGTCTTTGGCCAACAACCAGCAAAAAACAGGCCATCAGTTCAGCAGCCAATGAGAAACTGAGAAATCCTGCCAACAATCCCATGAATGAGCTTGGAAGCAAATCCCTCTTTAGTCTCCCTCATGTGAGACTGCACGCCCAGCCAACACCTAGATTTCAGCTTTTGGAGAGACCTAGAACCAAAGATACACACATAAGTAGCACCAAGATTCCTAATCCACAGAAATCATGAAATAGTAAATGTTTGTTGTTTCAGACACCCAGTTTTGGAATAAGTTTATTACATAGTAATAGAATACTAACACACTTGATCCTTGTCTCATCCTATACCAAAGACACAGGATTCTCACTGTCCCAGCCCTGACTTTATTCTAGCTCTCAGACAAGTAAACAGGCAATGCCAGTACCAGTATGTCCCTCAAAAAAAGTAGATCAGCAAAGGACACTTCCATTGCAAAGCAGACTCATGAACATAGTCCTTCCCTGTTCCTGCAGACCTAAGGTTCTGATACCAGTCCTGTGCTCAGTTCAGCCTCCAGGGTTGGTAGAACCATACAGCAAATGCCTAGACCATCCCTTTTGTCCTTCTCTTTCCTAATTTACTTTAATAAATAACTGGATCTTAAACTCATCTTCTCTGTTCTTTTTAGCATTTCTAAGGTAAATGGATAGCTAATTATCTTGCATGATCAGTCCACAGAGTTTAAAATTCAATTCCCAGTAGCTTTTTAATACTTTTTCCTGAAGGTGAACAAGTAATAAAGATGCTTGTACATTTCTACTGCACTGTGGAAAATACAAAATATCTTATCCTCCCACAAAAACAATTCTCACCCATGTAAAAGTGTTTTTGCATGCATTAACATGTCGTTCTAAAAAGCCTATGACATTGGAAAAGTCTGAAATCTCATCCCATCCTGAACTCAGCTGACTTAGAAATCAGAAAACAAAGATTTCTATTTATGAGAGCATGAAGAGAGTAGCTTTTATACTATTAGGTAAGAACAGAACTACAGAGCCAGAATAAGAGTTCCTTTAGGGAAATTAATATCTTGTACCTAATGATCATAAACAATTCTAAATACTCTGTCAGGTTCCATATCACAATTATGACTCAGACAAGAGCCACTGGGAGCCATCAACAAGAACAAGGTTTTTACTCTAACATAGAATAAAACAAAATTTCCCTCCCTTTGTACTCTATCCTCATGGGATAATTAAGGCAGTTCTTTCCTCAACAAAGAACTATGATTATTATGTGACCTTTATTAGACACAATGTGCTTGTGTTTTGAGAACTCAAGAGATGATTGAGTTGCATAACACTCAGCTTGAGTCCTCTAGAACTCAAGTCCAGTGGGCAGGGCAAAGCTGAGACAGCCACCATTGGGATGTGTGTCCATTGCTAAAACAGATTCAGATGGGCTGCCCCATCACAATGTTTTGTGAGATTTGAGACCAGAAAGAAACAATGGCAAAACAGAATGGAGATTCAGAATGTCCCAAAGTTCCATCCCTAAGAACATGAGGAAAGAAGCCAACTTAAAGCATCTATCTTCTGAGAGTGTGTTACTCTTCTCAGAGATTTAAATTTAGATTTCTGTGTCTGAAAAGGCCGGCATGGCCAACAAAGATGGTCTTTGATGTTCCTTTCATGGGTTTTCTCTGTCCCCCACCATCCCAATGAAGGCTTGCTATTCATCTTTTGTCATTCATTACCTCTGTGTTCTCAACTTGCCCATATCAAACACATCCTCCTCATGCCACACATATAAACACCTACTGACACACAAACCCCAAAGCCTGATCTAGGTCCTTTATTCTTTCCATTCAAACCCAATCAAAATATAATGTCCCCTCCACATGGAGATGCAAAAGCATTGTACCTGTCATCTCTTACAATTTATACCAAATACTGGGAAGAATATGAGCCACTGCCTCCAATCCCCAACTACCCAATCATGTTGAAATTTTTATGTAATTAGTCTCTAAATAGGCCTTTGAGACAAAAAGAAGCAGTGACTCAGCCAATGAACAAAAATACCTAAATCTATCTTTTTCATGTATCCTTTTGCACAGTGATGAAAATGCTGCCATGGTTCCATGCCATGGCCTTCACTATTAGGTGGTAATTCCAAATTCAGCCCTAAAGAGGATAAAGACTAATCAGACATAGTTAAAACTCTGACTTGGCTACTGAAATTCCAGTCAGAAGGATCAAATAGAGGCCACATCCCTAAAGTAAAAGTAGTGCAAACTCTTAGAATAACAAATTGACTGCATATCTTTAAGGGCTGAATTGTGTCTTCCCTAGAATTCATACACTGAACTCCTAACCTCTACTTCAGAATGTGTGATGTGTTTGAAGTTAGGGTTTTTAGAGAGGTTATTAGGGTTTAATAAATATAACTGGCATCCTTGAGAGAAGAGAAAATTTGGACACAGATATTGTACAGAGGAAAAATGATGTAAAGACACAGGGAGAAGATACCATCTATGCAGAGACAGACCTGGAACTGATCCTCCCTTTAGAGTCAGAAGGAACCAACCCTTCCAATACCTTGATTTTGGACTCCTGAACTCCATAACTATGAGACAATAAACATTTGCTGTTAAAATCATCCAGAACATGGATCAGGAGGGAAGATGGCAGCATGGTAGGAGGGAGCACACTCCACCTCCCTCTTCACGCCGGAGAAAAACCTAGCCGTTCTATGGAGGACCAGAGCAAACAGCCAACATTATCACAACATATATGAAAATAGGAGATCAAAAATTATAGCAGACGTTGAAAGACCAGATGGTTAGGAGACTACTTCAGGATAAAAATGGCCCAGGAATTGGCTCGGGGACCAGGGAGGCTGCAGCCCCAGCCCCGGAGCTCCGGGGTCTGCCCCAGGGCCTGCCCCAGGGCTCTCAGGGTGTGGGAGCTGGGTCAACCGCTCCCTCCCTGGCCAAACGAGGACTGAGTAGCGCTGATCCAGAGGACTGCAGAGTGGGCTTTGGGGAGATCACGGCCCAGCCAGTGAGACCAAAGAGAGCCGAGCCTTGCGCAGGCGCCCCAACCGGGAGAGAGTGATTTTTGGTGGAAGGCCCGGTGCCCACAGCTGTGGGCATGGAAGAGGTGTGGGCGTTCTGCGGGATCCCCGGTGCCCAGGCTGTGAATTCGGGGGAAGTGCGGGCCCCTTGGAATCCACAGAGTGCACACCCGTGAACCAGGAAAAGGAACGAGAACTCTGACATGAGCTTGGAGAGAGTGTTGAAGAGCGCCCAGACCCCACACCCAGGTGAGAGGTGCCAGACTGGCTTTGGGGAGATTGTGGCCCAGCCAATGGGTCCAGGGGTGGCTGGGTCTTGCACCGGCACCCCAACCCAGAGAGACTGATTTTTGGTGGAAGGCCTGGTGCCTACAGCCATGAGCACGGAAAAGGCACGGGCATTCAGTGGGATCTCCGGTGCCTAGGCCATGCAATAGGGGTGGGGGGAACTGCGTGCCCCTCGGGATCCACAGAGTTCACACCTCTGAAACTGAAAGGGGCATGCGTGCTCCACAGTGGGCCCCGGAGGGAGTGCTTGGGAGCATGCAGATGCAGTGCCCAGGGCCCTTCCAGGGGCATTGGGCCCACACAACAGTGCACCAGAGGCTAAGGGAGCTCTGAACAGGAAGGGAAAAAAGCCAAGGCATTTGCCCCTAAGTCTTGCTGCAGGCAGCAAAAAGAGGAAAACTGGTTTGGCCAGTTTGAAAACAACAAAAGGTTTTTTTTTTCTTTTCCTTTTTTTTTCTTTTTTGCTTGATTTTTTTTATTAAGTAACTTTTTATTTTTTAATTCTTATTATTTTTATATCGTTCAATTCCTTATGCTTCTATTTCTTTCTAGTGTTGATCCTTCTCCCTTTATTTCCAAATTTATCTCTCCCTTCCATTTTCTGCTTTTTTCCTTCTTTTTTTGAACCTGCAAGTAATAGCATATCTGTATTGTCATTATTTTGTTATTCTTACACTTTTTATTGTAATAATATTTTAATATTCCTCTTCTTTCTGTATAGTCTTCTTTGCTTGACTGGTTATAATGTATCATTTAATAGGTTTCCCCTGTTATCTCATTCATAGTGTATAGCTAATTAACTGTCCTTCATTTGGGTTCCATCAGTACACTTCTCAAGGCTCCATACTCCCTATTCTTGTTATCTAGATCTCTTACATTCTGTCATATGATTGTTGCTCTAATATTACTGTAAATAATAGCTATTCCATACAATTGTAAATACTACCCAACATCCCTCCCAGACCTTAGCCCACTTCTCAGTTTCCTGAATTCTATTACTGTAGTGGTTAACTTTATTCTCTCACATACTACACCTATTTACTACTCTTTACACTCACCCCACCTCAGAATGTGACCTCTCACAACCACACTGTTTTCTACATCCAACTCACAATCCTTTCGTTCCCAACAAGAGTCTTATATTCTTTCCATCCTTTCTAAAAAGTGGCTAGGGGGGTGGAAGATCACAGTTAACACTATACACAGCCAAAGCCTCTCCTATCTCTTCTCTATATGCTGCTATTGTAAATATCATAGCATACTCTCTTGCTGTCTTAAGCCATTTTGCCTTACTCCTCCCACTGACTATAAAAAAGAGTAGGGGGAAGGTGTGAACACCTGGATACCAGAAGGAGACTGTACCACTGAATCTCACAGGTTCTTTACCACAGAAGTACACACCATAAACCGAGGGTGCCAGAACATATCAATTTAAGAAGCTGAAGCTAAAAAGAAGAGTCTCACAAACAATGGGAACACAAAGAAACAATCCCCAAATGAAGGGAAAGGAGGAAGCCTCAGAAAGAATGCTAAATGAAATAGAGGCAACTCAACTATCAGATTCTGAGTTCACAGCAATGATTAAAAGGAAGTTCACGAAATCTCAGTGAGTTACCAGAAACTACAGGGAAGCTACAATAAACTCACTACAAACTATATCAACATGAAAAAGGAAATAGAAACTATCAACAAGGGCCAAGAGGAAATGAAGAATACAATTTCTGAACTGAAGAACACAGTAGAAGGAATCAAAAGCAGGATCAATGAAGCATAAGATCAGAGCAGTGAGCTGGAGGACAAAGTACAAAAAAGGACCCAGAAAGAGCAAGAGCATGAAAAGAGGCTCAGAAAGAATGAAGAGGGATTAAGATAAACGCAAGACAATATGAAATGTAATAATATCCATATATCAGGGATACCTGAAGGAGAAGAAGAAGAGCAAGGGATAGAAAACCTATTTGAAACAGTAATGATGGAAAACTTCCCTAATTTGATGAGAGAAAAATCACACAAATCCAGGAAACACAGAGCGTCCCAATTAAGAGGATCCCAAAGAGGCCCAACTCAAGACACATCATAATTAAAATGGCAAAATTTCAAGACAAAGAGAGAATCTTAAAGGCAGCAACGGAGAAACAGGAAGTAACGTACAAGGGAGCCCCAATAAGGCTATTACCTGACTTGTTGACAATAACACTCCAAGCCAGAAGAGAATGGCAAAAAATATTCCAAGTAATGAGAACCAGAGGTTTGCAACCAAGGTTACTTTACCCAGCAAGGCCCTCAATCAAGATAGAAGATGAAATAAGAAGCTTCCCCAACAAAAGAAGTCAAAAAGAATACACGTCCACCAAACCAGCTCTGCAAGAGATGCTAAAGGGAATGCTTAAAGGAATGGAAGGGAAAAAACAGAGAGGAACACAGGTATGTAAATGGCAATGAATAAGAACCTATCAATAATAACCGTAAACCTAAATTTATTAAATGCCCCAAACAAAAGACATAGAATAACTGAATGGATAAGAAAGCATGACCCACACATATGCTGCCTACAAGAGACCCACCTCAAGAGCAAAGAACTACACAGACTGAAAGTGAAGGGCTGGAAACAAATTTTCCAAGCAAACATACAGGGAAAAACAATCTGGGATAGCAATACTCATATCAGACAAAATAGACTTCCAGAAAAGGGCCATAAAGAGAAACCCAGAAGGTCACTTCATAATACTCAAGGGAAGAATCCACCAAGAAGACATAAACATAGTAAATATATATGCACCCAACATAGGAGCACCCAAATACATAAAGAAAATCTTAGAGGACTTCAAGAAAGATACTGACAGGAACACAATTATAGTGGGGGATTTTAACACCCCACTGTCAAAAATGGACAGATCTTCCAAACAAAATATCAACAAAGATATTGTGGCATTGAATAATGCCCTAGATGAAATGGACTTAACTGATATATATAGAGCTCTCCATCCCAAAGAAGCTAAGTACATGTTCTTTTCAAATGTGCTTGGAACATTTTCAAAGATAGACCACATGATAGGACACATAATAAGCCTCAAAAAATTAAAGAAAATTGAAATCATACTGAACATATTCTCCGTTCACAAGGGTCTGAAGCTAGAAAC
>CM052548.1:48871395-48894559 GCA_028533065.1 Trachops cirrhosus | reverse complement strand
CACTGAAATGGAGGACGGGATGTCAGTGACCAGAGGGGAGAGGGGAGGGAATTTCAGGGGAGAAGGGAAGGGTTTACAGGAACAAATATAGAGGACACATGGAGAAAACACATGGCTTGGAAATGGAAGGGAGGTGGGGAGGGATGGGTGGGTGGGCTGGAATGGGAATAAAAGATAGAAACTGTACTCAATAATCTAAAATAAAAAAAATTTAAAAAAATAATAATTAAAAGAAAACAAAAACAAACAAATGCACCAAAAACAAACAAAACAAAACAAAAAACACCTATTGTTGGTTTCAGACTGGCCAAACCAGTTTTTCTAGCTGGCTTCAGCACACTGAGGGGTGACTGGAGACAGTTTCTCTCTGTTCCCGTTCAGGACTCAGTCAGCCTCTGGTGTATTGTTCATAGTGTAGGCTCGAGTTCTCCCCCAAGCCCGTCCAGTGCTTCCCAGAAGGGATCTGTGTGGGGGGGTTGGGTGCAACTATGTGGGTCCTCTCTCTTCGTCCTCACTCCTCACTCCTCACTCCTCTCTCTGTGCCCTCCGGTAAACTGGACTCCCGGCACTGCTCAGTCCTTGTTTGGGCAGGGAGGGAACAGATGACTCAGCTCTCTCCCGGGAGCCCTGCAGCCGACTCCGGCGCACTGGGCCTGGAGCTGCAACCTCCCTGGTCCCTGCGCTGATCCACATAGTATCCTTACCATCGGGTTTTTCAGTGTCCGCTACAATTTGCGATCTCCTATTTTCATTTATGTCATGATAATGTTGGCTCTTTGCTCTGTTCCTACATAGAATGGCTAGGATTTTTTTCATGGTTGTGGGAGAGTAGAATCTGCTATGTCCTACCACACCACCATCTTGGAATCAGAAGGTTCCGTAAATGCAGTTTGCTTTGTCAAAAAAAACACTAGTCTAATAGGCTATATCCATGACATTGTAGAAAAGGAAAGCTTCTAAGGACAGAAAACCGATCAGTAGTTGGCAGGCATTGAAAGAGAGAGGAGTGTTTTTTATTAGTGGAAAAAATAGGGAAATTTTTAGGGTCATATAACTAATCTATATGATATAGTAATAGCAGATACATGACACTATACACTTTTTGAACCCATAGACTTACTGCATAGAGAGTGAAACTTAGTGTAAGCAAAATTAAAAAATGATTTAGGAGCTCAGGATGTCAGAAAATGGAATGGAGGTAAAAGACAAGCAAAAGAAGGCTACAGTGAGCAATGCAGTAATGGATTAAAAACCTTGAAAATCATTGTGAACTCATGTTTAGCTTAATAGTGATACAGATGCATAAATCTAGAAATATTTAAAGATGTGCATATATATACAGGTTAGCACACACACATGTATTTTCTTGCTGTTTCAGCTGAGAGAACCAAAAAGCAGTGACAACTCAGTAACAATCAGCACACCTGGTGGCACATCCAACAAAAGAAACCAGGGCTTCTTGGAGAAATGACTGATTCAAGGGCTGGGGAAAGGATTGTACAGGATGAGCCAAAAAGTCAGAAGTGCTAAAAAACAAACAAGCAAATCATAGAAGCATGTCAAAGGGATACAGAGCCAACCTGAAAAGACTCCCAATGGCCAAAGCTGGAACAATATGAGCAACAAAATAAATAATGTAGTCCTGGCTTATAACACAATGTATAAAATAAATATTAATGAATCTATACTAATATAAATGATTGCCTAAATAAATAAACTATGAAGAAGAGACAAATCTCTCATATAGAAGCATTCCAAATAATTTATGTAGATATTCCTCCCTCAAGGAGTTGAGAGGATACAGATATGCTATTTGTCTTCACAGAGCTTAGAGTTGGTCAGGAAAACCACACTCTAAGAGAATGGTTTAAGTATCTCTTAGTGACTTGCTTCCAACAAGTAAAGAATGGAAAGTGGGACAGGAAAAGGTACAATGAAGAATCTTGATAAATAATGCCTGAGCCAGGTGATGAAGGTTGATGTCATCAGTGACAAGTAATGTTGATAGCATATAATATGTCCCCTTGATATAATGTGATGAGAATGACACTTTACCTCTCTTGTTCTCCTTCCAAAAATCAATTACCCTGATCTAACCACTTGAAAAATGTCAGACAAAGCCAAAAAATGAGGAACATTCTACAAAACACCTGACTGGTGCTCCTCAAAACTACAAAGGTCTTGAAAAAACAAAGAAAGTCAGAAACTGTCACAGACAAGAGGAAGCTCAGGAGACACCATGTCTAAATGCAATGTAGTATTCTGGACTGGAACCAGGACACAGTACAGGCATTAAGGAAGACTGGTAAAATCTGATAATGTCTAAAGTTTTATTAATAGTATGCATCAATGTTGATTCTTTATTTGTGACAAATATACTATAGTAATATAAGATAATAACACTATCTCTGTATTATCTATCTCTGTAGAATAGATTGTAAATCTATCTTTGTATTGATAGATTGTAAATCTATCTCTGTATTATCTGTACATCTAAAACCATTCTAAAATGAAAAGTTTATTTAAAAGCAAACAAAAGAAATCTTGAGGAGCTTCCCAATGTAGAAGGGAACCTATTCCCTTGGCTTAGAACACTATATTCCTGGTGAACTCTAATTGTTCCTTCATATTTCAGCTTAAATATGACTCCTAAAAGCTATTCCTGTTCCCTAAATTGGGTCCTCTCTTCGTTACTTCTTCTAGCATCTTCCTTATTATTCCCAGCAATTACGTCACTGTTTTTATTTGTAAACATTTAAAATCTATTTTTCTGATCATACTCTAAGCTCCATGAGGACAAGTACCATGTGTGTGTTGCTCTCCACTGTATTCCCAATATGTTACAGACAGTTGATGCACAATAAATAGTTTTCAAAAGAAAGGAGGAAGTGAGGGAGGGAGGGAGAGTGGATGGAGGTAAATGGGAAGAAAAGAGGAGAGAAAAAGAAAGGATGCATATACATAATGATAGAACAAGGATCCCAGGATGAGGAAAATCAGACTCAAGTGGGGAGCGAGTAATGAACAGATAGAGTACCGAGGGTTTTTAAGGCACTGTAAATACTCTGTAATATATTATAATGATGGATACACCCTATTATACATTAGTCATAATATATAAAATATACAACATTAAGAGTCCTAATATAAACTATGGACATTGAGTGGTAACTGTGTGTCCGTAAATTATCCAATTATAACAAACATACCACTCTGGTAAGGGATGTTGATAGTGGAGAAGGCTGTGGGTGTGTGAGGATAGCAGGTATATGAGAATTCTCTGTTTTTACTTCCCATTTTTCTGTGAATCAAAAACTGCTCTAGAAAAAATAGATTAAAAAATAGAGTCAATTTTCCAAAATATAAAGTATATGTTTCCTAACATTTATAGAAATAAACATATGCATTTATTTTCATATACACACAAAATGTTTTACACACATATATTAAACATGGACAAAATCTCCTTTCCAAAAGATCCCCATTGGACAGGATTTGTTTTGCTTCTTTGTTTTTGTTTTCTTTTGTTTACTTTTTACCCTCTAAAAACAAAACTGCAAACTCTAGGTCCAATACTCTAAAGGAATCCATACTTTGCCTGAAATGCAATATTTTATTTCAAAGTACACCTATTTTTTAATATGTTGCCAATCACTTGACAAATTTTCTATGTGTCTCTAACTCCATATTTTATACCACTTTGCAATCAAATTTTCAGAAGATATGGTTCAACAACACCCAGGGGGAGGAAGGGATGCCATGATTCATAGGTGATAAAAATTCACAGTAATGCCACAGATGTAGCAGAGTGAGAATTACTGTACCAGCAGGAACTGGAGATAAAAGAGGATTACACAAGATGAAATGTAGTAATTGACTAGAAGTCGCTGAAAAATACCAGATGGATGTCACTGCTCCATGTAATTCTAATGCACCTGTAGATTTCATTGAACATCACTGGCAGTTCACTTTTAGTATTTTCTTGAGTGTAATTGAAATTTACTGATACTCTATTATTGCCCAGTTTAGATGTGGCCATAAAAGATATAGTTTGATATCCTTGTGTCTCCATAAAAAACTTGGGCTTTGCTGCTTAAAATAGAAGTTAAGAACAATAACTGCTGTAATATTTATTCCTCTTCCTCTATTAGACCTTTGCATAGAATATGGACAGTAACTGTTCCAGTTAGCATTGAAATTGCAAGGACATTTTCAAGAGTGATTGGTGATAAAAAAAATCAGATGCTTAATTTTGGATGCTACCAAAGGAGACTTACAAGAGATTTTTACATTGAAAGTAAAAGAAAACAAATTTATATGCTGAAATGAGTTGCCATAGGTGGTAAAGTACCCCATTATTTATCATAGATTTATTTCCCATTTAGTTTTCAACAAAGGAAGGGGACTAAAATAGCTGTCTGTCCGAGCTAGAATATTCATTCTGTAA
Organism: Trachops cirrhosus; assembly: GCA_028533065.1. NCBI lineage: Eukaryota > Metazoa > Chordata > Mammalia > Chiroptera > Phyllostomidae > Trachops > Trachops cirrhosus. The sequence goes on along the minus strand of CM052548.1, from coordinate 48,890,112 downwards.
ACACAGAAGCCTCAGATTGCAACCAAAGACTTCCCCATAAAAGCAAAGGCCATTTCCCTTCACAGCAAACATTTTAAATTAAGCTGGGAATAATGAATGTCAAAATGATTGCTTCTCAGAACAGCAAAGAAAACTCTTTGTGGGAATTCCAGGTACAACTCGAATCTTATCGCAGACAGGTTAGCTTAAACAAAAAGATGCTCTAAGGCCCAAGTCAAAGGGCCATGCAACTTGATTATATTTTCAGAAACTGAAAATAAAATTCTATTATGACAATTTAATTTTGGACTCTGATGAACTGCATAAAGTAAAATAAAGCCAAGAAAGGAATATGCAGCCTGGCCATTAGAGCCAGAGACTTCTCAGAGGAAACAGAGACAGGGAAGCTAAATCCAGGCTGAGCGAAGCCCCTTTCATTTTTCTCATCCCCCTCCTTTCTCCAACTCACAGACACACACTCCATCCCCATGGGCACACACCACAGGTCCCACCACAAACACACTTTTTCCCATGAACTTCCAACTTCAGTGTCGAGAGCAATGTGTTAATATGGCTAACGTCAGGACAGCACCCTCAACCTATACTTCCAACCCTGGAGCAGTGTTTCATAAAGGGCATTGGTCCATGTGCCACCTACCTGTATGGGAATCTTCTGGAGTATTTGTTTAAAATGCAGAGTTTTAGGCCCCACACTAGACCTATTAAGTCAGAATCTTAGGAATCCCTGCAGGATCTCTGCTTTTTCAATAAGCTCCCTCAGGAATCTCATTCACAGAAAAGTATAAGAAGTACTGACTTAGAGTTTACAAAGACCAGCTTCTAGATAAAAAGGAAACCAAGTAAAGGGAAGAGTGGTTATAATGTTGTAAGAAGGAAAAATCTTATAGTGTCTAATTCTGTATTTGGCAGATAAGTGGGCTCTCCATATAACAAATGCATACATGAATGAATAAATGAAAAAATTCAAATGAATAAAAGATTTACTTCTTGCTATAGTTATCAATATATTTTCATAAACTATATCATAGGTATATGTACCCACTTCTTATTTATTTTGGAGAAAAACAAATTCAGATTTATTAGTGGTTTGCTATTCTAAGAACAGGTTAGCCCAGAAACTCAGCAGAACTGGCTGGACTGGAACAACCAGAAAGAGGGTGGTCAGAAGAATACGGGAGAGACTTGCTGAAGCCTAGAGTGATTCAACAGGCATGGGGCAGTTCAGATACACTGAGAATGATAACAATTCCCAGGGGAGAGCATGTCTTCTCTCTTTGTTTTCTATTAACTAATAGAAACAAGACTTGATTATGAAATAAGGCTCACAACATATCCATGGGCATATTTTCATTTTGCAACTATCATGCAGTTAAGAGCATTGTACTGAGAACAACAACTCTCAGTTGCAAAATGTATGATAGTTGCAAAATGAAAATATGCCCATGGATATGTTGTGAATCTTGTTTCGTAATCACGTCTTGTTTCTATCAGTTAATAGAAAACCCATATGCCATTACTATAATTGTTATGCATCAGCATATTTCTCCCATCTGGCATATCTGTCTCTTTCTCCTGATCATTCTTCTCTTCCCATAGGTGTATTTCCAACATGTCATGTGGATTTCAGTTTGGGACCAGGGCCTATGTAGAGCAAGCACAGAAGCAAACACTACATTTGTTTTTTTGTTTTTGTTTTTGCTTTTCCCTTGAGAATCAAAGCACATTCATTCAACAAAAAGGTTCAGAATTGACTTGGGCTGGTTCTATATTAAGCTCTGGAGGCATCAAATTGTGTGGAACACAGTCTATGCCCTCAAGGAGTCCTTTCTAGTCAAAGGAACTCTTAAGGGTTGAATTGTGTCCCCCTAAAATATATATGTTGAGGTTCTCATGTCCAGTATCTCAGAATATATTTGGAGATAAGGTATTTAAAGAGATTTTTAGGTTAAAATGAGATCTTGTAGGTGGGCTTTAATCCAATATGACAGGTACCCTTATAAGAAAAGGAAATTTGGACACAGATATGCATGGAGGGAAGACCATGTGAAGACACGGGGAGATAGCAGCCATGTACAAGCCAAGAAATAACCTGAGGACACCTTGATCTCAGACTTCTGACTTCTAGAACTGTGAGGCTATAAATTCCTGTGTGTGAGCCACCTGCAGTACCTTGTTATAGCAGCCATCACAAACTCATACAGGAAAAAACACAAACACAAGAAACAGCTAGGCATTTCTTCCATTCCCAACTACTATGAGCTTCATAAGGGCCTGAATAAGAAATTGTGCCTTCTCCTTCTGTGGCCCATGCTGAAAACACGAGAGAATTCTATGTTAACACCCAAAAGCTCCAAGGGAATGGCTAGTCTTAACCAAACCCAAACCTTCAGCTTCACCTCTGTGAAGTGGGAATCAGAAACATTGATTAACTACTCATCTTGCTCCTTGGATTCTTCTGGAGAGAGGAATTACTCTTTTCAAAGAAGGCTCAGATATAGAACAAAAAGCAGAATCTTAGCAGTTCTAGCGCCTGAGCCTTTTTCCCATCTGATGTCCCCACTGCTCATGGTGACACATGGCAATCCAAACCCTGGCCAGTGTGAAGAGCTTGATATCAGACATCACAACTACTGCAAAAACAAACTTAAAGGTACAACTTACTAATAGGGTACTTAGGAGAAGGATATCATGTGTGTGAGCTTCAAACATACACCAAAGACATGATTAAAGCAGAAGCCAGTGTGGGTAAGCAGACTGACTTTGACACAGAAGCATATCAAATGGGAGCCGAAGGTCAATTATGGTCAAGTCACTCAAGCATGGAGCATGTACAGTAGTTTGTTCTGGGTTCAGACAAACCCAGGCTCAACTATGCTTCAAAAGAACACTTAATATCTCTGACTCTCAAGTTTCCTGATTTGTAAAATGGGATTGTTAAGAGAACCTAAAGAGTTTAGACCTTCCAAATCTCAAGGAAGAAAGCCAAAAGATCACTTTACATTGTATACATTTAATATGGCTGTTGGTACAAAGTAGCACAAACTAAGTTGACTTACAACAACAGAAATTTATTCTCTCACAGTCCTGTAGGCTAGAGGTATGAAATCAAGGTGCCAGTAGAGCCACACTCTTTCTGAAATTTTGGGTGGAAGCATTCCTTGTGCTGCTGGGGGCCACCAATCCTTGGTGTCCCTTGGCTCACTGCTGCATCACTCAAATCTCTGCCTCATCATCACATGGCACTTTCCCTGTGTGTTTTCACACCATCTTCCTATAAGGACACCAGTCATATTGGATTAAGTGTCTATTGTATTCCAGTATGACATCATCTTAACTAATTATATTTGCAATAATCCTATATCCAAATAAGGTCATATTCTGAGGTAATGGAGATTAGGACTTAACATATCCTTTTGGGGGACAGAGTTAGCACACACAGCAGCTTATTTTAAACATACCTAATAGGATGAGGCAGAAAGAGAAACTGGCCCCTCAGCAAGACAGTCACTTCAAGTCCAAGTTTTCCTGACTCACATACATGACAGACATCACAGGCAGTTGGGAAGATTATTCAACATCACCTGAGACAGCAGCAACATTGAATGAACCCATGCTGCATTCCATTGTTTTCTATTTTTCTTCTATAAACAAATTAATTTAACATATCCCTGAGCTTTGGAGTGATTGTCTTAGGAAACACAAATGCCTCCATTTCAGGGAAACCTGCTCTGTCTCATGTAGTTGGCCACTTTGTGGCCAGGAGAGCAGTTGGCACCCCCGACCTAACACACTATCTGTATCTAACTCTAGGTTTGAATTAAAAACTAAAAATGAACTAGTGTTATTTCAAAAGGTGGTTTTATATGTGGCCTGCCCTAAGGCATAATAGCTTTTAAGTGTATTATCTCATTTAACCATCAGAAATTGTTAGCCAGGGTCACAGGAAGGAAAATGGTATGGCCTACTAAAATTTACATTGTCTAGAAATATTGTGTGTATGTGTGTATACTTTTCAGAAATGAGGAAACGTACTGGGAAAACACAAAAGAAGACTCATACTCTTTGCAATAAGCTGCACTAAAAACTATAATAGTCTTCGATCACAACTTCAGTTCATCAAATTAGTGCCAATTAATTGTGTCAACTTCCCCTCCTGATCAAGATAAATCAGAATGCCCTTTGGGTACTTGGAGCCAAAGCTAATTATCACGAAATGTCAGCAGCTATGGTGTCAACCTTTGCACAAAAAGTAGTTCCTTAACTGGGGAAAAAATGTAAAGTGAGCTCACACAGGCCTTTAATGGGGCTGACTCAAAAAATTCCACCACTTTAGCAACATGGGATCCTTCTGATGATGGTGGATCATGCTCATGACCCACATACAGACAGCAGGACCCATAGTCACAAAATTAGAATCTCAGAGACCAAAGTTCATGTTTCTGGTCCTAAGTGCACAGCTCTGCTAGTTTTCATTCTTAAGAGTTGTCAAAGGATGTAGAACATGATCATAATAAAATTATTATAATCAATTATAATTCTTTTTAGGATCAGTTTGTTGCTTAAACTACATAAGCATTTATTTATTCAGTGAGTTTTATGGGGCACCTGCCATTTTTCAGACACTGGCATTTGCAAGTTTCTCCATTCATCCTGTCGGGAGTTTGATGGAGCACTCAATGCCAGGCACCATGATCTGTGCTGTGTTTAATTTGGGGATTCAAAAGCATTGCTCCTATACGTGTAGGACTCATAGTCTGTGGGGAAAAGAGGATTTCCTGCTTCTGATTTCCATGGGAAAACCCTACTGCAAACACTCCTGGCCTCCTGCCCCACTAGTAACCCCTCCTCACATAGGTTGAATGGCTTACCTAGTTGGTTTGGTTCAAACTCTCTGATGTGAGGAGCTAAATTTTCAAAGATTCAGTGCAGGGGGTGGATGGTAGAATCTGCTGTCTTTGTTGCCTGAACCAGCCATCTGGTCAACTGTGAATTTTGTGAAGAATTTCTCCCAAGAGGGCTTTCCAAAGGCTAAACAGGGAAAAAGAAGGTGCACACCCATCTAAGTTCAGACATTAACCTACACCTTTCAGTCTTATACCTTAGCCTCTGTCAGAATGAGACTTCCAATTCTCCTTCATGACTCTCCATCTTATTTTCCAACAATCCAAAATGTAGATGGAGAAGAGAGTATTGTGTTATAAGTTCCTTCAAAGATACCCACAGTGTCTGTATAGTGGAGACCAAAAAAAGGAAAAGTAGTGAGCCAACACCTACTTATATATAGTCAATTCTTGAAAAACCAGGGTTTGAACTGCACTGGTCCACTTACATTCTGTTTTCTTTTTTTTTTTTCCAATAAATAGAATCAGTCCTTTGGATCAGGGGTTTCACAGCTGCAGACTCAACTAACCACGAGTGGAAAACAGTATTTTTATATTCCCAACCACAGGTAGAAAATACTGTTTTTCATCAGCAATTAATTAAATCTGTGGATGCAAAGGGCAGACTGTAAAGTCGAGGTTATATGCAAAGTCCTGGTTCCTAACACCCACACTGTTCAAGGGTCAAATGTAGTCAGAAATTATAAAATTTGACACTTGTGCTGCCTTTAAGGATCTTACCATCTATTAAAGAAAATAAGATATCAGTACACATGATTTTAATACACAACAGACTGTGGCACTATAGAGACAAAAAGTGTTATGAGACTGACTGTAAGACAGAAAGACAGGCATGAACTTTACACAGAAACCAAAATACATTATCAGCCCCCTTTTAGTGTGTGTTTCCTTGGTGATGCCTAAGTGCCTTTTCTGATGCCTCTCAAGATTTATAACAATGGAAATGAGAGAATAACTTCAAGTTTCCTAATGAATCCTGGCACTATCTTATTTTATCTTGTTTCTTGGATTAGACATAAATTTGTTTTGATTATTCTCTGATAATTCATGTCATAATAGCAATAATTAAAACTTCACAGTTGTTGCTTTTCCCTTCCTCAGCTTTTAATTTCACAGCTTAAAAAAATGTTTTCCACTTTTGAGAATTACAGAAAAATATGGTACAAATATGTGACTCGATGGCAACAAACTGGGGTGCTGAAAGAGGGAGAAGAGAACTTGAAGCTATAGGACAAAGCAGAAACTAAAATTTAGGAGATTGGAGCAAGTCACAGATAAAATCCAAGATCTTACTTTCGAAATTCTGATCATTGCTGTAATAAGAAATTTTTAATGTGGACCACTCAGTGCATGATGGGTATAATTTCAGAGCAGGCTGACCAAACCCTTCTTTCATGAAGGGGGAAATGTGTTGGCATAGCTCTCAGAAGCATCTTGTCAGCCTGAGAGATCACAACCCTTTTCTGCTTTCTCCTAGCTTATCAATTCTGGGCACTATATTGTGGTTGTACTACACTGCTATTCTCCTAAGTTGCTCATTTACAGAACATGTAATGTATTTAGAGCTCCCTTGGTTTTAAGAAAATATGAATCATGGACACCTCACCATCACAGTCCTGCTTTTCATGACTTTCTGCCTTATTAAGAAAATTCCTTGATAGACTCAATGAGCATGTCACACTAAAAAGAGGTAGAAGCACAAATAAAGGCACATGGTGTGGGTGTCATTAGTTGTCCTTATCGGTCCACAGTCATATTCATCAGCTTCACTTGCTCCCACACACAGATAAGCACACATGTTCCTACCATGTTATACTCCCCCCACCCCTGGAAACAGATGATTGGATTGGGTTAAGCAATTGATCCAGGTTGGGCCAGTGTCCCAATTTGGAACTAAGGGAACCAAAAAGTGACAGAGGCATACTCTGAGGCTGGATCAGTACTTGGGAGGTCCTAGTGGTCTCTGGCTCTGCTTGCCCTATTGACAGAGCATCAGGGTGAGCCAATCTCCCAAGAGAAAAGAACAAAGAATGAACACAGAAAAATATACCAAGAGATGGGCAGAACACTCTCTGGGTTTCTGCCAAGTTACCAGTTCCTGTACTGATTATTTTTAAATTCCCACCCCATCTTTATCCTTGAGTTCTATGAACCATAACTACCTGTTATTAAATGAGAAGCTGAGGTAAAATTTTAACTGTTCATTTGAGCAAAAATCTATCAGAATCAGTGCCAAAGCAAAAGTGGATATGGGCATTCCATCAACAGGAGCTGGGAAGAGACTTTTATGGAGAAAAAATAGGAATAAAGCAAGAAATTATTGATTGGCTAGATCTTAAAGCCTAATGAGCTGTGAAGAACTGTCCTTAGTTTTCAATTTAGTAGCTTGAGGCATTTCAAGCTTAGATTTTGGTTTTCTTAGGTAGCTACTAATGCACCACAGCCACCTCAGTTTAGTGACCTCCTGTTTAATTAACATTAGGCTCTTAAAATAAATTCCCCCTTTTAAATTTGTTTGTGTTACTTGAAACCAAGAAAGCAATATAATGCAGAGCTATTGTAAAAAGTTCCTGAAATTTAGCTGTAACAAAAGTCATAATGAACAATAAAACGTTGCACATGTACTCTTCTTGTGAATTTTCTTGGACATATGAACTATTTTGTATCATAGACATTCTCCAAACACAACTCAAATGCCCTTGGGCTCCTCCTGGAGACTATGACTGGTTGTCTTCAGCTTAGATGTACATAGTTTCTTCTGTTGCCAATAAAATAATGGATTAGGACTGTGCAACAAGCAAAAAACAAGAAGACCTGGAGTGTCCAGCTCAGAACATCAAAACACAAGGCCAATCATTTACATCAGTCACACATGACTCCACTTAACAGCCCTTCTGAAGAAAAAAGAGGAAAAAAGAGCATTCTTGTTGCTTCATTGAAACATGTGAAAATAATCATTTGTATAATACAGCTTCTTCCTTGAACACTGATATGACCACACTGTAGAATGGAGATCAAAATAGCTAGCACTGACAAACAATGCAAAAGTGTCTTAAGAACACCCAGAGTTTTGTTTCTGATTTATTTAGCAGGCTCACAGATGTCCAAAGCCAGGGTTTGTCATGTGTGTGTGTGCCAACGTGAATGAGTTGGATTTTCAGTCCCTTCCTTTAAAGTGTGCATAAAGCAGAAGTGCCCAGAGCACGCCCAGAGCACCAGAGCCAGCTGCCACAGTTCTGGAATGCAGGACACTGTGGGCCACATAGTGACAAAAACCCAGGATCAGGAATCCCAAAGCTTTAATTTGCAAGAACAGCTTGACACCCATAACAACGTGGCTAACATGAAAAACACAAGATAAAAACATTCCATTTAATTAAAATCCCACAGTTCAATAGTAGTATAATTATTACAAGTGCATTTTATGGCTGTCTGCATTCATTTTGGGTACATAAATTAATATGCAAATTACCAGCCCCTCTCATGTTCTTAAGAAATTCCCCTATCAATCTTTTTTCCAACATGTCATTTGCATAAAGCATGGCTTTTTAAATGCAAAATAAAATTCACATTTATGGTTCTTCTGAAATCTCTCTGTGCTGGCAAGCTTTGTTTTAGATAAAGAGTATTTAATTAACAGACCTCACCTCTCTGAGGGTCTTCAGGATGACAGAGAGGAGGCCAACACACTCTATGGTCTCTTGGCTAATCAGGATTAGAGACAATTTTCCATCTGAAGGACCACCCATCAAGGTATTTGTGATTCTCCATTCAGCCCATCAAGAACTTTATTATGGGAAAATATTGTTCTGATTTACAAAAAAAAGCAAATTCTCAAATCGTAGACAGATGAACTTAATATTTATTCACTGGGAAATTCTATAACAAATTACTTGACAGATAGCTTGTAGGTAGTTTGAAAATGCTTTACACACAGGCAGCAGACTCTAAGAAGCAACGGGGTCTAAGAACAAGTTGTACCCAACTGACTTTATTTTCTTTGAGAGAGTTGCTAAAATGGCCTAAAGGGAGTATTTCATAAATATAATATATCCAACTGTCATTAAGGCTTTTAGGAAAATCTTTTGTGACTTCCTAGCAGATGAAGCAGCTGTTTGAACAATCATACCCAGAGTTTAATTAGAATACCAGGAACTTGAAGATGTGACTTGTAGATAAATTCTGACTCCATACTTTGGAGTTCATCAATATGTCCAGTGCTGGCCTTAATAAAGTAAACAAAACCTGAATATGTCACCCCAAAATATGCCTCTTTAATGTAAGAATTCTTTTAAGCTGAACACAGCAAACCATAGGAGAACTTCCTACCTTCCTCCTACTTTCTAAAAGCAGTACATAAATCTGCTAAATCATCCCTCCTCCCCTTTCTACCTGGAAGAACAAGGGTTAATCACTGAAGACAACATTAGCCCTTCATCAGCCTAGAGATGGCACCAGAGGAATCTGCATAACAAACTTTCCCAACTAGCCTTGATCCTTAAGTTTCCCCTGTATTTGCTTTCACACAGTTTGCTGCCCCTAGGGACACAACGTCCTACTCTCTTGTCATTTCTATAAAAATGTAAAGTTCCTCTGCTAAGATGCTATGTAAACTCAAGTTCCAACCAAACTTTTGAGTCACCCATCCCTAAGTGCTCCCATGTGTTATATGCATGATGTAAATGTTAATAGACCTCTGGTCCTTTTTCTCTTGTGAATCTTTTTATGTCAATCTACTTTAAAGGACCTCAGCTGGAGAACCTAAGACAGAGGAAGAGATTTTTCCTCCTCCACAAAAGTCAGAGAAAATATGCTTGAATAATGTATAAATGTTTCAGTGTTAGAAGGAAGAATTCATGTATTTTTTGTCAGAATTGAAACTCCTGAAATAAAATTATATCAAGTGACTGAGCCTATCCTATGAAAAAAATCAACTTTCCCAGAACAAAGATGAAAGTTTATTTAAAAAAAAAAAAAACTAGAGTTTTGGTTGCCTGTGAATTCAATAGTGCCTATGAACTTGACATGAATACCTAAGTAATGATAACATATTTTATTAAAATAATTATAGACCATAAGCTAAATGAGGGAAGGATTGTATCTTATACCGTGTGAAAGCCAAGAACACTGCCTAGTACATAATAAGTGCTCAATAAATATTAATTGGACAAGTAACACAACATACTGTTCATGCAAATTTTTAAATTATAAATGGAATTTACATTGATTGTAGAAAGCTTGGAAAGCACAGAAAAGCACAACAAAGAAATCAAAATTACCTTTAGTCCTCAGTTAATCTCTATTAATATCTTTATATATATCCTTCAAGTCTTTTCTCTATGCAATTTTCACAAGGTCTAAATAATTTTGCATTATAATTTATTTACATTATGAAAATTATTTTCTCTATCATTAAAATCATCATAAGTGAAATTTACATAGCTATTATTTAATTAATAAAATAAGGAGACCATTAGACTGAGTTGGCTCTAATGCCTTGGTGGCATATATAAGCAAATCTAAGCCTATAAATGTTTCAGGGTTAAAAATCAAAATGCTAAGGACAACCAATCACAAACAGTCAACTAGGCTTTAAGCTATAGTCAGTAAATAATTGTTTTTTGCTTTGGCACATCTTTTTCCTGTAAAAGTATTTCCCTGAGCTACTACTTGTGGAGCACTTCTAACCACTTCTGGTTTGGTGTTCCCATTTCAAATCAGTTTTTGCTCAAACCTAAAAATAACTTAATGCACTGCGGTTTATCTTTTACAACTATGTAACAGTCCATTATGTGGATGTACCACCATATACTGTTGGCTATTGAGACTGTTTCAAAATGTTTTATATATTTAAATGATGCTGCAAAAAGTATCCCTGTGTATAAAGATTTTCCTACATTTCAGAATAAGAACTTTCTTATAGCTGGAGAAGTCCACAAGTAAAATGAGTCCCCTTACGAAAACAGCCAGGAAGGCAACACCTCTTAAAATACAGAGGTGTGGAAGAGAAGACAGTTAATTTTGGTGAAGCATGAGACTTGTAGTCACAGATTTCTGTTTGATTTTCGTTCTGCTGTGTACCAGCTTCAAAAGAGTTTGAGAAAGTTTTTTTGCAACCAAGACTCAGTTTCCTGTTCTATAAAATAGAATCAACAATAATGGACTTTGCTGGGCTGCTATGAGGGGGAAAGGGAAATATTGCCTAACAGTGCCTGATGTAATAACTCAGGACATAGCAACTGTTATAATTGTTCTTTCTACTATTCTTATTACATGATTTCAGGTGCATTTTTTAAAATTTAGACAGGCTCAACCACACAGAAGTAAGTGACATAAACAATGAGTGAGGTTGTACAGGCAGGACTAGTTCCATAATTTGCAGGACCCAGTACAAAATGAAAATGTAGGCTCCTTTGTTCATTTTAAATTAAGATTTTCAGGATGGCAACAGCAGAGCACAGGTCCCTTCTGAGCATGGGGGCCTGTGTAATCATTCAGACTGCACATTCATGAAGCTGGCCCTGTATGGGCTATACACAGCCTGAACTGTGTATTTAGCATTCATGATGGGACCTGCACTTTCGGAGGTTGCTACACACCACAAAGGAAACCTCAGAAACTCTTCCTCACTGTGTCATTGTAAATGTGGAAGAAATAGCTTTAAAAGTTTGTTTACAAAGTTTTATATCTTTGCTCCTTGAACAGATAACCAATCATTTTTGGCCAGAAAGTTTTTCCAAGTCAGTTGAACAACTGGAAAGGCTTGAGAATGAGCTCATTTTCTGGTGGGCTCTACCAAAATGGTTAGCTATGACTCATTACATTCAAAAGCTTCTAAATTCCCACACAATGCCTCTTCTAAGAATCTCTCACTATCTTCCATGATATAGTGTCTTATCTTCATATTAATATTTTCCAGAAGATTCCAAAACATCTGTTAGCAATCTGCACTAGTAGTTAATAATTTCACTCAATCAAAAAAATAGTGGGACTTTCCTCCTTTCTCTAGAATCTAAACAAATATTGCTGTCATTTATGTGAACTGTATTGGAGAAAAATTATTTCCTCTATCCTTCTGAAATCTTGACTGGAACCCCCTATAATAAAAGATAGATTAACAGGAGAAAAAGAAGCAGAAGTTTATTAACATGTATACCTCATGTATACATGCAAGAGACCCAGGAAAACTGAGTAACTACTTAACATGGTGTAACTGAGTGCAGATTCGGCTGCCTGCTGCTATGAAAGCCAATACTCAAGAGGCAAGTGCTGATGTAAAGAAATGTGCTTTATTTGCAATGCTGGCCATCTGGAAGATGAGGGACTTGTGTCTCAGAGCCAATTTCCTAAAATATGGGGGATTCATGTCACAAAGTCCATCTCCACCTCTCAAAGGAGGCAGGAGTTTTTTATAAGGAAGGAGAATGGAACACGACAAAGAGCTCAAGGGAGGGGGTGGTTGCAAAATTCTCTATTTGCAGATAAGCACAGTCAATTCTGATAAGGCAAGTGATGGCCCAGTATGCATCATCCTGATGAGTCATACTGGTTTCATGTCACCCTGGCTCCATTTCACCCTGTCTCCACAGTTGAATGTCAGCAAATTTCCCAAAGCTGGGATACTTGAAGGTGGAGGTCTGTGTCTTTTGAGTTAGTTCCTAGGATTCTTATACAAATATGCTGTTTGTCTACAAGCTACTTATTATTCAGAGATAGAACTTACAGAAACAATGTCAAATGAATAGTGGAGTGGGTTACCATTTCCCATTGTTACAATTTTCCATGGTCACAAATCCCTACTGTCAATTTTTCTTCCATTTCTATGGAAGTTAGAAGTTTTAGACAAAACATTTCAGAAAACTAGAAATATTTAGGATTCAGTCTAGTTCATAGGTGAAAAATAAAATTTTACAGATAATTCACTGAATTAGTCTGATTACCACAACTGTGTTTAATAGATTCTATTGAAACACAATTTTTCTTCCAAAAATCACCCTAATTTTTATCAAAGAGATAACTAAACCAAGACCAATTTTTTTTTACTGTATTAAGTCCAGTTTCAATTCAGCATGGTTATTTGCATACACACAAGAATAGTAATTGATCATATAGGCTTTCATAAATATACCTTGCTGGAATGTTACAAGGAATTTCAAGATTGAACTTTAATTAGCTCCTCAGGGCAGGGAAGCCAAGCCACACACTTGCCATAAGCTTTGCCTGCAGTACCTGCAGATTTGGGTGAGTTTCTCAAGTTTTCAAGGTCCCCAAAATGTCTTGAGGTTCTTTCCTTGCCATCTCTCAGGAAAGCAACTTTTCCTCCTTACCTAGAAAGACTACCATGAGCCATATGAATAAGCAAGGTACCAGGTCATTTCTCCAAGGGGTTTTTATTTGCTCCGAAGTCAAGCTTTATACCTTAAAGCTTTTTGCTGACATTCAGAGTCTAGGCATGTCTCTTTTAGACATAGCATTCCAGTCAAAGTCTTGGTTAATAAATCCACAACTGGAAACTGGAAGAAATCAGATTTTTATTGGATTCATGCAAATAAACATATTTTCATGAAAATAAGAATACTCATTAAGATTTTCCAAATTCTGGATATTCAGGTAAGGAAAAAATAAAAGTGATTTAATATTGTTAGAATTTACCAAATTGCTCTAAGAAAACAAAGAAGTTTTTAAAAATCAGCAGTATTTTGAACAAAGTCACAAGAACAATAATTATTTTCAGTTTATTCAGCCCCAAAATCAATTCTTATTTATCCCCATTATCCACCAGCATCTCTATGAACCCAGTCATTTTGTAGAGCCCCACAAATCCCCACCTATTTCAAATGTGTGATCTGAAAATTTGTTCTGAGAAACTTATATTTTAGAATAAGTCAGAAGATGTAACATTTTTGCAAATGCATCAGAGTAAAACAATGACTGTATCTAAATGACAAAAAATACTTAAAATGACATAAATCTGATTATAATGTAATTGATAAAGGAATTTGCTTTTTTTGTAACATTTTAAGATAACAGTCAGAATTATAAATGAAAGTAGATCAGATCAAAAAAATCAAATAATTTATTCCCCACTGTCAATGGTACCTAGAGTTTTTGTTGGGAAATAACAATTGATTTTGGAAAAATCAAAGGGAGTCTTTGGTTTTTTCATTTGTCATTAAAGTTATCTCTTTGCTTTACCATCTATCTATGCTTTTTCTTTTCTTTCTTATTCCTAGTTTTCCTCATTTCTAGGTCCCTTCTTGAGTTTCCTACTCCAGATGTCCTTAATTACTGTATGTCTATCTCTTTCCTTTATCCTTTCTCATTGTTTTTTTCATGACCTCAACTCCTTCTCTTTTTGCCCCTTCCCTCTATACAATGCTTGTTCAACTTCCATAGACCTACTTTGACTTACACAAACCCTCTTTGACTTACACAGCCCCTCTTTAACTTAGACCCTCTTCAACTTATATAGACCCTCCATAAATTTCCTTGTCTCTTTTAGTTTGCCCTTTTAGCTCATACAGAAATAACCAACCCACTTTCATTTCCATAATCTACACTTTTATTACCTTTTATTTCCCCAACTTAATTAGAAGTCTCAATTTTTAGTAACAACTAAAAGTAAATAATTAGCATTCCTTAGATTGGCACATTTATGAATACATTTCATAACTTCTAGAAAGAGTTTTGCCGCCATTACACTCACAATTTTTCCTTGGTGATTACTTTATTTCTTTAGTGTGCTCAAAAGTGAGTGTTTCATTATCATCTAGTGACCTTGACGACTTTCACAGAGGCTAGAGAAGAGGCAGGAGAGGTATTAGGCTTGGCACAGCTTATTCCCAGGACTGCAGCTCCTGGGCCCTCAAAAGGAAGATTCAGAGTGTTTAAAAGACTTATTTTTTTTCTTCCTCAGTTTTACTGCCTACCTAACAGAATCTCTGATGAAATCAAAACCCAGCCATTCCTTTTCAAAACAGAAACAAAAACAAAACCTAAAGCCAAGACAGAGGTTCAAGGAAAGACAAGGACATAAGATTTAGAATCTTATTTCACACCAACCAATACTGCAAATGACCCTGATGAGATCCAAATGCTCAAGGCCCAATGGTGGAGACATTATCTCATAACACCTGGTACCACAAATACACAAATTCCCAAATGACATAGACATTATCTCACAACAATGAGTATGGCAAGTAAGCTTTACAAGGTCCAAATGACACAGCCCAAATGGTGAAGACAGAAGATTCTAGGTGTATACAAAACAGCAAAGATCAAAGCAAGTGCCCAAAAGATAAGAAAACAAACAAAGGACAACTGTAATCAAGACAGACAGAGGAGAGCTTTCAAAAGGAAATTGACTTCCTCCCATGGAGGAACAGAAAAATGAAACTAACAGACATTTAAAAAGCAGTATGATTCCCATGCAAATTTCTCTGAACAATATATTCCAAATCAAAAGCACAACTATTAAGATTGGAGTCCATCAACTCCCCAGGCAGGAACCTGTCAACTACCCACAGAACCATTTCCATTCACCAGCAAAGTGTTTAAAGGAGGCTGGTGCCTTGAAAGAGAGAACAGGGCAAGTCCCCGAGATAAAGAACTAGGAAATTCCTTCAATTCCTGCCATGGGGTCAGTCTGCCACAAGCAGCTGAGACCACCCAGCCCTGAGCCCTCTAGGCCTTACCAGAGTTCACATAGTCACATTTGGCATTGCCAAAAACTATAACTGAACACAGTTCTGACCACCTGCCATTACGAAAGCCAATATTCAAAAGGCAAGTGCTGATGTAAAGAAAAGTGGTTTATTTGCAGATGATAGCCCTCTGGAAGATGGGGAACTCATGTCACAAAGCCCATCTTTACCTCTCCATGGAGGCATAGATTTTTTTGTAAGAAGGGAGAGAGGAACAGAACAAAGAAATCAAGGGAAGAGGGGTGGCAAAATTCTCTACGTGCAGATAGGCACACTCCATTACAATATGGCAAGGGACAGTCCAGTATGCATCATCCTGGCTTCATGTCATCCTGGCTCCTTGGTTGAAGGTCAGCAAGTCTCCAAGAGCTGGTATGTTTGAAGGTCAGGGTCTGTATCTTTTGAATTTAGTTCCTGATGTTCTTATACAAACATGGTGTTTATCTACAAGCTATATATTAGTCTGAGTTAGCACCTACATAGACAATGTCAAAACAATTGTGGGGTATGTTACAATTTCCCATGGTTACAACTTTCCACGCTCACAATGGCCCAAGACATCACCTTAAATACAATTTTCAGCTAAAGACAAATGAAAGAAAAGAGAGTGGGTAATGAAGTTATGGGAGGTGACAAGAAAAAGCACAGTAAACAAGGGTATGGCTGTTTACAAACATTTCATTCTAAACCTTCTCCATTGATAATATTCTCTTGTGATTTAGAGCCACTCTTCTCTTCCTGGTACAGTGAGGTATACCCTTACAATAGAAGCTTTTCTGGACTTCCAGCCAAGATGGAGGTGTAGATATACATACTGTGCTTCCTTGCACAACCAAAAAAAGGAGAACAACATATTTAAAAACAAAAAACAACCAGAACTGACAAAAAATTGAATTGTATGGAAGTCTGACAACCAAGGAGTTGAAGAAGAAACATTCATCCAGGCAGGTAGGAGGGGTGGAAATGGGAAGACAGGTGGAGAGGACTTGCAGCAAGGCAGTGGCTGGTGGACCCGGCAACATGTTGGCTGGCGGACAGGGTGGTCCCACATTCACATGCAGAAAAACCAGGAGGAACAACTGGGGAGCTAAGCAGACTGCACAACCCAGAGCTCCAGCATGGGAAAATAAAGCCTCAAACCTCTGATTGAAAACATGGGTGGGGACTGAGGTGGCAAAAGGAGAAACTCCCAACCTCACAGGAGAGTTCATTGGAGAGACCCACAGGGTCCTTGAACGTACACAAACCCACTCATCTGGGAATCATCACCAAAAGGGTCCAAATTGATTGTGGGTAGCAGGAAAAGTGGCTGAAAACTATCAGAGAGCAGAGCAAGCAACATTGTTCCCTCTCAGACCCCTCCACATACAGCATCACAATGCCCCATTATATGTTTCCCCACCCTGGTGGACACCTAAGGCTCCGCACCTTACTACATAACAGGCCCACCAGACACACATACAAAAAAATGGCCCAAATGAAAGAACAGATCAAAACTCAAGAAAAAATACAACTAAGCAATGAAGAGATAGCCATCATATCAGAAGCACAATTCAAAACACTGGTGATCCGGATGCTCCCAGAATTGGTTGAATATGGTTGCAAATTAAGTGAAAAAATGAAGTCTATGCTAAGTGAAATAAAGGAAAATGTACAGGGAACCAACAGTGATGGTAAGGAAACAGGGATTAAAATCTACAGTGTGGATCAGAAGGAAGAAAGAAACATTCAACCAGAACAGAACAAAGAAACAAGAATTCAAAAAAATATGAGAGGCTTAGGAACCTCCAGGACAACTTTAAATGTTCCAACATCCAAATCATAGGGGTGCCAGAAGGAGAAGAGGAAGAGCAAGAAATTGAAAACTTATTTGAACAAATAAAGAACTTCCCCAATCTGGCAAAGGAAATAGAATTTCAGGAAGTCCAGGAAGCTCAGAGAGTCCCAAAGAACTGGATCCAAAGAGGAACACACCAAGGCACATTATAACTATATTAGCCAAGGTAAAAATGAAGGAGAGAATCCTAGAAGCAGCAAAAGAAAAGGAGAGAGTTACCTACAAAGGAGTTCCCATAAGACTGTCAGCTGATTTTTAAAAAAAAAGCATACAGGCAAGAAGGGGCTGGAAGGAAGTATTCCAAGTCATGAAAGGCAAGGACCTACACCCAAAATTACTCTATCCAGCAAAGCTTTCATTCAGAATGTAAGGGCAGATAAAGTGCTTCTCAGATAAGGTCATTAAAGGAGTTCATCATCACCAAGCCCTTATTTTATGAAATATTAAAGCAATTTATCTAAGAAAAAAGATAAAAAATATGAACAGTAAAATGACAAAAAGCTCACAGTTATTAACAACCACACCTAAAACAAAACCAAAAATGAACTAAGCAAACAACTACAACAGGAACAGGAGCACAGAAATGGAGATAATATGGAGGGTTATCAGCAGGGGAGTTGGACAGGGATAGAGGTGGAAAAGGTACAGAGAATAAGTAGCATAAATGGTGAGTAGAAAATAGACAGGGGAAGGTTAAGAATGGTATAGGAAATGTAAAATCCAAAGAACTTATATGTATGACCCATGGGCATGAACTAAAGGGAGGGAATGTGGGTGGGAGTGGGTTTGTAGGGTGGAGGGGAATAAAGGGGGAAAATGGGACAACTGCAATAGCATAATCAATACAACATATATTTAAAAAATCAAATGTTTACTATCTCACAGTTCTGTTGTTCAGAAGTTGAAATGGGTCTCCTTAGGATGAAGCCAAGGTGTTTACAGAGCTGCCTCCATCTATGGAAGCTCTAGGGGTAAAAATGAATCACCTACATGCTTTGATTTCTCTCTTTTTTAAAAAAATTTTTTTATTTTAGTTTATTCAGTACAGTTTCTATCCTTTATTCCCATTCCAACCCACCCACCCATCCCTCCCCTGCTCCCTCCCCTTTCCAACCCCCCTAGTTTTGTCCATGTGTCCTCTATATTTGTTCCTGTAAACGCTTCCCTTCTCCCCTGAAATTCCCTCCCCTCTCCCCTCTGGTCCCTGACTACCTGTCCTCTATTTCAGTGTCTTTTGTTATATTTTACTTCTTTCTTTGTTTTGTTGTTTAGGTTC
>CM052548.1:48858305-48870895 GCA_028533065.1 Trachops cirrhosus | reverse complement strand
GTGTAAATTGCTTTGGGTAATATGGACATTTTGAGGATGTTAATTCTTCCGATCCATGAACACGGTATATGTTTCCATTTGTTTGTGTCTTCCTTGATTCCTTTCTTCAGTGTTATATAGTTTTCTGAATACAGGTCTTTTACCTCTTTGGTTAAGTTTATTCCTAGGTATTTTATTTTTCTTTTTGCTATATCGAATGGGATGTTTTTCTTGATTTCTGCTTCTGCTGTTTCATTGTTGGTGTACAAAAATGCCTTTGATTTCTGAATATTGACTTTGTATCCCACTGTTTTGCCAAATTCATTTATTAGGTCAAGCAGTTTCATATAAACAAAAGCAAAGACAAAAATCACATGATCATATCAATACATCCAGAAAAAGCATTTGATAAGGTATAGCACCCATTTATGATAAAAACACTTAGCAAAGTGGGAATAGAGGGAGCATTCCTCAATGTAATAAAGGCCATAAATGACAAACCTACAGCCAACATCATTCTCAATGGGGAAAAACTAAAATCTTTTCCTCTAAGATCAGGAACAAGACAAGGCTGTCCACTTTCACCACTTCTATTCAATATAGTACTGGAAGTTTTAGCCACAGCGATCAGACAAGAAAAGGAAATAAAAGGTATCCAAATCGGAAAGGAAGAGACAAAACCGTCACTGTTTGCAGATGACATGATAGTGTACATAGAAAATCCTATAGACTCGGCCAAAAAACTGTCTCAGGTTTTCTCACAGCTCCAGGTCTTATTGTCTTACTCTTGAGGAAAGAAAAAATAAGAACCTTCTGCTAACTTTAAACCTACCAAGCCAGTTTTGCAGATATTCCAGGATCCTGCAGGCAGATGGGGGCTGGGCTCCATTGTTCCACAAGGATTGGGGCTCAGTCTGGGCTGCAATAATCACAGGTGCTCTGTTCCAGCCCATGCCCTCAGGTGCCCAGTTTTCAGGCCACACCCTCAGAGCACGGTGCAGCCAGCAGTGTCCATTGTGGGAATATGCCCCAGGCTGGTACTAATAATCCACCTCATTTTGTCACCCTTTGATCAATAATGATGTGCACTGAATGGGAACAAATCACGACCATCCCCCGCCCGCCCTTGGTCTGGGCACAGCTTGCACTTGAAGTCCCTGCAGGGCAGCTCTCTGCAGGGACATTGCTGTCTGAACCCCTGCTATCATCCTTTGATCAATCTATGAGGCACCCTGAATAGGAGCAAATTGTGTCCCCACTCCTCCCTCTTCACTGGCCTGGCGGCGCACACAAGGACCCTGTGCATGTGAGGTCCCTGTGCATATGAGGTCCTTGCACAATGGCTGAGATCCTCTTTTGAGAGAAGCCCTCTTGGGTGCAGGCTGCTGTTCCTAACAAGTGCCTGGCTTTCCACACAGACCAACTCTCTGACCAGTCCAGAGTCCATCTGGGTCACAGCCAGTCACAGCCCATCTCTTCTCCCAGCTCCAGGTGTCACCAGGCTACCCCCAAATTTCTCTGGTACTGTCCCAGTTGGTGACTGCCACCCCAGTTTGAGAACAAAGTTTTTAATCATTCCAGCTCCACTGATGACAAAATTGAGACCCAGAAAAGCTAAGTGGCTTGTTTCAAATGGCATGGTCATTTATAATAGACAGGTAATACTGAAGTGTAGGTCTTTATACTCTTAGTTCAGTGCTCCTTTTGTTCTATGCAGCATTCATTGCTTACTCTAAAATGTGCCTTCCTATAAGACTGCAGACCGTTAACACTTCTCTTGTTATTCTTCCCCTTCACCCAAGCCATAAGCTCTGGAAGAGGCTAATGTGTGCTTAAGAGTTTAGCATATACTCTGACTTAATTCTCACATGTAAAATTGAGGAGAGGACTATAATATTATTTCTGTCTTCTCTGGTCCTGGCAAATATTGTGCTGATCGCTTTACTCATTGTTTCCAATCTATTTCATTATGGCTAACATGAACATGACATATAGTATGTTATGCTGACTTATTCATTAATCTCTAAATTTACATTTGGTTAGATGTTTCTTGCAGCCTGCACAAACGAATACACACAGGATCACTTGTAATAGAAACAGTACCTTAGAAATGGGGTTCCTTCCTCAGTCATCCTCTGTGACCAACACTTTCTTTCCTAAGGAAAACCACTCTGGTGGAGAAGGACCTCCAATGTGGAGCTGCTTTCTAAAGTGATTGCAATTTATCTTTTCCAATCAAAGTGGGAACAATTTGTGCTTTTTTATGACTCCAGAGCTACTGTAAATTGGGGTAATAGATTTTTCAATGCCTAGTAAGATGAGTGCAGGCTGGAAGCTTTGAATCCAGTGCCAAACCCCATCCCTTGCAACCATCCCTTCTATGTGCTTCTAGGGCAATCTAGAAAACAAGGCTGGAGGAAGACAGCTTTAAATTCCTCGTGTTAAATTACTTCTGAGATGCTTCTGAGCAAAGACTGCCAACCCAACTCTGTTTTGAAAGTGAAAATATTTATAACAAAACATAAGAAAGTAAAATTTAAGTCCCAAATTGCCCCAACACAGAAGCACTAAAATTGCAATTGTCATTATAGTGACACCTCCGATTACTGAAATGTGAAGTAATTCTCTTTGGAAAATGACTTCACTTTGAGGAGATGAATACTGGCTAAGGATTCTGACACACACACCAGGGTCTTAAAATCCACTCTCTGGTATTACTGTTGACCTCAGACAAGCAAATTAGACTCACCATATCTGTTTCTCCCTCTAAAGACACCAGTATTTACCAACAAGTCATGCTCTGGGGCATAAACTCTGGCTGTGAAGCATTGTCAGACAACTCTAGAAATGAAAGATCACAATACATATTAGGAAATTTTTGTTTGCTGCAGTAGTAGCAATTAATAAGAAGTAATTTAAAAATCTCAATGCTATCACCTTTATGTAGGCAATACTAATTGCCATTGCTTTGAAAGTAATTCTTGAGAGTAAAGAAAATATCTGACACAAGCTGCTGGTTGCTTCGATCTTTAGTGAATACATTTATTTGTTTATTCTTTTATTCAACAAATATTTACTGCATTCTTACTGTACATCAGGTGTTGTGCTTGACAATGAGGACACAAATGTGAATGTGACTGATGTGGTAATTTCTCAATCAGATATTAAAGAAATATATAGTCAATTCTTGATATTCAGTGTAGTTTTGTTTTATAATCACTTCATACACTGAATTTGTGAATACTGAAACATTGTGCCTAGGGGAAATACAATGTTAGGTTCACAACACTTTGTTCAACTGATCAATACATACTTGTAACCTTACTTTATATGTGTGTCTGTGTAAAGACTATATATGACTCATGCATAAGTGAAACTTACCAAACATACATATTTTCTCTATAGGCAGACTTTAGTGCTATATTTGGGGGACATTACAAATGGCAAGACCATCAAGAAAAAGCACAAAGATGTGAAAAATGTGACATTGAATATGTCATGAAAAGGACAACTGTTTACAGGTTGAGAGCTGAAGTAAGAAGGGAGAACATCACCTTGTACTATCTTAGCTGGCAATGTGCATGTCAGGCACTTTAATTTCAGCTACTCTGAGCATGTCCACAAGTGATCATGAAAGTGACTTGAGTATTAGTTTTGAGGTTGCAAACACATTTTCATGAGTAGGTGAATTTGCAAGTACAACTGTACCTGTTTCACTCTCAACTTCTTAAACACTCTAATAGAGGATTAGACCCCTCTATCTTAGGTGAAAATTACCCCCATATCCCACACTTAATAGCAAGGCAGTAGGAGAAAGTCTCGGTCAGAAAGTTTCTGGCATTAGGATCTACTTGCAGGGGTGTCCAACCGCATGTGGCCCAGGATGGCTATGAATGCGGCCCAACACAAAATTGTAAATTTACTTAAAACCTTTTTTTGCTCATTAGTTTTTGTTAGTGTTTGTGTATTTAACGTGTGGCTCAAGACAACTCTTCTTCTAGTGTAACCCAGAGATGCCAAAAGATTGGACACCCTGATACTGTTTTATTGGGAATTTGAGTTCCAAGAAACAAAGACTCCCTTGAGTTACCTCATGTTTAAAAGATATGTTTATTATAAGGACATGTTTAAAACTGAAGGCAGGTTGAAGGACCAACTGTCTTATAACTCTCATGACCATATAGCTCTACTATCTGTTAGCTTCATCCTCCTTTCTACCACATGGTTGTCTCTGTTTAGTTATCACTTCTGCTTTCTCTTAATTTCAGCACGAATCATATTCATTATGGCTGCTCTCCCTCTCTATCATTCTCCTGTGTCTTTAGCTCCCTCTGAATTGGCCCTAACTCTCTGTTTTCTAACTAGGTGTCAAAGAGGCAAAATTTAAGGGCCTCAGGTCATTATTTCAGTTCCTACTATGTCATTGGTCCCTGACCAATCTCTGGATTGGCTTCCTTTAGGTCAGATGCCTGCCTCAGAGTTGTGGTGGCTGAGCCTGGGTGGGATCATGTGATACAAAACCTAGGCATTACTTGCAGAGTCAGTCTTGTCTTGTCTTTGCTCCAATGTGACTGACCTTTGCCTTGTACTTCATATCCAGAAGTCTGAAGTCACAATGCCAGCACGGCCATGCTCTCTCTTGAGGCCTCTTTCACATTCCAGTGGCTGCTGGATTTCCTGCACTTGGGTTCTGAAATCCTGCCTGGTCCTCTTCTGTATGTAAGCCTTTCTGTGCCTTGCTCTTAAAGGATTGGATTTAGTATAATCCATGATAATCTCCCCATGCCAAGATCCTTAATTTAATCACATCTACAAAGACCTTTTTTCCTTATAATGTAACATTTATCGGTTCTGGGGATTAGGATTAGTATCTTTGGGTAGCCATTATTCACCATACTGCATTACTTCCTAAGATTATTGTGAAAATTAAATTTGTTCATTTTTATAAAGCTTTTAGAACAACTGAGACTTGATAAGCACTCCACCAACATTACTAATGAAGAGGTAGCTGTACTGCATGTCCTGTGTTATCCAGGTTATCCAGGTATCTTCATCATGTTTGGGGGGAATGAGTACTCACTGCATTGGTTTTTAGGGAGGGGTTTAGCTGTGGTAGCTA
The DNA here is from genome assembly GCA_028533065.1 of Trachops cirrhosus. Taxonomy (NCBI): domain Eukaryota; kingdom Metazoa; phylum Chordata; class Mammalia; order Chiroptera; family Phyllostomidae; genus Trachops; species Trachops cirrhosus. Next base: position 48,865,797 of record CM052548.1, on the reverse strand, counting down.
TTACCTATCAACCTTGGTTCCTGGTTTTTCATCAGCACCTTCCAATGTGATAGACACAAGCCATATGGCTACTTAAATTAATTTAAATTATATACAATTATTTTTTGTTTGCTGTGTGCTAACCATATTTCAAGTGCTAAATAACCACGTGTGTATTGGACACTGCAGATATAAAATATATTCTATCATTGTAGAAAATTCTATTGGACAATACCATTATGCAGCCTTCCAGTAATTTTTGAGTTTCTCAATATTCTTTAAGTAATACTGTTCTTACTTAAATCAGAGGTAATTTTTGCAACAAATATTTACCTGTAGCAAATAATCTTGATTGATTGGTATGGACAATATGGGCATTACCAGCAGCAAAGTATTAGTATGACTTGCCATTGGGGTGAACCTCTCTTTTTTAGAGTACATTGCAAGTGTACTTTCAGAATGAAAATCAGAGTGTGATGCCCACTCTTGAAAAATGATCAAATCATTTAAAGATTGATGTCATTGCAGGCACCAGAACATATATATCTTATATAGGAAACAAAATGCTTTCAGTGAAATTCAGATTAAGATATATGTCTATTGATTAGTAAAATCCTGTTTCTTCTATGCCATTTAGCATTTCAGTAAAATGTTTTGAATTAAACACTTGGAAAAATCTATAATAATTACAAAACAGTTTATAATCAGTTTTATTACTCACTTTCTATTTCTCTCTCTGACATTTAATAAAATCAACCCTAACAGTGTTACAGAACAAAAATGGAGATTCAGCTGCCCACCACCACTGAAGGCAAACTCGAGAGCTAGAGGCTGGTGAGAAAGGAAGGAGGTTTTTATTCAGATACTGCACAATCTGGGAGAATGGGGGATGATTGTCTCAAAACCCCCATCTCCTTCAGAATAGCTGGGCAAAATCCAGCCATCCTCAGCCTGACCGAAACAAAATGCCTTGTTCTGAGTTCCTGTTCCCATTTAAAGTACCATCCTTTGGGACATGTAGGTAGCTTCTGAGCAGTTATCCAGGTATCTTAGCTTGCTCCCAGCTGCTATGGGCTTCAGTCTCCTACCTAGAACCTGTGGCGGGGACAGGGTGGGGTGCTGCGCTATCACTGGCCATGTGGATTCTAGGCCTGCCAGGTCCTGAGCACAGCCAGCGTATTTACCAGATGGGGGAGAGAGAGAGAGAGATTCCTTCCTGGAAGTCAAGGGCCATGTGACCTTCGACATAGTCTATGGAGAAGACAGACCAGCGTGCCATCCAGGTACAAGTCCTGAGCAGTAAGCCAGGAGCAAGAGAAAACTTTCTGTTCCCCTGGGTTTATATTAGTTTTGGTATGGAATGGGTCAAGTACCTTCTCAGAATGACCAATTAACTTCCCAAATTTTCCTGCACTTTGGGTGCGTCCACCTCCCAACCAATCCCTTCTTTTCCCTGGATAAACTGACAGATGTCTTTGGTCCAGCACTTCCCCTAGCTGCCACCTTGCCTTGGCAGGGGAGACTCCCATGGCACTTCATCAATTCCATCCCTCTTCCACCCATGCCCTAGTCCCCACATGTAATGAGTTGCCCACATTTGGAACCCACTGACAGAGAGCAATGGAATCAAAAGCCTAAGTAAAGGAACCCTGGGAACCCCACATAACCTGTCAGTGCCAAGGGCAGCCTCTGTGAGCAGGATGGTGCATCTGCAGCCATTAGCAGGACCTCTACACCGAGGGTGGAGTGATCACAGGCATCACTTGGACACCCAGGCAATGTGGCCTTGCCTGTGGGACCTGGGGCCTGGCCATGGCCCTAGGCAGTTAGGGAACTCCCCAGGTAGCCCAGCCTGTTTGCCTCCCTCAGCTTGCTTCCAGGCTATCAGTAGCAATTAGACAATATTTTTAACACATGTTACAAGTAAAACAATGATGTTAGGCAAGTTGACAAAAATGAAAACCAGAGGATGGGATGCACAATATTGTAAATTGCTGAAAAAGCAGGCAGCATTTTCCAAGAGGCCCTGCTTTTATCTCCACTAATCTTTTATTTTGTTTTTAATTACTGAGGCCAAAGTTAGTCTTGTCCAACTCTAAAATGTCCTAGGGCCACTGACCCTAGGACCCTAATTTTTTGCAAAAATTTAGTAATGAGTGCAATTCATATTTATTTGTGTGGTATTTAAAGTAGGATTTTAGTTTAGTTATACTTCTATTCTTAACATGCTCAAAATATTTTTAAAGAAGGAATCCTAAGTCTTTCTTGCCATTTGAAAATATTGTTTTCACATATATTGACACCTGAGCACTGTGACTTGATGATGTGTAGTAGAAGTCCATACCTTATACATAATGTGTGAAGGAATACAGTAAAAGGGGAATACTCTTGTAAAGGCAATTCCTTTATTTCAGCTCAATACATTGTAAAAATCTAATTCCATTTGGCATTAACCAACAATTTGTAGTTTTTCTTTTTATATTTTATATTTTCTATATTTTATATCACAAGGAAAACTATACTATCATGCTTATTGTTTTACATGTTGTTTACAAATGAATTAATTCTAAGATGGTATAATGTAGAAATATATAGATCACTGATACCACAGAATTATGAATAATTTTTTTTTTTTTGTAAAACACTGATCAATGATGGCAGAGTTGGGGAGATGAGTCTCTATGTGGATTACTGAACACTGGAGTCCAAGTTTGGTGTGAAGAGAGTACATGTCCTAGGGAAACCAGCTGAGCTGTGACCTGTGACAGATTTCTTTAGGGGACATTACTAACTCCCTGAGGCTCTTGTAACAGCTCAAGAAAGCTCCTCCATCCCATCAGTCACAACATGACTGATACAAGATTCCCATTCCACTGTAGAAGCTTGAGGCTGAGTCATTTTATTTAATTTTCCAGATAAAAGAAAGATGTTCATTCCTATACTTTGAGTGTTGTAAAGCAAAATTATACTGGACTGGACTTTAAGTAAGTTAAAGCAGCCACCTTAGTTTTATATATTTCGGTGATTTTATTCTTATTTTTGTAGTTATAGAGTGCATCTACTCTAGCACTTAGTACTTTTTTTTTCTTGGCAAGGAAATCAACCTTCAACTTGTCTTACAAGCCTCCTGGTTACCTTGAGGAAATTTTCAGTTTAGTGAGAGTTTTGTTTTAATGCAACAAAAATAACATAGAATTTACCAATTTGTCATTTTAAGTGTACAGTTCAGCGGCATTAAATACATTCACAGTGTTGTGCAACCACCACCATTCATTTCCAGAGCTTTTTCATTATCCTGAACTGAAACTCCATACTCACTAAACAATAACTCCCCATTTCCCCCTCCTCTTTTCTACTTCTTGCCTCTATATTTGACTATTTGAATTCCTCCTATAAGTGGATATCATATTTCTCCTTTTGTGTCTGGATTATTTCATTTACCATAATGTTTTCAAGGTTCATCCATGCTGTAGCAAATATCAGAATTTAATTCTTTTTTTAAGGCCAAATAAATATTTCATAGTATGTATATGCCAAATTTATTTTTATCCAATCATATTACACTCTATTTTTATTCTAACTCTCTTGTAGGCTATGAGTTCCAGAGATACTGTATAGTGTATCTTTGTACTCCCAGTGCCTTGTGCGGGGTTGAAAGAAAGAAGGGATGGATGGTCTCTATTGATAATTCAATAATGGTCATGGAATTATAACTCATTCATCACCTGGAGTCACTTAACTTGTCAGTGGGCCTTGATCTATTGTCCTGAAAGATAAAAACTATCACTGTAGGCTGTGTCCTAATAGGGAAGCCCTCTGGAGACCAAATGCTTACTTCATCTCTGTGCCTTGGGAGAGACCACAGCATATGGTAGCTGTCCTTAGTCTTGGTTTTGACTAATGGAGAGGTGAGCAGGAGGGGCTGATGGGAGTGTATGTGGCAGAATAAGGTAGAATTCAGGCAGGGGAACCTCTGACTCACTGCTTCACTGTATTAGACAGAATGTAAGTGCAGAAAAAGATTCTGAAGGAAAATTTAATTTTAGCCTTATCTCACATTTTGTAATACCTTACTTTAGTTTTGATAATCAAATGTAGCCTTTGGAGCAGATCCAATATTGGATGGGATTAAATAAAAATTCATCCTGACAACTTAGTTAAGATGACCTAGTAAATAATATTCCTCAGGTTTTTAAAAACAGCTTAGGTAATTTCTAGAAATACAGAAATAGCTAAGCCACTGTGCTATATGACAGCAGAAGATATTTGCTTCAGTCCTATAGTTCAGTTGTGCTTTTCATGTTTTCCTATCTGGGGCCCATGTGTATATTTATTTCAAGTTTGACAATACTCAAATATGGCTTTATTAATGTCAGAGAAAGAAAGCCCTGATAAAGAGAATTAAAATGTGTGGACGACAAAACCAAGGAAATATGAAATAGAAGAGGCTGTGGTTCCCTGTGAGAGATGATGTTAGTGTCTGGAGGCAGACAGACCTGGATTTGATTTCTCAGCTTGCATTTTAGTAGCTGGGTGACCAAGAGCAAGTTACAGTATAAGACAGAGTCTCTGAAGGATAAAGGAAACTGTAGTAGGCAGAATAATGGTCCCACGGGTGTCTTCTTCCCTATGTCTGAAACCTGTTACATGGCAAAAAGGAATTAAGGTTGCAGTTGGAATTAAGTTTGCTAATCAGCTGACCTTACACTAAGGATATTATTTTGGATTATCCAGGGGGGCTCAATGTAGTCACAGGGGTCCTTAGAATGAAAAGAGGAAAGCAGAGGAAAGCCAGAGAGATGGCAATGGGAGAAAAACTTGACCTGCTATTGCTGGCTTTGAGAATGGAGAAAGAAGGACGGAGACACATAAATTTGAGAAGAACATGGTGGCATGGTAGGAGGGAGCAGATTCTACTTTCCCCTACACATGGGAGAAAATCCTAGCCGATCTATGTAGGAACAGAGCAAACAGTCAACATTATCACAACATATATGAAAATAGGAGATCACAAATTGTAGCGAACATTGAAAAACCTGACAGTAAGGAGACTGTATAAGGATAATAAGGGCCCAAGGATCAGCACGGAGACCAGGGAGGTTGCAGCTCCAGTCCAGGCGGTCTGGGGTCTGCCTCTGGGCTCTCAGGAGAGAGCTGGGACAACCGCTCCCTCCCTGGCCAAACAAGGACTGAGCAGCACCGGGGGAGGCCAGTTTACTGGAGGGCACAGAGAGGGGAGTGAGGACGAAGATGCACCCACACAGGGGCTGTGAGCACCCATGCAAAGCCCTGTTGAAAGTGTGCACCACACCCGGTGTGTCCAAAGACACCTGCCTGTATGCCCGCACCCCCAAACCGGAGAGAGGGTGGTTTGGTGGAAGTCTCGGAAACCACAGTGGTGAAAAAGGAAAAGGCACAAGTGCTCCCTGGGACCTATGATGCCCAGGCTGTGAATCTGGGGGAAGTGGGCACCCCTTGGGATCGAGAGAATGTGCACCCATGAACCCAGAAAAGTTGTGGGCGCTCCACAGGACATCGGAACACATGGTGGTGAACTCCCGACAATGCGCATAGGAGCACCTAGACCCCACACTCAGGACGCTTCGGAGAGGCACCAGACAGGCTCGGGGGAGAACACGCCTCTACCCTAGGAACACTACGCCAGAGGCTGACTGATTTCTCAACGGGAACAGAGAAAAACTGTCTCCATTAACCCCTCAGAATGTTGAAGCCAGCTAGAAAAACCGGTTTGGCCAGTCTGAAACCAACAATAGGTGTTTTTTTTTGTTTGTTTGTTTCTTTTTGTTTTTTTCCTTTTAATTATTTTTAAGTAAACTTTTATCTTTTAATTCTTATTATTTTTAGATATATCAATTGTTTATGCTTCTCTTTCTATCATCCTAGTGTTGACCTCCCTTGCTTTCCAAATCTATGTCTTCTTCTTCCTTCCACCTTCTGCTTTGTTCCTTCTATTTTTGTTTGAACCTGCAAGTAATTGCATAATTGTATTATCATTATTCATTATTCTTACGCCTTTTATTTTTATACTATTTTGGTATTTCTTGTCTTTCTGTATAGTCTTCTTTGCTTGGCTGGTTATATTGTATCATTTGATAGGTTCCCCCTGTTATCTCATTCATAGTGTATTGCTAATTTACTGGCCTTCATTTGTGTTCCATTAGTACAATACTCTCTATTCCTGAGTACAAGGTTCAATACTCTCTATTCTTGTTATCTAAATGTCATAGATTCTGTCATATGATTGTTGCTCTAATATTACAGTAAATAATAGCTATTACATACAATTGTAAATACTTCACAACACTCATCTCAGATCTTAGCCCACTTCACAGTTTCCTGAACTCTCTTACTGTAGTGGTTAACTCTATTCTCTCACACACTAAACCTATTTACTACCCTTTACTCTCACCCTACCTCAGAATCTGACTTCCCACATCCTCACTGCTTTCTAGAGCCAATGCACAATCCTTTCCTTCTCCACAAGAGTCTTATCTTCTTTACATCCTTTCTAAAAAGTGGCTAGTGGGGTGGAAGATCACAGTTAACATTATACATAGCCAAAGGATCTCTTATCTCCTCTCTACTGGCTGCTAATGTAAATATCATAGAATACTCTCTTGCTGTCTTCAACCATTTTGCCTTACCCATCCAACTGATAACAAAAAAGAGTAGGTGGAAACTGAGAACACCCGGATACCCGAAAGGGACTGCACCACTGAAACTCACAGATATTCTACCACAGAAGTTCACACCATAAATCCAGGGAGCCAAACAGATCAATTTAAGAAGATGAGGCTAGTGAGAAGAGTCTCACGAACAATGAGAAGACAATGAAACAATCCCCAAATGAAGGGAAAGGAGGAAGCCTCAGAAAGAATGCTAAATGAAATAGAGGCAACTCAACTATCAGATATTGAGTTCAAAGCAATGATTATCAGGAAGTTCAATGAACTCTCAATGACTTACCAGAAACTAGAGGGAAGCTGCAATGAACTCACTGCAAACTATATCAGCATGAAAAAGGAAATAGAAACTATCAACAAGGGCCAAGAGGAAATGAAGAATACAATTTCTGAACTGAAGAACACAGTAGAAGGAATGAAAAGCAGGATCGATGAAGTAGAAGATCGGATCAGCCAGCTGAAGGACAAAGTAGAAAAAAGCATCCAGAAAGAGCAAGAACAGTAAAAGATGCTCAGAAAGAATGAAAAGGGATTAAGATAAACGCAAGACAATATGAAATGTAATAATATCCGTATATCAGGGATACCTGAAGGAAAAGAAGAAGAGCAAGGGATAGAAAACCTATTTGAAACAGTAATGATGGAAAACTTCCCTAATTTGATGAGAGAAAAAGTCACACAAATCCAGGAAACACAGAGAGTCCCAATCAAGAGGAACCCAAAGAGGCCCACCTCACGACACTTCATAATTAAAATGGCAAAATTTCAAGAAAAAGAGAGAATCTTAAAGGCAGCAAGGGAGAAACAGG
>CM052548.1:48835178-48851589 GCA_028533065.1 Trachops cirrhosus | reverse complement strand
ATGTTGGAATGTTTAAAGATGTCCCAGAGGTTCCTAAGTCTCTCCTCATTTTTTTGAATACTTGTTTCTTCATTCTTTTCTGACTGTATGGTTTTTTCTTCCTTCTGGTCCACTCCATTGATGTGAGGCCCAGCTTTCTTTCCATCACTATTGGTTCCCTGTTCATTTTTCTTCATTTCACTTACTGTAGCTTTCATTTTTTCATCTAATTTGTGACCAAATTCAACCAATTCCGTGAGCATCCTGACCACCAGTGCTTTGAACTGTACATTTGATAGGTTGGCTATCTCTTCATCGCTTAGTTGAATTTGCTCTGGAGCTTTGATCTGTTCTTCCATTTGGGCTATTTTTTTGTCTTGATGTGCCTGTTACATATGATGGGCGGAGCCTTACATGTTCACCAGTGTAGGGCAACCCAGTTGCAAGGTTGTGACGCTGTATGTGGGGGTGGGATCCAAGAGGGAACAATGGTGCTGGCTCCACTCTCTATAAGATTTCAGTCCCTTCCAACGCTTCCCCCAAGCAAACTGGGCCTTTCTGGTGCTGATTGCCATGTGGGTGGGCTTGTGTACATTCTAGGTCCATGTGGGTCTCTTCAACAAACTCTCCTGTGAGGCTGGGAGTCTCTCCTGGCATCTCAAAGCCCCAGGTGTTTTAATCAGTGTTTTGAGGCTTTATTTCCCCGTGCTGGGACCCTGGGTTGTTCTGTGTGTCTCGCTCCCCAGTTTTGCCTGGTTTATCTGCACACGTGAATGTGGGACTGCCGGGTCAGCCAGCTGCCTTGCACATCATGCCCTGCTTCACAATCGCTGCCTCGCTGGGTCCACCCATTGCCACCCTGCACCCAGGATTTGTCAGCTACTGCCTTGCACACCCAGTGCCACCACATTTTTTGCTGCAAGCCCTCTCTGCCCAGCCGTCTGACTCTGCCCCTCCTACTTATCTGGATTAATGTGCCTATTTTAACTCCTTGGTTGTCGGAGTTCCATATAGTTCAATTTTCTATCAGTTCTGGTTGTTATTTTGTTTCTAAATTGTTGTCCTTATTTTGATTGTGAGAGGAGGCACACTGTGTCTACCTATGCCTCCATCTTGGCTGGAAGTCTATCAATAAGTCTTTAAGTAGACTCGTCAAGAAAAAAAGAGAGAGGACCCCAATAAATGAAATCATAAATGAAAGAGGAGAGATTAAAAATGATATCACAGAAATACAATGGGTTGTAAGAAATTACTGTGAACAACTATATGCCCAGAAATTTGAAAACTTGGGTAAAATGGACAAATTTCAAGAAAAATATAATCTTCTAAAACTGAATGAGAAGAAGCAGAAAGCCTTAACAGACCAATAACAGCTGATGAATTCAAAGTGGTAATCAAAAAACTCCTAGTACACAAAAGCCCTGGACCAGAAGGTTTCATGGAAGAATTTTTCAAAACATGTAAGGAAGAGCTAACCCCTATACTTCTCAGACTATTCCAAAATATCCAAGAAGAGGAAAGACTCCCAAACTCTTTTTATGAAGCCAGCATTATCCTAATTCCAAAACCAGACAAAGACACAACAAAGAAAAAAAACTACAGGCCAATATCACTAATGAACATGTGCTAAAATCCTAAACAAAATATTGAAAACCACATCCAGCAATACATTAAAAAGATGATACACCATGATCAAGTGGGATTCATCCCAGGGATGCAAGAATGGTATAATATTCACAAATCAATAAACATAATATATCACATAAACAGAAGCAAAGACAAAAATCACATGATCATATCAATAGATGTAGAAAAAACATTTGATAAGGTACAGCACCCATTTATGATAAAAACACTCAGCAAAGCATCAATAGAGGGAGCAATCCTCAAAATAATAAAGGGCATATATGAGAAAATTACACCCAGCATCGTAGTCAATGGGCAAAAACTAAAAGCTTTCCCACTAAGATCAGGAGCAAGACAAGATTGTCCACTTTCACCACTTCTATTCAACATACTATTGGAAGTCCTACAACAGTAATCAGACAAGAAAAAGAAAGAAATGGCATCCAAATTGGAAAAGAGGAAGTAAAACTGTCACTGTTTGCAGATGGTGTACATAGAAAACCCTACAGATTCCACCAAAAAACTACTCAACCTAATAGGTGAATTTGGCAAAAGTGGGATACAAAGTCAATATTCAGAAATCAAAGGCATTTTTGTATATCAACAATGGAATATCAGAAACAGAAATCAGGAAGAAAATCCCACTTGATATAGCAACAAGAAAAATAAAGTACTAAGGAATAAGCTTAACCAAGGAAGTAAAAGACCTGTACTCAGAAAACTACATAACACTGAAGAAAGAAATCAAGGAAGACACAAACAAATTGAAGCATGTACCATGTTCATGGATTAGAAAGAATTAACACCATCAAAATGTCCATACTACCCAAAGCAATTTGTAGATTCAATACAATCCCTATTAAAACACCAATAACATCTTTCACAGATCTAGAACAAACATTTAAAAAATTTATATGGAACCATAAATAACCTGGAAGGGCCACAGCAATTTTGAGAAAGAAGAACAAAGTAGAAGGGATCACAATAACTAATATCAAACTATATTAAAGTCCAGAATAATCAAACAGTCTGGTAGTGACATAACAGCAGACATATAGATCAGTGGAATAGCATAGAGAGCCTAGAAATAGACCCAAGTCTCTATGGTCAATTAATATTCAATAAAAGGAGCAGAAGCATAAAATGCAGTAAAAATAGCCTCTTCAACAAAAGGTGTTGAAAGAACTGGACAGCAACACGCAAAAAAAATGAAACTCAACCACAAAACTTACAACATACACAAAAATAAACTCAAGGTGGGTAAAAAACTTAAATATAAGTTGCAACACCATAAACGTCCTAGAGGAGAACATTGGCAGGAAAATATCACATATTCCAGGCAGCAATATTTTCACCTACAGCAAAGGACATAAAGGAAAGAATAAATAAATGGGACTTCATCAAAATAAAAAGCTTTTGCACAGCCAGAGAAAACATCAGCAAATTGAAAAGGGAAAAAACCATATGGGAAAATACATTTGCAAATGATACCTTAGACAAGGGTTTGATCTCCAAAATATATAAAGAACTCACACAATTCCACTCCAGGAAGACAAGAAACCCAATTAAAAAATGGGCAAAGGACCCAAACACACACTTCTCCAAGGAAGACATACAGAAGGCCCAGTGACATAAGGAAGGACGTTCAGCATCACCAGCCATCAGAGAGATGCAAATTAAAACCACAATGAGATACCAGTTCACACCTGCCAGAATGGCCACCATAAACAAATCAACAGACAAGTGCTGGTGAGGTTGTAGAGAAAAGGGAACACTAGTACACTCTTGGTGGGAATGCAAGCTGGTGCAGCCACTGTGGAAAGCAGTATGGAATTTCCTCAGAAAACTAAAAATGGAACTGCCTTTTGACCCAGCAATTCCACTGCTTGGATTATACCCTCAGAGCCTTGAAACACCAATTCAAAAGAACATATGCTCCCCAATGTTCATAACAGCATTATTTACAATAGCCAAGTGTTGTAAGCAAACTAAGTGCCCATCAGTAACTGAGTGGATCAATAAACTATGGTACATTTTCACAACTGAATACTACACAGCAGAAAGAAAGAAGGAGCTCCTACCTTTCATGACAGCATTGATCAATCTGGAGATCATTATGCTAAGTGAAATAATTCAGGCCATGAAAGACAAATACCATATGATCTCACCTATAAGTGGATCCTGATCAACAAAACAAACAAGCAAGCAAAATATAACCCGAGTCATTAAAATAAAGAACAAACTGACAATAACCAGAGGAGAGGGGTAGGGGTATAATGGGAGAAAGAGGGGGAAGAGCCATCAAGGAACATGTATGAAGGACACATGGACAAAGCCAAAGTGGGGTAGGATGGAGTGTGGGAAATAGGGGTAGGTGGAATGTGGTGGAGTTTTGGGAGGGAAATGCAAACAACTGTATTTGAACAACAATAAAGAAAACAAAACTTTGTTCCATATGAAACAGAACTCTTAGAAAATGCCATAAAAGCATATGCAAGGTTTTCAGATGTCTATATATTAACTGCATATAACATTTAAGTGTTTGGGGAAAGTTATATCATGTTAATTTAGATTTTATAAATGTAAATGTTCATAAAGGGATTACTGCCTCCGAGGCTATTGTGCAGGTAGGATGTGCAATGGAAAAATTAGATTCAGAGTCAAGACATTCAAATTACCTTCCCGACCCTGCCATTAACTAGCTGTGATATTTGAGCATGTCACAGCCATTTTGGATATAAATTTAATAATCTGGAAAACCAAGGAACTATGTCTGATAGTTCCTAAGGCACTTTTTGGTTGTACAGTTTTATGAAGAGTTTTTTTCTGTCTGCTGTTCTTCTAATTCCTTCCAAGTTTCAGGGATTTTGTCCATTGTATATTCACTGGAAATGGCACTGCCCTTAAATAATTTTAAGGCAAAGATGATATCACTGAAATCAAAAGAATGAGTATTTTTTGTTCTTCTTCTCTGAGTTCCCATTATAATTAATAGGAACTGGAAATGGGGACAATTAAGTGCAGGATTCTCAATTTCTTGATAGAAAAAGTATTTGATTATATTGGAGCTGAGTATTTCCATGAACCTGTGTTCAATAAAAGCACAATTGGGCAAAGTGGTCTTCTACAGCTGAGAAAAGGGGACACAGCAACCAGAGAACAAAAGCACCCCACCTTTGAATAATGTATTATTAACTGCTGTAATCCTTGAGAAAGTGCAAGACCTCGAATTAACAGCATTGAATTGAGCCTAATAACTACATTGTACAACATCATATCTGCTCTCCCAATCAATACTTAATTTTCTCACACAGCCCTCAGCCTACTGCAAGCTTATATGGTGTTTTGCAAGGAACAGAACTGACCTTGAAGATTGCCAGTCATCTTCAACCTTAATACCCCCAAACAGCCAAATGTGTCTTGAAATATTCCCAAGACAAATAGAGGCCAAAAACCATACCCAGGAAAAAAATCTACAATATTAATTTCATATTATATTAGATTTGTCAGTTCTTCACCTTGTAGTAAGCCTAGACTGAATAAGATTTGGACATCAACCTATGCTTTTATGAGCAGTAACATTCAGAGGTTTTGCTCAAGGTCATACAAGTCAAATCAGCAAATTTATCTCCTCACGCTGCATTTTGCTGCCTACATTTCATACTCCACAACCCTGAAGCTTTGGTCACTGAAGCTCAGCAATTCTAAAGAAAAAGTGACTTTTTTCCCATTTCAATTAACAAAGGTTCTGGAGTCTGACAATAGGATTAATTTTGAATCTTTGTACACTACTTTAATACTTTGTCCAGCATCTCAATGTTCAAAGACAGATAATTTCCCAAAATAATTTTTTCTCTATTAGCTCATTTAATATGTAAATGAAGTACTGAGTTGACATTTCTTCAAAAGCTAAGTATTCTTAAAGAGGCAGCTCAAGTCTCATCACATCCTCTGAAATGTTTTTTAATAAACTTCATAATAAAATATTGCTATTCTTAGCATCTGGCTAAACACTGCTTTAACCTTTCTTTTTGTATGACATCTCTGCCATTAACATAACAAATTACCATAAACTGTACATATCCAGCAGGAAAATGGGTGCATTTTTGTCCCAGCATTTCCAGAATAATTCTTTGAGATTCATTAGGATTAAATGGGCATAGTTTACATGATCTCCCTTAAAGCAGCCTCCAAGACCAGAGTTAATGAAATATGCTGATTGGTTTGACTTTGGTCCATGTTCCACACCTGGAGCCAGACAGAAAGTAAAGTTCTTTTATCAAAATAAGCATGAATACATGTCAGGCAGCAAAAACTGTCATGCAATTGTTCACTATATCACTGTATTTCAAACTTTTTATCAGCTTCATCATAAATGGATGAGAGTATATCATATTTTAATTATTAGCATATTGTTGGACATTTTAGGTTATTTTCAGTATCTTGCTTTTAAAAAAATAGCAATCCAAACAACAATTTGCCTTGAAATATTCATTTTATTTGAGATAATTTCCTAAAATATATTTGCAAAAGGATATAAAATATATTTGCAAAAGGATTAACTACTGACTCAACTAGAATGAATATTTTTAAGGCTCTGAATACATATTGCCAAAGTTTTTTCTAGCAAGCATATATAACTTCATCCTTTTGGTAATATTTTCAAAGAATTTCCACTTTAGGGCCTTCTCTGCAATATGGAGCATGTTCTTCTTCCTCCATCTTTACCAATCAAATAGGCTCAAAGAAGATATAGAGAACTTGGTTGAATAAGCAGATATGGTCGTGTAATTTTCCTGCATACATGATTTTAATGATTTCTCATGGTCTTGAGAACCAAAGTCAAACTCACTAGAATGGTTCAGAAGGCCTTTGATGATGTGGTCCTAATAGTCTCTCCACCATTCTCTTCTGTTGCTTTTCAACCCACTTCTAGCAAACTACTCAGAGTTCCCCAGAGAGCACATCTTGATTCATCAGCATTTGTCTTCGCATATACTCTACACTTCTCTGTTTATCATTCTTTCCAGTTCAAGAATTCCCTCTAGTAGTGCCATCTGATTATAGCCTCAATCACACAGTATTGCACCAATCCTTTATATGACCCTTTCCCACATAAAATATATTTTGTTTTTCTTTTTTTATGGTAAGAATACTGTGTCATACATTTTGTATATCTAAGCCACAGCACAGTGTCTGGTACCAAAAAATGACACAGTGACAGTAGAAATGGGAAGAGAATGGTTATTGACAGATAAGAGTGACAAGAAAATTGATATTGCAAGGAGCAAAACTGAATTTGATCTCTGTGACCTTGAAAACCATATTTTACCTTTTTGACTTTCATTTCATTATGTGACATGACATTAATGCTTACTATCATATCTTGTTTACTATTATTTTAAAGATCATATCGAGTGTATCAAAGTGCTATATGACTATCAGGTGGTATAATAAATGAGCAAATTAAAATATTCTTTAGGATTTTATGAAGCCCTGGCTCTGCTACACTTCATTAGAAGACTATCCTGATGTCTTATCGCCTTCACAAACCTCAATGATATGGGTGAAGAAAAAAATGATAGAAAATAAACAGTGTTAGGAGTAAACTAATCAATCTATTCATGAGATTCCTTTAAAATCCACTTATTAGATGCTTATACTTACTACAGGCAGACAACATTGTGAGGGTTCTACAACGGACTCTATAGAGAGCAAATGTGGAGTTGTAATGGACAATGCTGATGAAAGCCATTAGCCCAACACATTTTGGGGGATGAAATGGCCAAGAGAATGTTTAACACTATAAGAAGAAGAATTGCACAGAAAACAACTTATAATAATCATCAATACAGCCAATACATTAATACTACCTCCCACTTCACAAAAGATAAAACTGGAAAAGAAGGAAAAAACAGCAAGTAGTCCTGGCCAGTGTGGCTCTGTTGGTTGGAGTGTCATCTTGTAACCAAAAGATTGTGGGTTACATTGCCAGTCAGAGTACATATCTGGGATGTAGATTTGATCCCCAGTCTGGGCATGAACGATCCCAGGTCAAGGCACATATGGGAGGAAACCAGTCAATGTTTCTCTCTCTCCCTTCCTTTCTCCCTTTCTCTCTAAAAGCAATTAAAAAAGTGTCCTCAGGTGAAGATTAAAAAAATACAGCAAGTAAGTGATAGATAATAGGTACAGATCAACATCTAAGGCCAAACCAGATTCATTAAGGGAGAGGAACTAACTATAAGTCTCAAACATGCTCGTACCTAGGCACAGACTTGGCTCCAACCACCATCAAGTCAACAGAGCATTATGTGGAAGATTGAATGTGTAAATTATCCATATAGTTGCTTTTTTGGCCCTTCAGCTGGCACACACTGTCCTTGGCACTGAAGAAACCGTATTCACAGCTTCTGGGGAAGAGAGGTTGGTTTTGACAGCTGCTGTCACTTTCCATAATGTACTCAAGAAGAGCTGCCTAGATGGGGCTGCCTGATTCTCCCAAGAAGAGCCTGGAGCTTGTGGACATTACAGGCAAGTGAGGAGGATTAATTAGACCATGCCTCCAAAGTACTTTGAGCTCCTTGGAGAGAGGCTTTTAATTACAGTATTGGCCAGGAGCATGCAAAAAAATACACAGGGAAATAAGATCAATTTTGTCAGGGGTGGGAAGGAATTGTCTTCTTTTGGATCATTTTCCTGCCTCAAGTCGCATCTGTGTTTTCCCACATCCTTATTCTAGAACCTGGATATTGCTTGAATAAAACATAGTAATCTGATGTCTCCCTTTGGTTCTGGGGTGTGCTGTGGCTTTTCATTGATATTATTATTCAAACATATTATTCAACCCAATTCATTTTTGAAAATTGCCATTAAAAAGAAAAGAATACCTCTTTTCTCTGCCTATTTTGAACTGAATATGAAATGTATATCAAAAGCATATTTACTCTAATTTACTTGCAGGATTTGTTAAAGATGTAATTTGTTTGCTAATAAACTCATTCCATATTGTGAGATAAATACCAGCACTTAACCACCTAGAAAATGTACACAACAGAGTTTAAATTTCTCAGATTAGCTGTACTTCAAAATACAGATTAGAAAGCCAGGCAGAGCTTGCTAGTTGTGACACCTTGAGAAGATCCAATTCCATTTGTACAAAAAAGTCAGTTTAAGGCCCCGGCTGGTGTGACTCAATGGATTGAGTGCTGGCCTGTGAACCAAGAGGTCATAGGTTGATTCCCAGTCAGGGCACATGCCTGGGTTGCAGGACAGGTCCCCAGTAGGGGGTGCACAAGAAGCAACCACACACTGATGTTTCTCTCCCTCTCTTTCTTCCCCCTTTCCCCTCTCTCTAAAAAATAAATAAATAAAATATTTTTAACATCAGTTTAAGGGCTTCATATTTATCCACCATCCAACAAAAGACTGAAATAATAAGCATTTTGGCTCAGGCAGCAGTTTTGCTGCATTTAAACATTCACATTTGGGAAGTGGAAGGTTTGACTTTGTTTCCATTATAATTTTAGGATTCACCATTTAGGATTAATCAATTCATTTATGATATGAAGAAATTAGATTCAGTGAACTAGGATAGGTGAAAGATTCTCTGTCATCTATAGATTTGTGTTTTAATTTTAATAAGGTGAAAAAGAATTTGCATTGGTGGGACTTGCCTTGGCATAATGAGCCTTAGAATGCAGAAAGTAGCATAGAATTTCTTTAGATCAATATACTGAAAGATTAGGGTTCGAATGACAGGCACACACTGGACTTAAGGTTTGTACAGGGCTTGGAACAGACATGTCCTTCATTCCTTGCAATATGTTAGGGCAGAGAAACAAACATGGGCTTCTTCCACGATAAGTAGGAGCTGAAAGTGGAGAAATAAAAGTGGAGTTTGGAAGGAAAGAGAAGCCCAAGATACAGTCACTTCCTTTAGCTTTCAAGTTCAAAGGCTGTGAGTCTGAACACTTGAGTAGGATATGATCTTCTTGGTAATTAAATTACAACCAGCTGCCTGCAGGCATCATGCACTTTCCTGTGGTGTCCTGAAGGCCCTGCCTGCATATTGGTAGGCAGGTAACAACTACTGATGCCTACTTGGGGATTACATTGGCATCTCCAAATCCGGGTAAGAGCATCCTACCAACATGGTCTCCCAAAATAAATTCTGCTTAATGGGCTATTTTCACAGCACTATACAATATGGCATCAAAATATGTTATCCTTAATAGAGAAACAACAACCCTAGCTAGCGAATTTAAACCATTTGTGTAGGAGACCGTTCTGCATGGCATGGGCCCAGCTTCCTCTCGGAGATGCACAGGACCCATGCCCACTGATAGGTTCTCCCATGGGGAATCAGGCCTACAGTATACTTGGGCTGCTTTGAGACTTGCTTTTGCTAAAACTCCCTCACTCTGAATTGACGACATTTACTGCAAAGCAACTTCCTAAAATCCATGCTAAACCTTCCAAGGTTGAGTGTAACCAGTTCAACCACTTTTCCCTTTACATTTGCAAATATCCTTCTTCTGTGATGTGATTAGCAGCATCAGCTCCTTTGTTTTCTGTAAAAGGTAACCACCTAAAGTGAACCTGTGCATAGTGAATGAGGACCATCATGTAATGTGCCTAGATATAGAAATAAAGGCCAGCCATGGTGGAGGCCACAGCTTTTTGCTCCCCTTGAGAGCGAAGCCACCTGCCCTTTTCCTCCACAGGATTTGGTAGTCTGTGTGAATGTCTCTCCACCATCCACAATGTCAAGGACCCCATGAGCCGGGGTCCACATCACATTTGACCAATCAAAACAAAGAACCAATTCATATTTCCCTTGTTGAGCGTCTTTTCATATATCTGTTGACCATCTGTAAATCTTCCTTGGAAAAATATCCATTCAGTTCCTCTGTCTTTTTTAGTCCAATTGTTTGTTTTGTTGTTGTTGAGTTATGTGAGTTCTTTATGTATTTTAGATATCCACCCTTATTGGAGGTATTGTTTGTGAATATCTTCTCCCATTGGGTTGATTGCCTTTTTGTTTTGTTGATGGTGTATTTTGATCTGCAGAAGTATTTTAGTTTGAGTAGTCCTTGCCTTTGGGGACAAGTTTACAAACACCCCTCTGAGACCAAGGCCCATAAGTTTAGTGCCTATATTTTCTTCTATGTATTTTATTGTTTTAGGTCTTATATTATATACCAGAGTGGAAGAGAGTGAGGGGAGGATGAAGAAGACAATGGGGTTAAATATATGATGACAGGAGACTAGATTTCAGGTGGTGGGCACACAGTAGACTACACAGATATCATATTCTAATGTTATACACCTAAAATGTATATAATGTTATTAACCAATGTTACCCAATAAATTTAATTTTTTTCAAAAGAAGAAAAAAAAAGAACTGAAATATCCACAGGTCAAGAATTTGGTTGCTTTTGCCTTAATTGTTTCAGTATAAGTCCTCTGGAGCTTCCCAGAGTCATTGTCAGTCCTTCAAGATTATCCCTCCCACCTGGTTCCCCGGGCCAAGGGCATATAAAAGAGGACTAAGTGATTCCCAACTATGGACCATATTTTGCATTTACATAATGATTTCTTCCTTGATCTGTTGGGCTATTTGGACATGTAGTTTAATTTCTAAATGTTTTGAGGTTTTTTTAAATTTAATCTTCTTACTATTGATTTCTTCCTTAATTGCATTGTGGATAGAGAATGTGGTCTGAATATTACCAGTGATCTATCTTTTCCTCTGACAACTTGAAAAGATTCTCTTTGGCTTTAGTGTTCTGGTTTCACTAAGTTATGTCTAGACATGGAATCTATATATTCTGCTCTCTCAATATTCTGAAAAATTCCCAGCAACTATCTCTTCAAATATTTCTTCACTTGATTTACTCTATCCTCTCTTTCTAGAGTCACTTAGATTTTTCATATAACTTCTTATTTTATGCTTTCTCTTAAATTCTCTGGCTTATTTTCCATCTCTTTTATCTATGTATGCTCTTAACAATGTCTTCAAAGATATCTTCCAGTAATTCTCTCTTTAGGGGTGACTAATTCACTATTTCTTTACCCCACTGGGGTTTTACTTTTTTCTTTTCATTTCAACAGTTTTCATTTTTAGAGGTTCTATGTTGTTCTTTTCTGAATCTTCTTGATGGTTTCTAATGTTTCGTATTGCTTGCTTATCTCTGTGATTCCATCTTCTATGAGAGGTAAGGATTAACTTGTCCAAGACAGATTCCCTACAGGTTGTCCTCCTAGACAAGTACTTGGCTATCTGCAAAATCCCATGGAAACCAGCCATGACTCAATGTTTAAGGTAATCAATCCTAGTCAACCTCAAATCTTGGCCTGCAGCCCTCTCTTCTGATGCCAGAGGATGGCCTGTACTTTTCTCATCCAAGAACACTGAGTTGACAGGCCAATGTTCCAGTGCTGGCTAGAGCCAAAGTTCTGCCATATCATATTGTTCTTATCTTTTCCAAACCATGCAGCTTAAAGCCCCTCAGCCTAAGGTCAGGGAGCCTCCTTGTGATGTCTGGCTCTGTGCTACCCTGAATCTGTGTACTTTACCCAGTGAACACTGCTCCAATGAGTCAATGCCAAGTCTTCAGCCCAGCTGCCCTCTAGGTGCTGGCCCTCAGTTTAGTACCCAATCATAGAGTAAGATGCTGCTGTTGACATTTACTTCAGGATAACCCTTTTTCTCCCACTAGCTTACTACTCAAGGTCACCCACAATTTGCTCCTTTGGGGAAGGCAGGAAGGAAAAATCCCCTCCATCCTTCAAGCTAAGCAATTCATAAAAAAAATAGGTTTTATTTACAATCCAATTGTTTTTCAATAGAAGAGTCCTCCCACCCTGCCCAGCCCAGAGTACCTTAGCCCCATGCTTCCAGAACAGAAGTCCTATCTAAGGAATATCTTGAAAGTCATTCTAATTGTGAGACCTAAAATGTAATGCTTCCCCAATGTGGCACCCATATGATTTTACATCTTTGCTTAGAATACTCACCTTCCCTTCCACATAAACTCTGGCTTTAGAGCAAAGTCAAAGCCAAGGGTTGGTTTCAGCATCATCCTCTCCATCACTAACACCCCTTGAGAGACAGTTTCTCAAAAGCTTGGAAGAATGCTAGGAAAATGCTGTTATCTAAAATATTGTCCGAAATAGTTTTTCTCAACCTGTCTACAGGTTAGAATCACATAGGGAGCTTTTAACTATCTTAGTGCCTAGGTAGCAGCCCAGGTTAATTACATGAGAATCTGTGGTTATGAGACCCAAGCATAAGTATTTCAATTCAAAAATAAATAATTCTCTCCAACACTTGTTTGTTGATTTGTTTATGATGGCCATTCTGACCAGTGTGAGGTGGTATCTCATTGTGGTTTTAATTTGCATCTCTCCGATGGAGAAAAGGGAACCCTAGTGTACTGTTGGTGGGAATGCAGACTGGTATGACCACTGTGGAAAACAGTATGGAACTTCCTCAGAAAATTAAAATTGGAACTGCCTTTTGACCTGGCACTTCCACTGCTACGATTATATCCTAAGAGCCCTGAAACACCAATCCAAAAGAACCTATGCACCCCAATTTTCATAGCAGCACAATTTACAATAGCCAAGTGCTGGAAGCAACCTAAGTGCCCATCAGTAAACGAGTGGATAAAAAAACTATGGTACACTTACACAATGGAATTCTACACAGCAGAGAGAAAGAAGGAGCTCCTACCCTTTGCAACAGCATGGATGGAACTGGAGAGCATTATGCTAAGTGAAATAAACAAGGCAATGAGGGACAAATACCATGTGATTTCACCTTTAATTGGAACATAATCAACAAAAGAAAAAAGCAAACAAAATATACCCAGAGACATTGAAATTGAGAACAATCTAACAATAGCCAGAGGGGAGGATAAAATGGGGGGAAGTGTTTTCAGGAATTACTATAAAGGACAAAACCAAGGGGGAGGGTAGAAGCAAGGGAGGGAGGTGCATTTGGCTGGGGTGGGGGAAGGGGTGTGGAGAAAATACAGACATCTGTCATTGAACAACAATAAAGTAATTAAAAATAAAAAAAATAAAAACAGGAAATAAATAAATCACAATCTTGCTCCTGGATAAGCCCCTTTTGTTAGAGGAAGAAATAGATAAACTAACTATCAAAATAATGTTATATACACCATATTAGAGAGTAGAGGGGGATCAGAAAATGCCATCTCAAAATATGGCACTTTGATGATTTTGAGGGGTAGTCAATTGAGAATGAACAGATGCAGAAAAAAAGCCTCTTTAGAACTTCCTTATCTGCCTAAAAGCAGACATTTCTGTGAAATAAGAACTATCATACATACCATTTGCCAAGGAAAGTTCATGGCCATGAAGAAGAAAGTTGACACCAAGATAAGTCTGCACAAACCAACCTTACAAAAATAACCCTTAGCTTCTACTAGTTTCCCCATATGTTTACCTTTCTACAATTTACTGTCCCTAGAAGCCTAAGTTTCCCTTTCCTCATGCAGCCACTTCTCCACAATTTACTGCCTTTTGTTAAAATGGTGTATAAGCCTCTGAGTCTTACCACTTCTTTAGGTTTTTTCTTCTTTCCTGTGAAGACTTCAAAATAAAAATTTTAATGTCAATAAAGAAACATGTTCATTTTTCCTGTTACTCTGTTCTTTGTCAATTTAATTCACAAGTCCCCAATCACTGAACTTGAAGAGTATAGGAAATGTTTTTTTCCTTTCCTACAAAGTTATGTATACATATTAGGGACAGAGAGAAGGGAGCAATTATCTCTATAAAGGGATGCAAGGAGAAAGGTCAGGGACAGATTAACAGAGGAGGAAGGAGATGCCTGTGCTGTTTTTTGAAATGAAAGGAGTTCGGCCAGGTAGGAAGAATTCCAGGCAGAGGGAACAGCAGGTTCAAGGCAAAACAGCATAAGAGAGCAGAATGCCTTAGGGGAACATCAAGCATTTCAATATGGCTCAAGAATGTGGTATGTGTTGGAAAGCCTCTTAGAAAGATATGAAAATTATGATCAAAGAGCTCAGACTTTATTTGGAAGACAATGGAGAAATATTGGTGGATCATAAATACTAATTGATTTGATTACAATTAAGATGTAAAGGGGGATAAATTGGGACAACTGTAAGAGAATAAAAATAATAAAAGAAAGAAAGAAAATAATGTCCCTGCTATTGCTCATGCTGCTCTTGTCATGAGGTTGGACTATCATTTTTAGATGTTTTTCATGTTGAAATGATAGGGCTAGGCCACACCCTTCTAGGTGAGAGGTGTAGTTGCCCCAAAGAGAGTGGAGTAACAATATCAGTTCTCTTAGGAAGACTAAGATTCTAGGGCAAGAATTGAAGAATTAAAGTTTTGTTGTAAGATAAAAAGGAAAGGAGGTCCCCAGGGATAGATTCTTGGAGGAACTCCCTGACTGAAGGGAACACATGGACTCTTCCCTAATTCAGGAGCACAGAAAACAACAGAAAGTATTTCAGATCTCATGAGGATACTGCAAATCTTCAGTAATAAGTACACAATGGCTCCTTGTATCATCATTCTTATTTTTTCATGGAAAGAAAAGGCTTTTAAAGTGCTTACATGTCAGTCTTTGTCTCAGCTATGAAATTAAAAATTAAAGAAAAGGTCCATGTCCTGAAATAACAATGGGAAAAGGAAAATTAACAGCCATGACTGATGGCATCTCCAAGAAGAGGCTAAATCTCCAGGACAAAAGAGCAAGAGCATGAAGATCACATAATGCCCCCTCCCTACTAAGAACCTCCTCTACTATCATTGAGGTTAACTTGGTGTGATTTTATTAAGAGAACCCATGGGTACAAGAGACAAGCCTGGAGGCAGGAAACTCATGCCCAGTTAAGAAAAGATGATGACCTAAGACAGTGGGCATGAAGATAAAAGAAAAGAGACATTTAGGAAGTAGACTCAACTTCTGGCCAAGAGGGAGGCATAGGTAGACACACTGTGCCTCCTCGCACAACCAAGATAGGGCCAACAACAATTTAGAAACAGAATAACAACCAGAACTGACAGAAAATTGAACTGTATGGAAGTCGGACAACCAAGAAGTTAAAATAAACACATTCATCCAGACCGGTAGGAGGGGCAGAGTCGGGCAGCCGGGCAGAGAGGGATCACTACACAAAGAGCTTGGAAGTGGGCTAGTAAGGCTACAGCAGGTGGACAAGTGGCAGCTGGCAGACCCCCCGCCAAGGGGTAACAACCGGCAGACCCAGCAAGGTGGCGATTGTGAGGCAAGGCACTGCACCCAACCCAGGATCCCCGTACTAGGAAATAGAGCCTTCGGGCACTGATTGAAAACACCCGTGGGGGTTGAGGTACATGGAAAGACTCCCAGACTCACAGGAGAGGTTGTTGGAAAGACCCACAGGGTGGACAAGCCCACCCACATGGGAATCAGCACCAGAAAGGTCCAGTTTGCTTGCGGGAAGCAATGGAAGGGACTGAAGTCCCATAGAGAGTGGAGTAAGTGCCATTGTTCCCTCTCAGACCCCGCCCCCACATACAGCATCACAACCCAGGGACTGGGTTGCCCCGCCCTGGTGAACACCTAAGGCCCAGCCCCCCATTTGTAACAGGTGTGACCATACCAAAAACAAACAGGCCCCGCCCCTCATATGTAACAGGTGTGACCATACCAAAAACAAACAAACAAAAAAAGATGTCTGAAACAGAACAACAAATGAAAGCCCCAGAACCAATCCTTTTAAGCGACCAAGAGATAGCCAACTTATCAGATGCA
>CM052548.1:48815443-48834678 GCA_028533065.1 Trachops cirrhosus | reverse complement strand
CAAATAATAAAGGAGAACTTCCCCAACCTGGCAAAGGAAATAGACTTCCAGGAAGTCCAGGAAGCTCAGAGAGTCCCAAAGAAGTTGGACCCAAGGAGGAACACACCAAGGCACATCATAATTACATTAGCCAAGGTAAAAATGAAGGAGAGAATGCAAGAAGCAGCAAGAGATAAGGAGACAGTCACCTACAACGGAGTTCCCATCAGACTGTCAGCTGATTTCTCAAAAGAGACCTTTCATGCAAAAAGGGGCTGGAAAGAAGTATTCCAAGTCATGAAAGTCAAGGATCTACATCCCAGATTGCTCTATCCAGCAAAGCTTTCATTTAGAGTGGAAGGGCAGATAAAGTGCTTCTCAGATAAGGTCAAGTTAAAGGAGTTCATCATCACCAAGCCACTATTATATGAAATGTTAAAGAGACTTATCTAAGAAAGGAAAAAAAAAACATGCATAGTAAAATGACAGCAAACTCACAATTATTAACCATCATGCCTAAAACAAAAACAAAAACAAACTAAGCAAACAACTAGAATAGGAACAGAACCACATAAATGGAGATCACATGAAGGGTTAGCAACAGGGGAGTGGGAAGAGGAGAGAGGGGGAAAGGTACAGAGAATAAGTAGCATAGATGGTAGGTAGAAAATAGACAGGGGAAGGGCAAGAATAGTATGGGAAATGTAGAAGCTAAAGAACTTATGACACATGGACATGAACTAAAGTTGGAGAATGTGGTTGGGAGAGGGTGTGCAGGGTGGAGGGCAATGAATGGGGCATAATGGGACAACTGTAATAGCATAATCAATAAAATATATTAAAAAAAGAAGGAAGTAGACTCGACAGGGTATAATGAAGTGGGCCAGATGCTCACAACAGGGGAGAGAAATAATCTTGGCAAAGCAGGATAAAGGGAGCATGCATGAAAAGCAGCAGGGAAAGCTCTTAAATAGATGGGAAGGAAATTATTGGGCTGGGATACAGCCTTTTCTAGTCCATAGTACTAACCTTAAAAATTATGAGGAATGCAGACTTGCCAGGAAATACAGGAGCCCAGTCCCCTAAACAATGAAGATAAAAGTCATGCCTATATTTATATCTGCCGGGACCCACCTTGCTGCTGAATATGTGTTTAATGAAAGAACAGAAGAAAAGGGAACTTTATTACCTAATGAAAACATATCAGTCCTGCATCAATGAGCCTGCTGAATGATAAGACCCAGGATTTGACCTCAAATCAGTCTTGTTCCAAAGCCTGTGCTCTTTCCACCATGGCATCAAATGCACTGCACAAGTTTGTGGCAATTTGTTGCAACAGCAATAGGAAACTAATGCACAAAGAAAATAAGGGTGTTATGCACTTAACTATTCCGTGTGCTTCCATCTTGCTTGTTAAAAACTATATTTGAGTAGACCATAAACTGTTTCAGAGTAAGGACTATGGCTTGCATTTTTATATCCTGTACAACCTTTTCCTTAGAAGAGTTCTAGGCATGTAATGAGTCTTCTAATTTTGATTAGTTGACATTTTCAGTTTCTGAGTGAAATGGGTTAAGATAAATAACCCCAGTGACAATATCCATAAAGCTCTAGAAGCATCACTTGGTTTTATCAATCTCATTGCCTAGGGAAATTCTACCAATGCATGAGGCACCTGGGAAATGCTCCTTGAGGATACCTGTCCCTTCAGGCCCCCTCTTCTGTCATTCTCACTATCTACACATAGGAGCCTGGGGTTCTGGCATGTTAACTCAGATCAGTTGGCAAGTGAATTGATGATGAGTCAATTAACATTTATTGAATATCCGGTGAGTGAAAACTATTTAAGTATGTCTAAGAAATAGGACATGAAATTCCTGTCTTTTAAATGTTCAAACTGAAATTAGTGAAGTAGAGTATGTGTGTTCTCAAGCAACTAAAGAAAATATTTGTAAGGTGAAGGCGAAAGCATCCAAACAAGGTCAGGCTTAATGACCTTGCAAATGACTGCCTCCTGCATATCGTTCAAGTCTTGCTGCTTCTCTCCATCCCCACTGTCATTTAGGACCTTGATCACACAATATATCACAAAATGGGTTATGTAATCTCTCCAAACCTGTCTCCCCACTTCTAGGCTGCTACTCTCCAGGACACTGTCTGTACAGCCCCACTCCTGTTTTAGTCCCTGTGCTGGCTCTACCTTCCTTTGGAAAAATTCCAAACTCTTTAACATGGCTGTAAGGCCCTGCCTTATCCAGCACTTCTGATTTTCTCAGTCATCATCTTTTACCTCCTTCATCTCTGTTTCTCACTACAAGCCTCCTGGATACAGTATATGGTCAAACATGTTGTCACTGCCCAATACTAGGGGAGAGGGAGCAACAATAAAGACTATGGTGCCAAAGTCACCCCCATTGTTGTTCAGTACATGACCTACACAACCATTCACAGTGGTCCTCCACTACCAACCATCTAAACTTTTTTTGATAGCATGCTCACTTGCCTCTGGACCTGTGCCCAGCCATGCCCCTTAAATGGATGACTATTGTCTTTGAAAAGTCCTCTCTGACACCAAGTCTGTATATCAGAGGTTATACAAATAGTGTGGAGACCAAAATAGACCTGAATACATAGCCCCTTCTCAGATACCATTATTAAGACTCCAGAATTTTGAAACCAGAATGAAAGGGAGTTTATCTTGGGGTGTGAGAATGTGAAGAAAAGCTGGGATCCAAGTAAGAAATATCCCCCAGCTGCGGTACTAGAAATATTGAGGGGAACACTATCTAAAGTTGATGATTGTCTAATTACTAGACTATACACCTAAAATCAACACAAAATAAGATTGAAAGAAAAAGAGAGAGAAAGAGAGATGTGGTAAGATTGCTGTGGAGAAGGAGAATATATCATGGACAACCTCCCAGAACTGGACTGGAAATAAAATTAAAGTGGAGAACAATCATGCAAGCTAAACTGAAGGCGACCTGAAAAGGAGACTTTTAACCAAAGATTGCCAAAAACTACCCCTAGACTTGTAGGAAGGGCAAGGACATCTTCATGGGACCAACCCTGCACACATGGATGGTAGGCTGAGGTAGCAGTGTGGCTGTGGGAGCTTCCCCTTGAAAGGAGTGAAGCCAAGACCAGAGACTAAGTTCCCAAGCACAGAAAGCCAGTGCTGAGATTGGACTGCCACACTGCATCCAGCAGTGAAAAGCTACAGGGGCTTTCTCTGCTAGGGAGAGACAAAAACCACTGGAGAAAAACCCATCTTTTTTTTTTTTTTCTTAACGGAGCAAAGTACAGGTTTTTTGTTTTTGGCTACTCACCTTGGGCCCCAGCAAAGGAAGGGTGGCGTGGACTGGGGTCGTGTGAGGAGAGGAGGGAGTGGGGGGCACTGGAGAGAGACTTGGGGAAGCAGCTGTGGAATTTTCAAGCTGGGATATACCTGGGCCCCCACAGTAGGCATTGTTCTTGAGAAGAGCTAGACCCTCCCAGAGGAATATCAATTACCTTACCCTATGGGATACGACTATCCCCACCCTCTGGAATTCCACTGGCCTCACCCTCTGAAATTGTATTTGCTCCTCCCTGCACCATTATTGTTCTTTTTTTCAATTTTGCTCTGTCTTGGTGTATTATTTTGTTTGGGTTTTTTTTTCCCCTTCTTTCTTTTCTCCCATCCTTCATCTTAGCCCTTGTTGAGCTGACAGCAACATAAGCATACTCAAGGGTTGTCAGAGATTGACAGAAGGGTGCAACCAATTCATATATTTTACTAGGAAATAGACTGGTGCTCCCCCTCAAGGAGAGTCATAGAAACACCCTCTTGGCATCTGGCAGACCCAAAATCTGGGTTCTGGAGGCTTACGAGGGCCCCCCCACACCCCCGCTTGCTGAGTACAGGGATATAATCCCAGAGAGACTGAGACTAATGGCTCAGAGGAGGGGGAACATACCCACCACATTCCCTGAGTCTGAAAGGAATAACAGCCCCCTTTTTTCACCAGACGCCCTTTAAGAAATAGTCAGGTCTGAAACTAATATAAGATTGACATCAGGCCAGCAGAAAAAAACAGGCAAAGGCAGATTGTGCAATGACTTGTAATGTTTGCTGACACACCCCTGGACCCATTGCTCATAAAAACCAGCTTTGCAGAGAAGTTTGGCCACACTGGGTGGAGCCAAGCCTGGAGGAATCAACCAAAAACTGTAGATCACTTGTAGCTTTGAAAAGGCTGCCAAGGGTCAGATGTAGACAACACCTGACATTGGCTTACACCCGACTCAGACATCAGAGCAGTAGCCAAAGGAAGAAACCAGCAGGCAAGCACTAAACTCTACTGGAATGAATGCACTTGGTTCTTCTTTCACTATTTTTGCTATTTTTCTTTTCTTTTTTTTTATTTTTTATTTTAGTTTATTCAGTACAGTTTCTATCCTTTATTCCCATTCCAGCTCCCTATTTTTCTTTTTAATACCCTTTTCAATTTAATACTAGTATTAGTTCTCTTCTCCTTCTCCTTTCATAATCACTGTTCTTTCCTTTGGTCTTCTCATATTCTTTCTCTTTATCCCCTTTCTCTACTATTCCATTTTTCTTTACAGTTTTATTTTTCTTTGCTCTCCTGTTGCTGATAGTGCTGCTGTGGTTGGGGGAGGGTTCCTTATATTGTGTTTTTGTGTTGTTTTGCTTTGTTCTGCCAGCACCTATACAACAGTTTACTGTACATAACAGTATATAAGCTGTGGTGGAAGTTGAGTCTCTTAGTCAGCCAGCTACAGTGGAGTTCCCACCAATTTACTGGCCAATAACAATTGGGACCCAAATATAACTGGAGAGTCTACATAACCCACACAAAGGGCATTCCTAGAGTATTCAGATCAGGATATCAAAGAATTTGCACCACTTGGTCCCTCAGGACTCATAAAACACAAGGCCATTCCACAAGACAGAGAGTCAACGCAGATCAATCTAATACATAGAAACAAACACAAAGAGACAACTAAAATGGGGAGACAAAGAAACAACCATCAAATGAGAGGAAAGGAGGAATTTCCAGGGGAAAAAAAAAAGCTAAATGAAATTAAGGCAAGCAATTTATCAGGCATGGAATTCAAAGTAATGGCTATAAGGATGCTCAAGGAACTTGGTGAGAATTACAATGATTTGCTGGAACTATATCAGCATGAAAAAGGACATAAAAACCTTGAATAAAAACAAGTTGGAAATGAAGAATGCAATATCTGAAATAAGTAATACACTAGAAGAAATCAAAAGCAGGCTAGATAAAGCAGAGGATCAAATCAGTGAGTTGGAACGAGGTAGAAAAAACACACTGTCAGAGCAACACAATGAAAAAAGACTCAAGAAGTGTGGGAGGAACTCCATCCAGCAGAATCCTCCCATCCACCAAGGATGCTAAATAAGTCATCCCAGACACAATCTTGCTGTTCCAGCGGGAAAGAGGGTCGCAATTCCCTCTAGTGGAGAATGCCCTGAGCCCTTCTCCAAATGGCTTTTATTGGGAATGGTATGTGTAGGTGTATATATAGGTAGCTCATCAATCAATGTCAAAAAGGCTATAGTCATACAAAAACAGGTATTATCTATAGATAACAATTGAAGGAACACAGAGATGTGTCATAGGTCAGGATCTGTTAGTCATACTGACGCCAGAGGTTCTTTAAGACATGTTTCATGAGATAAGGAGTTTTACTCCTTATGCCTTGAACTTAAACATCCAGTTTATATCACCAGGGCTATACAAAACAAAGCACAGCAAACTTCAAAGGATACAATGTATTCATCAGGCCTGATTCCCATGGGAACCCTCTGTGTTAGAGTAGCTTGGTGGTGGCCAAGAATAACAAGAATAGCTTAAGGGAGCTTTGGGAAAATATGAAACATATTTACATCATAAGGATACCAGGTAGACAAGAAAAGGAGCAACAGACAGGAAAACTTTCTGAAGAAATAATGAGAGAAAACTCCCCTAATTTGGTGAGGGAGAAAGTCATGCAGGTTCAGCAAGTACAGAGAGCCCCAATCAAGAAGAATCCAAAGAACTTACAACACATGGACATGAACTGGTGGGGAGGGATGTGGGTGGGAGGGGGTGTGCAGGGTGAAGGGGAATGAAGGGGGGAAATGGGACAATTGTAATAGCATAATCAATAAAATAAAATAAAATTAAAAAAAAATAAGTGATTATAGATTTTAAAAAAGAAGAATCCAAAGAGGCCAACACCAAGACAAATCACAATTAAAATGGCAAAATTTAAAGACAAAGAGAGAATCTTAAAGGCAGCAAGAGAGAAATAGCCAGCTACCTACAAAAGAGATCCAATAAGTCTATCACCTCATTTCTCAACAGAAACACTACAGGAAAATGGATTAGAATGAAATATTCCAAGTAATGAAAAGCAAGGACCTGCAACCAAGACTACTCTATCCAGCAAGGCATTCATTTAAAAAGGACAGCAAAATAAAGAGTTTCCCAAATTAAAAAAAAAAATCTAGAGGAATACATTTGCACAAAACCAACAATGCAAGACATGCAAAAGGGACCACTTTAAGAAGAAAAAATAGAGAGAAAGAGAGAGGAACACAGGTACAAAGGAAAAATGTCAATAACTAAGTACCTATCAATAACAACCTTAAATGTAAATGCAGTATATTCTTCAATCAAAAGACATAGGGTAGGTGAGTGTATAAGAAAATATGAGAGACTTCCAGCCAAGATGGAGGCATAGGTAGATACACTGTGCCTTCTCATACAACCAAAAGAAGGACAACAACAAATTTAAAAACAAAAAATAACCAGAATTACCAGAAAATCAAACTGTATGGAAGTCTGACAACCAAGGAGTTAAAGAAACATTCATCCAGACCAGTAGGAGGGGCAGAGACAGGGAGGTGGGGTGGAAAGGACATGCAGCAATGAGGTGACTAGAGGGTTCATGTGGTCAAGGTGGAAGCTGGCAGGGCAGGAAGTCCCACATTTGTGTGCGGATAAACCAGGAGGAAAAACTGGGAAGCAAAACAAAACATGCAACCCAGGTTTCCAGCACGGTGAAATAAAGCCTCAAAACTTCTGACTGAAACAAACTGTGGGGGTTTCTGTGGTGGGAGAAACTCCTAGCCACACAGGAGAGTTTGTTAGGGAGACCCACAGGGTTCTAGAACATACACAGGCCCACTCACCCAAGATTCAGCACCAGAAGGGCCCCATTTGCTTGTGGATGATGGGGGAAGTTACTGAAAGCCAGCCGAGAGCTAAGAAATTGACATTGTTCCCTCTTAGACCCCTCCCCCACATATAGCACCACAACACAGCGATGTAGTTTGTCCCACCTTGGCAAATTGCTAAGGCTTCGACCCTTACTACATAACAGGTGCCCCAAAACAAACAAATATGGCTTAAATGAAAGAACAGATCAAAGTTCCAGAAAAATACAACTAAGCGATGAAGAGATAGCCAACCTATCAGATGCACAGTTAAAAACACTGGTAATCAGGATGCTCAAAAAATGATTAAGTATGGTCACAAAATATAGGGAAAAGTGAAGGCATGAAAAGTGAAATAAAGGGAACCAACAGTGAAGAGAATGAAACCAGATCTCAAATCAATGGTTTAGAGCAGAAGTAAGAAATAAGCATTCAACCAGAACAGAATGAAGAAAGAAGAATTCAAAAACATAAGGAGGGGCTTAGGAACTTCCAGGACAACTTTAAATATTCCAACATCCAAATCATAGGGGTGCCAGAAGGAAAAGAAGAAGAGCAAAAAATTGAAAAATTACTTGAAAATGTAATGAAGTAAAACTTCCCCAATCTGACAAAGGAAATAGACTTCCAGGAAGTCCAGGAAGCCCAGAGAGTCCCAAAGAAATTGGACCCAAGGAGGAACACACCAAAGCACATCATAATTAAGTTACCTAAGATTAAAGATAAAGAGAGAATCTTAAAAGCAGCAAGAGGAAAGGAGACAGTTATCTACAAAAGAGTTCCCATGAGACTGTCAGCTGATTTCTTAAAATCAAAAGAAACCTTGCAGGCAAGCAGGGGCTGAAAAAAGGATATGAAGTCATGAAAGGCAAGGACCTACATCCAAGATTACTCTATCCAGCAAAGCCATCATTTAGAATGGAAGGGCAGATAAAGTGTTTCTCAGATAAGGTCAAGTTCAAGGAGTTCATTATCACCAAGCCCTTATTATATGAAATGTTAAGGGGACTTACCTGAGAAAAAGAAGATAATCAAAAATACAAACAGTAAAATGACAACAAACTCACAACTATCAACAACTGAACACAAAAAAACAAACAACCAAAAAAGAAAACTAAGCAAACAACTATAATAGGAACAGAACCACATAAATGGAGATCACATGGAGCATTATCAGTGGGGAGAGGGAGGGCAAAAGGTACAGTAAATAAGAAGTATAATTGGTAGGTACAAAATAGACAGGGGGAAGTTAAGATTAGTATGCAAAATGGAGAAGCCAAAGAACTTATAAGTATGACCCCTGGACATGAACTAAGGCAGGGGAATGTTGGTGAAGGGGATACAGGGCAGAGGGGAATAAAGGGGAGAAAAAATGGGACAACTGTAATAGCACAATCAATAAAATATATTTTAAGGAAAAGAAGACAGTTTGGAGTTTCCTCCAAAAATTAAAAATGGAACTGCCTTTTGACCCAGCAATTCCACTGCAGGGACTATATCCTAAAAATCCTGAAACACCAATTCAAAAGAATTTATGCACCCCCAATATTCATAGTAGCACTATTTATAATAGCCAAGATTTGGACACAGCCTAAGTGCCCAGCAGTAGATGAGAGGATTAAAAAACAGTGGCACATTTACACAATGGAATACTGCACAGCAGAAGAAAAGAAGGAATTTCTGTCTTTTGTAACAGCATGGATGGAACTGGAGACTATCATGGTAAGTGGAATAATTCAGTCAGTGAAAGGCAAATATCATATAATCTCACTTATAGGAAGAATTTAATGAACAAAATAAACTAGTGAGCAAAATAGACCTGAGGCACACAATCATGGAACAAATTGATAGCTATAAGAGGGACTGGGGAGGTGGGGACTGATTGAAAGAAAGTGAAAGGATTAGCCAAAGAACATACATGAAGGAACTATGGACATTGACTATGGTGTGGGGACTGACTATGGAATGGGGGATGGGGTCAGAATGGGTGGATGGTGGTGAAGAAGGAAAAATGGGACAACTATAATAGCACAAACACTAAAACATTTTTTAAAGAGTAAATTAACCTTTACCCCTGGAAGGAAGGAAGGAAGGAACGAAGGAAGGAAGGATCCTTTTCACTCCTAAGAACAGATGAGGAAGCAGCCATTTAAAAAAATAAATAAGGCAGACCAAGGTTTGTGATTATGGACAAAAGGCAAGTAAAAGAAGACTCTAACATGTTCAAAGACATTGAGGGCTAAAGGACCCTTAAGATCATATTGTTTTTATACCCCCAACACCCAGCACAGTGCCTGGGAAACAGCTTTTTCACAGAGTTGAGGGAGAGCGTGAATGAACCTCTGATCAGTGAGTTGCCAGGAACTCTTCCTCACAGACACCAGATTTGGACTTGGCCTTAAGATCTGGCTCAATTTGAGTAGCTGAGGATGCACAATAAATGTAAATAAACAAAGGGAGGAGCACAGGTATGTGGTGATGAAGATAGTCCTTCAGTTAGGAAGACAATGCCTATCATCAAACCTGCAAGCCCATGGGCACAAGTTCTGTTTAGTTCAGCCCACACATTGGAGAGTTTTTATTTTTAATTAGTAGCCAAAGTTAAAAAGTCGATGATTTCATGTAAACTTCCAGGCAAGCTGTCAAAACAGGATCACATTCCCGAACAGTAAGAAAACTGGAGAGATGCAGCTCCCCTTTGTAGGGACTTAGCACTCAATGCCTGCCTGGCCCACCCGGACACCTGACTGGCTCCAGAGGCTTGAGTGGTTAGCACACATGTTGGAAAGCCATGGAAGTAGTAGAGTGTGGCCAGGCAACAGAGGTCGAAAGCCCAGCCATGGGCTGTTTCAGTCACCCATTGAATGGTCAGGAGCTACCAGTATTGCCTCCTTGTGCCCATGACCCTTAATAAAATAGAGTTGAAAATAAATAAACAGGAGACATGGGGATTATAGGGGAGATCTGCACTCTGTAAGTAGTTAAGAGGTAGTAGAGGCCTTTGAAAAAAGCAGGATGCCATTTACTTGTAGGAGGCTGAGCTGGCCCAGCTCCTCTCTTTCTGTTCCAGGCTAGAAGGGCCCCAGAAGAGGTTTCTGTTCAGGAAAGGTTTCTGTTCAGTAACAGAACCAACCCATCCTCCAGCATACACATACATAGCAGTGCTGTTATGGGTTGAATTCTGTCCCCCAAAATTCATATGTTGAAGTTCCAACTCCATACCTCAGAGTGACCATATTTGGAAATAGGGTCTTTAGAGAATTAAGTGAAAATGAGGTCATTGGAGCAAACCCTAGTCCAATTTTGGAGACAGACATACACAGGAAAAATGCCATGTGGATATAAAGATGGCCATCTACAACCCAAAAGGGAGGCCTGAACAGATTCTCCCTCATAGTCCTCAGACTTCTCCCAACCCTACCAACACCTGGATCTCAGACTTCTAGCCTTCAGAACCATGAGACAATAAATTTCTATGGTTTAAGCACCCCCTATATTTTGGGGTACTTTTTATGGCTGTTCTGGCAGACTGTTATGCATGCGCATACTCCTAAGCACAGCCACACAGAGGCCCCTACTTTAGGGGCTCTCTGACTTTAGGGAGCTTCACACCTCTGAGAATTTAAGGACAAATTTGTGAAGAAAATACATACTATTGGATCTAAAGTATACACTGTTTTCTTTCCCACATCCAAACTCCTTGCCATAAATCAATCTATGTGGTGAATCTGACTGTGAACAGTAATTCCAAAGTGAAGAGCTAGTGCCACTAGCTGGCAAAGTGGGCATGATGCTCACTGCACAGATTCCCATGTATGTGGACTATGCCACTGCTTTCATCTTCTTTAAATGAAGTAAAGGCTGACTCTAAAATGAAGACTGACTCTGAGCCTTCTTTGTTTGGGCTGATGGTAAATTTGTAAATAGGACTCTTCCTCTCATCCCCTGAGCTCTGGGGTCTTGGGTACAAGAAAATATTTAGGGATGTCATGGAGGGGCCACCGCTCAAGCCCTGAGAGTACTCTGAGAGTGAAGGATCCAGGAATCTTCAACCCTTTCCTACCTGGAGGAATCACACCACCCCCTCACCCCCCACCCCATGTCGAATGTTTCCTCCTCTTTGAAGGAGATTTCACACCAGTAGCTCAGTCTTCCTGAAAACTACCACCTTGGGGGACTGAATATACAGGCAGCTTTTCCTTTCTAGTCTGCAACCCAAACCTAAGGTTGGGGCTTGAGGATCTGGCTGCCTGTGGGAAATGAAAAGAAAAACACAATGAACACCAGGCTCTGACCTCCATGGGGGAAATGCAGGGCCCCATCTATAGCAAAGCTTCCCATGTGTCCTGGCAGTGCTCTAAAGTGTTCTCTTCTCCACAGTCATCCAAGAAGGTTAGTAAGGTTAGTGCCCCCCTTTTACAAAGGAGAAAACTGAAGCAGGTAGAAGTTCAATAATTCTGGGAGAACCAGAATTCAGATTCAGGCAGCATAGCTCCAGCACCCACATTCATTACCTCTAGCTTTTCACTCTGTTCTAAGACCCCTTCCCAGGGTGCCAAGAGCTAGTCAGCTGCCCAAGAGCTGATGACATAGTTTCTAAAAATGTAACTGGAAGAGTGTAGTAGTCATTAGTGCTGCTCATCAAATATTTCTAAGTCTCCCCCCTTTCAGGGCACCTGAAGGACTGAAGGACTGTACTCCCAGCCCCCTTTGAAGTCAGGTGTGGCCATGTGACTTGATAGAACCAATGACTCATAAGCAGAGGTTTCTTACATGATTCCAGGAGGAAGTGTTAAAGAGCCCATGCACATGTTCTGCAACCCTTTTTCCTGCCTTGGTGGCCTTGGAAACACCTGTTGAGATAGTGTGCCTGAGTAGCACAACAATGTACATGATCTTAATGCTACTGAAATGTACACTTAAAAATGGTTAAGATGATAAGTTTCATCTTAAATGTATTTTGCCACAATTAAAAATAAAACAAGGTAGGGCCTCTGTTAGCATGGGCCCCTGTGTGACTACATTCAGCAAAGTCCCCCCTGGACATGTGGCATAAACTAGAAATACACTTCTGTTGTGTTAAACCACTGAGATTTGGGGATTGTTTATAATCTTGTTGCATTTTATTGAACACAGGGTAGATTTAGCTTCCACAACCCCTTTTGAAAACCCTACATTAAAACTCTTATTCTTTATTATGTATTAGGTTATTAGAAATAATATACTAAAGACTGAGAATGGCAATCTTTGTTTCATTTCTTTATGACAGCATTTTCGTTAGGCTTTTAAATCACTCCAGCAACAGAAAGTAAAGGTAGAACACTCCTCTAAGATCAAGGTTTAAACCTATGTTGCAATCTCATATTTACAAAACTCTTTTACCTACATTTGTTATGTGCCCCACTTAATAATCCTGAGCTAGAAATCATTCCTTATTATCCCCATTCATTAGCTGAGAACATTGAAGTCCAGAGACTAGAAGTGACAGAAGTAGGACTAAAATCCATGTTCAAGGGGCCCACAGGTCCCTCCTCTGTGCCTCACTAATAATGACTACTGCAGAGACTATGTTTCCATCTCATTTATAAACACCAGTGCCCTATAGTTAAGATAATATCACTGGCATAAAAACTGAAAGTGCTTTAAACCAAATTATAGCAATATATTGCAAAGTTCAGCATAGTATTACAAATAGCTCATTGAACCAAGGCAGTTTGTTTGCAGGGTAAGCAAGCAGATTTTCTGCATAATATAGCAGTGCAGCTGGTAATAGCAGCTGCTAAAATAAAGGATGGTGGAGGTGGTGCTCATTTACAGACAAGTAGTAGACCCTAATGAAATTGCATTTTGGCCCTAGCATCATCCTCCCGAGAAAATGCCCCTCAAGGTTTTCCATTTGAATCTTGGGCATATTTATGAAGATCAAAGCAATGGCTTCTTAAAATTAATTATATGAATTTTTAGCTCAATAACACTGAGTGAAAGGTGGGTGTTGTACCCCATGCCTTCTTACAGCTGTACATTGCCCACATCAAAAGCCCAGGACACTGGTGAGAGCATGTTCCCTGCTACAACAACCCCCAAGCATTCGCAACAGACGTGGAAAGAGTACAAAAGATCAGTCCCCAAAGTTGTTGTGACAGCTTAATTGTAGTATAGTGCTCACATGATTCCCATTTATTTGGCTTTTTTCCTCAGAGTAAATGCTGCCCCCCCAACCCCTCCTCAAGCATAGCTATTACCAAGACAATTAAGATTCACAACTTTGATAGTTCCTCATTCTCCCTCTAATACCAGCCCTGCTCAAAAGTCCTGGTAATTGGTCCACGAAGATCAGGTTTTCCCCTAGCCTTTGGCAAGCTGAGACCCAACAGCAGCTAACTAATTGCAATTAAAATCTGCCACGTGAGTGGAAGAGAATAACATAAATTAATCAGTACATTAGCAGAATTACATTTAAATGTTCAGATGTGCATTCAACATAGTAGGACATTTTAGATTATAAAGCAAAGTACTTCATTATGGATGCTGATATTTTAATGAGGAAATTTGATGTTTGGTTAAATAGGAGTACAATATAAAGACTTCCTTAAAATTAGCATCAATGATAAATTTTAATTCAAAAAGCAGGTTGTGGTCTGTGTAATTCCTGCATATTAATGTGGAAAAACTGCCTGGAGCTGTGGAAATAGTTGAACATCTCATTCTCTGAAGAATTAATAATTTCAGCTATACTAACTAGCACTTTATGTAAATTATCAGATAAATCACAGCAATAAATATAAATTTTAGAAGAACAAAACAGTATGCTTAGCCTTAATTTATCCAATCATCAGTTCACATATACTGAAGCTAAGGGATATGAAAGATTAAATATACCAGAGCCGAAAGAAGAAAAGAAAAGAAAAGAAAGAAAGAAAGAAAGAAAGAAAGAAAGAAAGAAAGAAAGAAAGAGAGAAAATATGGGAAATGTCTTTGATAGAGGCACAGAAAAAGACTCCAAAATAAAGGTCCTGTCCAATTTTACAAAATATTACATATAAAAATCTCTCTATGATCATGTAAATATAAAAGATGGGTTACATTTTTTAAAGTTTGTTTTCAAGGACACATAGTCAAAGCTTAGTAATCAACATAGACAAATGGAGTCTTAGAAGTCTTCTTTATAAAATAATTACTTAATTGTATAAAACAAAAAGTGTCTATGTAGTAACACAAATATTTAAAGAACTGTGTGTCAGTTTGTCTTTATAATTTGTATGTATTACTTGAAGCTTATGATATTGGAGGCACAAGTTCTAAAATAGACTTGGTTTGCTAGTCCTGTGACTGGTTAGAGAGGGGCAAGCCCAGAAAGGAGATCTTGTATTCTCCTGGGCTAAGCTCCAATTTTATTAGCTGTGAGATGAATTCAGGTTTTAACAACTAAAATACATGCCGAACCACCCCATTTCCTATACATGTGAAATAGTATTTATTAACAAGTACTTGAAAAAATGCAGACCAAAATGAACATCATAAACAAGCAATACTGCGCATACACCAAAGTA
Organism: Trachops cirrhosus; assembly: GCA_028533065.1. Taxonomy (NCBI): domain Eukaryota; kingdom Metazoa; phylum Chordata; class Mammalia; order Chiroptera; family Phyllostomidae; genus Trachops; species Trachops cirrhosus. The sequence goes on along the minus strand of CM052548.1, from coordinate 48,819,918 downwards.
AAATGAAAATAAAATGTCTTGCATGATACCTATTCCCAGCTTTGAAATCACCACCCACTCCCCATCTAAGCTCCATTCATAATTCTGCATTAAAATTGCCTTATTAAGCATGACTTTGTTCTTCTTTAGCAATGAACAGAAGGTCTTGGTCTGTTCCTTCCTTGGTTTCAGGAGAGTTTTTCTCTTACCAAAGCATTCTTTCTCCCTAAACAAAAGGCTTTCCTGAGTGTAATCACCTTGGATGTTGGCTTTCTTTATGATAACGTCACTCTGCTTTAGCTGATTGGCAACTATCTTCTCCCAGGTAAGTTAGTGCATGACCTAGCATACCACACTTATAAAGATATCAGTTCACTTAAAAGCATAACCCTTGGCAATGCGGGATTTTACATGAACCCAGTGATTCCAGAAAATAGTGAAGGTTAAGGAATCCCTTCACTTTTTGTGGCTTACTACAAAGCACCCTCTTCCTCATGTGATTTAGATGCCCTCCTACCCATGCCTCCATTAGCCTTTGACAAGGCCAGACACAGACCCTCCAATTCCCCTTTTCCACCTCACAGAAGATTAGCTGAATGGCTTGTGCCCTATTATATATCAGTACAAAATTCTTTTAAACCAAACTTTGGCTAAGCTTTTCTCCTTCTCCCAGACCCCGAAATTTTGCCCTGTCTTCAGCCTCAGTAACAGACTGAGAACAGGCTGGCCTGAGGGTCAAATATGCTCTGACCTATTATCCCATACTAGTCTCCCCATACTAGGTGCTTCTAGCTTTGTTTGCTACTCCCTGCAAAAGAAAAATCCTTTTTGCCTAACTCTTGAGACACTTACAGACCTTATGGTTACAATGTTCTCTTTTCCACCACACACACACACACACACACACACACACACACACACACACACTTGCAATAATACTTTGAAATAAAGTCTTTCTTTACTAACTGCAGATTTGTTTTCGATTTGACACAATCAACAGACTGTGGTGACTAAGTATTGCAATTCCAAGCATTTACTAAATATATGCAAAGACATAGATTTGAGTACTAAATCCCAGAATGAACTGAGGCTACTGGAATTTACAGTTACCAGTAGACAGTCTCTCCAGAGTGCTGGGAAGTCTCCTCCACTGGCCAAGATATTGGCAAGGAAAGTTCTTAAACTAAGCCTGCAGAAACCTAGAAATATCCATGGATAGGGCCCAAGTATAAAGAACTAGAAAGAAAAATGGACAGAGAAAAAACCCTTCCCTCCTTACCATATTGGGGGTAGGACCAAGGGAGGGCAGGCACATATGTCATAGGAGTCAAAATGGCGCTGGGGAGGTGATGACCAAAGAGGTCTGTCAGTCTAGCCTGGGGATAGAAGGGATGTGTTAAGAGGTAGACTCACACAAAGTGTTGGAGAGTTGCTTGGTCATTTTGAGGAAGCACCAGGCCTGTCCCTCACCTAGAAGGTCTCTTTCAGTCTCATGGTTCACTCTTGCTCATGACTTAGACTCACACAGTGCACTTGCCTATACTCTCCATGGGCCATGACCTTCAGGAGAGAGTCTTTCTGGCTCTCTCTTGCCCACCTGGTGATGGATGCACTGGCCAGTGCATTTGCATGCTATCCCAGGAGTGCATGACCTCGTGGCCCTAGTAGCTGTGTGGCCCATAGCTGTGCAGGCTCTACACACAGACTCCAGAAGGGAGCCTGAAACGAACAGCATCTGGGAACAAGCTAAGCTACCTGGATGGGAACTACAACTGCTTAGCACCCTCCTGTGTGCTCCCAAGGACTTTTCTTTAAAATGGAGCAGAAATTCTGGACACTGGCTTATGTGTTGGCCTTGCTAAGAATGGTTGGACATTTTCCATGGCAGAAAGAGGAGATGGGCTTTGAAACAGGAGTCTGCCATTCTCCCAGGTCACACTAACCCAAATAAAACCTTTTTTCTTTGCAACAGCATCTGCTTCATGAGTTTGGCTATTGTGGTGACAAACCTCCATTTTTTTGTTTGGTTACGTAACTGTGGGCAACAGAATTTTCTTGGGTATTATCACAGTGTGGACAGAAAGGGGGCCACATACTTAACCTGACAAGCTCAGGGGAGGCCTGCATGGTGGACCTTAGAAACTCAGAGGTCAAATGTAACCAAATAGGATGTTCTGAACATAAAAATTCCTAAGTAAAAGAAAAGTCATGTTGCAGACTTCCGGCCAAGATGGAGGTGTAGGTAGACACACTGAACCTCCTCGCACAACCAAAAGACAACACTTTAAAAACAAAAAACAACCAGAAATGACAGAAAATCGAACTGTATGAAAGTCCAACAACCAAGGAGTTAAAGTAGACACATTTATTCAGACTGGTAGCAGACGCAGAGTAGGGCAGCCTGGGCAGAGAGGGCTTGCAGCAAAGCGATGGCTGGCAGACCCAACCTGGTGGCGCATTGTGGAAGGGGTCGTGGTGTGCGAGTGGCTGGTGGACCAGGTGGTCCCACATTCACGTGCAGATAAACCAGATGAAACTAGGTAGCGGAACAAACCGCACAAACCGGGGTCCCAGCTCAGGGAAATAGAGCGTCAAACCACTGATTGAAAACACCTGTGTAGGTTGAGGTGCCAGGAGAAATTCCCAGCCTCACAGGAGAGCTCGTTGGAGAGATCCACAGCATTCTAGAATGTACACAAACCCACCCACCCAGGAATCAGCACCAGAAAGGCCCAATTTGCTTGTGGGAAGTGGTGGAAGTTACTGAAATCCGGCAGAGAGCAGAGCAAGTGCCCCTGCTTCCTCTTGGACCCCTTCCCCACATACAGTATCACAGCACAGCCACGTGGGTTTCCCTGCCCTTGTGAATACCTAAAGCCCTGCCCCTCACTATGTAACAGGTACATCAAAACAAAACAAAACAAAACAAAATGGCCTAAACGAAAGAACAGATCAAAGCTCCAGAAAAAAATACAATTAAGTGATGAAGAGATAGCCAACCTATCAGATGCACAGTTCAAAACACTGATAATCAGGATACTGACAGAATTGGTTGAATTTGGTAGCAAATTAGATGAAAAAAATGAAGGCTATGCTAAGTGAAATAAAAGAAAATGTACAGGGAACCAAAAATGATGGGAAGGAAACTGGGACTCAAATCAATAGTGTGGACCAGAAGGAAGAAAGAAACATCCAATCAGAAAAGAATGAAGAAACAAGAATAAAAAAAAAAATGAGGAGAGGCTTAGGAACCTCCAGGACAACTTTAAATGTTCCAACATCCAAATTATAGGGGAATCAGACTTTCGGCCAAGATGGAGACATAGGTAGACGCACTGTGCCTCCTCGCACAACCAAGATAGGGACAACAACAATATAGAAACAAAATAACAACCAGAACTGACAGAGAATTGAAGTGTATGGAAGTCGGACACCCAAGGTCTTAAAAATAGATGCATTCATCGAGACCAGTAGGAGGGGCAGAGTCCCCTGGACAAGGGACTCAGAGCGGAGCACAGAGCAACTGGAGTGCCGTGCAAGTCCGCAGCAGGCAGACCCTGGGCACACAAGCAACGGTGGCTGGTGGGCCCCAGCCAGGGTGCGGCGACCAGCAGACCCAGAGAGGCGGCCATTGTGAAGCAAGGCACTGCGCACAACTCAGGGTCCCAGCACCAGGAAATAGAGCTTTGGGTCACTGACTGAAAAGGAAGGTCCCGCAGGGTGCACAGGCCCACCCACACCAGAACTGGTGCCAGAGGGGCCCAGTTGGCTTTTGGAAAGTGGCAGAAGGGCCTGAGGTCCTACAGAGAGCCAAGCAGGCACCATTGTTCCTCCTCGGACCCCGCCCCCACATACAGCGTCACAAACCAGCGACTGGGGTGCCCCACCCTGGCGAACTCCTAAGGCCCTGCCCTTCACTACAGGAGCTCAACAAGACCAAAAAACAACAACAACAACAACAAAACCAGCAAAAAGATGGCTCAAACAGAAGAAGAATTGAAAGCCCCAGAACCCATCCTTTTAAGCAACGAAGAGACAGCCAACCTATCAGATGCACAGTTCAAAGCACTGGTGATAAGGATACTCACAAAATTGGTTGATTTTGGTTGCAAATTAGATGGAAAAATGCAGGCTACAATAAGTTTAATGAAGAAAGATGCACAGGGAACCAATAGTGATGGAATGAAAAATGGGTCTCACATCATTGGAGTGTACCAGAAGGAAGAAAAAAATATACAACCAGAAAAGAATGAAGAAATAAGATTTCAAAACAATGAGGAGAGGCCTGGGAACCTCCAGGACACCTTTAAACATTCCAACATCCGAATTATAGGGGTACCAGAAGGGGAAGAGGAAGAGCAACAAGTGGAAAAGTTATTTGAACAAATAATAAAGGAGAACTTCCCCAATCTGGCAAAGGAAGTAGACTTTCAGGATGTCCAGGAAGCTCGGAGAGTCCCAAAGAAGTTGGACCCAAGGAGGAACACACCAAGGCA
>CM052548.1:48787136-48814943 GCA_028533065.1 Trachops cirrhosus | reverse complement strand
ATAGCATAATCAATAAAATATATTTAAAAAACAAATTATAGGGGAATCAGAAGGAGAAGAGGAAGAGCAATAAATGGAAAACTTATTTGAACAAATAATAAAGGAGAACTTCCCCAATCTGGCAAAGGAAATAGACTTCCAGGAAGTCCAGGAAGGTCAGAGAGTCCCAAAGAAGTTGGACCCAAGGAGGAACACACCAAGGCACATCATAATTACATTAGCCAAGGTAAAAATGAAGGAGAGATTGCTCAGATTACAATCCCAGATTGCTCTATCCAGCAAAGCTTTCATTTAGAATGGAGGGGCAGATAAAGTGCTTCTCAGATAAGGTCAAGTTAAAGGAGTTCATCATCATCAAGCCCTTATTATATGAAATGTTAAAAGGATTTATCTAAGAAAAAGAAGATAAAAAATATGTACAGTAAGATGACAGCAACTCACAGTTATTAATAACCACACCTAAAACAAAAACAAACTAAACAAACAACTAGAACAGGAACAGAACCACAGAAATGGAGATCACATGGAGGGTTATCAACAGGGGAGTGGGAGGGGAAGAGAGGGGGGAAAAGTACAGACAATAAGTAGCATAGATGGTAGGTAGAAAATAGACAGGGAGAGGGTAAGAATAGTATGGGAAATATAGGAGACAAAGAACTTATATGTATGACACGTGGACATGAACTAAAGGGGGGAATGTGGGTGGGAGAGGGTGTTCAGGGTGGAGGGGAATGAAGGGGGGATAATAGGACAACTGTAATAGCATCATCAATAAAATATATTTAAAAAATAAAATAGAACAAATTTCACAAGTCAAAAAAAAAAAGAAAAGTCATGTTGGGTAGTCATGTCCTAGGCTGCTATCTTCCTTGACAAAGGTCAATCTTTACCTTAAATGAGCTTGTACTTTGTTCTTTTTGCATCTAAGGTAACATATATTTCAAATGTAAAAGTAATATCTTTTTCCAGACCCCTCAGGGCACACCCTTACACAAGAGCAGGTGACCACAGAACTCCTTATTGTTATCTTGTTTCCCACAGTCCAACTCTATGTACTGTAAATGTGAACTATTTTATTTTGTATGCACCAATGTAAAAGAAGTATGTGCCTCTCTTATTTTTCATCCAGTTTCAGAGACCTCCCCTTCTTTGTTTTCTCCTGCCTCCCTAATCTACCACCAGGGAATTGCATGTAAACCCATTGTGGCACCTCCTTTGATTCTAATGTATAAAATAAGCCTTAAAACTGCCATTTGCTGGAGTATTTCTCAATCTGTTGAGTTTTTGCTTCCTAGCCATTGTCATCAGTTTGGGTCAAATAAACTCTTACAAGGTTTTCTCTTGGGATGGATGTTCTTTCATTGCCAAGACTTAAAAAGCTTATCATTTTGTGGGCTTGAAAACACAGTGACTAACCAATTAAACCTAAGCCCATCTCCACTCACAAGTGCCTGGACCTGGTCTGAACAAAAAAATTAGAGAGGAGTGAATGTCTGTCCCTCCACAGCTTCTGTCAGGACAACAATGACTCTAGAATAGTTGAAAGAAAAGTGGACACAATGGGGCTTTGTATATTAATATGACAAAGTTGCAAAGCAGGTGTAGAAACAATGACATTTATAAAAGCTATAATTTCTTTATGGTATTAGGTTTGCCTATTAAAATGCTAGTTATTAAATTTGCATTCATGAAAATCTCTATAAATTATATTTATGTTTGTTAATATTTTTATATTCCACAAATATACATTAAAATATTCTCAACAAACAAAATAATTGTATTAGTCACATAAATTTCTCAGTTAATTAATTAGAATAGAGTATTCCATCACCTTCAGAAATAGCCAAAAGTGAAACTAAAATGGAATGGAAACCAAAGCTAGGAATGTTTTTCATATAGTAACTTGGGAGTTGGCTGCATCCACTGACTTGGACTTGATAATGTCATATCATTTTCCCTTGAGATTGTTTTTATTATGAGCTCCATTTCTCACTAAGAGCAAGAATAAGTCACAGCAAAATTGAAGACAGATAATTCCTGGTGTAGTTCAGCTTTTCTCATCTTTCCAATGCAAATGTCCTTCCACATATACAACTTTAATAATTCAAAACAAAGCCCTGTGTGTGTTTTTTTTAAAAAAAGAGAAAAATAAACAAAGGAAAAAAGGGAGATTCTATTCTGCTGGATTCTATTTTCAGGGCCCATAGGAATGGCAAAATAAATATAACTGATAAGTTTCAAAACATAATGATATATTGGTTTCTGAGAATGAAAAGCTAGGCAAATCATAAACTGAGAATCATATATATATAAATAAACTTTTGTTGTTTGGTGCTAAGAAAAGTGGAAAAACTCTGCTTTAATAAGTGTTCAAATAGAAATTGGCAAGAGCAAGTACTTGAATTAAGAATGCTCTGAAAGTCAAACTGGAGAGCCACAGTCAATTCCTTTCTATCAGCAAATATGTATAATTTCTTTGGCTTTTGTTCATAACTGAAATATTCTAATGTCCATGAGAGAATAATATTTTAAATTTTAAAAACTAAAAAAAATAGAATCAGCCCTGGTTGGTGTGGCTCAGTGGATTGAGCACCAGACTGCGAAGCAAAGGGTCACCAGTTCTATTCCCAGGCAAGGTATATGCCTGGGTTGCAGGCCAGGTCCCCAGTAGAGGGCATGTGACAGGCAAACACACTTGATGTTTCTCTCCTTTTCTTTCTCCCTCCCTTCTCCTCTCTCTAAAAATAAATAAATAAAATCTTTAAAAAACAGAATCAGAGGAATTAGGTAATATAATCCAAAATTCTTTTAAATGAAGGTAGAAAATAAGACTCTGAGGCTTTGGGTCTCATAAAAGCTCACAGAACCAGATGGACACAAAGCAGGGTGGTCTCCAACTCCATATCTAGTGCTATTCTTAATAAGCACAATGAGGGGGTTGGAGAAGATGACATCAACAAGATGATAAAACAAGATATTCCAGCCCTCATACCTTCATGGAAACATCAGTTTTGACAACCATCCATTGATAGACCTCTATGGGAACCTGGGAATCCAGTGAAAGGTCCCAGAGACCCATTCAAGCAAAAATTCACAGAAATAAAACAAACAACCCTGAAACTCACGTGGAATCACAAAAAATTCATGAATATCCAAAGCAATCTTAAAAAAGAAGAACAAAGCTGGAGACATCACTCCTTCTAACTGCAGATTATATTACAAAGCTATAGTAATCAAAACACTATGGTATTGGCATAAAAACAGAAATACTGGTGGAACAAAATAGGAATCCTAAAAATAAGCATAGGCATACTCAATCAACTAATCTTTGACAAGGGCACCAAGAATGTGCAATGTTTTAACATTGTGCATTATATTACACAACACACAAATATCAACTCAAAACACTTATAAGACTTAAACATAAGACCTGAAATCATAAAATCCCTAGAAGAAAACATAGGAGAACAACTTCTTGACACTGGTCTTGGCAATTATTTTTTTAGATATGACACCAAACTCACAGTCAACAAAAGCAAAAATAAACAAGAAGGACTACATCAAAGTGAAAACCTTTTGCATAGGAGAGAAAACATTCAACAAAATGAAAAGGAACCTACAGATGGTAGAAAATATTTGCAAACCATATACCTGATAAGGGGATATCCAACATATATAAGAAACACATACAACTCAATAGCAAAAAAATCCAATTAAAAATGGGAAAATGATCTGAATAGATATTTTTCCAAAGAAGAAAAACAAATGACCACAAGGTACAAGAAAAGAAAAGGTATCCACATCACCAACCATCAGGGAAATGGAAATCAAAACCAAAATGAGATATCACCTCACACTGGTTAAGATGGCTATTATTAAAATAAAAAATATATTGGCGAGGATGTGATAAAAGGCAACCTTGGTACACTGTTGATGGGAATGTAAATTGGTACAGCCATTTCTCACTTCTGGATATATATCCAAAGAATTTGAAGTCAGGATATCAAAGAGGTACTGGCACTCCTTTGTCTATTGCAGCAATATTTATGGTTAAGATATGAAAACAACCTAAATGTCCATATGAATATGGAGAAAGAAAATGTGGTATACACATACAATGCAATTCGGCTTTAAAAAAAATGCCACTTGTGACAACATGACCAAACCTGGAGGACATTCATGTTAAACAAAATAAGCCAGACACAGAGGGGAAGTACTGTACAATTTCACTCATATGTGGGATCTAAAAGTCAGACTCAGAAGCAGAGAGCAAATGGTGGTTACTAGAAGTTAGAGGGAGGGTAAATAGGGAGATGTAAGTCAAGATGTACAAAGTTTTAGTTACTCAAAAGGGATAAGTTCTGGACATCTAATATATGACATGGTGACTATAGATACCAATATCGTACTTGAAATACTGTCCTAAAATTTGCTAAGAGATCCTAAGGGTTCACAGCACACACACACATAAACTATGTGAGGACGTTTACTAGTTTGACTGAAGTGATTATTTCACAATGTATAAATATATCAAATCATAAAGTTATATGACTTAAACATACACAATAAAAACAAAGACAGGAAGAGGATTTAAAAATAGAAACACATCAGGGTAGATCACCAAATCTTATCTGGTGGGATGAAATTCCTAGAATTTTCTTGCTATTATAGAATGTTCCTCCTTACTTTTCTTGGATCATTGGCAAGGTACGGGTGGAATAACTGAAGAGGAAAGAGTGGGAAGTATTTTTCTTCATTTGGGATGGGAGGAGGGATTTGATTCCCACCACATTATCAAGGGAAGTAGGAACACCTGGTATTTCTACCACGGTTTTAAAATGTAGTTTTTATTATTGTTCAGATATGGTGAGGCCAACAGGATAGGAGATGATTACCATTGAAGGAACAGTTTGTTATACTCTCAGAACCCAAGAGGAGGGGCCATGTCCACTGATGGAGGGCCATACAGGGAGAACTAGGCTGGTCAAGAGGGTAAGGGAGCAAGGGAAAAATGTGGAATCTGTGAGAAAGAGCCTTTATTGTGGTTGCTGTGGGAAGGAATACACAAGGCAAGGTAAACAGGCTTACTATTGGCTAGTTTGAAAAATTTCAGCAGGTTCTTAGGTGTAAGGGCTGTCCCTAGTTGTCCCATACCTGGTCCTGGGATAAATAGGGCAGGTAAATAGTGGCTTGGAGTATAAGAGCTCAATAATTGAGGTGGCTGGAGGGTATATACTGTGGATTGATTGGTTTGCACATGAAAGGCATACTCGCAGGTAAGTCATTTGCTGTCTCTAGGAACTGACCACATTGGAAGGGGCAGTCCCTACTGAGTCAGCAAGGCCTGGAGACATCAAAGCACTGAAATTGTGAAAAATTAGAAAACAGGATTGATACAAATGTCTAAGCCCTTCCTGATGTGCCCTCAGGAGTTAACTGTTTAATTGGGTGACCTGAAAATAGATGGTGGGACCCTGAGGAGAGGGTTGAGAAGTCAGTCAGAAAAGGAGAAAGGGATCTAGGTGCCCATCAGTAAATGAATGGATCAAAAAACTATGGTACATTTACACAATGGAATTCTATGCAGCAGAAAGAAAGAAGGAGCTCATACCCTGTGCAACAGCATGGATGGAGCTGGAAAGCATTATGCTAAGTGAAATAAGTCAGGCAGTGAAAGACAAATACCATATGATCTCGCCATTGACAGGAACCTAAACAACAAAACAAAGAAACAAGCAAAATATAGCCAAAGACACTGAAATAGAGGACAGGCTGACAGTGATCAGAGGGGACAGGAGAGGGAATTTCAGGGGAACTTCAGGGGAGAATGGGAAGGGTTTACAGGAACAAATATAGAGGACACATGCACTAAACTAGGGGGGTTGGAAAGGGGAGGGAGGAGAGGAGGAGTGGGTGGGTGGGCTGGAATGGGAATAAAGGATAGAAACTGTAATGAATAAACTAAAATAAAAAATTTTAAAAAAAAGAAAAGAAAAGGAGAAAGGGTCCTTAAATATTTGGAAATTAGATACTTCAGCCCTACCTGAGAACACTCCAGGCACCAGTAAGGGCCAGAATCCTTGGATGAGGAAATATGTGCAGGGTAGGCCAGGAAATCTTGTGGGTGACCAGACCCATCCCAGCAACCTTAGGAATAAGGAAGTATGCTAAAACAATCAGCATTGGCATCCTCCAAATTTTCAAATAACTCAGCACTGTTGTGTGAGATGAGCTGTTTACCAAGTCAACAGTATGAAACTACCAAGTCAAAAAGAGAAACTCAATTCCTCATATCACTAAGTACACGTAAAATTATACCTAGGTTATTAATATGAATTATTTTACCACATAGACCTATCAGGATGGATCAGAGCAATCAAACACTGAAATGTAAAGATTAGCTTATTAACTACTAACAAATTAATTTTTAAGATTTGCTCCCTCAATTTAAAATATTCTTTACTGGTTGGATTAGAAAGTCCTAGAGTATTATTAATGTCCTTGATGACACATATATTTTTACCCTCGGGATAATCAGTCATTACAAAAGAGTTATGCACTATGCTCCAATACAGGATTTCACTCGCCTCCATTCTTTCCTCAATATTAAAATCCTTTAATATTGAGCTATCTTTCCTTTCTAGAATTTATCAGGCTAATCTTGGGCAAACTGCAAGAAAACACTTAATGAATGGTATGTTAATTCTAAATCTCTCTTCAGAATTAATAGGGAATACCATATGAGAACTTTTCAAACCAGATTTTATTTTATTTTTAAATATATTTTATTGATTATGCTATTACAATTGTCCCATCCCCCCCTTTGTTGCCCTCCACCATGCTCCACCCCTCCCACATGCATTCCCCCCACTTGGTTCATGTCCATGGGTCATACATATAAGTTCTTTGGCTTCTTCATTTCCTATACTAGTCTTAACTTCCCCCTGTCTATATTGTTCCTACCAATTATGCTTCTTAATCCCAGCACCATTTCCCCATTCTTCCTCCCCTAGCTAATAACCCTCCATGTGATCTTCATTTCTGTGATTCTGTTCCTGTTCTAGTTGTTTGCTATGTTTGTTTTTGTTTTTGTTTTTGGGTTCAGTTGTTCATAGTTGTGAGTTTGTTGACACTTAACCATTCATATTTTTGATCTTCTTCTTTTTCTTATATAAGTCCCTTTAACATTTCATATAATAAGGACTCAGTGATCATGAACTCCCTTAACTTTACCTTGTCTGGGAAGCACTTTATCTGTCCTTCCATTCTAAATGACAGCATTGCTAGATACAGTAATCTAGGTTGTAGGTCTTTGTCTTCCATGATTTTAAATACTTCTTTCCAGCCCCTTCTTGCCTATAAGGTTTCTTTTGAGAAATCAGCAGATAGTCTTATGGGAATTCCTTTGTAGTTAATCATCTCCTTTTCTCTTGCTGCTTTTAAGATTCTCTCTTTATCTTTAACCTTTGGCATTTTAATTATGATCGTTCTTGGTGTGGCCCTTTTTGGGTCCAACTTCCTTGGGTCTCTGTGCTTCCTAGATTTCTATATCTATTTCCTTTGCCAAATTAGGGTAGTTTACTTTCATTATGTTTTCAAATAAGTTTTTAATTTCTTGCTCTACCTCTCCTCCTTCTGATATCTGTATAATTCAGATGTTGGACATTGGGAAATGTCCCACAGGTTCCTCAGCTTATCCTCATTTTTTTTAATTTATTAAAGTATATTTTATTGATTATGCTATTACAGTTGTACCATTTTTATCCCCTATGTCCCCCTCCACCCTGCACTTCCCTCCTACCAGCATTCCACCTCACCTTAGTTCATGTTCACGGTTCATACATATAACTTCTTTGGCTTCTCCATTTCCCATACTATTCTTAACCTCCCCCTGTCTATTTTGTACCTACCATTTTAGCTTCTTATTCCCTGTACTTTTTCCCCCATTCTCCCCCTTCCCCTCCCTGCTGATAACTATCCAAATGAACTCCATACTTATGATTCTGTTCCCATTCTGGTTGTTTGCTTAGTTGTTGTTGTTGTTGTTTTTAAAGTTCAGTTGTTGATAGTCATTTGTGTTTGTCTTCATTTTACTGTTCAGTTTTTTGGTCTTCTTCTTTTTCTTAGATAAGTCCCTTTAACATTTCATATAATAAGGGCTTGGTGATGATGAACTCCTTTAATTGTACCTTGTCCAGGAAGCACTTTATCTGTCCTTCCATTCTAAGTGATAGCTTTGCTGGATAGAGTAATCCTGGATGGAGGTCCTTGCCTATCATGACTTTAAATACTTCTTTCCAGCCCCTTCTTGCCTGCAAGGTTTCTTTTGAGAAATCAGCTAACAGTCTTATGGGAACTCCTTTGTAGGTAACTCTCCTTTTCTCTTGCTATTTTTAAGATTCTTTCCTTCTCTTTCATCTTGGCTAATGCAATTATGATGTGCCTTGGTGTCTGCTTCCTTGGGTCCAACTTCTTTGGGACTCTCTGAGCTTCCAGGACTTCCTGGAAGTCTATTTCCTTTTGCCAGATTGGGGAAGTTCTCCTTCATTATTCATTCAAATAACTTTTCAATTTCTTGCTCTTCCTCTTGTTTTGGCATCCCTATGATTAAGATGTTGTTATGTTTAAAGTTGTCTTGGAGGTTCCTAAGCCTCACCTCAAATTTTTGAATTCTCATTTCTTCATTCTAATCTGGTTGAATGTTTCTTTCTTCCTTCTGGTCCAAACCATTTATTTGAGTCCTGATTTCCTTCCCTTCACTGTTGGTTCCCTGTATATTTTCTGTATTTCACTTTGCATAGCCTTCACTTCTTCCTCTATTTTGCAACCATACTCAACCATTTCTGTGAGCATCCCAAATACCAGTGTTTTCAACTCTATATCTTATAGGTTGGCTATCTCTTCATTGCTTAGTTCTATTTTAGGAACTTTGATCTGTTCTTTCATTTGGGCCATATTTCTTTGTCTCAGCATACGTGTTACCTCATAAGGGGTGGAACCTTAGACATTGGCCAGGGCAACCATGTGGCTGCATTGTGGCACAGTATTTGAGGGAGGGGTCCAAGAGGGAATGATGCTGCTTACTCAACTCTTGGCTATCTTTCAGTCACTTCCCCTGCTACCCAAAAGTAAATTGGGCCCTTCTGGTGCTGAGTTTTGGGTGGGTGTGTTTGTGTACATCCTAGGATCTTGTGGGTCTCTGCAAGAAACTCTGCTGTGAGGCTGGGAGATTCTCCCACTGCTGCAACACCTCCAGATTTTTACAGCCTGAGGTTTTGAAGCTTTCTTTTTTTTTAAGATTTTATTTATTTATTTTTTTGAGAGAGGGAAAGAGAGGGAGAGAAACATCAATGTGTGTTCATCTCTCACATGGCCCCCACTGGGGACCTGGCCTGACCTGGGAATCAAACTGGTGAGTCTTTTGTTCACAGCCCATGCTCAATCCACTGAGCTATACCAGCCAGGGTTTGAAGCTTTCTTTTCCCACGCTGGAACCCTGGGTTTTGCGGTCTGTCTCACTCCTTAGTTGTTTCTCTTAGTTTATCTGCACACAAATATGGGACCACCCAGTCCACCAGCTGCTGTTGCCATGCTTCCTCTCTGCACCAGCTGCCCATCTCCTCCCTCCTACCAGTCTGAATGAATATTTCTTCTTTAACTCCTTGGTTGTCAGGCTTCCACATAGGTCAATTTTCTGGCAGTTCTGGTTGTTTTTCATTTTTAAATTTGTTGTTATCCTTCTTTTGTTTGTGCGAGGAGGTCCAGTGTATCTACCTATGCCTCTGTCTTGGCCAGAAGTCTTGATTTCTTGTTCTTCTTTTTGTTCTGGTTGAATGTTTATCTCTGCTTTATATTTCAAACCATTGGTTTTAATCTCAGCTTCCTTCCATTCTCAGTTGGTTTATTCTTTATTTCCTTAGTGTGACCTTCATTTCTTTTTTTAATTTTTTGCCGTACTCAGGTAGTTGTCTGAGCGTCCTGATTACCAGTGTTTTGAACTCTGCATCTGATAGGTTGACTATCTCAATTTTGCTTAGTTCTTTTTCTTGGGTTTTGTTCTGTTCTTTCATCTGGGCCATTTTTCTTTCTTTCCTCAATTTAGCTGCCTCCCTGTGTTTGTTTCTGTGTATCCAGTACAGCTGTTTTTACTCCCTGTGTTAGTTATGTGGCCTATTTAGAAAAAGCACCTGTAAATTGTGTGGGGCAGAGCCTTAGGTAATTGTCAGGGTGGAGCAACCCTCTTCACTATTTTGTGGCTGTGTGGGGAGGGCCCCAAGAGGGGACAATGCTGCCACTTGGCTTCTGACAGTTGCCAAGCACTCATCCCATTTTCAGTCACTTAACCCCCTTCCCATGTGCAACTGGTGCCCTTCCAGCTGCTGTCCCAGTGGTGAATCTTGGAGTGGTTGGTTTTTGTACACTCTAAGACTTTTTTGGCCCCTTAAGTGGTGAAAATCCAGCAGTTTCTTCTGCCATCCCAACTCTCGTTGGTTTTTACAGCCAGAGGTAATGAGGATCTATCTACCTGGTGCTGGAACTCTGGGCTGCATGGTCTGGCCTGGGGCTAAAAGAGCTCACTTACAATGTATCTTTCCTGCCTGATCTGCTATCATGGCTGCCACTGCCTCTCTGTGCCACTCTGCCTCTCTGCCTGTCTCCACAATTCTGATGCTCCTACCCATCTAAATGAATATGTCTTCTTTAAATCCTTGGTTGTCAGACTTCCATACAGCTCGATTTTCTGATGGTTGTTATGTGGAGATGAGGTGTGTCTACCTAGTCCTCCTTTGTGACTGGAAGTCTGTCCTTCGATTTTAAACCAAGAGTAGCCTTCATTGAAGGTCCTTGCTTTTCATCACCTTGAAGAGTTCATTCCAATTCCTTCTGGTCTGAAATATTTCTGTTGAGAAATCAAATGATAGTCTAATTGGAGCACACTTGTAGGTAACTACCTGCTTTCTCTTTTGGCTTTTTGGATTTTCTCCTTGTCTTTAAGCTTTTCCATTTTAATTGTGATGTATCTTTATGTAGGCCTTTTTGGGTCCATCTTGTTTGGGACTCTCTGAACATCTTAGACTTTTGTGCCTTTTTTTTTCACCAGACTAGGGATGTTTTCAGTCATTATTTCTTCAAATTGGTTCTCAATACCTTGCTCACTCTCTTCTCCTGGTATTCCCATATTGTAGATGTTGTAAGGCTTCATGTTGTCCCAAAGGTTTCTTATGCTCTTCTCACTTTTTAAAATTCTTTTATCTTTTTGCTGCTTTGCTTGGGTGTTTTTTGTACCTTGTCTTCCAAATTGCTGATTCAGTCCTCTGCTTCACCTAACCTACTGTTTATTCCTTACAGTGCATTATTTATTTCAAATATTGCATTCTTTATTTCTGACTTGTCCTTTTTTATTTTTCTATGTCTTTTTTCATGTTGTTGAGTGTCCATATAATCATTACTCTAAACTCTTTATCTGATACATTGTTTGCCTCCATTTCATTTTGTTCTTATTCTAGAGAGTTCTCTTGTTCTTTCATAAGGGACCTGTCTCTTTGTCTTCCCATTTTGGCTGCCTCTTTGTATTTGTTTCTATCTATTAGGTAGAGCTGCAAAGACTCTGGTGAACTTATGTCATACACCGCCTGTGAGTGGCCCTGGCCAACCTGTTTGTAGCTACCAGCAATCCACAGCTTGTGGCTCCCTCTGCTGGGCCTAGGTGTGTGCAGAAAGAACCAGGCCCCACACCAAGCCTGGCTTTTACCAATACTGGGCCTGGAATAAGATCATCTGAAGTCTCAGACCTCCCAGAGATTCACCTTTGCCTGAAGCCTTTCTGTTACACTTTGTCTCTGAAATAGCCTCTAGCTGTACTCTTCAGCAGGCAGGCTTAAGCTCCACAAGGTGGGCAACAGCTATTCCTGTGGGTGGGGTTATCGCTTCCCCTCAGGCCAATGCCACTTGAAAGGGAGTGTTCTGCTTCAGAAAGATGGTTTCTGCAGTATGGGGAATGACTCAGCACAAGGATCCTGGTGGCTGTTCCTTCAGTTCTGTCTATAGAGGCCCCACCCCAGACTCTACCTCAAGAACAGACTCTCTTCACACATCTTTAGGACCCTGCCCTCCCTCTGCTGGAGCCCAAGTTAAGTGGCTGCAATAGAGATTTTGTGTGTTGTCTCTTTAAGAGGCTTTCTGCATCTCCAGCTATCTCTCTCTGGCAGATAGAAACCCCACTGCTTTTCACAGCTGGATATTATTTGGGTTTATTTCCTGGTTCTGGTTCTGGTTCCTGGTTCTGTAGGCTGGGGAGCCCAGGTTGGGGTTAAGACCCCACACTTCTCAGAGGGAAATCACTCTTCTCAGAGGGAAATCCCAGGCCACTGAAATATCTCCCCAGAACTTTAGCTGCTGCCCAAGGGAGCCTAGCCAGCCCTTTTGTGCCTCCCCTGCACTCCCTAGTTTCATTGTGGTGAAGTGGTTTCTTCTGTCTGTCTTCAGTTTTAATGTTTCTCTCCAGCTAGTGTTCAGTTGACTATTCAGGATGATTTTTCCTTAACATAGTGGTAATTCCAGTTTGGTCCTAGGAAGAGGTCAGTGTAGTTTCCACTTACTCCACCACCATCTTATAATCAAGTGATTTTACTTCTCATGGTAATGTAGTTATTTGCATAGATTTAATAAGAATCTGTCTTTGGAATGTTATAAGTTGAAATTCTAATCCCTAATGTGATGGCAGTAGAATGTGGGAGGGTTTCAAAGGGTGATAAGGTCATGAAGGTGGAACTCTCATGAGTGTGATTAGTGCCCTTATAAAAGGGACCACAGAGAGTTCTCTTGTCCCTTCAAACATGTGAGCACACTGAGAAAAGACAGCCATTTTCAACCAGGAAACAGACTTTTACCAGATATTCAGTCTGTAGGCACATTGCATATCCTGGCCAGCAGAACTGTGAGAAATTTCTGTTGTTCATAAGCCATCCAGACTATGGTATTTATTATAGCAGCTGGTACAGAAGAAGACACGTGAGGATCTTAGAGAAAGAAGATAAACCTTACATTATGGGTACTACAAGGTGAAACTTGGAAAGCATTCTTGATTCTTGGACTGGAAATAGGTGAACCAATAAAGGCAATACAGAATATTTCTGGCATAATAAAAGTGATTAAAACTATCACTTCAAGGTCTTTGTAAAAGAGTCACAGACACAAGTTCACTCCTTAACTCTTATATCTCATTATTAAGTTTAGGACAAGAAGGTCTTTATGTAATTGTTTTAACTTCTTTTGATGCCTATGTCTATAAACCATCCAAATAGAACAGAACATCACTTAATTATACTAGGCCAGAAAATCTAAAATAGACATACTTGATCAAAGTCATGTCCTCAGTGAAGAATTTGCTATAAGAGGACCTGAAAAAATAAAACTGACATTCTTGTTCTTAGCTTAACCCTGTGTGATATAGGAATGGCAACCTGCCACAGATCAGAAAAGATTTACATTTTTTACAACCATGCATCCCCAGAGATAAGCCTTGAAATTTACAGGGCCATTCAAAAGCTTACAGCCAGAGATAAGCTGTGATCCTGTTTCCTATTATCACAGAGAAGGCTTTAATTCAAAACAGAATTGTCGACTGCTATATAATAATTTAAACTATAATGCAGCCTTCCCTCTTTGTTCTGGGAGGCCAGTTGCTCTAAAACCTTGCTTTAAGCATGCGGAACTCAAATAGGTGATCAAAAATTGTCTGAGTGGAGGAGGGCAGAAAAGGCAGAAAACTGTATTTGAACAATAATGAATATTTTTAAATTCTATGGGTAGGTTTGTTTCTTTTTAAAAAATCAAGGATAGGAAGAATAGATTTCTTTAGAAAAGCCACATTAAAAAATTGAGTTGGGAGGAGTAAAAACAATTCAAAAAATGGTAACTGCCCAGTCATCATTATCAACTAAAGCATGGTTTGTAGAATCTATATTATAGTTTTTTCTGTTATTTTTTTAAGATTTTATTTATTTATTTATTTTAGAGAAAGGGGAAGGGAAGGGAAAAGAAAGGCAGAGAAACATCAATGTGTGGTTGCCTCTTGCACACCTACTACTGGGGACTTGGCCTGCAACCCAGGCATGTGCCCTGACTGGGAATCTAATCAGTGACCCTTTGGTTCACAGGCCCGTGCTCAATCCACTGAGCTACACCAGCCAGGGCTGTCATTTTTTTATTGTTATTCTATTACAGTTGTTCCAACTTCCCCTATTACTCTCCCCTGCCCTGCTTACCCTCCACTTCCACAATCAATCCCCATCCTGATGTCCATTTCCATGGGTCAATTTATACTTATTCTTTAACCAGGCCCACCCCTTTCTTTCTTTCCCTACCTTCCTCCCCCTACCCCTCTGATCCTGTCAGTTTGTTCCTTGTTTCCTTGCCTCTTCTAACTTGCTCATTTTTTGTTTTGCTCATTAGGTTCCCGTTATAGGTGAAATCATATAGTAATTGTCTTTCACCACCTGGCTTATTTCAATAGCATAATGCTCTCCAGTTCCATCCATGCTGTCATGAAAGGTAGAAGCTCCTTCTGTCTTTCTACTGCATAGTATTCCATCATGTAAATGTACCACAGTTTTTTGATCCATTCATTTACTGATGGGCACTTAGGGTGTTTCCAACCCTTGGCTATTGTAAATTGTGTTTCTATGAACATTGGGGTGCATAGGATCTTTTGAATTGGTGTTTCAGGATTCTTAGGGTATAATCCCAGCAGTGGAATCACTGAGTCAAAAGGCAGTTCCATTTTTAGTTTTCTAAGGAAATTCCATACTGTTTTTCACAGTGACTGCACCAGTTTGCATTCCCATGAACTGTACACTTGAGTTCCCTTTTCTCCGCATCCTCATCAGTACTTTTTGTTTGTTGATTTATTAATGATGACCATTATGACCAGTGTGAGCTGGTATCTCATTGTTGTTTTAATTTTCATCTCTCTGATGGCTAGTGAAGTTAAGCACACTTTCATACGTCTATGGGCCAGCCATCTATATGTCCTCCTTGAAGAAGTACCTGTTCAGGCCCTTTGCCCATTTTTTAATAAGATTGTTTGTCTTCCTGACACTGAGTTGTATGAGTTCTTTATGTATTTTGGTGATCAAACCCTTGTCTGAGGTACCACTGGCAAATGTGTTTTCCCATATAGTTGGTTCCCTTTTCATTTTGCTGGTGTTTTCTTTAGCTGTGCAGAAATTTTTAATTTGATGTAGTCCCATTTGTTTATTCTTTCTTTTATTTCTCTTGCCCTAGAGGATGTATCAGCAAAAATATTGCTGCGTGAGCTATCTGAATTTTTCTTGCCTATGTTTTCCTTTAAGACTTTTATGGTGTCATGACTTATATTTAAGTCTTTTATCCTTTTTGAGTTTATTCTGGTGTATGGTGTAAGATGGTAGTGGAGTTTAATTTTTTTGCATGTGTCATTCCAGGTCTCCCAGCACCATTTTTTGAAGAGGCTATTTCTACTGCATTTTATGCTTCTGCCCCCTTTGTCAAATATTAAGTGACCACAGAGTGGTCACTTATTTCTGGCCTCTCTATTCTGTCCCATTGTACTATGTGTCTATTCTTATGCCAGTACTAGACTATTTTGATTACAATAGTCTTATAGTATAGTTTGATATCAAGCATTGTGAGCCCTCCAACTTTGTTCTTCTTTCTCAAGATTACTGAGGCTATTCAGGGTCATTTTTAGTTCCATATAAATTTTTTGAAATATTTGTTCTAATGTATCGCAGTTTTTAAAGGAAACCAAAGTTGGACAGTAAAGCAGTAAAAAATAGATTTTATTCAGAAACTATTGCAAAAGGAAAAACAAACCCCAGGATAGAAACAGCCCAATTCTGAATACAGCATTGGCAAGCAGGAATGTGTAGCTGAGGAGCAAAGTGGGTGTCAGAGATGGGAAATTACTAAGAGGAGACATCAGGGACAGGAGGGTTCAGCTGACCTAAGAGGACTCCTGCTGAATGTAGGCCAGGGCAATTAGACATCATCACCTGGGAAATGGTAGAGGATGAGGAATCTGATCAGATATCCAGGGAGAGCATATGTGGAGGATGGGAGTTTCCCACCAAACTGACTTAACCAGATTCTTGCTACAACTAGGCTCTAGAGGACAAAGCCCAAGGCTGAGACCTAGTGCTAAAAAGGGCACAAAGGATCCTGTCTAGAGTTTGATCAAGGAGAGAGTAGTCTTTGTCTATCGTGAAAAAGCTTGCTGGTACTTAAGACTTGTATAGTCTGGACAAGAATTACCCTAACAACAAGATCTCTCCCACTTAGGAATTTCTGCTTCCTTGAATGTGAAAGGTCATAAAGATGAATGTGACTGTCCATGGCTCCCTTTGGCCATACAGTGTGGACAGGTAGGCTTAGTCAAGGAAAGGTGATGTTTACAGGGAGGGTTACCAAGATTGAGGAGGGAGGAAGAGCCAAGAAAAACTGCTACAGGAGTTAAGCTGTCAGGAGAGATGAAAGGAATTTGCCGGTGCCTACCTTCTCGCTCACCTTCTCTGCTGTTAAAACTAATCTCAGTTACCCTAAAACTTGAAAGACCACCTTCTGCCGGGTAGGTTTCTGAGCAGAAGTCTCCTTCTTCTTTTAATTCAGCAAACAATTCCAGGAAGAAGAGTACCACCAGGAGGCCAAACCACAAACTAACTTTCTGCCTCCTCTGTCTGACATGATTTTGGCCTTGAGGGCCATCTGACCAGCACAGAAATGAATTGTGCTGCCTTGAGCCTAGTAAGGGACAGACATGCTAGTGGGTTTGTGGCCATCTAGCTCCTTAAAAGGCTGGCCTACAACATGCAGTGACTCACCATCAATACCCTGCAGACACCTTGGATGGGTTGAGCCTGGGCAGTGCATGCCCTGAGTGGACCCTAAACCAGAACTCAAGAGAAAATAACTTTCTTCCTGAACCAAGCAGGGACCTGAATGCTCAGACATAAAAGACGGAAGGACTATACACCATCTCTTTTCTGTTGCTTGGAAAACAAAATGTAACAACTAAAGGCCAAGTATTTTGGAAAGGTAATCAGACCTGAAGAGCAATTTCTGAGTGCAATGGATACTTTCACTCATATAAACTGGTCAGTCCCAGGCTTCCTGGCTTTCTCTCATTCAGTGTGGATACTGGTTAAAACTGGCAAACTGATCAAAAAGACTATGGATAGTTACTAGGAAATGTTTATTAAGCCTGTCAAAAGAAAAACTAACCAGGACTCATTCAGGAGAGACTTTTATTCAAAAATTATTATTGGAAAGGAAAGAAAGGGACTATTGCAATAGGTAGAGAGAGGTCACTGCAGTAGGGAGAACGCTGTGACCACAAGGTCATAAGCATGTCAAAATCAAACATAAAAAGGGTTTTCTGTTTTAGGATAAAGGAAGAAGGCAGGGATAAGCAGAATCTTTGGAGGACAACCTGGGCAAGGAAGGGGAAAGAAAGATCAGGTCTGAAGGAAGAGTCTGCTTGTGGTCAGCTGATTCTCAGAAGAAACTGATAAGGGGGGACAAAGCTCAATGGAGAGAAGGCTGACTAAAATTTGGTTAAGACAAAGCAGAGGGAAAGAAATGGGCATTTGTGAGCACCTAGTCAATACTAAGAGGAGAGCACTGTACTGAAATGCCCCTGAAGAAGGTGCCATTGTTTTCCCTGTTTTGCAAAGGGAAAACAGATTCTGAAAATTCAAGCAATTTTCCCAGAGTCATACAACTAGTAAAATCCATGTAACTCTTGTTACCTAAGAAGAAATAATCAGAAATATGATATTTGGATGGTAGTATGGGGGAACTAGACCTTTTCTTTAACTTCACCCTCTAAATAATGTTCAATGCATGTTTTGTGGTTAGTATGGGTGGGAAGGGAGTATAATTCTACAAATCCACAAATCCACCTCACTTAATCTCACTGAGTGCTTTCATAACTGGTGTCATGTAATTGATTCTTTTGCTCTCATTTTAAGTCTGCAACTATGTATACTTTAGCTGAGCTCTTCCTCCCCAAGTTGACATCACAGAACCATCATGGGAAGTCAGAGTCAGGGAAATTCATCATGTCTATTCTATTGTACATTCCTTTGTCATGACCTTTCCCTGGGAATGGGGGAAGGGGTAAAGAGCTCCTTCCTGCCAAGTGCACCTTCTAAGGATAATGCCCCAGACAGTGGATAGATACCCTGACCATGTAGTGTCAGCCACGACAACTTCTATACTCTTGATTGGGCACTTAAAAATCCAGATATGCCTGTCCTTGTAGTCAGCCACTTATGTCACCACAAACATCACAGGGAGCCCCTTACATGGGCACCTCCATCTTTCCCTGAGTTCTGCCCTAGTAGACTCCAGCAGTCTCTCAGCTATCTCAAGACACCCTTGATTCATGACATTGAAACTGAGTGCTCCTCCACTCACCTAAGTGAGGTAAGTACAAACCAGGGGCTGGTAGCAAAGAAATTTGATTAGAGGTCTATGTATACAAGAAACCTCAACTCTGGTTCTTGAACCTGGCACCCAGAGGGGGACAACACCCTTATAATAATTAAGTCAGAATGGTTGAGTCTTATCCCTTGGGTCTTTTCAAAAATATCTCCACACTTAAAGGAAGCATTTCCCAATAGCCAGCACACAATTTCTAGCACTTCCTGAGCCCCTCTTTGCACAAATCCCTGTGAAGGTATCCTTGAGTCTCAACCATCTCTCCTCCAAAGGACCAGGCAGGTGTCTATAAGTGACATCTCAGAGACTCTGCCTTACAGATGGCTGCAAATCTACCTGAATTCAGGTTTGGCAAAAAAAAAAAAAAAAAAAGAATCTTAATAATACCTGCATAGCCTGTGGCTGGGTAGCTCAGTTGGTTAGATTGTCATCCCAATACATCAAATTTGCGAGTTCAATCCCCAATCAGGGCACATACAAGAATCAACCAATGAATGCATAAATAAGTGGAACAACAAATCACTGTTTCTCTCTCTCTCAAAACAATAAATAAAATAATAATAATAATACTTGATCAAACTTGACTATAAATTCCATGAGGTTGGGGCCAGGTCCACCTGACTGACTCACCATTGTATCAATAACACCTCACAATGTGCCATCACCCATTAGCAATTAATGTATATTTGCTGAATGAATAAAAGAATGAAGGGGGAAAAATAATAAAGGAGTAAAGACATCTTGCCATGTTAATTTTTTGCGAATATCAAGATCATGTATGATTTGTAAATCATACTTTTATGCAAATAACAACTAAAAATAAACTAGCTGTTATTGTTACTCTTGGAGGTCTCTACCGTAGTCACATATTATTACACAAATTAAAATGAACCATATTTATTGTAGAAATAATTTCCCAGAAAGAATGCATTTTATCAAATGCTAAAAAGGAAAGAGATTCCTTATTTTGAAAGATTCATTATTTAAGCCACTTGCCTATAATAAATAAATTCATTTTATATTAAAGAGATAAATACTCTGTGCAAAGAATTAACATGGAAACTAAAGTATTTTCAATCTTTAGAATCTGTACAAAAATAAAATAATAAATGTATTACAAATAAAAGTCTGGCCATGTTTCTTCTCCTCTGAACAAATACATACACAAATACATACATCTTCTCCTCTGAACAAATAAAATACATATTTTACTACAAATATTCCACATATTTGTAATAAAAGGAAGTTTATAAGCTTTTTTTTTTTTGATGCTACAAGCTGGGAATCTAAATTTTTATTCCTGAATGGAGGGAGAAATTACTAGAAGCAGAAAATGACAGAATTAGCCATCTCCTTGAACATTCACAGAAACAAGATATCCTATGGTGTGATATGGAGAAATTCACTGATGTTTTGGGGCATCCAGAAACAGCCATTCTAAAATGTAACTAAAGAAAATTAAGCTGTCATTTTAACTATGACACACAGGGAGCAAAGGACACTAAAACAGCAACTTTCTCTAACTCATAAGAAATGTTATCATTAAAGATAATAATAAAAGTTAAAAAGAAATATTGGAGCTTAGAATTTGTTGACATTTATGCTACACAGTCCCATGAAGGAAAACAGTATGTTCTATGGACACTAATGACTATAATAAAGTAAAGAAAGAAAGCCTCAAACAGTCAACAGAATTCTCCACCTCAATATATACCAGATGCCACAGCTCTGGGAGAGTTCCCTAGATTTTTCTTCCTTTATGTTTTTAGAAATTTTTCCTAGGGCCCTATGCTTCACATATAACAGGTGACATTACTGCATTCCTGATCTCCTCCCTGGACAGACCGCACAGGCATCTCCTGAAAGCCAAGTTGCTTGCTGGCACCTAGAGAGAGAAAACACCGTCAATCAACCAAAACAGAATTATTAAATCTTATCCCTCAGGTCCTTTCAAAACTAATCCCACATTTAAAAGGAGCATTTCCCAACAGCCTGCACACCACTTCTAGCACTTTCTAAGCTCTTCCTTGCTTTAATGTCTTATGGAAGCATTCCCCAGCCATGGCAGACAGACATAGCCCCTCATGAGCTGCTCATTACTCTTCCTCCAACTTCTGGAAGGAGGATGTCTCCTCTCCACAATTCCTCTTGCCCCAGTTGGTCTAGGAAGGCTGATCTGGGGTTATTCTTGATCAAAGGGTTGCTTGTTTCCACCTTAGGAGTAGGGGAGTTGTGTGTCTTCCTCCATTTTTCATTGGTTTCCAGAACACTGAGAAATATGTCATTCCACCACCTTCCCTGGAAGCTCAGTATTGCTGAGTTCACAGCCTGAGATCAAGCTCTATTCAGAGCAAAAGATTTCTCTCTGCTAGACACTTAGGTGTGAGGTATTTTTTTTAACAGCAGTTTCTTATTTCCAACATATATTCTTTAAACCCATAGCAGTATGCAGCAGTACCCATAGCAGTAAACCCATAGCAGTGTGATGTATTTTTTAATGACAGTTTCTTATCTCCAATATATATTCTTTAAACCCATAGCAGTATGCATTTCATACTTGCAGGAAGTCTCAAACTTCATTGGGTTCTCAAATTCCAGGAGTCAGTTGTTTGAAATTCCTAATAGGAATTTAATTTAAACCCATACATGGAAGGTACATGGGGAGAGTGGCATCTTCTAACTTTAGAGTTCTTTGACCAAGGGAATGGGCTGCCTTAATGAATGATGGATTTTTTGTTAACAGAATGGACCACCACTTGTCATGGTAAGCTCTGATTCTTTTTTTTATATTTTATTCATTTATTTTTTAGAGAGAGGGGAAGGAAGGGAGAAAGAGAGGGAGAGAAACATCAATGTGTGGTTGTCTCTCATGTGCCCCTCACTGGGAAGCTGGCCTGAAACCCAGGTATGTGCCCTGATTGGGAATCTAACCAGAGACCCTTTGGTTCGCAGGCAGCACTCAATCCACTGAGCCACACCAGCCAGGGCTGATGCTTTATAAGAGATGTTGTAATTACTATGTTTATAGATATTTTGTACATATATTTAGAATTTAAATTAAAAGCTCATATGGCAGTTTCAGTCCTCAAACAAAATGGAAACATAAATAGTATTCAGTTACCTAGACTGTTAGTACTTGAGGGAAAACAGTAGTTAAAGGCAGCTAGGGGAACACAGAGATTTTGTGGATCTTCCAATGAGACTTAGAGAACTGTTATAGGACTTTAGAGGACAAAAACCTTGCCTCTTGTGACATTTTCCACCTCCCTTAAGGTAGACGTCTCAGTACCCTTAGTTTAGTGTTGTGATTGATAGGTGCTTCACCTCAAATGAAATGAAAAAGATCACCATTGGGTCATACAATATTTACAAGAGATATCTAAGCAACATGGGTAAGAACAGGGATAAGAAGGAGGTGTGCACATGTGAAAACATTTATGAGGTTGCATTAGCAGAACCTGAAGCAAGGCAAGACAGAAGACAAGGCACAAACCCATAAAGAAAGAAAGCTTTAAGTCCTTTCTCTCTGATTCCTAAAGAATCAGCATTTTTCCTCTCTAGTCTTCTAAGGAAAGCACCTGCTTTATTAAAACAAAAGCCAAAGCTTCAGAATTAGCATGCAGAAAAAAATGTTAAAGTCTCCATGGAAGGAGGGTAACTGGCTCTAATCCCTGAGTCCTGTTCTCTATGATCTAAATCAGCAGCAGCAGGGAGCTGCTCCTTGGAGAGCTGCTTCCCTTCTAAGGATGACTCAGCTTGCTTTGGTTGTCTCCTACAAGCAGAGAGACAATGGACCAATCAGAGAGAATCTAGGAGGCATGAGACCCACCCAGTTCACCAAGCACAAGTTTCTCATTCTAGCACATTTAGTCTCCCCCAGATCTTACAAGTCCTTTCCTACTCCACTTAACTGAGTAAATGATCACCACACCTTTAAACACTCCTAGCTTGATAGCCTCTCCTGCCAAGTCATTAAACAGTCCATGATCCTTGTATTAATTTGCTGGGGCTGCCATTACAAAGGACCAGAAACAAGACTGGAGAAGATGGCAGAGAAGTGAATGGAACTCACACTAACCTCCTCCCAGGACCAATCTGGAATTACAACAAATTGTGGAGAAATTACCCAGAACAAACAACTGAACAATAGCAAGAAAGAAGCCTTATAACCTCAGACAGACAGAAGAATCAGCTTCAGCACAATCTGACGAGTAAGGAGTGAGGTTGAGACTCGAGAATGCTGGCAGGGCGCCCACAGGTGGCAGCCCCAGATGGATAATTAAGTGGTTGGTTGCATCCCCCTGAGAACAGTGGGGTCTAAACCCTAAGCTTGGATCCCCAGCCTAGAGCACCAGAACCCAAAAAGTACACAGATAACAACCAGAGGCAAAAAGCAGCAGGGTTCCTCTCTGCCAGAGATGGACAGCTGGGATGAGGAAGAGCCATTTAAAGAGCCAACACACACATTTGCAGTCACTTACCTGGGGCTCCAACAAAGGTGGGGGCAGAGTGGGCTGGAGACACCTGAGGATAGACTGGGGTCTGAAGCTTTGGAGAGAGAATTGAGAGAGTAGATGTTGGAATCCCATTGCTAAGTCATCCCACACAGTAGCTGGCATCCTGCTCCGGCAAACCACTCCCCTCCAAGCAGCACCAGCCTGAAAGGAAACAATAGCCCCAGGAGAGATTCTGCCCTGGCCCTGCGGTGCCTAACCCTGACTGCTGAGTGCAGAGTGACTAGATTAACAACTGAAAGAGTCAACCACAGACAGTATATCCCTGGTAGTCTTGAACAGGCTGCCTAAGGTCGAATGAGGTATCCATCTGATATCACCAGAGGCAGATTCAGTAATAAAAAACAGTGGTAAATACTAGAGGCTACTGAGGTGAAATCCACTGTGGTCTTCTCCATTATTTGCAATATTTCTATCCTGCACAGCTTTTTAACATTCATTTCTTATCCATCAGTTTTGTGCATATTAAGTCACTAGATTTTATACTATTGTTTATTTCGATTCAGATATGTTGCCCCTCTCTTCTCTTATCCCATTTTACCTTCTTATTTCCTCTCATTATTTTCATTTTAAATTTTGTTTTCTCTCTTGCTACAACTTGTTTCCATTCCACATGCTTACTATTCCTCCCTCATCCAGACTCTCAAAACCAATTTTCTTGTCAATGGTCATCTCACATTCTTTTTCCCCTGCTCCTAAAGTACCCGCATTCTCTCTCCATCTTTAGCAATCTTTGCTCATTGTTTGTGGATAGGGTAATAGTTGAATTTTTTTTCAATTTTATCTCTAGATTTTCACTAATTTTGTATTTCAAATCTCAAATTTTACCTGTCCCCTCTGCTACTCTTTTTTTATCTTAAAATTTTTAATTTTGCCCTGTCTTAGCCTGTTTTTTTTTCTTTTTTCTTTTTCTCTTTCAACCTGCCCTTTTATTTTTTATTCTACCTTTGTTTTCTTTTTTCTTTTTCTTTTTGTTTCAAAATTTAATTTTTCCTTATTGTAGCCTGGTTTTCATAGCTCACTCTCAGTATTCCCTCTCCCTCATTTCAAAATCACTTCCCATTCCTCTAGACATCTCTTAAGCTCTTCTTTATTTATTCCTTCTTATTCCCATCCCAAATATACTAATTTTAGCTCATTTGTTGTTGATAGTGGTGTGGTGGATCTTTCTCTCCAATGTGGCTCCTATATTTTTATTAGATTTTTACTTTTTTCCTTCCTTTTCTCTCTCTTTATTTTATTTTAATCTCTGTTTAAACCTACTACTATACATTTCCCTTCTCATACTACATTCCATCTTCATTCCTTTTTTTATTCATGATGTAAATTTTTCTTTCTCTCTTCTCATTGCTCTGACTCCCAATTCTTATTAGTGTTCCTCCCTCTACCCTCTCAAGATCATATTTCTTTCAGTAAGTCATCTCATATTCACTCTCCTTTCTTCTAATAGTGTCAATCTCTTTACACCCTCATTAATACTGGTTCATTTGCTGTTGATAGTGGCATTGTGGGAGGTATTTTTGTGGGTGTGGTTTTGTTTCCTCAGCTCTGTGGATTTGTTCTCCCAGCACCTGCACAACAGCACACAAAACATGGTGGGCAGAGTGACCCTCAGTCAACCAGCTGGAGGGAAGGACCCACCAAAGAATGACCCAACAAAAATCAAAATCCAATTACATCCAGAGAGCCAACAAAAATGACATAAAGGACATGCAAGAGCATCAAGTTCAGGATATCAAGAAAACTACACCACTGAATCTCACAGGTCTCCACCATAGAAGATCACACCACAAATTCAGGGAGTCAAAACAGATCATTTTAAGAAGCAGAAGCAAACAAGAAGAGTCTTACAAATAATGGGAAGACAAAGAAACAAATCCCAAATGAAAGGAAAGGAGAAATTTTCAGAAAGAGTGCTAAATGAAAAAGAGGAAAGTCAGCTATCAGATATTGAGTTCAAAACAATGGTTATAAAGAAGTTCAATGAGCTCAGTAAGAATTACAAAAAATAACAAAAAAAAAATACAAGGAACTCACTGCAAACTATACCAGCATGAAAAAGGACATAGAAACTATGAGCGAGAGCCAAGAGGGAATGAAGAATACAATTTATGAATTGAAGAACACAGTAGAAGGAATTAAAAGTAGGCTAGGTAAAGCAGAGGATCTAACAGGTGAGCTGGAGGACAAGGTAGGGAAAAATTCCCAGAAAGAGCAAGAAAAGAAAGAAAGACTCAAATTGAACAAAGAGGGTTAAGGGGTTTGTAGGACAACATGAAATGTAATAATATCCCTATAATAGGGATACCAGAAGGAGAAGAAAAGAGCAAGGGATAGAAAACCTGTTTGAAAAAGTAGTAAAGGAAAAATTCCCTAATTTGATAACAGAAAAAAAAAGCACACAAGTCCAGAAAGCACTGAGGGTCTCAACCAAGAAGAACCCAAAGAAGCCCACTTCAAGACACATTATAATTAAAATGGCAAAAGTCAAAGACAAAGAGAGAATCAAAGGCAACGTGGGAGAAACAGGAAGTAACATACAAGTGACTTCAGTAAGGCTAACATCTGACTTCTCAACAGAAACACTGCAAGCCAGAAGGAAATGGCAAGAAATATTCCAAGTAATGAAGAGCAAAATGCTGCAAACAAGACTAGTCTACCCAGCAAGGCTCTCAAATAAAATGGAAGGCAAAATAAGTAGCTTCTGAGACAAAATAATGCTAAAAGAATACACCTCCACCAAACCACTGTTGCAAGATATGCTAATGAAATGCTTTAGAAGATGAAGAAAAAGAGTAAGAGAGAGAGGAACACAGGTACAAAAGAGATAAAATAGCAATGAATAAGAACATATCAATAATAACCTTAAATATAAATGGATTAAATGCTCCAATCAAAAGACATAGGGTAGATGAATGGATAAGAAAACATGGCCCACACTTGAGACCCTACAAGAGACCCACCTCAGAACAAAAGACCCACACAAACTGAAAGTGAAAAATTGGAAAAAAATATTCCATGCAAATGGAGAGGGAAAAAAAGCTTGGGGTGACAATATTTAGACAACACAAAGACCATAAAAAGAGACCCAGGAAATTTCATAATACTCAAGGGACAATCCATCAAGAACACATAAACATTATAAACAAACATACACCCAACATAGGAATACCCAAAATCTTGGAGGACTTAAAAAAAGACAGCAATGCACTTATACTAGAGGATTGTTTTTTGTTATAGCCTTTTTTCTCTTTTTTTCACATTTTTTATTGTTCTTCAAGTATAGTTGTCTCCATTTTCCACCCACCACTCCCCCACATCCCAGCCATCTTGACTTCCCACCCTTCATTCTACCCCCCTTCAGTTTTGTCCATGTGTCCTTTATACATGTTCCTGAAATCCCTTCCCCCTTTTATAGTAGGGGACTTCAAAAACCACTGTCAAAAATGAATAGATCTTCCAAACACAATATCGAAAAGGATATGGTAGCACTGAGCAATGCCCTAGACCAAATAGACTTAACTGATATATAGAGAGAACCTTTCATCCCAAAGAAGCAAAATACACATTCTTCTCAAATGCACATGGTATATTTTCAAAGATAGACCAAACCACAGGAAAAAAAACAAACCTCAAAAAATTCAAGAAAATTGAAATCATGTTAAGCAGTTTCTCAGACCACAAGGGCTTGAAGCTAGAAACCAACCTAAAGGAAAAAACTCAAAAACACTCAGATTCATGGACACTGAAAAATATGCTATTCAACAATAAATGGCTAAGAATGGTCTCAAGAAACACATCAAAAAGTTTCTGGAAAAAAATGAAAATGAACACACAAACATCCAAACTTATGGAACACAGCAAGGCATTCCTGAGAGGGAAGTTCATAGTGATACAGGCTTACCTAAAAGAGATAGAAAGCTTTCAAGTAAATAGTCTAACCGTACACCTACATGAACTGGAGGAACAATAACAAAGACAGCCCAGACCAGTAGAAGGAAGGAAATAATCAAGATCAGAGCACAAATAAATGACACAGAGAATAGAAGAACAATCCAAAGGATCAATAAATCCAGGAGCAGTTTCTTTGAAAAAAATAAACAAACTCAACAAGTTTTAACCACACTCACTAAGATAAAAAGGGAAAGGAACCAAATAAATAAAATCAGATATGAAAGAGGAGACATTAAAACTAATTCTACAGTTGTAATATCTGTGAAATACACAGAAATACAAAGGATTGTAATAAATTACTATGAATAACTATATGCCAAAAAATTTGAAAGCCAGAGTGAATTGGACAAATTTCTAGAAAATATATTCTTCCAAAACTGAATGAAGAAGAAGCAGAAAGCCTGAACAGACAGATAACAGCTGGTGAAACTGAAGCAGTAATAAAAAAATACTAACAGCACAAAAGCCCTAGACTGGACAATTTCATCGGAGAATTATACAAAACATTTTAGGAAGAGCCAAGCCTTATCCTTCCCAGACAATTCCAAAAAAACCAAGAAGAGGAAAGATTCCAAAACTCTTTTATGAAGAGTTTTTATCATCCATAACCAGATAAAGACACAACAAAGAAAGAAAACTACAGGTCAATATCACCGATGAACATAGATGCTAAAATCTCAACAATATATTGGCATGCCACATCCAGCAATATATTAAAAAGATCATATACCATGATCAAGTGGGATTCATCCCAAGTACGCAAGGATGGTACAATATTCGCAAATCAATAAACATATTACATCACATAAACAAAAGGAAAGACAAAAATCTCTTGGCCATATCAATAGATGAGAAAAAA
>CM052548.1:48753478-48786636 GCA_028533065.1 Trachops cirrhosus | reverse complement strand
CACCAATCCAAAAGAATCTATGCACCCCAATGTTCATAGCAGCACAATTTATAATAGCTAAGTGCTGGAAACAACCCAGGTGCTCATCAGTAAATGAATGGATCAAAAAACTATGGTACATTTACACAATGGAATTCTATGCAGCTGAAAGAAAGAAGGAGCTCATACCCTTTGCAACAGCATGGATGGAGCTAAAAAGCATTATGCTAAGCGAAATAAGCCAGGCAATGAAAGACAAATATCATATGATCTCACCTTTAACAGGAACCTAAAGAACAAAACAAAGAAACAAGTAAATTATAACAAAGGACACTGAAATGGAGGATGGGATGTCAGTGACCAGAGGGGAGAGGGGAGGGAATTTCAGGGGAGAAGGGAAAGGTTTACAGGAACAAATGTAGAGGACACATGGGCAAGACTACGGGGCTTGGAAATGGAAGGGAGGGGGGGAGGGATGGTAGGGTGGGCTGGAATGGGAATAAAAGATTGAAACTGTACTGAATAATCTAAAATAAAAAAAAAGAATTGCTGAAGAAAAAGAAAAGAAGAAAAAGATTAGAAAAAAAAATTAAAATATGGGATGTCCTCAACCCCAAAAGTCTTAACTGGGGGATGGGACACACAGAGCAGGGCCATTGAGAGTTGTTTTGCATAGCGACAGTTTTGCAAATAACCTCAGGCATGGTCATTTAAAATATCTATAAGTTTGAACTGGTTTCATGGATGTGTTAAATAGCTGTGACCATGCTTTGAGCTATGGCAATGGGAGCAACTTCCACCCAGTATGTAACTGGGAGGCAACTCCCCCTGCTTATAGCCTGTGTGAGAGCTTGGAGATGATTGACTCCACACCATGGGGCCACACCTCCCCAGACTTACTATGGCAGCCAAGAAATGCTGGAAAAATATGGGAATGCTGGCATAGGTAACTGATTGTGGGAGGATTTGGAAATGGGGCTGCAGAGGAAGATTGGCATTGGGATTTAAACCCAGGAGAGCCAACCATGCTGGATGATTAGGACCACATGGTTTTTGGATGCTCATTTTTGCCACGTGGTTTATGAAGCTGGAGAGACCTTGCTGGGAAGGTAAGGGGTGAAAAGACTCTTGCTGGTGGGCCATAAGAAGGTGCCACATGGTTTTGGATTAACTGGAGATCATGGCAGCAATACAGCTGATGGTGCCAGGAACTAAGGGGCTACCTGAGTCACGACTTCTACTTCTTTTCCTGAGATACAGTACTACAGACTGGGCAGAGGGAGAAGGAAGGACTGTGTGTGTTTGTGGGTAACTTAAAGGACTTTAGTATTTTAATGAAGATAATAAGTCATCACTCTAAGTCTGTTTAACTTTTTAAATAAATGATTCCTTTCCTCTTCACCAATTTCTGGCATTGAGAGACGTCTTTCCTTGGTGGTAGGCAAGGCGAACCTAGTACAGGGGACCCCTGGAGCACAAGGAGGAGTCTATTAGGTAATAGTATATCATTCACCACCACCCCGGGTCTTTTCTGTAACAATTTACCTGAGAATAACTTCTAGAAAGAAGAAAATCAGGCAAAAAATGTCACTAAATGCCTTGTAATTGGTTAAGCCATTTTATCAACTTGGAAGGAAGCTGATATCATTATCACTTTTATTTTTCTAATTTCTTGCTTAAGCTCTTACCTGCCCTATCTATCATATATTTCATTTATCTCCTTCTGGAAAGCTTCCTTATACCCACCAAGAATTTAAAGTATAATTGCTCAGCTCCAAAGGACCAAGCAGAGGAAATCTGTGTTTACAGATCAAGCCTAGCATCATCTCTCTGGGGCTACCACCATGCCTCATGGATGCCCCGTTGGTTGTTATGGCTTCTTGGTTTCAGATACAGTAGTGCCCTACATTGGGACCTTAAGGTTATAGCACCTTTAGTTCAACCATTGCTCAGCCATTTTTTTTCAGCATGAGATTCTGGCTAACCAGTTAGATTTAGGAAGTCATAAATATTTAAAGCTTGTGCTGAGCCTAACTCACTAGCCCAGATAGATGATAGATAGATGATAGATGATACATACATACATAAATACATACATACATACACTTGAGGCATAGTTCACCTTTCCCATCAACTGACTTTAGCAGGACCAGGCCATCTTGACTTATCAGAAAACCCTAAAAAATATGGAATCTCAGTAGTGAAAGGGTGAAAGGTGAATCTCAGTTCCTTCCACTCAAATCTACTCACTTCCTGACTCAGGAATGATCTCTGCCAACCAGAAGTTTGGAGAAAAGCCTATCCAAAATAGTCCCTGTTAAATCACCATGGAATCTTGCCACAGGATAATGGATTCCTACTCTTCTAATCTTTTTATCACTGGAGGGGACAGTTGAAGTGACTCCCTTCCCCACTCTACCCAAAAAAAATCTACTCTAAAGAGACTTGCTACAGAAGCTGAACTAGACAAGTGCTAGCAGCATCTCTGTTATAAAATCCTAAGTTCTGCCTAATTGGATATCCTATTAAAAAGCTTTCATTTAAACAAAAAAGGAGAGCAGTTGAAGCTGCCTGTATAACTTAAAACTCTGTCCTCTGTTCTGAATGTGTGCCAAGACCTACCCCCTTGAGTCAGCCTTAATAATTCCAGGGCCATGTTAGGCAACAAAACAGCTCATGAAAGTAATTTCTCACAAAATAGTAACTAAGACCTACTCTGGAAATTAAGGGTTTTTTTTTTATCATTACAGTCAAACACTCCTATGTGATCTAAACCTTACTTTTTTATTAGACATACTTAGAATCTTCCTTTGTATTAATTAATCAATATATAGAGAGCTGGCCTCAGCTGGATGACCATTGTTAAAATACGAGGCATCAGTTGAGAAATGGAAATAGTATGTGTCTTCCATTGTTAACAAAAAGTCTTTAAAACTTGAAAATAAAGCCAAAAAAAAAACAGGTAAGTAGGTATATGTTCTTTTACTATCTTACCAAGTTGACTAGTGCCCTCCACCCCCAAATTTTTGCCCTTCCCAGAACCTCAAAATGTGACTTTGATTGGAAATAGGACTTTTGCAAATGTCATGAGTGAAGATGAGGTCATACTGAAGTAAAGTGGTCCCTATATCCAATCTGAGTGGTATCCTTATATTTGAGAAGTGACAGAGAAACAGAGACACAGAGGAAAGAAATGCTATGTGAACACAGAGGCAGAGATTGGCATGATGCGCCTACAAGCCAGTTAACACCAAAGATTGCCACCCACCACAAGAAGCTGGGGAGAAGCATGAAACAGATCCTCTCACAGCCTTCAGAAGGAACCAATAACTGTGACACTTTTATTTCAGACTTCTAGCCTCCATAACAGTGAGAGAATAAATTTTTGTTGCTTTAAACCACCCAGCTTGTAGCAGTTTGTTACAACAGCTCTAGGAATTTAATACACTGGGGCATTATTTAACAGACTCATCAAGCATTAACTTTTTTTAGGGGTCTGTTATTTGCATTTTCTACTTACTATTAGGTAAGAGCTCTGTGTCTATAAAGTTACATGTTAAGTTGTAAGTCTTGTCTGGTGGAGATGCAACAATTTTCTGTATGGCAAAAAGAATAGTCCTAAAAGCTATAATTTTATTGCTCCGTAGGACATTAACTTCCTACATGGTGTGAATACCCTAGACCACCAGAATGATGAACAAGTAGGTCCTAGAGCAAATTAAGCCTAAACCATCACTGGAAGCAGAAATGACAAACCTGAAGCTGTCCTACTTAAGGTCCATCATGACAAGGCAGGGTTCTTTGGAAAACACAGTAAAGCTGGGGGGGAAAAAAAGGCAGCAGAAAAAGAGGAAGACCAAATATGAGGTGGACTGACTCCATAAAAGAAGCCATACGCAGGAGCCTACAAGAGCTGAGCAGGGCTGTTGAGGACAGGACACTGAGGACATCACTCATTCAGAGTCAGTCACCAGTAGTCAGAGCAGATCCAAGGACATGTAACATACACACAAGACATTAACCAATTTTATCTCAAATTCAGCAAACATATATCAGAATGTTTTTCCAGTAGAGATAATTTATATTCCTCTAATTTTATTAAACTAGTTTTACCACCTCGCTAGTTGAATAAAATCTTTAACACTTCATTCTATACATGTATAGGAGTCCTGTTTTTGACTTTTTGGAAATTACTCTTTAACAGTACCATAATTGTCGAGGTCAAGACATCCTTGTAACATTAACTTATTCAATGTCTCTCTGAGTACAGAAGAGAATTCCTTTCTCAGTACATTTGTCATTGACTTGTTTAGCCTGTGCTTGAAGACTGTAGTTGATGGGGAATTCATGGTTTTTTTTAAAGTAACCTGTTTCATTTTGGGTATTTACTATTAGAAAGTTATTTCTTAAAATGAGGCAAAATCTCCTTCCAACTCTTACCTGTTAAATTTAATTGTGCTTAATGGGGCACAGACTGTGGCATCTCTTGGGATATTTAAGATCATACCCCCCATTGCTATTTTCCTACCCCCAGCTAAACATACTTACTTAGATCCCTGTGTACACTAGAGTATTCCTCATAGGTAGTACTATTTAATTTGGAAGTTAAATTAAATTCAACATTTTTTAAACTTTTTGTTAAGCCCCAAAGACATAGAAAGGGAATCAGATACCATTCATATTATAAAGAAATGAATAAATTTCTGAAAGATCAATTAATAAGTTGGAAAGATTATCACAGCTTTGTGGGGTCCCCTGAGGACCCAGGGGTGGGCATGCTTAATTCTCTCTAGGGGTTTGAGAAAGGCTAATGTCACAAAGAAGGTTTCTTTGAACTAGGTCCTAAAAGTAAGTGGGAAGTATTCAGGAGGTCAAGGTAGAAAGAAAGAAGATATGAATAAAAAAGCCAGGCAAAGGTATAAAAAAGCATGAACAACAACAACAAAACAAATGAAATTTCTCAATCACAAGGTACTAGGGTGTCCTTCAAATTCCATGAGAATTATAACAATATAAATAATTATTATCATTAAAAAATAATAATTATAGAACTGTAGCCTGTTACTAAAAATGTACCAAGGGGGGTCCTGGTCTGTACAAAGACCATAAAATTTGAGCTAAATAGCAAGAATTTGTCAACCCAATGAAGCGGGGGTATATTAGGAAGATTCTTATATTTTGGAGGAGAAGAATAAAAATTTGAAGAAGCAGTAAATAAATGGATGGCAATCCTGGGTAATGATTCAAAATATTAGGATCTGGTATTATGTCACCCAGTGCCATTTCCAGCTTTGCCCCTTGATTGAGCAAGCTACTTAACATCTCTAAGGTCCAGCTTCCTCATCTATAAAATCAGTAATAATGGCACACTCCAACGGGTTGTTAGGGTCATATAAAATAATCCATGACAGAAAGCATGTATCACATGCCTGACACATACTAAGCTATCAATGAAGATGAACTATTTCCATTATTATTACATTATTATAACATTTATTTTAAATAGATATTTAAAGTGAGACAACAGGCATAAGGAGAAGAGAACACCATGCTGGGGGTAGGGCAAAGGATGACTGAGAAGAACGGCTGCAGAAATAAAGACGCAGGTTTGAAAAGGATTTTGTATAATTTTTGATTGATGTCCACCCCAGGACATGTAGAGGTGAGAGAGAGAACTGGTTAAATTATGAGCCCACCCAGTGCTACAACATACAGCTGCTAACTTAACCTCTCCATGCCTCAGTGCCCACATCTATAAAAGGGGGACGATAATAGATCTACCTTATAAAGTATTGCATAGACCAAATTTACTAATATGCGTTATCTCTTAAGACAGTACTGGCACAGAGTAAGCACTATGTCGTTATTTCCTTTTCTGACATCACACTGTTTTCTCCAGTTATTTCAGGACTTAAAGTTTACATTCAAAAATAATACATATGCTCCATAAGCTTGTTTGCTTAACTTATCATTAAACACCCAGTGTTAAAAATGCACATTTAAATGAAAATTTATGGAAATACTATGTAAGATATAATGTTTTAAGATTAAGTAAATAAAACGATTTGGCATTTCTCTCCAAAACCTTTTTTTATATTTGTACAAAAAAAATCTACATTTGGCAAATATTGATTGACCTACAACAGTTCTCACCAACTCTTGAGAAATCTGGGAACCCTGAAAATAGAGAGGATCATGGATTTCCTGGAAAGAGAAAAAGTTAGAAGAAATAACAGTAGTTAGCTAATTTAAGGATAGAGTAGATAGCTAACTTGTTAAACTCGAGGGAACCAAAGAAAATATAAGATGTTTCCAAAAAATTAAGCAATTCATAAATGGGAGGTTTTTGTTCTTTAATATCATTTACTTCTGTTCAAGGGGGAAAAGTATATATTCCAACCTGTACTCTGGATTCATTTTCTTCTTAGCTCTTCAGACACCATGATCCATATCATATAATTTTTCCACTTTTATCTTCAATCGTTTTCTCTCTTCTGGTTCTTAACTTCTCAACATACAAACAAATTAAAATCATTTTTTAATATATTTTATTGATTATGCTATTACAGTTGTCCCATTACCCCCCTTCATTCCCCTCCACCCTGCACATCCTCTCCCACCAACATTCTCCCCCTTTAGTTCATGTCCATGTGTCATAAGTTCTCTAGCTTCTACATTTTCCATAGTATTCTTGCCCTCCCCCTATTTTCTACCTACCATCTACGCTACTTATTCTGTGTACTTTTTCCTCCTCTCTCCTCCTCCCACTTCCCTGTTGCTAACCCTCCTTGTGATCTCCATTTCTGTGCTTCTGTTCCTGTTCTACTTGATTGCTTAGTTTGTTTTTGTTTTTGTTTTAGGTGTGGTGGTTAATAATTATGAGTTTGCTGTCATTTTACTATACAAATTTTTTATCTTCTTTTTCTTAGGTAAGTCCCTTTAACATTTCATAAAATAAGGGCTTGGTGATGATGAACTCCTTTAACTTGACCTTATCTGGGAAGCACTTGATCTGCCCTCCCATTCTAAATGAAAGCTTTGCTGGATAGAGCAATCTTGGATGTAGGTCCTTGCCTTTCATGACTTGGAATACTTCTTTCTAGCCCCTTCATGCCTGCAAGGTCTCTTTTGAGAAATCAGTTGACAGTCATATGGGAACTCCTTTGTAGGTAACTGTCTCCTTGCCTCTGGATGCTTTTAAGATTCTCTCTTTATCTTTACTCTTGGGTAATGTAATTATGATGTGCCTTGGTGTGTGCTTTCTTGGGTCCAACTTCTTTGGGAATCTCTGAGCTTCCTGGACTTCCTGGAAGTCTCTTTCCTTTGCCAGATTGGAGAAGTTCTCCTTTATTATTTGTTTAAATATCTTTTCCACTTGTTGTTTTTCCTCTTCTCCTTCTTGTACCCCTATAATTCAGATGTTGGATCATTTAAAGATGTCCTGGAGGTTCCTAAGCCTCTCCTCATTTTTTTTGAATTTTTGTTCCTTCATTCTTTTCTGATTGTATGCTTTTTTCTTCCTTCTGGTCCACTCCAATGATGTGAGACCCAGCTTTCTTTCCATCACTATTGGGTCCCTGTGCATTTTTCTTCACTTCACTTATTGCAGCTTTCATTTTTTCATCTAATTTGTGACCAAATTCAACCAATTCTGTGAGCATCCGGGTCACCAATGTTTTGAACTGTGCATCTGATAGGTTGGCTATCTCTTGGTCACTTAAAAGGATTGGTTCTGGGGCCTTCATTTGTTCTTCTGTTTCAGCCATCTTTTTTTTGGTCTGGTCACACCTGTTACATATGAGGAGCGGGGCCTTAGGTGTTTACCAGGGCGGGGCAACCCAGTCCCTGGGTTGTGACGCTGTATGTGGGGGCGGGGTCTGAGAGGGAACAATGGCACTTGCTCTGCTCTTTGTGGGACTTCAGTCCCTTCCACTGCTTCCCGCAAGCAAACTGGACCTTTCTGGTGCTGATTTCCATGTGGGTGGGCTTGTGTACCCTGTGTGTCTTTCCAACGACCACTCCTATGAGGCTGCAAGTCTCTCCCTGTGCCTCAACCCCCACAGGTGTTTTCAATCAGTGCCCCAGGGCTCTATTTCCCTGGGCTGGGATCCTGGGTTGGGAGCAGTGCCTTGCCTCACAATCGCCACCTCGCTGGGTCTGCCAGTTCCTACCCCTTAGCTGGGGTCTGCCAGCCTCCACTTGTGCCCCCATGGTCCACCTGCTGCAGTCTTACTAGCCCAGTCCCAAGCTCTTTGTGTAGTGATCCCTCTCTGCCTGGCTGCCCGACTCTGCCCCTCCTACCAGTCTGGATGAACATGTCTATTTTAACTCCTTGGTTGTCCAACTTCCATACAGTTCAATTTTTCTGTCAGTTCTGGTTGTTACTCTCTTTCTAAATTGTTGTTGTCCCTATCTTGGTTGTGGGAGGAGGCACAGTATGTGTACCTATGCCCCCATCTTGGCCAGAAGAACAAGTGAAAATCTTTTATGTGTTAACAAATAAAATCCCCTCTGACACTTTATCCCCTTCCAACTACCATAAGGTAAAACACACTGATGGCTATCTATCCATATATCCAATATCCATCCCCTCCTCTCAACAGAACCTCCAATTCTCCAGGCATTCATTAGCCCCACCACATGTGATTTAGGGAAAGAAGGTAAGGCCTGATCATCACAGAAAGCCCTGATTATCAAACTCTGTTCGTGCCAAGCTGACCACTTATCCACAACCTCAGAATGCCTCCTCCTTCTGTATTTGCTGCCATGGTAATTGATCCCATCAATTAAGAATCTATGTGGAAATCATTCTAGACTTCTCTTTATACTTTACTTCCTACACATAACCAACTACTAAGCATTATCAGTTGTAGTTACTAAATATTCACAAATCTCCTTTTTATCCCCAAATATTTAATTTCACAAGCATCCTTTCTCCCATGTACTATCATAATTATCTGCTTAGGTATTTCCCTGCCTGTAGTCTTACTCCATTCCAATCAATTTTTTTACATTGTTGCCAGAGTGGTCTTTCTAAAAAACATGTCATTTTCTGTTTATTAATCTTTCCAGTGTGTTTCATTACCTGTTTTGAAAGATTTTATTTATTTATTTATTTTTTAGAGAGAAGAGGGGGAAGGAGAAAGGGAGGGAGAGAAACATCAATTGGTTGCCTCTCTCGCATGCACCCTTCTGGGGACCTGGCCCACAACCCAGGCATGTGCCCTGACTAGGAATCAAACTAGTGACCTTTTGGTTCACAGGCCAGCATTCAATCCACAGAGCCAGTCCAGCCAGGGTGTGTTTCATTACTTTTACTCCTTAATGGCACTGAAGGCTTTTCTTGTTTGGCTTCTACCTGCTTATATCAGTCAGAATAACCTAGATTATGCTACAGTAACAATCCCAAAATATTAGTGACTTAATAGACAAAAATATGTATAACTCTCTGTGGTATATGTCATCATAGTTTAGACGAGAAGTGCTGATTTTGGTTTCTCAGGGACCTAAGCTAACGGAGACTTTACATTGACATATATTTTCATGATCATCATAGCTGTAGGAATGACATGAAGTACGTTAACTCTGGCTCTTACATCCTTCATCAAAAAGTGACACATTTCTTCTGCCTACCTTTTTTTTTTTCCAAAACAAGTCACATGGGCTATACCTAACTGCAAAGAGGACAGAGAAGAGCAATCCTACCATGTGTCTGGGAAGCAAAGAGCCAGAAAAATTTGGCAAGTAGTGCTAATAACCACTACATTATTCATTTATACTCACTTATCTCAAATTCTTTATACATGCCCTGTACACCAAGCCAACCAAACATTTTTAGTTCTATGAATGTATTGTACATTTCACATCTCTATATTTTTGTTCAATTCATTTGCTTAGGATGCTCCTGGAATTTATCTGATCCATTAATAACTATTAATTTTTCAAGAACCAACATAGGTATCTTCTCATTTAGAAACTAGTCCTTAACCTAAAATTTCTCAAACCCTCTATGGTGAACACCTATGTTTTTATTTCTAGTCCATGATAGACCATACTCTTTAAAAATACAGTAAATGACAAGAAACATATAATTTAAACCAAAGCAAAAAAACATAAGCCCAAATTTGCTATTAGTAAATTCCTCAGGCATAATCAAATTGCTACAATGTTTTTAATGATTCACAATGGTCTCATTGCAGATTGCAACAAACACTTTATAGATTGGCATGGCCCAGGAACTGTGCTTCTGAGTAGCACTTGTCTAACACACTCCTATTTTCCTCCCTTCCCCAACCCTGTCTCTTGGCCCTTGGTCACACTTAGAAGTCCCTAAACATTCCTCTGTGAAACACTCACTAAACTTTACTGTAATTGCTTCTATGTCTGTATGTCTACTGGCATGAACCATTGAGCTCTGAAATGTCAGTATCTAGGAGAGTAACTAACAGATAACTGGCATTGAGAAAAAAAATTTTGAATGAATAAAGTGGTAAGTAAATAATTAGCCCATCAGCTAAGTAAATCCCATTTCATATAGACAAGAGCATTGCTATACTTGAATCTACAAAGTAGACATTTATATTTAAGCTTAAGATTTTAAAATAAAAGTGATTATACATGTTTTAAATATTAAGAAAATACAATTTGTCACAGGTGGCATTGAAAGAAATTGCAGAAAGTTTATTTGTAAGAAAAGAGGGTTGTGTTTATTATATTTTACTGAAGAGTATGGAAAGGTCAAGGTAAAAAAAATGTGGTACTGTTGCAAATGAGTTAGTAGGTAAATACATCTGAATATCTAGGAAGTTCCAAGCTGTGGATATACCATGATTAAAGTACATGATTACCTATAGGATGTGGTACAATATGGTACAAGGCTTATTATATGAGTGCCTGCCCACAAATACTGTCCCTACTCCCTTTTCAGGTGGCTCCACTCTTTCCCTTAAAACTCTTCCATTGGTGGTACTCTGCTCTAGCTGTGGCAGGTATTGTTAACTGTGTGTATGTTACCTGGTCGGGGAGAGAGCAGGCTGAGTTGGGTGAGAATGAATGTCTTTCTTCCATTTCAGTAGCAGATATTAAGTTGTTAAAAGAAAATGAGCCATTTTGAACCTTTGGGGGAGAAATTACTTTCATTTGGTTTGGTATCAGATTTTGGTGGGGTGGCTGAAATGTTTTGACTTCTAGGAAGTCTTGGGACTCTAAAATGTGTACAAATGGGGTGCATTGCAATTTGTGTGAATAGAGCCCTCCAGAGTTATGCAGGGCACAGCTGTTACAGATGTGCACAGCATCCCTTGATATGGGGGACCCTGTTGATGTGATCCTCTTGACCCTGGAAAGAGTGTAAGTATAAGGGGACTCTGAGTTTCCTTTTTCATGCCACCCTAGTTAGAAGTTATATCACATGGGGGAGGTAAGAATAGCATAGGAAATGGAGAAGCCAAAGAACTTACACACAAAACCCATGGACATGAACTAAGTGGGGGGCAATTGCTGGAAGAAAGGGGAGTACCAGGTGGAGGGAGGCGAAGGGAAAGGAATTGGGACAACTATAATATCATAATCAATAAAATATACTTAATAAAATATACTCTAAACAAAGTTCCATCAAGGAGCAGTGTGTGCACTAGATAGCAGCAGTAGACCTGATGCTATACCAATCAGAGACTTTTAAAGAGTGGCAGCTGGGCAAGGGGTCCACAACACCTAATTCAAAAAATTATGTGCCAACCCCCAAAAGGGCTCAAGTAGCTCATCTCCCTCCAAACACTTTGACACCTGCTGCTGCAAGAAAGAGAGAAGTTATGGAGGAAAAAGACAATATTTACCATCTTCTCAGTTCCATTTCTTTCCAGCCCAAAATATCAACCTTGTTAGGCATTTCAGGGTTCTTTTTTTTTCAGTTACAGTAGATGTATAATATTATATTAGTTTCAGGTGTACAACATTGTGATTAGACATTTACATAACTTACAAAGTAAACACCCCACTTAGTCTAGTACCCACCTGACACCATACATAATTATTACAATATTACTGACTATATTTCCTATCTCGTATTTTATTTATATTTTATTTCTTATTATACTTTATTGTTTATTTGATTACACTTTCCCCCTATACCTGACTCTACCCAGCACCCCCTCTTCCTCAGACAATCTCCACATGGCTGTCCAAGTCCAAGGGTCATGCATACATGTTCTTTATATCCCCATGATTGTTTTGATAACTGAAAATTTGTACATATTAATCCCTTCACCTTTTTCACCCATCTTCTCAACCCACCCCCAAACTGGCAACTATTAGTCTGTTCTCTGTATCTATGGGTTTGTTGATTGCAGCATTATTTACAATAGCCCAGAAGGAAGCAATCTAAGCTTCTATCGATAGACAAATGGAT
The DNA here is from genome assembly GCA_028533065.1 of Trachops cirrhosus. Taxonomy (NCBI): domain Eukaryota; kingdom Metazoa; phylum Chordata; class Mammalia; order Chiroptera; family Phyllostomidae; genus Trachops; species Trachops cirrhosus. The sequence goes on along the minus strand of CM052548.1, from coordinate 48,774,251 downwards.
GAAGAAGATATGGTACATATATAAATGGAATATTACTCAGCCATAAAAAGAATAAAACCTTGCCATTTGTAATGACATGAATGGATCTATAGGGTATTATGCTAAATGAAATAAGTCAGCCAGAGGACAAATACTATGTGATTTCACTTATAGGTGAAATCTATAAAATAAACCATGTTTCTTAAATCTCCAGCTACTATATCCCTCAGTTGTACACCCAATCTTGGCTCCATAAGAAGTACTCTGGCACTTGACCCTGAACCTCTGAGCCTCTTCTTCCTAGTCTGTATGAACAAGGGTAACAATACTCACTTCAAAGAATTTCTGTCAGAATTTTTAAAAATAATATATGCTAAAGGTTTAGCACAGTACTTGACATATATTAAGTGCTCAAAAAGCATGCTTTCTGTGTGTGTGGTGGCCCCAGATCTCCTGTCCAAGGGGCTGGAGTCAAAGGGTGGGAATGAGTGTATGGACCACAAACAAGGAGATATTCTCTGCATCTTGTACTTATTAAACCATAAGATTGTGAAAGGCAGAAATCCGCACCAGTTTTACCTTTATATTTTCCACAGAGCCTGACCCTGTGCTCAGCACATAGTATGATATCATTTTGATCATGGCCTGCTCAGTAGTTTACAGAACAGAATACCACTGTACTGTTGGGAGATTCCAATTCTAACCCCAGCACTGCCAATAACATGCTGTGCAACTCTCAGAAATGTACTATTTTCAGAAAGACATTGTTGAATGCCTGCTATGCGGAGGGTATGGCAACTGCAGGGGTTACATTTAAGATAGATGTGGTCTTTGCCTCTGTGGAACTCTAATGAAGTAGATAAACTTTACACAATGAGCACATGGTTAGTTAGTTACAACTGTGATAAGAACTATGAGAGTATATGCAGAGAGACCTATGGGTGTTTGGAGAGGTAATTCAGGGAAGACTTTTCTTAGAAATTTACATTTCAGCAGAGATCTGAAGGATGAATTAGAATTAGTGAGGTGTCACAGAGGAGAGCAGGAAGGAATGCTGCAGATGTATGTGAACAGCTCAGGAAGGAAAGGAGCACCGTGTACTGTAGGACTATAAAAGGTCAATGTGGCTGAGCTTAGAAAACAAAGGAGAATGAAATGATTCAGGAGCAGTAAGCAAGGGGCCAGACCAAGTAGCAGCATTTGGGCCTTCGATCTAAGAGCAATGAAGAGCAGTGGTGTGCCAACAAGGACCACAGTGAGAATGAATCATCCTGAGATTAGGAAATAAGGAGTGCATTGTCCATAGAGAATTGAAAGACAATAGCAAAACTAAAGAGAATTTATTTTCCCCTTGTACTGCCAGTTCTTCTATTTCAATCAGTAGCATGCTAGTAAATATTTAAGAACTGGTTTTCTGAACAAATTTTATACAAACACACACATACACACTATATACATACACATATATACATGTATATTATGTTACTGATATACTGGATGTGTAGCACAATTTACAAATAATGATAAAATATCTTTCATTGTGAATTCCATATAGTTGATGGATCCTCATGGAATGCTTGTTCTGATTTTTGCTAAAGGCTTGTATCTGTATTGAACCGATCCTTGTAATTTAACCATGATTTCACAAATGGAATTGCATTTCAGTCTGCTCTTTTCTTAGTAAACTTGTCATTCAGTCTATGTGATCAGTTAAACTATTTCTCAGCCTTGTACAAATTAAACTAAAACCTTTGTTTCACACTAACCATACCACATTTTAAGTTAAATATGCATTGTTAACTTTTTCTCCATCACTTTCCTAAGTTTAGAGACAATCAGCAAAACAACAAATCAAGCCCTGATTCATAATGTTTGTCAGTTTTCCTGGTGTAAATCAGGAGTCCTCAACATCCTCAACATCAGGGCCTGTTAGGAACTGGGCCGCACAGCAGGAAATGAACTTGATTGTTATGCACTTGAATCGTCCCAAAACCATTCCCCCCACCCCATCTGTGGAAAAGTTGTCTTCCATGAAATCAGTCTAGTGCAAAAAAGGTTGGGGACTGCTGGAAAATAATCCCACAGTGGCCCATTGCAATCCACCAGTGGGACCTCACTGAATGTGAGTTATGAAGACACAGTAGCACAACATTATATGTACTGCTGAAGATGGAAAGAAGTGTAAAGATTTGATAGACATCTAGCAAATACAATGTTGGTGTTTTGTCAGAAGCCAAGGGTAAACCCATCACTGTCACAGGGAGGAGGGGAAGGAAGTGAAAACATGCATTCTTTTTTGGATGTGTTCCATTTGAGGTGGCTGTGTGACAAAACCAAGTGGAGAAGCTGAACAGGAAGCTAGATAAATGAGTTTGGAAGCCAGAGAAGTAAGGGTCAGAATTATACATTTGGTGCATATTAATTAAAATGTTGACAAAGGATTAAATCATGCAGGGAACAGTGGTGGTATGAAAGAAATGGCTGAGACCTTTAAAATATGTCATTTGGAGGGTTATCAAGAAGTGGATAAGTAAGACAAGGAGATGGGAAAGCAGGAGAGCAGAGTACTATCAGCAAAGAAAGTACGTGTGTTAAGGAGGAAGAATTAATTCTGCTGAGAGTTCAAAATGAGGAAGGAGAGCTGGATTTAGTGAATATGGGTGTTATTGAAGGCAGTTTTGGCCGTGTGGAAACCAAGAAGTGAATGGGAGGTGGGAGACTAGAATAATGGGTGCAGGCAGCTCTTTCAACAACATCACCTAAGCAGAGGCAGGGTGATAGCTGGAAAGCTGCGCTGAGTACAGTAAGGCTTGGGATTGATTAAATGCTGATGATACTTAAAGATTCCGTCAAGAGGTAGAGGCTGATGTTAGAATGGGCTCAGTGACACTGGAAAAAACTGGGGGTTGGTCGTCGGAATCCGTGCTTTAAGAAGTAGGTTGGTAGGTTTGGCGGTGGAGAATGGATACTGTTTCTTTTTCTTGAGGCAGGAGACAAAGTAATCTGAGAGTAGGGGTTGTGGGGGACAGAGTGGCAATCTGGTTGGGAGTGGAAGTTTGGGGCAAAGTGACTATTAGTGACTGAAGATGGATGGCAGATCTCTCCACAGCAGGATTCGTGGGTCAGCAGAATGAAGACCCTGGGCCCTGGGTGAGGATCTGCTAAAAACAAAAACAAAAACAAAAGCGGCCGGGCCTCGGATTGAAAAACTAAATTCAGTTCTGTTCCAAGAGGTAGAAAGTCCAGAAAAGCATTTGAAGTAACTCCTCCCAGACAGGAAGTCTGGAATTCTTTTGATTCCGATCCAGTTCCTTCTCCTGCAGAGGAGCTGCAGTCCCTCCGCCAAGAGCAGCCGCAGACAGCACGAGAAATGCTGGCAAGCAGAAAAAACCTCCGCGATAGCGAACAACTGGAGAAGGGACAGACCTCTAGCAGCCTGCTCCCGCAGTCCACCTCTCCAAGCCAGGGTGGAACCTCCCCTTTCCGCCCCGGCTCCGCCCAAGACTGCACTAAAACTCCGCTTCCTTCTTCCCCTTGGAGTCCTCCAGTCTCCGTACCTCCTTCATTGCCCATAGCCCTGCTAGCCTGACATCCCCTCGCATCAGCCAATGGGCTGAAAAGTAAACCGCTGCCGCATGAAAGTGACGGCAGAATGAGCCAAAGGCCTAAAGGAGGGGGCGGGCCAAGGCGGGAGCCTGAGAATGAGCGGCTGCACTCGTGGGGAGCAGTGGCAGGTGCGGGAGGGGGGCACGGTGAAGCGGCCCCTCCCCCTGCCCAGCTCTGGTAGGGCAACGAGAGCGGCCGGAGTTTCCGAGCCCGGGAGGGAGATGCAGCCGCCTCCCTGGCTGCTCGCAGGTAACGTGAGGGGAGGCTCCTGCAGGGTCGAGTGGGGCCGAGCACGCCTCAGGACGAGCGGAGTTGGGGGCGGAGTAGACGCCATGTCCCTGCTACTGCTGCGCCCCCTGCTTGGTGGGCCTTTCCGGACCGTGGTGGCGCTGCTGGAGGATTTGGCATTGGGACCTCAATAGCGGCCGGGGCTTGGGGAACTCGGGCCCTGGGTGCCTTGCTGTAAGCACACGGGAGCCTGCTTGCTCCCCCTGCCCGCATCTCGGGTATGGGCTCCTGCGCTCCCTTCGCCTGTTGTCGTGGTCCCCCAGCATGGTACAACTGCGCAAGCCCTCCTGCCAGCCCAGGGTGTACCGGGTGCCTGTGTCACCTGTCCTCGGGGCCCCGCGGCTGGCCGCCAGCTGGCCGCAGCGCCCGCGATGGCTGGGTGCCTCCTGGCCACTTGGATGTGAGCCCTGGATTAAAGGTGGCTCCCCGGCAGCGCAGTAAGTGACAGCTATTGCAAACTGGATACGTAGCACAGCTGCAGAGAGCCGGTGCCACCGGCCCGGGGCCACCCAGCCACCTCTTCTCTCTGCACAGGCTTGGAGTTTGGGGAAGCTGAGCAGGTGGCACAGCAAAGAAGGGAAGGAAGCTGCTACGAAAAGGGGAGCCAGCCAGAGTGGAGAAAATGCTGAGGGCATGAACTGAGCTGACTAGGCTCTCTGATGGCCCTGCAGGAGAAGAGGAGGCCGGGGATCATTCTGAAACTGACTCAACTGTCTTGTTCACTCCCCAGGAGTCTGGCCCTGGCCCAGCAGAGCATCCCAGATGTTAGGGTCTACATTGTGCCTTGCATACATCTCTGCTGTTCCCTTAGTACCAAAATGACTAGTCTTCATTACAGACGATCTGAGATGACAAATGAAGCTCCACAATTAATTTAAGAAACACAATTTATTTTCTGATTCAGTATTCTTCCAGTGGGGCTATTAGGACCTCATGACAACATTTTGTGAAGTAGTATTCAAATATTTGGGCCTAAGGCAGATTACATCAAGACCATCTATTATGTTCACAGCTCTGTTGTGCATTTAAAACTGGTATAAAATGTTTGTTTTCCTCCACATTAACTTCTAAATCAAAGAACACTTGATTCCCTCCATGTTAAGTCATGGTATCTTTCTAACTATTCAGCCTCATTTATTTCTTTTAAGTAGTAGGACTGATTTCTTTAGCTGAAATGTAGACATCAGTAGTTGAGGCCTGCGAGGTGACCTGTATTGTGTTTGCAGCTGTATTTTAGAGTTGAGCATTATCCTTTAGTGAAAGGATAGCTTATCCTTTCACTGGGAAAAATAAGGGGGGGCGGGAACTGCAGGTAGTAGCTGGAATTCCCCACAAGGCTTGCAGAGAGCATTGAGAACTCAGTGAGAATTGCAGAGCCTTTCATCTCTGGATTGAAAATCTGGAAAGAACATTGTTACCATCGAATAATATGTCCTGTGGACTGTTGGCTCTATCTCCACGTTTATTCAGAAGCCTGTCAAAAAGATGCCTGTAACCTCAAAGGGCCTTTTTGGCTGACTCCTTGTTGATTCCATAGTCTGGGGGTATTCCCTTGGAGACCTTAAAACAAGTACATTCAAACTGCCTTCCCAATCAAGAGACCTGGGATTCTCCTCTATCTCAGCAGGAAAGGAATGGGGCAGGTCTCTTAATAGGAAAGACAAAAGAGCCGTGGTATCAATAAACCAAATCCTGAAAGGGATTTCTTTTGTTTCAAAAGAAAATAGTCTGCCTGTGCTTTCTCCCTCCTTGGAGAAGGTACTTATAATAAAGTTAACTGCCCCTGGGCATTTATTCAAGCCAGTGTTTCTAAACACTGTAGGTGCATGTCCTGTTTCGCTCTCTTTACAATCAAGTGAAGTCAGCACAGTTATCATTACCACTTTAGAGGTCAGGAAACAGGCCCAGAGAGATTAAGTAATGTGTCCAAAGTTATCCAGGATTGAAACCCAAGCGATTTCACACAAACATGGTTCTGATAAATCCAAAGAAAGCACCTATTAAGGGTGTGATGGGAATGGGGACAGATAATATGTGGTTTGGGGAGGTAGTTTAGTATTTGGGTGAATTCCAAGACAGGAAGCTCTCTCACTGCTGGGAAGTTATGCTTTGCAGAGTAGTGCAGGAAGTGGACTCAGAGAATAAGTGACATGTACAAGGCCACAGAACTAAGTGGCAAGGCTAAGACAAGGAAATTTCTGGCTTTAATATTTTTCCTGTTCGAAAAAAAGTTAAAAGTAAATGTATATTTGTAACTTGTCTCTTTCACAGATATTGACAGTCATATCCTTACCCAGAATAACTTCTCTCCTCTTTCAGATATAGCTCAGCCCTTTCTGGAATAAGATATTGTCCCAAACCAGTCAGTACAACATTCTCTCCTCCCTCTCTCTGCTGTGTATGTACCATTGACTTGGCCATCAAACATGTTCCTTGCCTCATTATCTCTATTAAACTCTTCTCTCAGATTTTCATCTATCTGTCATGAGTGTCCTGAGTTCTCAAAATTGCAATCATGTTTCATCCTCCTCCTCCTTCCCCTCCACATACAATGTGCTAAGACTGAATGATGAATATTTCTTGAATTTTCTTGATTGGATGCAGTAAGACGATACCTTTTTTTTTTTTTTTTAACTTTGTAAACTGGTTCCAGGACTGTAAAAAATGATTTCCATTATGGGGTTGAGAAATATAGGAGTCCATTAAATCAGTGTTTCTCAAGGATAATCCAGCATCAGAAACCCAATGGTTTCCAGTTTGGTAGGCTGCAGTTGGGCCCAAGAGACCATATGTGTCCCACGTGACTTTTCTGACTGGAATTAGAAAACCACAACTTAAAGATTTTAAAAAGTGTATCCTCTAAAATTGCAGCATAAATGACTGTGTAACTCTTATTCACTCAAGGTAAATAGGTCCACTGCAGAAGCATTCCTAACAATGCAGTAATGAATGATCATATCATGCTATTTTTTCTTTTTCTTTTCATTACAGTTTATTTATTGTTTTTCAAGTACAGTTTTCTGCCTTTTCTCCCCACTCCTCCCCACCACCCCATCCCTCCCTGACTCCCTCCCCCATTTCCACCCCTCCTTGTTGTTGTCCATATGTCCTTTATAATTGTTCCTGTAAACCCTTCACCCTTTTCCCCCTTTATCCCCTCCCCTTTCTCTCCCTTCTGATCACTGTCAGCCTGTTCTCAATTTCAATGTCTTTGGCTATACTTTGCTTGCTTGTTTGTTTTGTTGATTAGGTTCCTGTTAATGCCAGGCGATGAAAGACAAATACCATATGATCTCACCATTAACAGGAATATCATGCTATTTTTCTTGCAGATTTCTAACCAGCACAATGCTAGAGCCAGAGGCTGACAGCCTGCAGTTTTCAGAATGGCTGATTTGGAGGCTGATTTGGATCACATCATTCCATCTTCTGTTCTTCCTCCTTTCAGGGCTAAGTTAGTAGTGGGATTTGTTTCCCTCGTATGTTTTGCACGTAGCTATGATGGAGATTTTGTCTTTGATGACTCTGAAGCTATTGTTAACAATAAGGTTTGTATCTTAATTCCTTTCTGATAAACTTATGTTAACCATTTGCTTATATCTCAGTAATAGTCTAAATTTATATTGAATTATTTTCTACTAAAGTTGGGTTAAGCATTTGCATGGGCCCCAATTGTACTCTGGATTTCCCATCTCTTTTGGATAGTGTCTCCTTGACACAGGGCCCCTTTTAAGGCTGGCAGCTGGGTCTCCAACCCCTGCCTGTATACCCAGTGTGATGTGAGGCTGCAAGCCACACATGTATCAGAGAAACCATTATTCTAAGATTTCAAGGCAAGAGTGTCTCAGGACATTGCAGACTGAGTTAGGCTTTGTGACAGATCTCTAGAACTGTTCCAGAAAAAAAGAAACTCATACATTTGCTGCAGTGATGGCTGAGTCTGGTCGCCCATGGAAAGGTTCAGCCTCAGCACCAGGCCATGTGCTGGCTTCTTTGTCCTTCACTGATAGCATCAGGAGAACCTACTGACAGCCATTGGAGGACAGGAGTGATGCAGTTCCTGCTCATTTTGTGTTGGAGATCCAAATTTGCTGAATCTGCAAAATTTCAGCCACTTTTGTTCTCCAGTGAGTGCTCCATCAGTTCAGGGAAAATACACTCTTTCAATCTCTTAACTAGAGATGGAGGAGAAGAAATAAATTTGTGGTAAGGGAAGAAAAAGATTGAAGCAAGCCTAGAGAAAATCAGAACAAGAAAGCTGGAGGTAAGGAGAGCCCAGAAGAGAAAGACTGAAAATGGTTGGAGTCCTATGACATCTAGTTACTCAGGAGATATTTCATGTGTATACCTTAACCAATGAAGACAGTTTGAAGGAATATACTACTTTCCCTCTCTAGCAGATGCGATTGTAGCAACTCTTTGTAACACTGTTGTTGGATACTGTTAAATTTTTGAAGTTATTGTTTCTACCAAATGAGGGAAAAGTCATTTTCACATTGAAAATACTAGAAAAAAAATTGTCGATGTAACAAACATTTCTGTCTGTGGGGGGCGGTGGAGAATGACTGTTTTGTAGTGTTTCATTTGTAATGCATTGCAACTGATTTTCTGTATTTCGATGGCACAAACTACAGCATTGTTGATGCTTCTTTTTAATTCAAATTCTTCATTTGTAATTTTCCTCAAGTTCACCCAGCAGTTATTGCAGACATTTCTGTTTCAGTTCTTTTTAAAACTATGCTTAAAAGAAAAAGAAGAACATTTGTAGATCTAAGCAGCTCTGTCTGTCACATTCATGGCTTGATAGCTACAGAATTGCTTTCCTAACAAGGATTCGAGGATAAGACTTTACTGTTAAAATTCTTATTTTATTGAGAGTTTCTTGACTCTTCCACGTTTAGTAAATGGAAGATTTATAAAGTTAACTCAGAACCTATGTGAAGGAACTTTGATAAGCAGTGCAAGGGACAGCTTGAGCTCTCTTGTATGTGGGGTGCCCTGGTGTGTGGGTATAATTCTCTTTCCTTCTGTGTGGGGTAAGGCAGATGAAGCCATGTTATGGTGCTACTGCTCATTGTTTTGGCAGTGTTTTCCAGAGCATCACACTATGCCCCTTTGTTAACTTGCTAGCCCTCCCTTTCTTCTTTCCTGTTAAATGAAAGGCACTCCATTCATTGGCACTGTGCCTATAGTAATGTGAAACAGGCTGTTACTGGGTTTTATTGGTGTTAAAGACTGTTTACCAGATGTGTCCTTGTAGTGTCAAGTTGCCCTCTTTCATTGAGATGATGATTTTGAGACACAGAGTTAGCAAAAATTTCAGACATACCACATCTTTTCTATAAATCATTATGAGGAAAAATGGACCTTTCTGTAGTGTGCCCTGCTCTGTTTAGGCTATACTTAATCAAATATTTAGAGCTTCCTTGTTGTTTATTTTCTGCTTACATAGAAGAAAAGATCCTTTACCCTCCCCCTCTTCACAACTGAATAGCTACTTCTAGGACAATGCAAAAGAAGATGGACTTAAATTTTTAACTGAGTTGAACTCAGTTAGTGGGTGGATTATGGGACCTTCAGGAAATATCTAACCAAGTCATAGCGGGTGTCAGTATGTTCAAGCCCTCTGAAGCTGATACCCAGTGGAAGAGAAATACAGCCTCCAAGTGGTTATCAGGTGACCAACTTTGTATCTCTTCCGTCTTTTCAAGCCTTTCCTTTTGAGTTAGCAAACACTTCAGTAGCTAGGACTTACTGAACTCCACTTTGTGTCATGGACACTGGTTGCTCTCTTGGGCTAGCTGTGATCTGACACACTTTTGTTTGGGTCATTCCCCATCATCTGCAAAAACTGCCCAGTTTAGATACCAACACAGGCATAGGCTCTCCTATCAGGTGCACCACCTGTTGGAATGAAGAACTAGTCATGCAAAAAGGTTGGATCTGGAGGCAGAGGGGCAGCCTCAGCAAGATGTCTGGTGGTATGATTTGTGGGTGTGCTTCTGGCTGCACAGCGCTGAACCTGGTTTTCTAAACCACCTGGGAGTCAGTGAGCCTTGCGCTCTTCTTTAAAGCATTCCCTTTTTTAAGCTAATCAGAGTCGATTTTGCTTACTGCAACAGAGTCTGGACTGATATACCTTGTGGTGCTTGGTATATTATAATTTCTAGTCCCTAAAATATTCTTGTTTAATTATGCTTTAAAGAGAAAAATTAATATTGTTTTGTTACTCCACAGCCTTTGTTATTATTAGACATAGTTTAAACAATCTGGTTTCATATTTAAATTTAAAAAAAATGCTTCTTTAAGCATCTGTAGTACAATACCAAATTAAATTACCTCAGTATTGATAGTGAGATAGGTAATGTTTTTTAATACTTAGTGATCTTTATCTTTAAAAATTGTTTTTTCTTTAGTATTACTGTCTGCTTAGCTCATGATCAAAAATGGAAAACTTAAACACAGTTATCCACTCATGTTTTAACTGAGATATTTTTGTAAATTGCCTGATGTATTAGATAGGAGAGAGGGTAATAGTGATCTTAGCTCTGTGGTCCAGTCATTCATTCAGCATAGATTAGGCACCTTCTATGTACTCCCAACAAACATAGATATATCTGGGCCTTGTGGAGCCCTAGGCCAGTGGAGCAGACAGATAATAGTTATATGAGTATAACTATATGAATATAAGTCACCAGTGTGCCAGGCACTCTGAGGATAGGTGCAAGATGTCCCAAGACCCATGGAAGGGAAGTTGAATGAGCTCAAGAAGGTCATAGCTCAATGGCTGAGATATAAACAGTGAGAGGAGCTGAGTTTTTAAGACCTCAGGACTGACTATCTGGGTGGAAACTTAAACATGCAAAACCTTTGGGATAAATGGTAGCAAGGACTGTGTGGGGACCTATGAAGGCCTTTAGCAGGATCGCTGAGTCCAAGAGATGAGCCTGCAGAGGTTGGTGGGAGCCAGAGTGCCCTGGACCATGGCGTCCATGTCAAGACCTCGGCTTTGTCCTGGAAGGGGAGGGATCAGTTGCATTGTTTTAAGCAGGAGTGGGTGGAGTGACTTGATTTGTATTTTGGAAAGATCAATGTGGAGAACATGTCAGAGGGTTCAGTTGACCCTCTAGGAGGACTGCCTATGTCTTAGATGAGTGATAGTGGTTGTTTGGCCCAGGATTGTTGGGAGAGTTGAAGAGTCGAAGTATGAGGAACTTTAAAGAAGAAGACTTGGTTAGCTCTGGGGTAAGGAGTCATGACTCCTTTGTCCAGAATGTCCTCTGGTTGTGTTCCTGCAGGACCTCCAAGCAGAAACACCTCTTGGAGACCTATGGTATCATGACTTCTGGGGCAGTAGACTGAGCAGCAATACCAGTCACAAGTCCTACCGACCTCTCACCGTCCTGACTTTCAGGTGAGGTATGACTATGGGCTGTACTGGAGGGTCACCCAAAGGTTGTGCATTATAATGTACCAGGTTGTATGTGACAAAGGTCACAGGGTCTGTGAGTCCATCCATGGTTCCTAGGGTCTCCAACAAGTAGGGGTATTGAATAACTCCAACTATTAGGAGTTAGGTCATAGGAAGATGGAGAGAACATGGGTGAGGACATTTTATTGCAGGGCTTACTTTGGCAGGAAAGATGCTAAAAATGGAATAATACAGGGAAAATTAGCATGATCCTTGTTCAAAGATGATATACAAATTGGTGAAGTGCTCTATTTTGCACAGTTCTTGGAGGTTGGACCCTTCATTGGTTAATACCTAGGAAATAATATGAGTCAAGGTAATGTGTGGCATCAAATGAAATTGTCGGGGTTTTTTTCACTATAAAATATGGTGTATATTTTCCTACTGTCAATAGGCAAAATTAAGATGAGATGAAAATCAATCTAATTCTCTCCCCCATCATTAATCAAGGAGCTATTTGCATTAAATAGATTTATTCACCACAAAAAGTTTCTATTCATAGATGTTTCTTGTATGCATTAAATACTTGTGTCTAGATCTCTCAAAGAAGCATGGAAATGATGAATTGGAACCACCGGTAATTGAAAAGCAGCCAGAAATAAGAATCCCTGACATTGAGAAAGTAGTTCATTGTTTAGGAGACTGGTAGACAAATTATAAAGTACTTTTTTTGGGGGGGATAAGCAAGTTACATGACTATCTTATATCCAGGTCCCTCTGGAATAGTCACAAGTAATATGTGATATATATTTTTTTGAATGTAGTCTTGTTTTTGCACTCAAAAATTGGTCTGGCTTTGCCACCAAGTTTTCTGTCCCATTCCTCTGAGATCATCTTATCATCCAATTACCCCTCTGCAGTTGATTATGTCCCCGTCTTCTCTTCAATCTTCTTAGCTTGATGGCATTATTTATCTTGGTGTTATTTTACCAAAGTTGCACAGAGTCTTTTCTCCTTTTAATATTTTAATTGCCAGCCTTTTCCTTGAGATGGTTTTGCATTTGTTTCACATGGTTCTGCACCCCTTGTATGAGCACCCTTTATTTGCTGCAGGATTAACTACTGTTTGTCCGGAGGCTTCCACCCCCTGAGTTTCCACATGGTCAACATCCTTCTGCACAGTGGCATCTCTGTCCTCATGGTGGATGTCTTCTCAGTGCTATTTGGTGGCCTGCAGTACAGCAGTAAAGGCCGGAGGTTGAACCTGGCCCCCAGATCATCCCTGCTGGCTGCACTGTTATTTGCAGTGCATCCGGTACACACTGAGTGTGTAAGTATTACGCATGTCTGCTCATGGTATCTGTACTTGTGTAAGGTCGAGAAGCCATCTGTATGTCAGTTTGGTTCCCAAAACAGGCTTCCTTTAAATCCTCCTAGAGCTGTAGACAGTACCTCGTATACATGGCTATGCCCTGTCAGATGTTTGAAACAATTGTATGTAGGTCCAATAGAATTCTTTTGTGGAAAAATGCAGAGTCCCATACCGATGAAGATTTTATAATGATGATATATAGTATGACCTCTGGTTTTATTGGGTTGACCAAGAAGTTGACTTGGTTTTTTTCCATATGATAGCTCTAGTAGCACTTAGTTGTCTTTAACTTTATTCAAAACAATTTTGTTAGATTGTATTATGACAGCTGTCATATCAGCATGCATTTTAAAAAAACTTATCAAACTTAGTGAATTTTTGTGTAGCAATTTTAATACTGAGGATGGAAGAAAATATGCAACATTTTTGATATATTATGCTTTATTATTTCAAGCATGGTAAAAATGCAACAGAAACACACAAAAAAGATTTGTGTAGTTTATGGAGATGGTGCTATGACTAATTGAACATGTCAAAAGTGGTTTGTGAAGCTTCACGCTGGAGATTTCTCATTGGACGATGCTCCACAGTCGGGTAGACCAGTTGAAGTTGATAATGATTAAATTGAGACATTAACTGAGAACAGCCAATGTTATAATACACCATGGGAGATAGCCAACATAGTACTGAAAATATCCAAATCAATAAAGTTATTGCTGAAAATGAAAAATGTGTCTTTTATTTTATGGAAAAAAACTAAACAGACTTTCTGGACAATCCATACTTTCTGTTTTGCTTATATGATCACATTGTAAAGGTATGAATGTTGAACGTTTGCCTGGCTTTGGGATCTACAAACCAGACATTAAGATTAACTTTCTTCTGTGAAGGGTTTGATGCTCAGTTTTCCTGTGTTAGCTGAGAGATTTATAAGTTGCAAAATACTTTCTTTTGCTATGGTGATTGTCACAGAAACTCTGTGGCAGCATAACAATTTTACTTTACTGAAGAAGAAATAGTCTGGGAGGACAAATAAAGGACTTACTCCAGGTGAGTTGTGTAGCTGGTGGATGTAGGAATAGAACTTAAAATCTGGCTGTCTGAGGTCTGTGCAGAGGCGATGCCCGCATACTTTGAGTTGAACTGGAAAGTGGGTCCCTAAGTCCAACTATGGAGTTACTCAGGAATTCTCCCCACCTCCCTTCTCCTCCTCGTCTTTGCCCTGTATTATTCTCTTCCACTTGACAGACTCAGCCGAGGTGGATTGGCAGCTCCTGACAGGGGCCTAATTTGCTGTTCTGTGGGCCATGCCTTTATTCCACTGAGCTGCTGCTGAATGTATTTGGTAAAAACTGTGTGGGATTTTCAGGAATCATGCTAGCCCCACCTCCATGGGAACCCTTTGAAAATGTAAATCACCATGTTTGCTGAGGTAAAATATTTGATCTTATATATTCATTCTGTGAGCATGAAGTACCTAGTAGAAAATACTACATGTACTTTATTACATCTCCACAAGACTTCTGCTACTCATATGTATTTAAATACTTACACATTAACTAATTGTATTAAGCATCCTGAAATTAAGTTTTAAAATATTGAGCAGAATTCTTGCCTTTAGCATCTCATTTATTAATTTTATGAAACTACCTGTTATTTGGTATTAAGAGGATTATGGAATTGTTCTCGAAATGTTCTTCTAATTTTATTACTAAGCTATAAAATCTTCTCATAGTTTTTTACTTCAGCAGATTCAGAGGACTTAAGGTATTGGCAAGCTGGGAATTGCTGTAAGCTGTATGTACATGTATGTGTGTGACATTAAATTAGAATTTATTCCTGTAAGTTATTTTATAGTCTAAATATTTGTTGGGATGCAATAATAGTATACACATTGATCAGAAATAAGGGAATTTCTGGTAAAATTACTGATTTACAGTTTTGGTCCTTATCTAATTTTGTGTGATCTTAAAAACAAGTGAAATATTTAAATGATTAACCAAAGAAATTTTTCTGGAATTCTGATTTTAAATACTGAAAAGTTAGTTTATAGAAAAAATAAATTTGGTGGGAACATGTTACCACCAAAGTTCTACATTTGAGATATTTAAAAATAAGCCAAGAGAAGTCTAGCTATATAGGAGAAAAGGGGGTATCTGAAAAAATTTCTCAGTCTTTCCCACTTCCCTAATCCATGAAAACCATTCAAACTCATATTGCAAGGAAAAGTTATGGATCATTAAAAATTACTAATCCATCAGACAGATAATTTGTATATTCACCTTCTGTTGTTTTGACAAATAGTAGGTATTCGATTTTATCTTATCTACACCTCCCTGTTATTTTCTACTCTATGTTTTTAAGTATATTTTATTGAATTTGCTCTTACAGTTGTCCCATTTTTTTCTCCCCTTTATTCCCCTCCACCCTGCACCCCCTCTCCTACCAGCATTCTCCCACCCTTAGTTCAAGTCCCTGGGTCGTACTATAAGTTCTTTGGCTTCTCCATGTACTATACTTTTCTTAACTGCCCCCTGTCTATTTTGTACCTACCATTTATGCTTCTTATTCCCTGTACCTTTTCCCCCATTCTTCCCCCTCCCCCTCCCCACTGATAACCCTCCATTTCTGTGATTCTGTTCCTGTTCTAGTTGTTTGCTTTTTTTTTAGGTTCAGTTGTTGATATTATGAGTTTGTTGTCATTTTACTGTGCATAGTTTTGATCATCTTCTTTTTCTTAGGTAAGTCCTTTTAACATTTCATATGATAAGGACTTGGTGATGATGAACTCCTTTAACCTGACCTTATTTGGGAAGCACATTAGCTGCCCTTCCATTCCAAATGATAGCTTTGCTGGATGGAGTCGTCTTAGATGTAGGTCCTTGCCTTTCATCACTTGGAATACTTCTCTCTAGCCCCTGCTTGCCTGCAAGTTCTCTTGAGAAATCAGCTGACAGTCTGACGGGAACTCCTTTGTAGGTAACTGCCTTCTTGCCTCTCGCTGCTTTTAAGAGTCTATCTTTACTCTTGGGTAATGTAATTATGATGTGCCTTGGTGTGTGCTTCCTTGGGTCCAACTTCTTTAGGACTCTCTGAGCTTCCTGGACTTCCTGGAAGTTTATTTCCTTTGCCAGATTGGGGAAGTTCTCCTTTATTATGATTTCAAATAAGTTTTCAATTTCTTGTTCTTCCTCTTCTCCTTTTGGCACCCCTGTGATTCGGATGTTGGAACATTTAAAATTGTCCCAGAGTTTTCTAAGCCTCTCCTCATTTTTTTGAATTCTTGTTTCTTCATTCTTTTCCAGTTGCATGTTTATTTCTTCCTTCTGCTCCAAATCATTGATTTGAGTTCCCGTTTCCTTCCATTCACTGTTGGTTCCTTGTACATTTAGCTTTATTTCACTTTGCATAGCCTTCACTTTTCCTCTGTTTTGCAACCATACTCAACCATTTCTGTGAGCATCCTGATTAAGAGTGTTTTGAACTCTGCATCTGATAGGTTGGCTATCCCTTCATCACTTAGTTCTATTTTTGCAGCTTTGATATGTTCTTTCACTTGGGCCATATTTTTTGTCTTGGCACACCTGTTATGTTTTAAGAGGTGGAACCTTAGGTATTCACCAGGGTAGGGCAACCCATGTCACTGCATTGTGGCGCAGTATTAATGAACGTTTCTTCTTTTACTCCTTGGTTGTCAGAATTCAATACAGTTCAATTTTCTGGCAGTTCTGGTTACTTTTTGGTTTTAAATTTGTTGTCCTTCATTTGGTTGTGCAAGGAGGCACAGTGTATCTACCTACACGTTCATCTTGGCCAGAAATCCTCTACTCTACATTTAACCCTGCTTTAAAAGTGAGCATAAAGCAGGATCACCCAAAGAGCCGGATGGAAGGAGAGCTCCTCAGAGTTTCCAGG
Source organism: Trachops cirrhosus (assembly GCA_028533065.1). Lineage (NCBI taxonomy): Eukaryota > Metazoa > Chordata > Mammalia > Chiroptera > Phyllostomidae > Trachops > Trachops cirrhosus. Next base: position 48,757,680 of record CM052548.1, on the reverse strand, counting down.
CCAGGACCAGCTTTGCGCTGTTGCCCCAGCCAGAATCTCTGATAACAGCCCTGGGCAGAGCATCCCCACAACGCACCCCAACTGAATGTGGATCTGGAATGAAGATTGAGGATTTGGGAATAGTTGTGCTGCTTCTGTTTACATTTATTAAGGGAAAGCAGTAGCAGTATAAACCTCTACAAATTTAGTAATATAAATTTCTTTACATTAACATTTATGTGTTTTGTGTTTATATTAACATTGGGAATGTTTTCGCTCATTGCAAATAAGAACCTACATTTTCCAATCTTTATAGTGACCAGCCATCCACTTTGCTTAAGACTAAGGGGGTTATGGGACAAAGGACTTTCCATTTTAAAACAAGGACAGTCCTAGGCAAATTGACATGAGTCAGTCACACCCTGAAGACTTTCCACCTCATGGTTCCCAGTTGGTAGTGAAATAATTGTAATCTGTCTTATTTGCTTCCTAACTCATAGAAATGTCTCATTTTCAACCTTGCCGCCCGCCCCCAGTCACTCTGGGATATTTGTAGCTGGGTAAAGCTTCTGACAGACCAATCACCAGAAGAGACTGGAGAACTAAGAGGGGGTTGCCTAGGCCCTTGTCCTTTGGAGGCCAGGAAGGAAAGAGTCCCGGGGGGTTCCCTAAAGACACAGTGCAACTCTGAGTTTTCCTTTTCCTCAAAGTATTGATGAAGATTTCAAGTTGCCTGAATTCAGGCAGCTCAGGCCTCCTTAATCTGACCCTCCAATGAACCCAGAGCTTAATGCTGAAAGTGTTAGGTGGGGAAACATTCTCCCTGTCACCTTCTAATTCCTTCCTATGGCCCCTGCACACATTGTTTCTAATGGGGAAACAATGTGGTGGATAGTGGGGAGTGCACTGATTTTTCCAGAGAACTATGAGGGGAAGAAATTTTACTCTTAGGTTCTTTCAGCTGGTCTGATAATTAAATCAGCTTGAGATAGATTAATAAGAGAAAGTAACCAAATTTAATTTCACACATATGTATGGGAACCCCACATACATGAAGGTTCAGAGACAGAAAGAGAAAATGAGGTATATGTCGCATCCTGAACCAAGGAATGATGTAAGATGCCTTGGGGGCATCAGAGGGGATGAAGGAAATTTGCAGGATGATAAGCAGTGCAGATGTTCAGTAATTAGAAGTTTGGCCTGCCCTATAGATAGGTCATAAAAAGGTATTTCTGGTAATAACTCATTATTGGCAAAACCCCAATTTAGATTCTTCTGGATAGTTGAGGAGCAGAAGTATCTCCTGAGCCCAGAGGGTCTCAACTGCCTTCAGGTCAAACTAATCCACCTGCCAGAGCGGCACATCTTAGGGAAACTTGTTCTGAACTAATTCAAAATCCTCTTACTCTTGATATGAGTGGTTTCAGGATATTCGTAAGAAAAAAAATATTGTTTGTAAAGAACTTTGATTGAAAATACATGTTACGCAAATATCATAAAAGAAGAAAAATTCTCATTCTTATGCCCATTTCCCAGTTAGATGTGGCACGTGCTTGGATAGCCTTTTACAATCTTTTCTACGAAATCTTTTTAATTAATATGCCAAAAATTTATTGTAAGGACTGAATACTTTTTTTAGTTTAAGACATTTGCCATAGTTTTTAAAACTTGTTTTTCTTTATGTCAGACAGTGCTTAATGCACATTGCTTAAACTTGGTAGTGTCTTCATCAGTTAGTCAAAGGAAGAATATCTGTTTTAAAATAAGTTTATGATGTTTAAAATTCATTTTACTATAAGTTTGTGTACCCAGATAAGTGGTTGACTGTTTAGGCCCCTATTCTTGTATTTATCCAAACCAGTTCCTTTCCCTTCGCTATTTTCAAGGAATCTTTTTCTCTGACTCCCGCATCCTTCACCCTGGTCTCCCCCGACCACCATGATATAAGGACCCCTTTGGATAAGTTTCTCTGGGTTGGCTTTACTTACTTTATTCTCCCTAAGGGTTTAGGATTCCAGGCCATACTCAGGTGCTGTAGATAGCCACAGCTCTCATTGTCCTGGCAGGAGGCCCACAGGACCAGCTGCTCCATCCCTCACTCACCAAGGTGATATGGAGCCCATACCTGCCTCACCCTGAGCTTTTTCCACTCCTTTCTATTTCTTTCTGCTCTTCGAATTTATAGGAGCATCCTTCAGGACTCATGCAGGGAACTAACAGTGAGCCAGCACCTACTATGTGTTCTAATTGGTTTCATTGCATTCCTGATTTTAGTGTCCCTTATTGAGTGTATTACAGGTCAGACTGCTCAAAAATTCTCATTGCATATTCACTTCACCCATGAAACAAATACACTGTTGAACCCTCTGGCATACTGGCATACTCATTCCAGATGTTTTGAGTCCTTGTTTGTCCTTAGCTTCCATCTTGGATGTGAGTGGCATTCACAGTTTGGATTCATCAGCTTTTTCAGTCTTCTCAGAGATTGAGGGACACCTTGGGATGCCATGTGCATCTGCATCAGGAGTTCATGATCAGGATGTGTAATCACCCTCAGAGTTTCAAATCTAACCAGTGTAGTGGGAAAGTCCTAAAAAGCTATCTGTATAGCTATTGCTTATACACATACTTGAGATTTATATGTAAATGTAATTTTCATAGTCATTGTATATTTTCTTATTTCCATTTTTTAGAATAGTCTTTGTTGTGTATCTCATATGTATACCATTTAAGAAAAGGTGAACCTATCAGCCATTGAAGTTATAGCTAAGGAATCAGTAAAACTTTGATATATGTCATATCCAGGTGCTAGTTAGTAGAGAATGCCACTAGCCCAATACTCATGAGTGGAATTCTGCATCTCTCATTGCCATAAAACATTTGGAGAACAATTATTAGAGTAATTGCCCTGAAAGAAATAAAACACAAATTTCATATTGCTTCATTGTCACTAATAGAAAGAAGGGAAGGACAGTTGTCAGAATAAAAAAATGGGGGTAGGAATGGTATAAATTTTATTGTGTTTTCATCTTGTCAATCACTTTTGAAGCACTATACTTTCCAGATTAACCCACTTAACCAGTTTTGGTCTGAAGGGAAGAAAAGATAGCAGAGGCAGCATAGAGCAATTATCCCTGTGTTTTTCTATCTGCCCGATTACTTTTTTTTAAAATCCTCATCCAAAGACATGCTTAGTGATTTTTAGCAGGTGCGGGGGGAGAGAGACACCTGTGAGAAAGAGAAACATCGATCAGTTGCCTTTCACAAGCACCCTGATCAGAGATGGAAACTGCAACCTAGGCATGTACCCTGATCAGGAATTGAACTGGTGACATTTTGGTTTACAGTATGACACTCCAATCAACTAAGCTAGACTAGCCAGGGCTCTGCCTGATGACTTACAATACCTGTTTCACACCTTGCCTTTATGTGTTCAATCAAATTTTCTTTTTTAAATATCATGACCTTTAAGCTGATAATGTTTTCCAATTGATAATCCACTTTGGGGACATCAGAAACCTAAGTCTCTGCAGCTCTTGCGGACAGAGTGCTAAACGACAGGGCTTTCACTGTACAGGTGCATCGCTGACTGTGTCCAGCCCACAGAATAGCCAACAGTAGGTGCAGAGCAATCCAATTTTCTTTAGGAAACTGTTAAGTCCTCGACCAACACCGATAAAAAAAAACAAATGAAGGTAAGACCACAGGGATATTGCAGTTACACAGATTATTTTAATAGATAGCAGAGCTTAATAGGATTTTTGTTTTCTATTTCTAAGGAATTTTTATATTTTCTAAGTTTATTTGTTTCAAAAATTTTTAATGTAAATCTTTTTTGCTTCCTTTTCTTTTAAGGTTGCTGGTGTTGTCGGCCGTGCAGACCTCCTGGGTGCCCTCTTCTTTCTGTTATCCTTCCTGGGCTACTGTAAAGCATTTAGAGAAAGTAAGCGTGATGTGTGTCTTCTTAATTGCATGATGTGAAATGATCTTTTTATGTAAGTTTATCACTTTGACGGAATGTGGGTCAAAGGGTATAAGCTCTCTCTAGGTATCTTGTTTAATTCCATGGCTTTTTTAAAAAAAAAATATATTTTATTGATTATGCTATTACAGTTGTCCTATTATCCCCCCTTCATTCCCCTCCACCCTGAACACCCTCTCCCTCCCACATCCCCCCGCTTTAGTTCATGTCCATGTGTCATAAGTTCTTTAGCTTCTACATT
>CM052548.1:48730903-48752978 GCA_028533065.1 Trachops cirrhosus | reverse complement strand
GCTACAATTTGCGATCTCCTATTTTCATTTATGGCGTGATAATGTTGGCTCTGTGCTCTGTACCTACCTAAAATGACTCAGATTTTTTTCCCTGGTTGTGGGAGAGTAGAATCTGCTGCATCCTACCACGCCGCCATCTTCTAACCTCTCTATTTTTCTTATAATAAGAACTTTTAGATTTACTCTTGGCAACTTTCAAATATATAATTCAGTATTAACAGTAGTCACCATGGAATACACTATACCCTCCAGACTTATTTATTTCATAACTGGAAGTTTGTACCTTTTCAACCCCACCCCACCCCACCTCTGACCACTACCAATCTGTTCTCTCTCTGAGTTTGATTTTCTTTTCTTTTCTTTCTTTTTTTACACTCACAAAAGTGAGATCCCACAGTATTTGTCTTTCTCTGACTTATCTCAGCATAATGCCTTTGAGGTCCATCCTTGTTATTGCAAATGACAAGATATCCTTTTTTGTGGCTAAACAATACTCCATTTTGTATACATGCCATGTTTCCTTTATGCATTTGTCTGTCAGTGGACACTTAGATTATATCTATGTCTTGGCTATTATAAATAATGCTGCAATGAATATAGGGGTGCATATGTCATTTCAAGATAGTGATTTTGTTTTCTTTGGATAAATTCCATGAAGTAGAATTGCTGGATCATATGGTAATTCATTTTATATTGCTAATTTCTTTCATCTACTTTCTATTAAATTTCCTTGAGTCAAACAGAGAAGAGCTCTTGATACTAATGGAGATTAGGTGTATATATATTCATTTGGACTTTGAGACATCTTAAGAAATAGTCACACATTTTTGTTTTCCTCTGTCTAGTCAGTGTGGACTGTACATAAAGCTGAATAGTAAACATATGTCATGACAATGAGGATTCCTTGTTCCAGTTGCTTGTGTTGTCCACATGTTTGTAAGTGTTCCACTGAGAATAAACGCTCTTTTGTGGTGGAAGTTCAGTTCAATATTTATTGGATACAAATAACAATGCTATTTATTATTTAAACTTTTATTTCAAGTGACCTGGTCATTACTCTTTTTGGATCTGAACATATATTCAAAGAAAAGCCTAGCATTAGTTACATATAAACTTGAAGTTCTTGAAAAACAAGAAATGTTTTTGTAGGGGCACAGATTTAATATTTTTTAATAAGGGAATGAAAAATTGAGTACTCTGAAATTAACGATTTAACTAGTTAAAAAGCTGTTTCAAAGGATACATTTCTTTTTGATAATCTCATTAGCTTTCTTTATAGATGTGAAGTCTGTATTTAAATCTCTGGACAATTTTTAAATGTCATAGTTTATTAATAAATTCTCTGCTAACCTCTGGAATCCTGGGATTTTTAGAAAATGAAAAAAATCTATACACATACATTTGTGTGCCCTTTTTTTGATGTTTAAATAGAATATCTTCAATTAAGATCTTTTGCAACAGAATCTTTTTTTAGAAAAATTAATTTCCTTATAAAGGAAGCATATATGTATATATTTTTAAATTACTTGACTGTTGTTCAGTTACAGTTGTCTCCCCACCACTCCCCCCACCCCAGCCAAACCCACCTCCCTCCCTTACTTCCACCCTCCCCCTTGGTTTTGCCCATGTGTCCTTTACAGTAGTTACTGAAAACCCTTCTCCCCACTGTCCCCTTCCCCCTCCCCTATGGTATTGTTAGATTGTTCTTAATTTCAATGTCTCTGGTTCTATTGTGTTTGCTTTTTTCTTTTGTCGCTTATATTCCAGTTAAAGGTGAGATCATGTAGTATTTGTCCCTCACCACCTGGCTTATTTCACTTAGCATAATGCTCTCCAGTCCCATCCATGCTGTTGCAAAGGGTATGAGCTCCTTCTTTCTCTCTGCTGCATAGAATTCTATTGTGTAAATGTACCACAGTTTTTTGATCCGCTCATTTGCTGATGGGCACTTAGGCTGCTTCCAGCACTTGGCTATTGTAAATTGTGCTGCTATGAACATTGGGGTACATAGGTTCTTTTGGATTGGTGTTTGAGGGTTCTTAGGATATAATCCGAGCAGTGGAATTGCTGGGTCAAAAGGCAGTTCCATTTTTAGTTTTTTGAGAAAATTCCATACTGTTTTCCATAGTGGTTGTACCAGTCTGCAATCCCACCAACAGTGCATTAGGGTTCCCTTTTCTCCACAACCTCTCCAACACTTGTTGTTTGTTGCTCTGTTTATGATGGCCATTCTAACTGGTGTGAAGTGAGGCTTTTAAGAGAGAAATAAATATTGACAAAATGTCACATCATAAGAATAATACTTTTTGTTTTAGGCACTCAGAAATAATAACCAGTGCACCATTAACTTCATCTGACTTATTTTTTTTTAATGAGAAAATATATGAGAACCAACTACGTGGGAAAACATATTTGCCAATGATACCTCAAAGGGTTTGATCTCCAAAATATATAAAGAACTCACACGACTTCATTCTAGGAAGACAAAAAACCCAATCAAAAAATGGCAAAAGACTTGAATAGACACTTCTCCAAGGAGGACATACAGAGGATCCAGAGACATATGAAAAGATGCTCAGCATCGCTAGCCATTAGAGAGATACACATTAAAACCACCATGAGATACCACCTCACACCAGTCAGAATGTCCATCATAAAAAAATCAACAAACAAGTGTTGGAGAGGATGTGGAGAAAAGGGAACCCTAGTGCACTGTTGGTGGGATTGCAGACTGGTACAACCATTATGGACAACAGTATGGAATTTCCTCAGAAAACAAAAAAATGGAACTGCCTTTTGACCCAGCAATTCCAGTGCTAGGATTATATCCTAAGAACCCTCAAACACCAATCCAAAAGAACCTATGTACCCCAATGTTCATAGCAGCACAATTTACAATAGCCAAGTGTTAGAAGCAGCCTAGGTGCCCATCAGTAAATGAGCGGATCAAAAAAGTATGGTACATTTACACAATGGAATTCTATGCAGCAGAGAGAAAGAAGGAGCTCCTACCCTTTGCAACAGTATGGATGGAACTGGAAAGCATTATGCTAAGTGAAATAAGCCAGGCGGTGAAAGACAAATACCATATGATCTCGCTTTTAACTGGAACCTAATCAACAAAAGAAAAAATCTAGCAAAATATAACCAAAGACACTGAAATAGAGCACAGGTTGACAGTGACCAGAGGGGAGAGGGGAGGGAATTTCAGGGGAAAAGGGGAAGGGTTTGCAGGAACAAGTATAAAGGACACATGGACAATAACAAGGAGGGTAGAAATGGGAGGGAGGTGGGGAACACTGGGGAGGTGGGCTGGGATGGGAGTAAAAGACAGAAAACTATACTTGAACAACAATTAAAATTTTTTTAAAAAAGCCTCATTTCAGACTGGGAATGTAATCTCTCTTGCTAGAATAGCCAAAACAAGTTTTGTAACTTAATACCTTACAATACTTGTTTCATGGGAGTGAGAACTGAGAAATTTAATTACTCTCATTTATAGTGGTGAGGAAAGAATCTTTTCAGGAGGGGAATGAATTTGCTACATAACTAGAACAACCTCTAATCTATTATAAAAGACAAAATCTCTCAGTTTTAAATTCTTAAACTTCATTTGCTATATTGCTCTCCTTATCATAGTTCAGGCAGCTAAAATACAGTAATTCTTACTCTTGGGATATCATTTCCTCATATTTTCATTTTGCATTAAGACATCTCTTTTTATTTGACTTAGAGTCATGCTAGGTTTAAAAAAGTAGGGCAGATGAGTAGCTCACATAGTATAGGACCCTTGTGTTTGGATTTGGGGCCCTCGCTGACTGAATTGTGGCAGTGGTATTTCATGTGTGTTCTCTTTTCTCTGCTTTCATGTTCCTTTTGTTTCTGCATTGCTTGATTTTCCCAGAATGGTCCTGTAGTTTTAGAAAGGCAGTGTCTGACTTCTTTCATTTTGCTGGGGGAAGCAAGGATTGATTGGTGCCAACTTTGGACCGAGAATCTGATGCTCATTGTGTTGCTCTGGCAGAGAGAGTTAGGACCACCTGTCAGGGTGGCATGGTTCCCACACGCAATATGATGTGCCAGTTTCAAGGCAGTAGAGATGCCAGGCATTGAGTAGTGAAGAGAGTGGTATAATGTGATGCTTTTTCTGAAAGATCTTCCCACTGGAAAATAGTGCCAAATCTGAGGCACGTGCTTCATTAAATTGACCACATCTGTTGGCACTTCTGGGTGTTAGCACTGACAAGGGTCTATTAGCACATTTTTGTTTTGTATTATCCCCTGTGCTTCCTCCACCTCATTAATCTTTACCTCCATTTACCTAAGTGATTGAATTGTCTTAGATGATAAAAACATGTACAGAAACAAGGAAGGTGTTTTCTAGGCCTATCTCTTTAATTTCTGGATCATAAACTGTTAATGATTCCTAACACTGCATAATTATCTTAGAGCACGTTGTCTTCTTAAGTGATGAGAAATGTCTCATGGTGAAAAAATAGTTTGTGATTTATTTTTTTTTCTCTTCTCTGGGTCATTGGTACTTAAAATTTAGCAGTTTGAATGGAGGTGAGATGGAAAAAAGGACTCTGGGTAAAGGTAACATCCTGAGATGCTTACACAGAGCTATGCACGAGTTAGAATTCCCTATTCGGGAAAGTTTTTTTTGAATAAAAATATTCATAAATGCAACTGCACTAGAGATGATGTCTGCCTCTCAGGATTTGTTTTTACTGTTTTTAACAGTTACTTCCAGGTTTAAAATTAAAGTAGCCAATTTTCCTATGCTTTTAATATTTCTTATGTAATTTTTTTAAACAGTCTATCACACAACGATATTTTTTTATTGTGAGGAGTTTCAAAGACTAAATTAAAAGTGAAAAGACTTGACTTTTGTCTGGATTTGTTCACATTAAGCAAACTGTTAACTTTTTGGTATCAAATTACATCTCATAATTGCATAACAAATATGATAATTAAATATGAATTCTGCTAGACATGGAAATAAAAGAAAGTAATGATTGAACAGATATTCATTGAGTGCCCACTATATGCAAGGTGGCCTACCATTATCTCTTTCAGTTGTCTTATTCAAATGCTCAAACTTGGAAATAAAAGATTGATTTGCGTTAATCATTAAATAAGGACAGCCACAAAAACACAAAGTCCAAATTCATCTAGATTATGCTGTATATTGGCCATTATTAGTGTTAGTCACCTTGACAAATCAAAACTCAATGAAAATGTTAATTTGGGAAATTACATGGGTAAAATCATACTTCAGTAGGTTGTGTTACCAGATGTCTATTAGGCTGGGCTGTACCCAAACTCAGGACTAGCTTCTTAGTAGATTATTTAACTTTTATACATCCTTTCTTGTTCACTCCCAGTACTAGGAACACTTTGTCAGTGCCATGGTTTATCATGCACATTATGCCACACATTTGTAAAGAGACACTTCTGGTTTAAATGAAATATTTTATAAATATTACTTAATTTTTCAGTTTAGATTCTGGAAAAACTGAAGTGTGTGTGAATGCTTAGTCTTATGACACCTCATAAAATAGCAAATGGCTAGTCTGGTAGGGACTTGAAGTGGGGGGAAGTTGGATTTAAGTAGGCAAAATCATTTCATATTTTCTGTTTTAAAAAGCATATTTGGAATATAGACATAGCCATGTGCCAACCATTTCATCCATGAGCTAGGTCCTTGAGCACCTGCCAGGGGTATCCAACCTTGTGGCATCTCTGGGCCATACTGGAAGAAAACGAGTTGTCTTGGGCCACACATTAAATATTTTGTGACACATAATCACAAAAAAATCTCATAACGTTTTAAGTAAATTTATGATTTTGTGTTGGGCCACATTCATAGCCATCCCGGGCTACATGCGGCCCATGGGCTGTGGGTGGGACACCCTTGATGGTTCTATGCAGTAGAAATACAATAGGAGCCATGCATGTAATTTAAAATTTTGTGATAGCCACATCATAAAAAGCAATATGTGAGATGAAGTTTAATAATACATTTTATTTAGCCCAATGTCTGATTTCAATATGTAATCAGTATGAAAGTAATGAAATATTTTACATTCTTTTTTATACTGAACTCTTCAAAATCAGGTGAATGTTTTATACTTACAACATGTCAATAATAACTAGATAAAATTCAGGTGCTCATTATCTATAATGCCTACCTTTTTATATATATATAAAATCCTCACTTGAAAATATGTTCATTAATTTTTAGAGAGAAACATCAATGTGATAGAGAAACATCAATCATTTATCTCCTATATGCACCCTGAATGGGTATGTGCCCTGAGGGAAATTGAACCCACAACCTTTTGGTTATGGGACAGCGCTCCAATCAACTGAGCCACCTGGCCAGGGTAGTGCCTACTTTTCTGGACAGTGGTAGTCTAGAACGGTTTTCTGAATGTGAAACCATCACTTGGTTTATAACTAACTGACTACTGAAATTTTGTCTTTGATCTGATATTGCCACTGTTGAGACGTGACACTTAATGTTTAATAATCACTGAAATTGAAGAAACATCAACAAAGAGACAATTGTCTTCATCTTTCATACATTTCCATATTGGATATGTTTGAACAAAATCAGAATTAGAAGAGAAAGTTAAAGAGCAGGGCTCATCCAGAAAAATTGTGATAGAAGTTTTGAGAGTCTGGATCCCCTACTGAGTTTGGGTTTTGAGAAATATGGTGAAATTACGCAGTGAGAAGGGACAAGGCTATCAGTAAATCTGAAGACTGTGTTTTCTATATGTTATTCTTCTGTATTCAGTGAAATCTTTGATTTAGCCCTCTAAGAAGAAAGCCATTTTAAGTTCCAGGCAAGTAAAAGATGAGCTTATGACTTTTGCATCTGTATTAATTATTTTCTATTTACAACTTTATTTTTTTATTGATTTTAGAGAGAGAGAAACATGGATTTGTTGTTCCACTTATTTATGCAATCATTGGTTGCTTCTTGTATGTGCCCTGAGTGGGGATCAAACCCACAACCTTGGCATATTGGACTATGCTATAACCAACTGACCTACCCAGCCAGGGCTGCACCTGTAGTAATTTAACTTTGTCTTAACAGAGTACTTTTAAGAGTAGTCCTTTGAGTGTTTTAATGGAGGAACTGGGAATTTTTTTTCCTAGCCAAAGCCACTTACCATATTTTGCCATGTGTAATGTGCACCCATGTTTTTGTGCACAGTGTACATGGGATTATTATATCCATTATTATTCCCATTGTATGTGGTCCTTAAACGCATGTGTAATGCACATCCTTATTTTAACCTCAAAATTTGGGGGAAAAAAGTACCTATTATACATGTCAAAATACGGTACTCCATGTGGGGGTGGAATTAGTCCATGTTACAGTCAAGTAAAATACAAGCTCATTCAGTTTTTCTAGGAAGAAATGTAAAATGATTAAGGGACCTTCTTGTAATGTGAAGAACCGGGAACATTATGTTGGGAAATCATACAATTTGTGAAGAGATATTAACACAAATTGTGGGAGTGGAAGGAGATGCTTGTAAAAAAATCAAATTCAGGTAATTTGGGGAGAGGTCCATTTGGTTTCTAGTGAAAAACTGAACCTAATGCTTAGTGAACATGAAAACAGTGAGTTGGCTGAGGCCAGGGGTCCACAGTGCCATCTCCTGGTGCTGGGCCTGGAGCAGAACCTGGTATAGGGCCTAGAAGGGTGCTGGAACCAGGGCAGGGTGTATTTTATCTTGATTATCTGTAGAGGGGACCCCTGTTGTGGTAATTAATGCATTCATTTATCATTAAGGGTGTCTATTTAAATAAAAAGTGCTAATATGAGAAAATCCTGAAAATGGTCTGACACAGACTCAGGAAGATATGTTAGGAGAGACAGATCTAAATGAATCATACATACACCAAGATGGAGAGGACAAGCCTTAAGGGTGTCATCTGCCATCCATTTTTGTCATGTCAGAAGATGTAGCATTGTGAGCTGTGATCACCTCTGTTTTGCCAGATGGATCCCTGTGTTGTGCAGCTAAAACCTGGAGGCCTTTCTCAAAATCATGTTGGAAAGGAGTTAACCAATGTGTTAGCTTTAAGGTTATTTTCACCATTTTTTTAAAGATTTTTGTGTCTATAAACACTTGTCTGCTAGTGATTACTAATAAGTGCCCATAAATATGTAAACACTCAAATGCAATCATGTTTAATTTAACAGTTTTGTTGTTCTTATGGCTTCTAACTGTGATCTCTTGGTATTACATACATGAAATATAAGTAATATCCCTCAGTAAAATTATCCTTAGTTTGCTTGATGGACCTAAATACTCCAATATGTAATGGTTTTCAGTAAAGCGAACTTGGCTTCCAGGCACTGTGCCACCTGGAGAGATGTTTGCTGCTCTAGGGCAGAGCCAAGACCTAAAGTTTGGGGAGGCAAGCATGGGCTCACTCTAAGAAAGAAAATTCTAACAGCCAAAAGTTTAAAAATGAAATGGGCTGTCATACAAAGTTAATACCCATCTCCAAGTTGCTAAAGTGAAGGCCACATAGCAACAGAAACATTATGGGTAGGATTACAACATTTCCATCACTGCAAAAGAGATTATATGCACAGCTCTAAAAAGCACTCCTCTCACTTTTACTGTGTTATGACTCTATGATTTGTGGGCCTATTGCCCCTTGTGGTAGATAGTGGACAGTTATTTCATTCACTGATCATGTGTTGCCTTTCCAGAGTCAGGCAGATGTGGCAGGTTCTGTCATTAAAAATTTAAGTTACTCCTACAAGCCAGGCATATTGGCAGGAATGAATTGTAAACAAGCTTCCTATCTAGGGTGATGCTTTTCTGTCTTTGGCTACATCAGAGTCACCTGGAAGCCTGGTTAAAAGGCTGATTGCTGGGCTCTACCCTCCACTTTCTGATTCTGCCAGCCTGGGTGGGGCCAGAGAGTGTTTCTAACAGGATCCAAGGACAGGTCAATGGACCACACATTGTGAGTAGCACTGGTTTAGAGCAATGGTCTCAATTTCTGCCCCCCGCCCCATGCCCCCAGGACATTTAGCAAAGTCTGTGATGTTTTTGCTTGTCACAGCTGAGGACTGGGAATATTACTGGCATCTAATGGGGACAAGCTAGGAGTCCTACTAAACATCCTGCAATGCACAGGGCAGTCCGCACACAAGGAATTAACTGGCCCAAACAGTAGTGCTGAGGTTGAGAGACCCTGGTATAGAGGAAAATTTAAAAAAATCAAGTAGTATTTGTAATAAACTGTGAAGAATATAATGGTACATTGAGATAAGGATAGTGTAGGGTGCTACAGCTGGGCCTAATTTAATCTAGGGTGTCAACTAGGGGCACCAAGATATGGGAGACAGATGCTGTTCTCAGGGGACAGTAGGCCCATTTGTTTTTCTGTGGAGTAAAAATAGTGAATTAATAAAGGAGGCTGCCCAGTGGGGTGGGGGTGGGGTTTCTCAGCTTAAGTGACATTTGACAGCTGTATAAAATGGATTGGATTTTGCCAGGGCCATTGTACCCAAAGAGAACAAAGTATCCAAAGCAAAGTGAGAGCATGTCTGCCAGTGTGCCTATGTCACAGGTGGGCACAGGTCATCAGGTTCTTGGTGATCGTGTACAAAGAATTGAACTGAACATGCAGAGTTTATAGCAGAAAGAGAGCTATTTATTAAGCAATAGTATACTCCACAGAACATGGGAGCAGGCCAACTCTGAGCAGAGGTTGACCTCAGGGGCTGAAAGGATTTTACTCTTATAGTGCGATATTTCTTGGCTAGTTCTGGCAGGCTTTTATTGCGCATGTACAAGAGTTGTATTACTTTAAAGCTATTGCTCATGTGGTCTCCCATGATTTTCCTTGATTGGCCACTGGGGAAGGTGATCACACAATGTTAATTTATTATAATGCTGTTATAATGAAGCAGGGATCGTGTAGCATCTTCTGCACAGGTGCATTCATGATTGACCATGAGTCAGCACTTTTCCAGAAGGTGGTAAAAACTGGTCTTAGAAGAGGATCTCTGATTGACATCTTTTATCTTAGCCTTGGGGGACCTGTGGAGTTTCCTCCTTCCTGACTATCTCCTGCTTCACCTGTAATACAGTCCCAGAAAACCCAGAGAGGTTTCATGTAACCAGGTCAGAAAAACCTTAAATGCCATTATTCACAGAAGGGTCACTTTTATACTGTAGGCAACAGAAAAGATTAGAAAGGCTTAAAACAAGAGTGTTCATTGTGTTTTATAAGACAATAGAATCTAAATAAATGAAGCTTTGCTGTTGATCTCTTGGCCTTGTGGTGCCTCAAAATGCCTCAACTATAATAGTCAAATAAAAATTTTTTTATATCTATTATGCTTCTTTATATATTAAACCTGGAAATTCAATATACATAGATTACAAAAAAAGCTAAGAAGTTCAGAAAATATTAGCCCGTGCATCCTTTCTGCTTGATTCCTGATTGTCTTCTGCTACTGGAGCCTGTTTGTGAGTGAGAACATTTTCCCAATGAGTCAATTGGCCCTTGGGCAGCCTGGCAGTGCCAGAGCAGGTGTCAGTCACATCAGGGTTAGTCCAACTCACATTTTGCTCAGCTGGGTGTAGACCCTCCTTGTTTTGAGAGGAATCACTGCCTACACTAGAATGTATGAGGTTGGGAGGGCCTCCCACCCAAGATCCCATGGCTGTTCCTTGATAGGAAGCCTGAGTATCCTTTGGGGCTTCCATCCTGGGACTTTGCTGATAAGTTTTTTAATATTCACAGGATTTTTTTTATATCACTTCATTCAGAATCTGCATCACAAGCACACATACCAAATACATTTAAGTGTTGGTTTCAATATCTCTCTGTCTCTCTCTTTCTCTCTCCCTCTCCCTCCCTCATCCTTACTTTCCCTGTCTCCGCAAACATTTAATTGTTGGTTTTCTGATCAAGCAGTTTAATGAAAACAAATGTATGTCTTATCACTGCATAATGAGCTTGGCACCTCCCTGGAAACTGGGGCAGTTTTGCTGATTTATGTACAACATCTGTTGAATGCTCTCTGTGGTTCCAGAACTATATCAAGTAATTTTTTTTAAATGTATGGTTTTTAATGTATGCACATAATTAAGAAAATGCTAAAGGTATAAAAGGTTATACAACAAAAAGTAACACAGGCAGGCCCAGCTCAGTATGTCTCTATAGGAGGGGAAAGGGCACGTTTACAACAGATCCTTCCCTACTCAAATTTTTCTCCTTAAAATTGTTCAGAAACTAATATAGTTGGTTTCTTATGTGCATTTTAGAGATATGTTTTACATTTACAAGCATATTTATGTAATTTTAACAGATTTCCAGATATTTCTATATAGTTTTTCCCTCTCAAATGAAAAATATATAGTTAATGTTGCCCCCATTTTAGAGTAGATGTCACTGTGATGGTGAGTGTAAGTAGTTTGCTCAGGGTCACATAGTAGATGGCAGAGCTGGAATGTAGACCAGGAGTTCCTATTTTAAGCAAAACTGAACCAAGATTTACAGGCACCATAGGCAAGCTAATGATTTCATCCACAAGCAGGTTCACTTTGCCCCACTTCAAAGCTCTTTTTTTAGGTGTTTGTTCACCATCTATCTAGATGAGGAGGTGGAGGTCTCACAAAGAACAGATGAGCGTGACATTTTTCTTTTCCTCTCCTCCCAAGTAGTTCAGCTCATGCTCCCAAATTTCAGATAACACCCACTGAACAGTGTATGGCCAGACCCTCCCTCCTCAGAAGTCAGTTTAGGGACCATGGGTTATTACTCGAGCTCAGCTCCACTCAAGCTTCTTACTACAGTATTCACATTTCTAGTGATGTTTTGTTTTCCTGTTGTTGCCTGAATTTCCCATGAAGGTTGGCAACCCAGGCTGGCATGTGCCTTCACCTGCCCCAGGTGCTAGGTGGGTGCCAGTCCTTGGTCAGTGGTCCCGCATCTTCACAGGTTCAGGCCATTCCACACGGGGGGCAGAGCAGACCCATTTTGTACCACCTAATGTTCAGAGAGCCCAGACTTCTATCTGAGGAGTATTAGTGACTCAGAGCTGTTCAGGCATTCCCATCACTCCTTCATTGCAGCAGTAGTGGTGACTGCTGAGGTCATTGTGCAACCAGAGGCTGTACTTACACTCTCAGTGAGAGTTCTCAATGTAACTCATCAAAATGGCCTTTTAGGTGATTGGCAGGTTGGGAAGAAGGAACTTGCACCATGTAGACTTTGAGATGATATGTCTTTGTGGCCAGGGCTTTGTTACAATGCCTCCCAAAAGCTCTGGGCACCTGCTAGGTTATGCCTTGAGAGGAGATTTGTGTACTATTTAGAAGATGGTGTCTAACCAGAAATGCAGGAGTCAACACAGGCAACCACAGAGAAATGCTGTCAGAAGCCCATACTCTGTTTTTAAATTGTGGCTATGTAAAGTTCATGTTTAGAATAGTAGTTCCTGGTACTAACAACACTGAGCTGTGTTGTGTGACTTTTATTTTTGTATTTCTCTTAACTGACAGGTAATAAGGAAGGAGCACATTCTACATTCTGGGTATTGCTGAGTATCCTTCTGGGAGCTGTGGCTATGCTGTGCAAAGAGCAGGGGATCACTGTGCTGGTAAGACCTGAGACATGGTCAGGATCTGTTGTAAATGTACCCTTTCCTCTCCTATAGAGACGTATTGAGCTGGGCCGGCTTGTGTGACCTCTGTTGTACCCCATGCTGTCCTACAGTTGTAGACATTTCTGGACCAACTACTTGTGCTCTCACAATCCTGGTGTATCATATGGGAATTGACTGCCTTAGTTGACAATCATTAGCAACTGATGGAAATGGAGATTGGGAAGTTCCTTTTTCTTTATCACTTTTATTTTAATTACAGATGACATACATTATTTTATCTGGCAACCGTCAAAATGTTCTCTACCATATATCTGAGTGTTTCTGTTCTGCTTGTTTATCTTGTTTTTTAGATTCAGTTGTTGATAGATACGTATTTATTGTCATTTCATTGTTCATATTTTTGAACTCTTCTTCTCCTTTCTTCTTCTTTTTCCAGAAGACCCTTTAACATTTCATATAATATTGTTTTGGTGGTGGTGGAACTCCTTTAGCTTTTTTGTCTGGGAAGCTCTTTATCTGTCCTTTGATTCTAAATGATAGCTTTGATGAATAGAATAATCTTGGTCGTAGGTCCTTGCTTTTCATCACCTTGAATATTTCTTGCCAATCCCTTCTGGCCTGCAAAGTTTCTTTTGAGAAATCAACTGGAAGTCTTATGTGAACTCTCTTGTAGGTAACTAACTGCTTTTTCTTATTGCTTTTAAGAGTCTCTCTTTGTCATTTTAATTATGATGTGTCATGGTGTGGTCCTGTTTGGGTCCATCTTGTTTGGGACTCTCTGTGCTTCCTGAACTTATATGTTTATTTCCTTTACCAAGTTAGGGAAATTTTCTGTAATTATTTTTTCAAATAGGTTTTCAATTTCTTTCTTTTTCTCTTCTTCTGGCACCTCCATAATGCAAATGTTGGTGTGCTTGAAGTTGTCCCAGAGGCTCCTTACACTATCTTTGGATTCTATTCTCTTTTTGCTGGTCTGATTGGGTGATTTTTGCTTCTTTATATTCCACATCACTGATTTGGTTCTTGGCTTCATCTACTATACTATTGATAACATGTAAATTATTCTTCATTTCAGTTTATGTATCCCTTCATTTCTGACTGGTCCTTTTTTATACTGTTGTATTTCCCCCTGAGTTCATTGAGCATCCTTATAACCAGTATTTGCACTCTGCATCCAGTAGATTATTTGTCTCCATTCTGTTTCATTCTTTTTCTGGAGTTTTGATCTGTTCTTTTGTTTGGGTCATGTTTCTTTGTCTCCTCGTTCTGGCAGCCCTTCCCTGTGTTTGTTTCTATGTATTAGGTAAAGCCACAATGTTTTCCTGGCTTGGTGGAGTGGCCTAACATAGTAGGTATTATGTAGGATCCAGTGGCACTGCCTTCCAGGTCACCCAAGTTGGGCATTTGAGGTGTGCCACTCCCTCATGTGGGCTGTATACATCTTCCTGTTGTAGATGAGTCTCAGTTGCTGTTGGCAGGTTAATGGGAGGGATTTACCCCAGGCTGATCAGCTGCAAGGGCTAATTCTGACCACCAACCACTGACTCCTAACCACTGTGAAGGACCAGCTATGCAGGGGCCCACCCCATAGAGCAGGACTTACTTCAGTGGGGTTCTGGTGTCCACTGAGTTCACCCCTTGAGTGTGTCACTTGTGGAGGTGGTTGGGCATTGATGCTTTGACATTGTCTAAAGCAGGCTACTGAGTACGCTGGCCCTGGGGCCTCCCAATAGGTGCAGGTCAAAGTCAGATGCTGCCTGTGTTCTTTCCGGTGCCACTCAACATGAGCTACAAAATGATCTGTAGATGGCTGCTACTTGTGCTGGATTTAGAGGTGTCCAGGCAAGGCCAAACTGTGAACCAAGGCTGGCTGCTGCTAGTGCCGGGCCTGCGGCCACTTAGCAAGAGGTGAAGGGAGTGCTAAAGCCAGATGCTGCTTTTGAGAGATTTTATGAAAATCTGAAGCATGAACAGTGACAAATCATTTGTATGGGAAAGCCACAGGAAACAGCTTGGGTGGGTCTCAAAGATGGGTGGGGCTGGGCCTCAGGGAATTACCGGGAGGTAGGAGTTGAATGGTGTTAGCCAGGTGGATAGAGTCTGAGATATGGCGCCTTCCTGCCTGCTCTATGTGGGGAGGGCTCACCGAAGGAACAAAGGCCTCTGCCAGCAGTTCTGAGAGTGGGAGGTTCTTAGAGTGGTGATTCGTTTTCTTGGAGAGATCTTGTAGAAAAGGGTGGAGGAATGGTTTGAATTTGAGTTTTCTTGGATGCTGTCATATTTTGGCAGTTCTAAATACAACAGTGGACTGACCCATATGGGCTTCTGGTTGTGATTAAACAAGTATTGAGTATATGTCATGTTGTACTTGGCATCTACTGGAAACATGAAAGAGGAGAGGAGAGGTCCTCTGATGAGTGAAACATACACCTCTGATGTTTGATCTGAATTGAAGCCCCAGAAAGGGAGAGGCATTGAAATCCACTTTCCTTTTTCTCTATTCTAGGCAGTTTTCTGCCTTACACTATTAGAAGTAAATCTAGAGATTAGAGATGTGAGCAGAGGAAGAGAATTGGAAAACAAAGATGTGGGATGTGATGGCCCATGTGGGATTACCTTGAGAAAGAAAGGGCAGTCAGAGCTGTTTAGGGTTTGACACAAGTCAAAGCAAAGATCAGTGGGTTTATTGGTCTTGATTTATAATGTCAAGTTTAGCTAGCTAGAAGATGGTATAGAAAGAATTACTGTACAAAGATACTTGAATTTCATGAGTTACTTTAAAAGTTTTCTCTAAACCAATATTTCTCAACTCTGCTATTACTGACTTTAGGGCTCAATTTTTTTTTTCTTATGGAGAACTGTCCTGTGTACTGTAGGATGCTTAGCAGCATCCCTGGCCTCCTTTCACTAGTTGCCAGTAGGACTCTCTCAGTTGTGACAACCTGAAATATTTCCAACAAAATCATCCTCTTGAGAAGCACTGCTCTAAACTCTTGCTCCTCAGCATTATCTGGGAACTTACTAGAAATTTAGTGTTTCACACCCTACCCCAGGACTGCTGAATCAGAATCTTCCTTTAACAAGGTCCCAAAGTAACCCCCATTAATGTTTAAAAAGCCCTAAGGAATTAGTTTGAATTGATGTGAAGAAAGATATAGTGAAATTTAGCTGTTTTCAAAAATTTGAAAAGAATGTGGACATTTTGATGATGCATTTAAATGGGAAGGAGGTGGGAGGGTCCAACTTATGTTTGGCTCAGTCCTCATGATAACATGCGCCTGTCACCCCTTGGTGACTGTCCTATATCTCACAGGCAGAAAATCAAACAATGTAAAAAGACAGTGACAGTGGCAGCTCAATGGGGAGCTTCTGCCTTCTAGAAAATAGTTTATACCCAGCAGAAATGGTCTTCTGTGACCCACTAAAATCATGAATCACATGAGTGACTAAAATCAGGATTCCTTGAAATGATTAACCCAGCACTGGCCCATTATTATTGGATAATTAATGGCTCCCAGCATTTCTGAGAGAAGGTTAAGTAGGAATGTCATCCTTGCTTTGAACACCACAGATTACCACTGGCAACTGATGATTTGTGATCTTTTTTGCCACAAAGCCCCATATGAAAAAGACCCAAGTATTTAGGGGCAGTGTTATCCAAATACATCATGTATATTCTGACTACTTTATCCAGATTGGGCCAAGAGTCCTGCTAGATGACATTTTCTACAGCAGCAACATCTATGGAAAAAATCCATTGCAGGATAGACAATAGAATCAAAGCCTCATCTAGCTTTCAGCCTATGATTATAGGTCATAGCTGCAGAAGCAGCCCTCACCTCCCGAAAGAAACTGTCATGGTGGTATTAGAAGCTGTTAGGATAGGTGGAGTTACAGTATCACACTCTCAAAATCCAGTGGCATCATGGAATTGAAGTTATTTATCATTCACCTAACTGTTGTGGACAGGGCTTCACATTATAGAGGTGACTGTCCTTCATACAGTTACCCAGGCTGGCAGAGCCTCTGCCATCTTCAGTGTGCAGTTCCCCAAAGTCGCCCTGGTCATCCCTGTCATCTCTATCACAGCCAGCTGGAAGGGGAAACAAGTGGTGGAGCGTGTCTAGGTTTATAACCAAACTTCCAAGATGGGGCACTCTCACTTCTACCCACATGCCGTAGGCTGGAACTCAGTCACATGACCACGCATAAGTGCAGGGGAGTCTGGGAAATGCACTCTGGCTGTGTGCCCAGCAAGAACAGAAAGCTGGTGGACAATTAGGAGTCTGAAGTTGAAAGATCTCCAGTGGCCCATCAGATATAGTTGTTTATGTTCTGCTCCTGTTTCTGCTACATTTGCCAAAGTCAGTCAATACTTGAGGTTCTTGAGGCGTAATTACTTTTATATGGCTGAGTTTTCAAGATTGATGGCTGCCTTTATCTTTTAGGCATAACAACTGTCCAGATAACCACTCTGTTATATCAGCCAAGGGACTATATTATAGTAAAGAAAAAAAAAAAGGAAAGGAAGGACCTCTGAAGAAGTCCAAATACCTAGCTAGAATTAAGAAAAATTTACTAGATAATAAAATTGATATAACATATTACTGTGAGCTAATTTCATAGGAACAATGGTTGTTTTTTAAGAGCTGAAGAAGTCTTCTATAATTATCTAATTTACTACATCCCTTGTCTAAATTTAGTAACAAAATTGTGCAATATAATTGCTACCTAATCAGAGTTAAGCTCTCGAATCATTGATTGTCTTGTTTTGCTTCCTTAGGGTTTAAATGCAGTCTTTGACATCTTGGTGATAGGCAAATTAAATGTTCTGGAAATTGTCCAGAAGGTACTACATAAGGACAAGTTATTAGAGGTAAGTATATACTTTTGTCTCCAGCTCCAAAATGGAAAATGTCAAGTACAGCTGATTTGAAATGCCATTTTCAAAGTATTTTTTGCTATTTTGAATTCTAAAATAGCCAACCCTTTGAAGCACAGTGTCAACACAATTCATGTAGAATTGCTGCACATTTGTACCTGGCTTACTGACATTTTCATTTGGAAATCTGTGACATCAGGGGCTTTGCGGTGTCTTTTCAGAACATTGGCATGCTCAAAAATGGGGGCCTCCTCTTTAGAATGACCCTCCTGGCCTTGGGAGGAGCAGGGGTGCTCTATGTGCGCTGGAGAATCATGGGCACCGGGCCGCCACCATTCACCGAGGTGGACAACCCTGCCTCCTTTGCTGACAGCACATTGGTCAGGGTGAGTTCTGAGTCTGTCTGCAAAATTCCCAGGTCCTTCTCTCCTCTTCATCTCCTTCTCAGCACACCCACAAAATACCTAATAAGTGGAACATCTTCATGTTTGTTTGCTATCAGGAAGGATATTCTAGGATGAAACCAGGCTTTTGTTAGGGGATTGAGCAGATAGAAATCCTTCGTATTTCCATTCTAATCAAAATTAAGGAGTGGTTCCTTCTAACGTCAGATTTCTTGCCAGCCTAGTTAGTGTCTCCTAAGCCCATGACATTTATTTTAAAGGAGATTGGCATTGCAGGGTTAAGATAAAATATAGCAGTATCACTGGTGTCTGTAAAAGTCTAATGTATCAAGACTCTCTTTATTGCAAAGGTTCACTTTTTCTGAAGGCATGGGTGTAAATTCTTAATAGTGCATTTCATAGAGACAGAAATCAAGAGGACCACCATAGAATCCTATTCTTAAGTTGTTAAGCATATAGGTGACCTCTGGGCCTCAGTTTTCCTGGGTCACAGACTTTGGGCATCACTAAGTAAATCGACATAGTTTGCCCAGAAATATGACAACTGTTTAGCAGAGTCTGGTGAATATGCTGCATTTTCTTCATTTAAAATCTGAATGCATTTAATATATTGCATATTATAACCACAGTTCATTGTAGAACATGTCAACATTTTATTTTATACAACTGCTTTCCTTGAACAGAAGCACACAGATGCCACAGAAGTAAAGTTAGGAATATACATATTCACATTTTGTGTTAAATAAATGTTTGTTTTCCTTTTGACTGACAGGCCATAAATTATAATTACTACTATTCATTGAATGCCTGGCTGCTGCTGTGCCCCTGGTGGCTGTGTTTTGATTGGTCGATGGGCTGCATCCCTCTCATTAAGTCAGTTGATGACTGGAGGGTAATTGCACTAGCAGCACTCTGGTTCTGCCTAATTGGCCTAATATGCCAAGCCCTGTGCTCTGAAGACAGTCACAGGAGAAGGTAAGAGACAATGCTGAATTTTAACTTCCACAGGAGCATTTTGCTAAATCCAGCACTGATCATTTTAAACAATTTTGTGGAAGTAATGTCTAAGGACATTGATTTCCAATACATATTTATGACTAGGATGAGTTTGTTCATCTGGAATCCATCCCTGGCTTCAACTAGTGGGGAGTGAACCTGGAGAAGAGGGGTATGGATGACTAACTCTTTATATCCCCCTTCTTTTCCCAAAGTAGCATTTTGAGACCCTTTTCTCAGTAGTTGGTAAAGAGTAATTTATGGTCAGAACAGAGAGTGTAATTGATGTGTGTTGTGCCCATTATTTCACTATTCTCCTTCAGAAAACCTTGGTGGATGCTATAGTGATTCCTTCTGTTGTTTGGTACAAGATAAACTGCTGCCCCAAAGAAACTATTCTTTCTCACCAAAGAAAAGAGGGAAAAAGTGTTATTGAGAAAATAATTGGAGGAAAAAACAAATATTTCATGAGAAAGAAAACTAAGACCATTTCCTTTACACATAAGTATTTATGGAATTAGATTAGTAGTTTCTCAAATTAATTTCAAGTTTACCTGTGTTTTAAGTTCATTCATAATTCTAAAGGACAACAAACTTTTCTCCCACTTCATTTACACATGGGCAGTTAGATTTTATTTTTAAAGTACTGTAGGCACAGGGTCCAGGAAGGAGGCACCATACCTGACCTGGTTTCCCAGTTCCTTCTCTTATGTTACATGCGACATTAGAAATGATAGCCTAGTTCCAGCGGTGTGTCATTGCTCAGCTTCCTTCTAATTGACTGAAATTTGTGCTCTTGTAACCTCCAAAAAGATATTAGTTTATTTTAGATCTTGTAAAGTTTAAACTAGTTAAGCATTATTATACCTGTTCAGTTTGTGTGGGGGGGGTTCCCCTATGAAAACTGTATTAGATTAATTGGGACCAGTATCCACTGAGCTATTCAATACCTAATGGTTTGAGGTGAGTTGGTAGTAGATAAATTAATAAGGCCTCACAAATGTAGTCATTCTAACCTTATGATATGAATTGTGTGACTTGTGAATTTTATCCTTATGTCCAATGCTGAATGCTTTTCAGTAAGATTTTTATGTCGTATCCTAATACTTCCAGGCTAAACCCTTTCTACTGATGACACTTTTTGCCAATGCCTGTTCTCAATTGAGGTCATGGTGGGGGAAAGGCCTTTATTATTATTTTAATGTTGAGTAGCATATTTTTCTTGAGAAGTCTAAACATAGATATATTAAGTATTGTACTTCTCATTTTCCAGGGTCCTAACGTTGGGCTTGGGATTCCTCATTATCCCATTTCTTCCTGCAAGTAACTTGTTCTTCCGAGTGGGCTTTGTGGTGGCTGAGAGAGTTCTCTACCTCCCCAGTGCTGGGTACTGCATACTGCTGACTTTCGGGTTTGGAGCTCTCAGTAAACATACTAAGAAAAAGGTACTGGCCAAGAGTGGTTTTGTTCATAACCAAGGTGGTTGGATGGAATTTCCTCATGACGTTTACCGTGTCTCTCTATTCTTAAGAAACTAATCACTGCTCTCGTACTGGGAATTTTGTTCATAAACACGCTGAGGTGCATGATTCGCAGCGGCGAGTGGAGGAATGAAGAGAAGCTTTTTCAAAGTGCCCTGTCTGTGTGTCCTCTCAATGCTAAGGTGTGTTGGCTGCCATGTTTCTTTAGAAAGACATTACTAGGAAATGTTTTAAGTTCAACAGCTGAATAGGAATATTTGCCTTCATAGAAGAATCTAGCATAAGATTTGAGTTTTTCTATTTTTGTTGTTATTTTGATAAAATTTATTAAAATTCCACTTAAGCAAAAAATTTAAAGAAATTATTAAAACCAGACAATGTCAATGAAATGGGAGATTACTTAAATGAGGTTTTACTTATCCAGTTGGTCCAATCACCCTTCAAAGTGGTGGCACAGGTCCTAATACCACACATCCAGTCTGGGGCATGAAGAGGCCCACAGTTGAAATATTCGGAGCACATGTTTCAAAATACATGCTTTGGACATAGCGTTTACTAGCTTCTAAGCCATAATTCAAAGATAATATGTACAAATGGACAATAATTTGGTTCAGGAAGTTTAAATCATGCTGTGTGGTAATAGATGTATAGCACACATTTATATCACCTATGGATTCTCTACTTGTGGTTCCTTTTGTTAGATTAGGTAAAAATAAATGTATAGACTTTAAAATTGGCAGTGTTTTTGCTGAAGCAGTATGGTAGGTATTTTTTCACTTGGATTCTTCATGAATCCAAACCCTCGGCGTAACCAGCTCTGCCTCTTTGGGTGAAACCAAACATTTTTGAACATTCAGTACCCTTATCTGTAAAGGGGGAAAATGATGCCTCTCTCCTGGGTTTGTGGTGAGGCTCTAATGAAATATGGCATCTGAAGTGGCCTTAATATAGTATTTAGAACATAGTAGGTATTCAGGAAATATTAGCTTTCTTAGGTTCATTTTAGTTTTTTGGTTGTCACATTAAATAACAAGAAGGGAATGTTACTTGCTCAAGCAGGATACCAATAAGTTAGGGTAAAAGATTTTCTGTGAACATAGATGATTATTATTACTCAGTAATGGTTCATTCTCTCTTGGGTCATCAAAGTTCAAGCTTCCTAGGATGCTCCAAATGAGATCCTCAAAGGGTAAAAAAAAAAGCTCTCTGGAGTTTGATCTCATTTTTACATTCTGTATTTAAGAAAAAGCAATGATTTCAGGTAAAATTATATGAACAAATCTAATGAATAGTTGGCGTCTTATTGTGACCTTGAAGTGAACAATAGTATAAAAGGTCCTGACTCCTTGTTTGTCTTTTTCTTGGATTAAAAAAACCTTGCTCATGTTTTATAGTTAAGAGATTTAGGTAAAAGAGTAAATTGCATCAAACTTTTATCATTCATTTGATTTGCTGGCCTACCCATTTATTTTATGCTACTAAAAATAAATTGCCTGTAATTTAATTTTATAAATGTTAATAGATTTGCTTTATTTTTACTTTTCTGTTTCAGTAGCAGTACTTTCCCCTTCTAGTTCTTCCATATAAGGAACTGAAATTTCTTTGGTAATGGCTCTATAGTTAATCTCCATTATCTTCTTTTTTTTTT
>CM052548.1:48711778-48730403 GCA_028533065.1 Trachops cirrhosus | reverse complement strand
ATTAACAACCACACCTGAAACAAAAACAAGAAGAAACTAAGCAAACAACTAGAACAGGAATAGAACCACAGAAATGGAGAACACATGGAGGGTTTGCAACTGGGGAGTGGGAGGAGGAGAGATGGGGGAAAGGTACAAAGAATAAGTAGCATGGATGGTAGGTAGAAAATAGACAGGGGGAGGGCAAGAATAGTAGGGGAAATGTAGAAGCTAAAGAACTTATGACACATAGACATGAATTAAAGGGGGGGAATGTGGGTGGGAGAGGGTGTTCAGGGTGGAGGGGAATGAAGGGGGATAATAGGACAACTGTAATAGCATAATCAATAAAATATATTAAAATTAAAAAAAGAAGAAAAGAAAAAGGGGTAGGTTGATTTTGGGGAAGCAATCTAATTTAGGAAGATACTGGTCTCATTTAACTCCATTACAGAAGATACATTTTTTGTTCATTGAATATTAAATAAGCAATTGGCCCCTGGCTGGAGAATAGGCCCAGATTTACAAACTGAGGCTCATCTTTCTCCAAAGATTTCAATACTAGGTAGGTAGTGCTGGTGCCTAGTCTGTGTTTGAATTACTCCTTACATATGGCA
The DNA here is from genome assembly GCA_028533065.1 of Trachops cirrhosus. Lineage (NCBI taxonomy): Eukaryota > Metazoa > Chordata > Mammalia > Chiroptera > Phyllostomidae > Trachops > Trachops cirrhosus. The sequence continues at coordinate 48,729,807 of CM052548.1, read as the reverse complement.
TGCACTCAGTATTAGTGATTGAATTGAGCCAAATGGAAATTAAATTCCTTGAAACTACCATGGAGAAATAACAAGTTTCTAATTATTTACAGTCATTTTAGTTTTTTTAATATGTTTTATTGATTATGCTACTAGTTGTCCCATTTCCCCTCCCCCCTTTATTCCCCCTGCCCTGTGTACCCCCTCCCACCTGCATTCCCACCCCCTTTAGTTCATGTCCATGGGTCATAAATGTAAGTTCTTTGGCTTCTATATTTCCTGTACTATTCTTAACCTACCCCTATCTTCTACCTACCATTTATGCTACTTATTCTCTGTACCTTTTCTCCCTCTCTTTCTACCCACTCCTCTGCTGATAACCCTCCATGTGATCTCCATTTCTGTGATTCTTGTCCTGTTCTAGTTGTTTGCTTGGTTTGTTTTGGTTTTTCATTTTTCTAGGTTCAGTTGTTTATAATTGTGAGTTTGTTGTCATTTTACTGTTCATATTTTTGATCATCTTCTTTGTCTTAGATAAGTCCCTTTAACATTTCATATAATAAGGGCTTGGTGATGATGAACTCCTTTAACTTGACCTTATCTGGGAAGCACTTTAGCTACTCTTCCATTCTAAATGATAGTTTTGCTGGATAGAGTAATCTTGGATGTAGTTCCTTGACTTTCATGACTTCAAATAGTTCTTTCCAGCCCCTTCCTGCCTGCAAAGTTACTTTTGAGAAATCAGCTGACAGTCTTGTGGGCACTACTTTGTAGGTAACTGTCTTCTTATCTCTTGCTGCTTCCAAGATTCTCTCCTTATCTTTAATCTTGGCTAATGTAATTATGATGTGCCTTTGTGTGTTCCTCCTTGGGTCCAGCTTCTTTGGGACTCTGTGAGTTTCCTGGACTTACTGGAATTCTATTTCCTTTGCCAGATTGGGGAAGTTTTCCTTCATTATTTGTTCAAATAAGTTTTCAATTTCTTGCTCTTCCTCTTCTTCTGGTACCCATATGATTCGGATGTTGGAATGTTTAAAGATGTCCTGGAGGTTCCTAAGCCCCTCCTCATTTTTTTAAATTCTTGTTTCTTCATTCTGTTCTGGTTGAATGTTTCTTCCTTTTGGTCCACACTGTTGATCTTAGTCCCAGTTTCCTTCCCATCACTGTTGGTTCCCTGTACATTTTCCTTTATTTCACTTAGCATAGCCTTCATTTTTTCATCTAATTTGCAACCATATTCAACCAATTTTGTGAGCATCCTGATTACCAGTGTTTTGAACTGTGCATCTGATAGGTTGGCTATCTCTTCGTCACTTAGTTGTGTTTTTTGTGGAACTTTGATCTGTTCTTTCATTTGGGTTTCTTTTTTTCTTTTTTTTCTTTTTTTTTTTTTTGCTTAGTGCGCCTGTTACGTAGTAAGCGGGGAAGACTTAGATGTTCACCAGTGCTGGGCAACCCATGTCACTGCATTGTGATGCTGTATGTGGGGGAGGGGACCAAGAGGGAACAGTGCTGCTTGCTCAGCTCTCTGACAGTTTTCAATCACTTCCCCCACCACCCACAAGCAAATTGGGCCCTTCTGGTGCTAATTCCCGGGAGGATGGGTAGGTTTGTGTACTCTGGGACCCCGTGGGTCTCTCCAGTGAACTCTCCTATGAGGCTGGGAGTTTCTCCCACTGCTGTATCGACCCCCACAGGTTTTTTCAGTCAGAGAGTTGAGGCTTTATTTCCCTGTACTGGAACCCTGGGTTTCGAGGTCTGTCTGGCTCCCCAGGTGTTCCTCCAGTTTAATCTGCATGTGAATGTGGGACCGCCATGTCTTCCTATTGCTGCCTCACTGGGTCTGCCAGCCACAGCCACCACCTTGCCTTGTTTCCTCTCTGCCTGGCTGCCTGTCTCTGCCCCTCCTACCTGTCTGGAGGAATGTTTCTTCTTTCACTCCTTGATTGTCAGACTTCCATACAGTTTGATTTTCTGTCAGCTCTGGTTGTTTTTGTTTTTAATTTTGTTGTTGTCATTCTTTTGGTTGTGGGAGAAGGCACAGTATATCTACCTATGCCTCCCATCTTGGCCAGAAGTCCTCATTTTGGGTTTTTAAGGCCTTAAAATGTGTGACACTTTGTATTGACTTCGTGATACAATTCTAAATTGTTTTAATAATGAAAAGGATCATATCATAATTAAGTATTTCCTTAAGGAGTGACCAAGGATAGATTATAGGATAGTTATATACTTAAAATATTTTAAGTCTAACACCAACAGTTGGCAGAATATTTGAAACAGAACTGGTTTTAGCGCTGGTGTTAAAGTACCTACCTTCCATTATTGCTACTTTGACTTCCATTACATTTACACTTCATTGTGTTGCAGTGGTTGGTTTTATTTGTGGCTTCTCTGCAGGTTCATTGCCTCAGCTATGAATCACAAAGCTTAGGGGGAAATTTCAAGGATAAATGCCTTTTCCCACCTTTTACCTTTTATAGAAACAAATCACTCATTCTTTAAACACTATTTTAAGTAAACTGTGCCAGGGTTATTTTGTTTTGTTTTGTTTTGTTTTGTATTCAGTGGGTTATCTAGGCAGCTGTTTTCTGCTCAAATACTTCCCCCACAGAACCCTTAGGATAAGGCTGGCCTCTGGGCAAAAGTGTTTACTGGTTCCTAATATTAACAGCTTGCCTTCTTGGGCTGTATCAGATTTTTAACTAGTTCCACTGAAGTAATTGCAGTCTGATTTCCAGAGTGACCCTTTTTCCTCCCCGTATCTTCCCTCTGGTTTCTGGCATTCCAGGTGTCTAACCAAACACCGTCTATGCTGCAAGGACCCTTGAATCCTTTTTCAGTTTTTTATTGAGAAAACAGAATTTCCCCATAACAAAGGAATGCAACAGGAGCTCAGGGGTGGATGAGGTGGGGAGTATCGTGTTTGCCATAGAGCTGTATTTGTATTTTGGGGACCACAGGCACATCATCATCATGTTGGATTCTCCAGATTTGGTTCTTTTGTGAGTGGGGCCCGAGGTAAAGGAGCACTTACTGGCTGGAATTTAGGGAGGCACAAAAATCAAACCATTTAGAGCATAATTTTCAAAATGTGACTCTGACCATAGAATTAGCCTTTAAGCTACAATTTAAAGATGATAATACCTACAAATGGACAGTAGTTTGGTTCAGGAAGTTTAATTATGCAGTGTGCTATGGAAGAGTACTCATTTCTATCACCCATGGTATCTCTGCTTGTGATTTGTTTTGTTAGATTTGGTAAAAATAAATGTGTGAGCTTTGAAATTGTTATAAAACAAATATCTGTTACATATGTGTTAAAAAATGTTGCACTCTTTCCTCCCCTTTCAGAAAATATAAGTATTTATATTTCTAGAAATATAAGTATTTATGTGCTCTAACTGTAGGTTAACATTGATGAGGCAGAATGTGCTCATATTTTCAGAAGAGGTTTGAAAGCATTGGGAATGTAATGCTACTTGAATGTGTTTAAACCATTATTGTATTTCATGATATATTAGTTTGCCATAACAAAATACCACAGGCTTAAACAACAGAAATTTATTTTTTCACATTCTGGAGGCCAGTGCGTTGGCCAGGTTGATTTCTCCTAAGGCCTCTCTCCTTGGCTTGCAGATGGGCACCTTTTTTTCTGTGTCCTCACATGGCCTGTTCCCTGTGTTCATGCATCCCTGATGTCTCTTTGTGTGTCCAAATTTCCCTTCTTGTAAGGACACCAGACAGATTGGGGTAAGGTCTATCCTAAGAACCTCATTTTAACTTAATGACTTCTTGGTTTTTAATTAATTTATTTATTCTAGATGGAGAGGAAAGAAGGAAGACTGAGAGGGAGAGAAACATCAATGTATGGTTGCCTTTCATGCCCCCCACTACTGGGGACCTGACCTGGTCTGCAACCCAGGCATGTGCCCTGACTATCAATCAAACCAGAGATACACTGGTTCGCAGGCCAGTGCTCAGTCCACTAAGCCACACAAACCAGGGCAAACTTAATGACTTCTTTAAAGACTATCTCCAAATACAGTTACATTCTGAACTGCTGGAGTTTTGAGCTTCAACATAGGAATATTGGGCAGGGGACACAATTCAGCCCTTAACACACTAAAAGAGACATTATTTTACTTTAAGAAAAGAATAGATGGTATAAATGAGTGGTTCTAGAAATCTCCTTGAGTAGTCAGCTCCATCTTTACCCAGCTCCCTAATAAATGAGTTGTGATACAGTAAGACGGAGCACAGTCTTTGGGTCCTAGATTCAAATCTAGCACCAGAACCTTGAGTAAGATGCTTAACAACACTTAAGTAGTCCCTCAACTTGGAAGGGAGGGTGATAGCAGCTACCTGTTAGGGATGCTGTGAAGAGAAGAGACTATAGATGTTCAGTGCGGATCCCTGCACTTGGCTCATGCCCTTCCTCAGTACCTGCCTGCTCCTGGTGTTTCTGTTATTGTTATTAATCATTTAATACACCTAATTGAATTAATTTCTATAGTATCATCTCTTCTGAGATTGCTATTGATCCTTACATTGTAGGCTCCAAAAGAATCTTATGATGATCAATAAATACTTTTGATAATAGTCCTCATGATTCTATGCAGTTCTGCTTCGCTGGCCTTAGTTTAGGTCCCAGCTCCTTTCCTTGTAATTTTTTGGAGCCCATGTACTCTTGGGAAAATACCATAAGTTGGCTACCCTAGTGCCTTGACATTAAGATATTCTGAGAATTTCCATTAGGTTTCCATCTGTGAGTCCTGTTTCTTCTAGTCTACTTTACCATTAAATCATTAAAAATTCTTTTTGAAAAAATAGAATTAAAATTCTCATAGCATAAAATTAACCATTTTAGTTCTTCAGAAATATACAGGGTGTGGCCAAAGTAGATTTACAGATCTTTGTATGGAAAATAATACAATGATTAACAAATAATTATAAAACAATAAACTGTTTTTGCATATTTACAACTAGAGATCTACTTTTCCCATACTATATATATATATATATATATATATATATATATATATATATAATAAGTTGGCCACCCCAGTGCCCTCACATTAAGAAATCCTGAGAATTTCCAGTAAGTTTCCATCTGTGAGTCAAAAATTGAAAGCAGGGTCTCATAGCAGCATTAGTCACAGTAACCAAAAGATAAAAACAACCTAAGTGTCTAATAGATGAATGGATAAGAAAATGTGGTGTGAATATACCAGTGGAATATTATTCAGCCTTAAAAAAGGAAGGAAATTCTGACAAGTACATGGATGGTCTTTGAGGACATTATGCTAAGTGAAGTAAGTCAGTCATAAGAAAACAAATACTATGCAATATCACTTATATGAGGTACCTAGAGTAGTCAAATTCATAGAAAGTAGAATGGTGGTCATCCATATGGGGAATGGGTATGTGAGAGGATGAGGAGTCAAGAGTTTGCTTAGCCATAAAACCAGCCCACCTTCCTAATTTTCCATTTTTCTCAGGTGAGTTCTTCAGTTAAATATCTTTCTCTTATACTTTAGTGGTATCATCTGCTTATTATCTCCCTTTCTTCAACTCTTTTCTTAGAGGGATTAAAGCACAAGCAAGCCCCTGACTGAGTATCTGTAGGACTTTAGTTCTGGTGGGTGGGTGGTTTTTTCTTTTAAATACCATTATCTTTTGTTTTCAGTTAGACGATAATGATAGGTATCCCTGCTCTAAAGAAAGAAGTACATCAGCTAATGACCAAGTTTTTTAATCTCTTTTTCAGGTTCACTACAATGTTGGCAAAAACCTGGCTGATAAAGGCAATCAAACAGCTGCTATCAGATATTACCGGGAAGCTGTGAGGTACTGCAGGCATCTTGTCTCACTTATATACAGGGCTTGTTTTAACTTTCTAGGATTAAAAAAACTGTCCCTTTAAAGATCCCAACTATAAGATATCTTTGCCAATTCCTAAGAATTTAGTGAAAAATACTGGCATTAACAGGTGGCTTGGTATTTCTCCCCACTTCCAGATTAAATCCCAAGTATGTTCATGCCATGAATAATCTTGGAAATATTTTAAAAGAAAGGAACGAGCTACAGGAAGCAGAGGAGCTGCTGTCTTTGGCTGTACAAATACAGTAAGCATTGTTTTTCTAATTCTGTTAGGGGCAAATAAATGAGCTCCTGCCTTTTGGGGTCTAAGCCTTCTTTTTCCTTGTTTACCTTTTTGAAATGCTCATCCAGGCCAGACTTTGCTGCTGCATGGATGAATTTAGGCATAGTGCAGAACAGTCTGAAACGGTTTGAAGCTGCTGAGAGAAGTTACCGGACAGCAATCAAACACAGACGGAAATACCCAGATTGTTACTACAACCTTGGGCGTTTAGTAAGTATAAGGTGGCCTGTGGCTATGGAATAAAAGCTTGTTTTTTTTATTTATAATAAAATGCAGGCAGTAACACCGTTACTAGCATTTTCCATTTATAAAGTTCTTTCACTTAGGTTTATCTCATTTGAAGGTAGCTATTTGATTTCCTTATATTTAACTTTTTAAGGTCTAATTAAAGAGGCATCTAACATGAATTAGCCAAGCTTAAGAGAGCACAAAGGCAATAGGTCAAACCAAGGAATAAATTAGAATTTTTAAAGTCCATTGTGCCCTAAAAACAGCACTTCAACAGGTAACTTCCTGATAAACATCAGTTTCTCTGTTTTTAAAGCACAAATAATACTGAAAATTTTTTTAGAAACCCGTAATGTGATTTTTTAAAAATTTGCATTCAGTGTATTAGGGTGACTTTGGTTAATAAAATTATATCGGTTTCAGGTGTACAATTCTATAATACATCATTTGTATATTGTATTGTGTGTTCACCACCCCAAATCAAGTCCTCCCCCACCCCGTTTTCCTCTGGTAATCACCATACTGTTGTCCGAGTCTATGAAGTTTTTCTTTCTTTGCTTAACTCCCCTCACCTTTTTCTCAGCCCCCTAGCCCCTCTGACAGCTGACACTTTGTTCTCTGTATCTACTTCTATTTTGTTAATTTATTTTGTTCATTAGATTCCACACATAAGTGGAATAATGTGGTACTTGATCTTCCTCTAACTGGCTTATTTCACTTAGCATAATATTCTCTCAAGGTCCATCCATTCTGTCGCAAAAGGTAAGATTTCCTTCTTTTTTCACAGCCGAATAGTGATCCACTGATGAGTACTTGGGCTGCTTCCAAATCTTGGCTACTGTAAATAATGCTGCAAAGAACATAGGGGTACATATATTCTTTCAAATTAGTGTTTTGGGTTTCTTAGGATATATTCCCGGAAGTGAAATTGCTGGGTCATGAGGCAGTTCCATTTTTAATATTTTGAGATAACATACTGCTTTCCACAGAGCTTGCACCAGTCTGCATTCCTACCAGCAATGCACAAGGGTTCCCTTTTCTCTACATTCACCAACACTTCTTCGTTGATTTTTTGGTGGTAGCCGTTATGACTGGTGTGAGATGATATCTCATTGTGGTTTTACTTCATATTGCTGATAATTAGTGATGTTGAGCATCTGTTGGTCATCTGTATTTCCTCTTTGGAAAAGTGTCTGTTGAGTTCCTCGGCCCATTTTTTAATTGGAATTTTTTTTGATGTTGAGTTTTATAAGTTTCTGTATAAATTTTGGATATTATTATCAGATGTGTCATCAGTGACTATATTCTCCCATTCAGTGGGTTGTCTTTTTATTTTATTGATGGTTTTCTTTGCTGTGCAAAACCTTTCTTGTTTGATGTAGTCTTATTTATTTTTTCTTTTGTTTCCTTTGCCTGAAGCAATAGATCAGAAAAATATATTGCTATGTGAAGTGTCTGAGATTTTACTGCCTACATTTTCTTCTAGGATTTTTATGGTTTCTAGACTAACATTTAAGTCTTTAATCCATTTTTAGTTTATTCTTGTCTATGGTGTAAGAAGGTCTTCTACATTCATTTTTTTGCATGTATCTGTCCAATTTTCCCAACAGTGCTTATTGAATAGGCTGTCTTTACCCATTTGTATGTTTTGGTCTCCTTTGTCAAATATTAATTGACCATAAAGGCATGGGTTTATTTCTGGGCTCTCTATAATGTTTAATTGTTCTATATGACTGTTTTTATGCTAGTACCATGCCATTTTGATTACTATGGTTGTGTAGTATAGTTTGATATCAGGTAGCATGATTCCTCCAACTTTGTTCTTCTTGTTCAAGATTGCTGTGGCTATTTGGGGTCTTTTGTGGTTCATGTAAATTTTTGAAATATTTGTTCTAGTTCTGTGAAATACATCATTGGAATCTTTATAGGAATTGTGCTGAATTTATAGATTGCTTCAGGTAGTATGGACACTTTAATGATGTTAATTCTAATTCTCTCTTAGTGTCTTAATTATCTGAGTATAGGTCTTGCATATCCTTGATTAAATTTATTTCTAGGTGTTTTTATTACTCTATTTTGATGCAATTGTAAATAGATTGCTTTCAAAGTTTCCCTTTCCTCAAGTTCATTATTCTTGTGTAAAAATGCCACATATTTCTGGATGTTTATTTTGTATGCTGCTACTTTACTGAATTCATTTATCAGTTCTAGCACTTTTTTGGTGGAATCTTTAGGGCTCTCTAGATACAGTATCATATCACTGCAAATAATGACAGTTTTACTTCCTCCTTTCCAATTTGGATGCCTTTTTATTTCTTCTTCTAATCAGATGATTGTGGTTAGGACTTTCAGTACTATGTTGATTAAGAGAGGTGAAAGTGGACATCTCTGTCTTCTCCCCACTCTTAAGGGAAACACTAGTAGTTTTTGCCCATCGAGTATGATGTGGGCTGTGGGTTTGTCATATGTGGCCTGTATTACATTGAGGTGTGTTGCCTCTATTCTCACCTTGCTAAGCATTTCATCATAAATCAGTGCTGGAATTTATCGAATGCTTGTTCTGCATCTACTAATATGATCATGTGATTTTAATCCTTCATTTTTGTTTCTGTGGTGAATCACATTTATTGATTTGTGGATGTTCTACAAAGCTTGCATCCCTGGAATTAATCCCACTTGATCATGGTGTATTATCTTTTTAATGTATAGCCAGATCTGGTTTGCTAACATTTTCTTGAGAATTTTAGTATTGATGTTCAGCAAGGATATTGGTCTATAATTTTTTTTGTTTGTAGTATCTTTATGCAGTTTTAGAATGACATGCTGATATTGTAAAATGAGCTTGGAAGTGTTCCTCTACCTGCATTTTTTTGGACTAGCTGGGAAAGGATAGCAGTTAGTTCTTTGAATGTTTGGTAAAATTTTCCTGTGAAGCCATCCTGTCCAGGACTTTTGTTTGTTGGGAGTTTTTTTGATCACTGCTTCAATTTTATTACTTGTAACCTGTCTATTCAGATTTTCTGAATATTTCTGATTCAGTTTTGGAAGATTATATGTTTCTAGGAATTTGTCCAGATTGTCCAATTTGTTGTCATATAATTGTTCATAATATTTTCTTGCAGTCCTTTGTATTTTCTAGGGTCAGTTGTTACTTCTGTTTCATTTCTGATTTTATTTATTTGTGCCCTCTCTCTTTTTCTCTTCATGGGTCTCATTAAAGCTTTGTCAGTCTTGTTTATTGTTTCAAAGCAATAGCTCTTGGTTTCATTGCTCTCTTGTATTGTCTTTTTAGAGTCTATTTTGTTTACTTCTACTCTGATCTTTATTATTTCATTTCTTCTACTCAGTTTGGGTTTTGTTTATTTTGCTTTTTCTAGTTCCTTTAAGAATAAAGTTAGATAGATTATTTAAGATTTTTTGTTTCTTATGGTAACCCTGTAATGCTATGAGTTTCTCTCTTAGCACTGCTTTTCCATTAGATTTGGGGGTTTTGTATTTTCATTTGTTTTGAGGTGCCTTTTGATTTCTTCCTTGATCTCATTGTTAACCTACTCATTGTTTAGTAACATGTTATCTATTTTCTATAACTTTGTGTATTTTTCAGTTTTTTTCTTGTGATTGATTTCTAGTTTCATAGCATTGTGGTCAGAGAAGATGCTTGATGTTTTCAGTCTTCTTAAATTTATTGAGACTTGTTTTGTGACCTAACATGTGGTTTTTCCTAGAAAAAGTTCCATGTGCACTTGAAAAGAAAGTATATTCTGGTATTCTGCTGCTTTGGGGTGAAATGCTCTGATACCAATTAAATCCATCTGACCTAGTGTGTCATTTAAGACCACTGTTTTCTTGTGGATTTTCTGTCAGGAAGATCTATTTGTTGATGTCAATGGGATGTTAAAAACCCCTACTATGATTGTATTACTGTTGATATCTCCCTTTATGTTCATCAGGATTTGCTTTCCGTGTTTAGGTGCTCCTATGTTGGATGCATAAATGCTTACAAGGCTTATCTCCTCTAGTTGGATTGTTCCATTTATCATTATATAGTATCCTTTTTTCTCTCTTAAATATAATCTTTGTTTTTAAAGTCTATATTGTCAGATGTTAGTATTGTTACCCCAGCATTTTTTTATTTCCATTTGCATGAAATCTTTTATGATTCCTTCACTTTTTTAATGTATTTTATTGATTATGCTATTAGTTATCCCATTACCCCCCTTCATTCCCCTCCACCCTGAACACCCTCTCCCACCCACATTCCCCCCCTTTAGTTCATGTCCATGTGTCATAAGTTCTTTAGCTTCTACATTTCCCCTACTATTCTTGCCCTCCCACTATTTTCTGTCTACCTTCATTACTACTTATTCTTCGTACCTTTCCCTCCTCTCTCCTCCTCCCACTCCCCTGTTGCTAACCCTCCATGTGATCTCCATTTCTGTGGTTCTGTTCCTGTTCTAGTTGTTTGCTTAGTTTCTTCTTGTTTTTGTTTTAGGTGCATGTTAATAATTGTGAGTTTGCTGTCATTTTACTATACATGTTTTTTATCTTCTTTTTCTTAGATAAATCCCTTTAACATTTCATAAAATAAGAGCTTGGTGATGGTGAACTACTTTAACTTAACCTTATCTGCGAAGCACTTGATCTGCCCTTCCATTCTAAATGAAAGCTTTGCTGGATAGAGCAATCTGGGATGTAGGTCCTTGTCTTTCATGACTTGGAATACTTCTTTCCAGCCCCTTCTTGCCTGTAAGGTCTCTTTTGAGAAATCAGCTGACAGTCTGATGGGAACTGCTTTGTAGGTTACTATTCCCTTATGTCTTGCTGCTTCTAGGATTCTCTCCTTCATTTTTGCCTTGGCTAATGTAATTATGACATGCCTTGATGTGTTCCTCCTTGGGTCCAACTTCTTTGGGACTCTCTGAGCTTCGTGGACTTCCTGGAAGTCTATTTCCTTTGCCAGATTGGGGAAGTTCTCCTTTATTATTTGTTCAAATAACTTTTCCACTTGTTGCTCTTCCTCTTCCCCTTCTGGTACCCCTATAATTTGGATTTTGGAACGTTGAAAGATGTCCTGGAGGTTCCTAAGCCTCTCCTAATTTTTTTGAATTTTTATTTCTTCATTCTTTTCTGGTTGTATACTTTTTTCTTCCTTCTGGTACACTCCAATGATGTGAGACCCATCTTTCATTCCTATTGGTTCCCTGTGCATTTTTCTTCATTAAACCTATTGTAGCCTGCATTTTTTTCATCTAATTTGAAACCAAAATCAACCAATTCTGTGAGTATCCTGATCACCAGTGCTTTGAACTGTGCATCTGATAGGTTGGCTATCTCTTGGTTGCTTAAAAGGATGGGTTCTGGGGCTTTCAATTCTTCTCCTGTTTGGGCCATCTCTTTGCTGGGTTTTTTTTTTTTTTTTTGGTCTCGTTGAGCACCTGTTGTGAGGGGCGGGGCCTTAGGTGTTCACCAGGGTGGGGCACCCCAGTGCTTGGGTTGTGATGCTATATGTGGGGGTGGGGTCTGAGAAGGAACAATGGAGCTTGCTGTGCTCGCGGTAGGACCCCAGACCCCTCTGCCACTTTCTGCAAGCCAACTGGGCCCCTCCGGTGCCAATTCCCATGTGGGTCGACCTGTGCACCCCGAGGGACCTTGCTTTTCAGTCAGTGCCCCAACGCTCTATTTCCTGGTGCTGGGACCCTGAGTTGGGCGCAGTGCCCTGCTTCACAATGGACGCCTTGCTGGGTCTGCTGGTCGCCAACCCCTGGCCATGCCCTGCCAACCACCGCCGCCTGTGCGCTCAGGGTCCGCCTGCTGCAGTCCTGCGCTTCTCCCGGGTTGCTCTGCTCTCTGCTCCGTGTCCCTCACCTGGCCTGACTCCGCGCCTCCTACCGGTCTGGATAAACGTGTCTAATTTTAATTCCTTGGGTGTCCGACTTCCATACACTTCAATTTTCGGTCAGTTGTGGTTGTTATTTTGTTTCTATATTGTTGTTGTCCATATCTTGGTTGTACAAGGAGGCACGGTGCATCTACCTATGCCTCCATCTTGGCCAGAAGTCCTGATTCCTTTACTTTTAGTTTGTATCTTTCATTCTGAGATGGATCTGTTGTAGACAACATATGTATGGGTCTTGTTTTCTTATCCATTCAGCTACCATGTCTTTTGATTGGAGCTTGTAAGCCATTTACATTTAAAGTGATTATTGAGTCCAGGCTGCTGTGGCTCAGTGGATTGAGCATCAGCCTGCAAACCAAAAGGTCACCAGTTCAATTCCCAGTTAGGGTACATGCCTGGGTTTCAGGCCAGGTCCCCGGTTGGGGGTGTGCAAGAGGCAACCAATCAATGTTTCTCTCGCTCTTTGGTTTTCTCTCCCTCTCTTTCTCCCTCCCTTCTTTTCTCTCTGAAAATAAAGTGATTATTGACGTGTATATATTTATTGACATTTTATTCTTTTCATTATGTTCCTCTGTATTATCTTCTTCTCTTCCTCCTCCTCTTCCCCCCTCCCCTTCTCCTCCTCCTCCTTCTTCTTTTTTATTTTTTATTTTATTTTATTTTTTTAAATAAGACCCTTTAACATCCCTGTAATACTGGTTTGGTTGTAATGAAATTTTTAAGCCTTCTCCTGTCTGAGAAACTCTGTATTTCTCCTTTAATTTTAAATGATAGCCTTGCTGGGTAAAGTAGTTTTAGTTGTAGGTCCTTGCTTTTCATCACTTTGGATATTTCTTGCTAGTAGCTTCTGATCTGAAATGTTTCTTTTGAGAAATTAGCTGACAGTCTTATGGGAACTCCCTTATAGGTAATTAACTGTCTTTCTCTTGCTACATTTAAGATTCTCTCTTTGTCTTTAAACTTTTTCCTTTTACTTATGATGTGTCTTAGTTTGGGCCTCTTCGGGTTCTTCTTTCTCAAGACTGGGACTCTCTGTGATTCCCGGACTTGTGTACCTTTTTCCTTCATGAGGTTAGGATAGTTTCTAGTCATTATTTCTTCAAATAGGTCGTCAATCCCTTGCTCTCTTTTTTTTCTGGTACCCCTATAATACAGATGTTGTTATGCTTCACATTGTCCCAAAGGTCCCTTAAACTATCCTCATTTTTCTTTAACTCTTTTTTTCTTTTTACTGCTCTGATTGGGTGTTTTCTGCTACCTTGTCTTCCAAATCATTGCTTTGTCCAACCTATCCCTTCTAGTGTGTTCTTTATTTCAGATGTTGTATTCTTTATTTTTGACTGATTCTTTTTATGGTTTCTATGTACTTTTCTGGTTGTTATTTATTTGTTGAAGTCCTTAGTTCCTTGAGCATTCTTATAACCATTTTTTTTTAATTCTCTATCTGGTAAATTGCTTGCCTCCCTTTCATTAATTCCTTTTTCTAGAGATTTCTTCTTTTCTTTAATTTGGGACGTATTTCTTTGCCTCCCCATTTTGGCTCTCTCTTTCTGTTTCTATGTATTAGGTAGGTGTGCTATGTATGATTCCCGGTCTTGGTTTGGTGGTCTTATGTGGTAGGTGTCCTTTGGGACCAGTGGTGCAGTCTCCTTGATCACCTGATCTGGGTGCTCCAGGAATGTCCCTTGTGTGGGTTATGTGGGCCCTCATGTTGTAATTGAGTCTTCATTTCTATTGGCCTGTTTGTGCATGAGGTTGACCCTCCAGCTGGTTTACTGTGAGGATTGACCTGTACCTTGGTGTACAAGCTGTCATGTAGGTGCTGACCATATGAATTGGAATTCACCCCAGCAGAGTCTGGTGCCTGCCAAGATCTGCTTTGGGATACACCACTTGTGAAGCTAATTGGGTCCTGCTCTGATGTTGTCTGAAGCTGGCCATTGTGTGTGTTGGTTTTGGGGCCTCTTGGGTGGGACTCCGGTACAGTCCAATATCAGATACTGCCTGTGACTGGCTCTGGGCAGCCTTTTTGGAGCTACAAAGCGATCCACAGTTTGTAACTGTCTCTGCTGGGCCTGGCTAGCTTCTCCTAGCACTGGGCACAGGGGCAGGTCAGCAAAAGTGCCAAGGCACCCCAAGATTTACCTCTTCCTGCCTCTGCCTGTCAGCTGCCTGTTAGTCTAAGCCATTGAAAGAGCCTCTGGTGGTACCCAAGTTGCATGAGGTAGGTTCTCAGTGAGTCACTAGGTAGGGGCAATTGGTGTTCACCACATTGGTTCAGGTTCAAACTCAGAGCTGATGCAGGGTCTTAGGCCACTCAGCAAATGTCCCAAGGTATGCCAAGTCTAGCTGCCACTTACTGGGTGTCTGCACACCTTTGTGGTGGGGTGGGATTTCAGGGAGTCAGCAGGATGAGGCCAGGAGAGTTTATCAGGTCCAAACAGATTTGTCCAGGAGAAGGGAGAGCTCTGCACTGTTCAGGCATGCAAGTGAAAATGGACCTGCCCTAGAGCCACAGAACTCAGTCTGTCTCAGATTTTCTCCAGACCTTGGCAAGGTAGAGCCACTAGAAGTCAGAAGGGTAGGGCAGTTGGAGCCAGAAAAATGGAGATAGCAGATCTCCCATGAGGTAGAGGTACCAGTCAGGCTCATGGGAAAGTGGGGGGAATGGCCCCCACCCCAAAGCCACGCAACTCAGTTACTGACACTCCCTGAGTATGCCCAGACTTCTACACCCCAACCTAGGCAACTGATGCCCAATCTCTGCAGGGTGGGGCTATCAGGAGTCCATAAGGTGGAGCTATTGCTTACCCCCTCGCTGATGCCATATGGAGAGGCATGCTCCAGCCAAAAAAGGTGCGTCTGCAGTTTGGGAGAGTGACTTAGCACAAGAATCCTGGTGGCTGACCCTTCAGCTCTCTCCCTAGAGCCACAAACCCAGTCTTTTATCTTGTGACTCTAATCCGTTTACCCTTCCTCCGCCAGAACCCAGGGTGAGTGGCTGAGAATGAGATTTTGTGCATTGACCTTTGAGAAGTTGCCTGAGTCTCCAGCAAACTTCCATCTCTCCCTGACAGAGAGAATGTCTTCTGATTTTCACAGCCAGATGTTATCTGGGCACTTCTCCCTGGCTCTAGTTCTCTGAGCTGAGGATCCTGGATTGGGTTTGAGACCCCATGCTTCTCAGGGTAAACTGTCACATCTGAGGTGTCCCTCGAGAATCTCAGCCACCACCTTTGGAAGTGGAGCCAGCCCTTTTCTCATCTCTGCCCTCCCTACTAGTCTCAGTGTGGCTTCTTTTGTAAATCCTTGATTATAAGACTTCTTTTCAACTAGTCTTCAGTTGGTTATTCAGGTTGATTATATTTTAGTTACACTAAAGTGTAACTAAAGTCCCTTTCAAAGTTCCACTTTGGTCCTGAGAGAAGGGAGTAAAGCTTCCACCTACTCTGCTTCCATCTTGGATTTTCATCATGTGATTTCTGAGCATCTGTCTTCTTGTTCCTCCAGGGACAGCTCCCTACACCCCAGGGTATTCCTGTGGATCACTGTTCTTCCCACAAAAGAAAGCTCAGGAGGGCATGGGATTTATCTGAAATGGTTTTGAGATTATCTGATGGAAGTGGAAAATAATTTCATAGTAACTTTTTTTAGTTATTAACAGAATATAAAGATTTGATTGCTCTTATTTTCTTTTTTTAGTAGTTTATTTCTTTGTTCAGATAAATATTCTAGCAGTAGTTCTATAATAAGTCCAATAACCTTAAAATCTGAAAACATATATTGACAAATGATGGTGAAATAAGTTCTTTCACTGTTTCTGAAAAGCCTTTGTGAAGATGCACAGCTTAATCATTATTCTTTTTTTTTTTAACAAAGATTTTATTTATTTATCTTCAGAGGGAAAGGGAAGGAGAGAGGGAGAGAAATATCAATGTATGGTTGCTTCCTGTGCATTCCCTGCTGGGAACTGGCCTGCAACCCAGGCATGTGCCCTGACTGGGAATCGAACCGTGATCTCTTGGTTCACAGGCCCGCGCTTAATCCACTAAGCTACACCAGCCAGGGCTTAATCATTATTCTTCATAACGAAAATAACCATGCACCAGAAAATGGCAGCTATGTAAGATTAGAGGTGGTAACTACCCCTATTGTCATAAGCATTTTGCAATATAGGAGATTTGTCCAGAAGGTATCCAGCCATATAATATGAAAAATAGGAACATTTATTGAAGAAGATACAATATACAAGAAAAATTGTACGGAAGACAATAATACCTCAGTCCCCTTCAAAGTAAGCACCTTGGGACATCACACAGTTCTCCCAGTTGCCATCATATTTTTCTGAATCTATTGACAGTCTGAAATCTCTTCCCTTTCAAAGGTGATTTTAGTTTTGGGAAAAACCAGAAATTTCAGGGTGCCAAATCTTGGGGTAAAGGGTGCTGAGTCACCTGGGTGATTTGATGCTTTGCCAAAAAACTCTGCACGAGGGCATGAGTGGACATGTTTTCATCAGGAAACTTCCAATCACCAGTTGCCTAGCTGTGACCTTTTGAATAATCCTACTAGTTTCCATGGAGGAATGTTAAAGCTTAACGCAAAATCTGATGCAAATTCGTTGCTGTACTCACTCAGTTATTTTGAGTATGACAGCCATACAGTACACACGCTCTCTCAATAGCATCTACCGCCCCCATTGACTAGTACAGTGAAGTCATCATTGTTCACACTTGTGCAGTCCAGTCCACTCTCGTTGGCTGCCAGGTTACATCAATGTCATGCAAACTATTCTCGTTATATAACAATGCATGGACTCTTTCTGGACAGGCCTCATATTTATGTATCAAATCATCGCATTATATACCTTAAATTTACATGTGTTATTCCGGGGTCCAGCCTCGGCAGGGTCTAAGGGTTCCCGAAGGATGAATGGCTAAGGTGAAGAGACAGACACCAAGCAAGGTGCTAGAGGACAGCCAGGCTCTCTGGGCCTGACTGACTCACCGAGAAGAATCAATCTTTATTTTTATAGGGGAGGTTATACAACATTTAGTGCATAGTGATTATTGAAACAGAAACAATTACCATGATTATACAATATTCAATACATAGTGTGATTATTAAAACAGAAACGGTTACCATAGAAATAATTTCAAAAAGCACAGAAGATTTTACAGATCAATCATGTTAAACAAAGAAATAACCAAGAAGTACAGGAGGTCCCACAGATCAACCACGTTAAACAAAGGTTGTTTTGACCAAGAGGGTCATTAATCAGATAGCCAACGAAGCTATACAAGCACAAACTTTCAGGTACCAATTTCAGGTGTCTATTAAAATTCTAGGTCTAAATTAAAGGGGTGCAAGGGGAGAGTTATAGATTATATAGAATTTAGCTATTGTCTGTTGAGGTTAGATTTGTCTCTGTTAGGTAACTGGTTTTCTGCCTAAGTTTTTTAATTTGTACATCTTGGAGGGGGGCCATGTTTTGTATTTGTTTCTATGTGCTTGAGATTATTATTTCCAACTAGAACTCCTTGCTTCTTTACACTCCTGTCCAGGGTATGGGAGGGGTAGTGGCTCTAATAAATCTAAAACTTTTGAGTGGTGACTCCTTAAGAAACATTCCCAGCAACAGCTTCCTTCAACATTCTGGCAGTTGGTCTGCCCATTGTTTAATTTTGTCCTTAACTTCCCAGGTGGGGGAAGCAGGCAGCATTAGGGTTGCTAGGGGTCTCTATTCTGTGGTCAACAAGT
>CM052548.1:48563782-48701932 GCA_028533065.1 Trachops cirrhosus | reverse complement strand
ATCAGCTGACAGTCTGATGGGAACTCCTTTGTGGGTGACTGTCTCCTTATGTCTTGCTGCTTCTAGGATTCTCTCCTTCATTTTTGCCTTGGCTAATGTAATTATGATGTGCCTTGATGTATTCCTGCTTGGGTCCAACTTCTTTGGGACTCTCTGAGCTTCCTGGACTCCCTGGAATTCTATTTCCTTTGCCAGATTGGGGAAGTTCTCCTTTATTATTTGTTCAAATAAGTTTTCCACTTGTTGCTCTTCCTCTTCTCCTTCTGGTACCCCTATAATTCGGATGTTGGAACGTTGAAAGATGTCCTGGAGGTTCCTAAGCCTCTCCTCATTTCTTTGAATTATTATTTCTTCATTTTTTTCTGGTTGTATGTTTTTTTCTTCCTTCTGGTCTACTCCATTGATGTGAGACCCATCTTTCATTCCATCAATATTGGTTCCCTGTGCATTTTCTTTCATTTCACTTATTGTAGCCTGCATTTTTTCATCTAGTTTGTGACCAAAATCAACCAATTCTGTGAGCTTCCTAATCACCAGTGCTTTGAAATGTGCATCTGATAGGTTGGCTATCTCTTGGTCGCTTAAAAGGATGTGTTCTGGGGCTTTCAATTCTTCTGTTTGAGCCATGTCTTTGCTGGGGTTTTTTTTTTTTTTTTTTTTTTTTTGGTCTTGTTGAGCACCTGTAGTGAGGGGCGGGGCCTTAGGTGTTCACCAGGGCGGGGCACCTCAGTTGCCGCGTGGTGATGCAGTATGTGAGGGCAGCATCCAAGAAGGAACAATGGCGTTTGCTCCACTCTACATAGGACCCCAGACCCCTCCACCGCTTTCCGAGAGCTAACTGGGCCCCTCTGGTGCCAATTCCCATGTGTGTGGGCCTATGCACCCGGTGGACCTTCCTCCTCAATCAGTGACCCAAAAGCTCGATTTCCAGGTGCTGGGACCCTGAGTTGCGTGCAGTGCGGTGCTTCACAATGGCTGCTTTACTGAGTCTGCTGGTTGCCAACCCCCGGCCATGGCTCGCCAGCTACCACCACTTGTGCACCCAGGGTCCGCCCACTGCAGTCCTGTGCACTGCCCTGGTTGCTCTGCTCTCTGCTCCGTGACCCTCACCTGGCCCAACTCTGCCCCTCGTACTGGTCTGGATGAACGTGTCTAATTTTAACTCCTTGGGTGTCCAACTTCCATACGCTTCAATTTTCTGTCAGTTCTGGTTGTTATTTTGTTGCTATATTGTTATTGTCCATATCTTGGTTGTGCGAGGAGGCACAGTGTATCTACCTATGCCTCCATCTTGGCCGGAAGCCCCAATTTGTGCTTCTTAATCCATGCAACTTTCCCCCGATTTGCCCCCTTCCCCCTTCCAACTGATAACCATTCAGATAAATGATCTCCATATCTATGATTCTATTCCTGTTCTAGTTGTTTAGTTTGTTTCTGTTTCTTAAATTCAGTTGTTGATAGTTGTTTGTTGCCATTTTATTGTTCATAGTTTTGATCTTCCTCTTTTTCTTACATAAGACCCTTTAACATTTCATATAATAGTGGCTTGGTAATGATGAACTCCTTTAGCTTTACCTTATCTGGAAGCACTTTATCTGCCCTTCCATTCTAAATGATAGCTTTGTTGGATAGAATAATCTTGGTCGTAGGTCCTTGCTTTTCATTACTTCTTATACTTCTTGCCTGTCCCTTCTTGCTTGCTGGAATCCTGGGCTGCTCGGTCTGGCATGGGGCTGGGATCACTTGCTTACAAGGTGTCCCCCTGATTTTTATACATCATACATGAATGTGGGACTGCTTGTTCTGCTGGCTGCTGCCACCTAGCCAGCTCACCAACACCACCACATCGTTTCACCTGGACTCCTTGTTTCCACCCCACCTACTTGTCTGGATGAATATAGCTTCTTTAATTAGCTTCTTGGTTGTTGGACTTCTGTATGGTTCTAAGTGTTTTTCTGGGTGGTCTTCTGGCAGTTCTGGGTGTTCTTCTTTTCTTTTTTAAGTTAGTTGTGTTCCTTCTTATGGTTGTGCAATAGGCAAAGCATCTTGACCAGAAGCCACAAATCTTAATTATATGATCAGAACAGCCTCCCAAATCACCTGCTCTAATGATAAAACTCAGATATTCTTTCTTTGTGTGAAGGATCCTAGAAATGTTAAACTGAGGAGTACTTTGGAAGTTTGCTATCTAACTTACATCCTTTTCCCATCTTCCATAGTGGACCTTCCATTCTAGCCTGGTCTCTGCTTTTTTATGTTTTCCTATGCATTGGGTAAAGATGCATTTACAAGAAATGTACTCTAGAATTCCTTTTTTCCATTACACATCTCAGTAATTAAGATTTTTAGAGCATAATGTGTGGATGTTTAGAATGTTCAGTCATGTGACTTTTTTTTTTTTTACCAAATCTGTTTCCTATAGATTTCCTATAAATGGGTCTCATCACAAAAGTCACGACACATAGATCATTGTTCTTCTGTCCATCTAAAAAATTAGTTTTACTTACACAATCATAATCATCAGAGGCTTACCATTTTAATACTGAGATTTATTTTAGCTATTATTTTATGGTCAGATTTTGATATGAGAACCCTTATTTCCAATAAGGCAACAGGCAAGCCAATATTTTGCCAAAAGGTATAGGGGAATCTTTATTTAAAGTAAACAGCTGGACCTCCGAAGAGTCAGGACTCTAAGCATTGTGGGAGCCCAGCCCCATTCAGTCTGGCTTCCTGGAAATTTCATGGCAGAATTGAGAAAGTTTATGGACTCTTCCTTTTACTTTATGTTGCTGTAGGGAGATGGGTCATGCCTAGTGATTCAAAGAACTGCAGGACTAATGAGGGTGGTTAAACAGACAATCATGAGGCAGTGTGATTACAATAAATAAGGTTCGTGGCACAAACAATATTATTTTAAACAATGATTTTTGAAATGGTTTCAGAGGTTCTTTAATATTTCTTTGTACGAGGTTGGGAACACTGCAAGTTATTCAGAAGCATTTCCAATGAAATTCATCTATTGCTATTTCAGCTGTGCTGTATCATCGTTGGGGACATCTAGACTTGGCCAAAAAACACTATGAAATCTCTCTGCAGCTTGACCCCACTGCATCAGGAACTAAGGAGAATTATGGTCTCCTAAGAAGAAAGCTGGAACAAATGCAAAAGAAAGGCATCTGATCCTTTTTCCTCCATTTTTTGAGTTTGTGTGTGTGTATGCATGAAGCATATCACTAATATTATGTGGTTACATTTAAACATTTAAAAGTCCTATGTGTTTATTTTATTCTGCTTCTCTTATGTGAAAACAAAGACATGCAAAAAGATTACAGCACCAGCAATGTTCTCTTAAACACTTGATGTGATTTTTGCATTAAAGTTGTATTTTTTCAGACCATTCAAATATAAATTCTAAAATTCCCAGAATGAAGTCTTTTTTAATTAAAAAGAAAAAGAGAAAAAAATTATCTCAAGCAGCTAACAGTAGAATTTACCCTGCATTTGGGATGTGAGCCATGTTGTATAGACTGGCACTATTAAATATCAACTTTGAACAAGAAATGACAAACTGACTCCTATAATTTATATAAATATCAAATGTGTCTGTATATTAGACTTTTTATTTAATGACAACAAAGGGTAAATTAAGATTTTTGGGTTTAAAAATCTTTTTAAAACAATGTAAGGAAATATCTATTGTATTTTTGTGTTTTGAACAGGGCAAGTAATTGAATGAAAATGGAAATGTTAACATGTAGCATATTTATATACTTTTTCCCTCATAGGAAGAAGTTCACTCCTGCAATATTTTTTGGATTCTCCAGCTTGTTTCATAACATAGGAAATTACGTACTATTCTACATGAACTGTTACTATTAATAGAAAATCCAAGCTATGCTTTAGACAAAAGCAGGCAGCCTGATGTCTTTATTTATTATATCTAGTATTAAGAGGGCTACACATCTATATAAGTTGCTTTTTTATGTTTTTAACTGTAAAGCAGTTTTCCATTTTGCCTGATGGAACCACAGTCATTACTATACCCAGAAAACACAAGAGGTGAATTTTCTCTGAAAAGAAGCCACATTTTTTAGAATTGGATTATTTTTTCTATTTTATTTGATCAGAATAATAATTACTTCATTTTTTATATATGTTGTTGACCTTATGATTTATGCAATATCTGTGATTTTTTATGCAGTAAAATTATTATACAAACTGGTAAAAATGTCCGATTGCCTTTTAATAGATAAGTTAGTGAATTTGTATTCTCCTTTCCCTTAAAATGATTAAAATGACCAATTAATCATTTCTAGTATGTGGCTTCTCTTTAGCTTTAGGGACCATTTAGTAAAACTCTAGAGTTACCCAGGTTCAGAGAATGGGGTGAATAGATCCCACATTGAGGTGAATTTGATTCTCTACACTTTGTTTTTTGCCAGGGGAGGGGTGCAGATCTGCATAAGATTTGTAAATCAGTAATTGTAACCCAAAATGGTTCAGTTACATCAGAAAAGAAAGTGCTAATGATTGGCATACATCAGGAAAGAAAGTGTTATGTTTCAAACATTTCTTAAATGGTCCTAAATGATAGTAACAAATAGAAATCTCTTAAGGGCAGGAGCTGTCTTACTCTTATTTAGGTTCCTATAGTGCTTAGCTTGACAGATAACAGATATACTATATATTTGTTGATTTTTTAAAGCAAATTTCTTTAAGATAGTGCTTATTTTTTAAGGGTAAAGAAACAATATTTCTGGGGGTTCCAGCCAAGATGAAGACATAGGTAGAAACCCTTAGCTTCCTCACACAACCAAAAGGAGGATAACAACCAATTAAAATCAATAAACAACCAAAAGTTCCAGAAAATCAAACTGCATGGAACTCCAACAACCAAGGAATTAAAGAAAAATCAACCAGGACAACCAGACCGGTAAGGCGGTGGACAACCCAGGTTGACTCAGAAAAACCACAGTAATGCAGCAGACCATAGGGGCGGGACTGGCTGCCAAGCTGGGGAAGGGGGGTGCCGCTGGACGGGGTGGGGGGGCTATGAGGGAGGGGCTGACATAGGAGGAAAACTGAGTCTCAGAGCCGACTGTGGGCTACAGCTGAGGTTGCCAAGGTGAAAGATACTCCCAGTTGCACACCAGAGTTTGTTGAAAAGTGTGCTAGAGACTACCAGATGAACTGCACTGTTCTCTCTCTGGCTCCTCCCCCACAGTCAGCACAGCAAAGGTTGCCCTGCCTGGGTGAATACCTAAGGCCCCTCCCCCTTACAACCCATCAGCTGCACCAAGACAAAGAAATATGGCCCAAATGAAAGAACAGAGCAAAGCCTCAGAAAGAGAACTAAGCAATGAGGAGATAGCCAACCTACCTGATGGAGAATTTAAAGCCCTGGTAATCAAAATGCTCACAGATCTGATTGAGCTTGGTCAAAAAATGAAAAAACAAATAAAGGATACCCAAAGTGAAATAAAGCAAAGTATTCAGGGAACCAACAGTGACAGGAAGGAAACCAGGACTCAGCAATGATTTGGAACAAAAGAAAGACATTAACATCCATCCAAGAAGAAAAGGAAGAAACAAAATTCAAAAAAATGAAGAGAGACTTAGGAACCTCTGGGACAACTTGAAACGTTCCAACATCTGAATTGTAGGGGTTCCAGAAGGAGAAGAGGAAGAGCAAGAAATTGAAAACTTACTTGAACAAATAATGAAGGAAAACTTCCCCAATTTGGCAAAGGAAATAGACTTCCAGGAAGTCCAGGAAACTCAGAGAGTCCTAAAGAAGTTGGTCCCAAAGAGGAGAACACCAGGGCACATCATCATTAAGTCACCCAAGATTAAAGACAAAGAGAAAATCCTAAAAGAAGCAAGGGAAAAGGAGAGTTACCTACAAAGGAGTTCCCATAAGACTATCAGCTGATTTCTCAAAAGAGACCTTGCAGGCAAGATGGGGCTGGAAAGAAGTATTTGAAGTCATGAAAGGCAAGGACCTACGTTCAAGATTACTCTACCCAGCAAAGCTTTCATTTAAAATGGAAGGGCAGATCAAGTGCTTCCCAGATAAGGTCTAGTTAAAGGAGTTCATCATCACCAAGCCATTATTATATGAAATGTTAACAGGTACTTATCTAAGAAAGAGAAGATCAAAAATATGAACAATGAAATGACAACAAACTCACATCTGTCAACAAATGAACCTAAAAGAAAAGAAAAACAAAGAAAACAAAAACCAAGCAAACAACTAGTACAGGAACAGAATCAGAGAAATGGACATCACATGGAGGGATTTCAGTGGGGAGAGTGAAGGGAGGAATAGCAGGGGAAAGAAAGGTACAAGGAAGAAGAAGCATAATTGGTAGGCATAAAATAGATGGGGAAAGGTAAAAAATGGTATAGGAAACAGAGGACTCAAAGAACTTACATGCACAACCCATGGACATGAACTAAAGGGGTGGGGAATGCTGAATGGCTGGGGGTGTAGTGTGGAGGGGGATAAAAGGGGAAAATTGGAAAAACTGTAATAGCATAATCAATAAAAATACTTTTAAAAAATTTCTTGTAAAAGCCCCTCTAGGATTCTTCCCCCCGCCCCACCCCCCACATACTAAAACTGTAGCATCAAATCAAGACGTGCAAATCTGGGACTCCTGCCTACCAAACAAATCCCTTAGCTTTCACCACTGTGTCTCCCAGGATTTCCATTGCAGCTGTCTTCTTTCCAAAGAAAACAGTCATTATTTTGGTTGATATTTCAGGAAGTTCTTTAACTCTACAGATTTTGGATGTGCACCATGCTGGCTCTCTTTTTTCTTCCTTCTTTTCCACCTCTAGGCAGAAACCTCTTTATTCCTTGGTTTTCTTCCTAAGGAGACTCAAGTGGAAGGCTGTCTTCCAGTCCCAGTATTATTTGTTATCTTTCTTTTTATTTTAATGTTTTATTGCTAATCATTTAAGGGAGTTGGGTAGGGGGTGTCAAGATAAACATGGGAGAAGTAGCCAGTAGGGAAATCTGAGATTCCTAATCATCATCCTTCTCCTCCCTGACAGTGAAACACAGAAGGCGATCTTGTGTTGTTTTTGGTTTGTTTAACAAGTCTTACTGCTATAATTCTTCCCTGTTTTAATGCAGTCTTACATTTATTTCCTAATGTATTTTGAATCATGAGACCCATTATTCATTTCCCCTACCTGACCAAGTAGACTGTATTGAACTGTAGCAATAATATCACAGCTCTCCATTTCTCTTTTTATCTCCTTTAGTAAGCTCCTCCCTGAATTTCCACACAAGTATCCTCTTTGTTAGTGTGCCTACCCGCTCATGGCCTCTCTCTTTTAAACAGAATACAGCTTTCCAAAGCCATAGTCCATCTTGACCCCCATCTGACTATATTTTAGATTAATGTCTCCAATCTGAGATTGTTTCTCCTCTTATATTATTATTTTTATTTAGAGGTAATTGTAGATTCACATGCAGTTGTACATTATAAGGGGATTTCATATACCCTGCGCCACTTTTCCCCCAATGGTAACATCTTGCATAACTAGAGTACATTATCAGAGCCAGAATATTGACATTGAGGCATCCACCAACCTCATTCACATGTCACTGGGCTTACATGTACTCATTTGCATGTTTTGTCCTGTGTAATTCTTACCACATTTTTAGATTTGTGTGGTCACCACAGTCAAGTTACAAAACAATTCCATTACAAGCATCCCTCATGCTACTCTTACTACTTTTTTCAAAATATATTTTTTTCAACAGTGACTGTGTACAAGCAGTATGCTAGCTGCTGTGGATACAATGGAAAATGAAAGCTGATGGGATTCCTGCCCTTTGGAAGGTTGCAATGCAGGTTAAGTTAACTCAGTCCCCTTTCCAGGGAACTTCTTGGGGAGTCACTCTTTTACATCTTTTACATTTGCAGCTGTCATAGGTTGCCAGGGCATTTCTTTTCTTCTGTGTTGAAAATTCTCCCTCAGCTGGTGAATCTCTTTTTCTCCTGGAGGCAGTGAAACATAGATTCAAGTCAAATATTTTTTCTACTTCTTAAGAACAGATATTGGTTCAGCTGCCTTTTCCTTCTTCTTTGGACCTCATATTGATAAAAGCTTTGCCAAGCATCCAGGGGGAAACAAAGAGTTCTGCTGAGACATAAGCTCCGTTGAAGGGTCAGTCATGCTGTACATAGAGGGAAACTGGCATGCACTTACCATATTGACCCAAATAGATGGATCTCAAGTGTTAACCCTGATTTTCAGTAGAGTGAGACATTTAATATTACTTGAAATTTCATTAATAAATACCAAATACGATTGTTGAATATTGCAGCATCATTTTAAAATCCCACCAGTCTCGTCTTAAATGGTCTCTTCCACCTGTAAATTCTACCAAGAATATATTAATTTTGGTGATGGCCTCTTTAAGATAACATTCCTCACAAAATCCTGATCGGAAATTGATCTCTAGTTCAAAGTAAAAGGAGCAAAGGTTCCATGTGGGACAGTTTGGTTGCAATGAAGCAGACAAATAAAGAATAAGGAGCCAAGAGAATACTGTCAAATATTAAGGCTCTTCACTTGTTCTTCCACATTCCAATCTTTTCTTTAAATTGATAGGAATTACAGTTTATCTTAACATTGGGTTTTTATAAGCAATAGAAGTGAAAAGAGACTTTACCTTCTACTTTGCAAATTTTTGCATTATTTGAAATAATTTTTTTCTAAATAAAGGAATACATGTGACATTACAGAAAAAATCTTTATGCAATAGAGCCCTGGATGTTTATATAATAAAGCTGTGATAAGTTACACTGGTGAGAAAGAGATAAAATAAAGGAAACTCAGGGAACCAAAGGTGTTTGCTAAATTGCTTTGCCCAACAGACTAGAAACTGGGGGCCCCAGAGCAATGCTGAGTGAAAAGGAATGGGGAGGCAGCATTTTTCAGAGTATTAACTGAACTACTGAAGTGTAATGCAGACTCTTCTGAAGCATGCATTTAAATTTTCAGTAAATTCTATACACTGTGACTTTGTGGTTGCCTAGAAATAGCTGGCACTTGGCTGCACAAAGTTTGAATGTGCAAGAAAACTGTGTTACAACTGGATTTGAATGTTGTTGCATTTACCAGTTGTATGACCTTAGGCAAGTATAGTGGGTTGAATAGTGTTCCCCAAAATTCATGTCTACCTGGAACTTCAGAATGTGACTGTATTTGGAAATAGTGTCTTCACAGATACAATTAGTTAGAGATCTACAGAGAAAATGATAGTGGATTTAGGGTAGGCCCAAAATCCAATAACTGGTGTCTTATAAAAAAGGAAAAGACATAGACACAGAGAAAAGAAGGCCATGGGCAGATGGAGGCAAAGATTGGACTGATGCTGCCACAAGCTAAAGAAGACCAGGAGCCACCAAAAAATTAAAGGAAAGGAAGGATCCTCCCTTAGAGCCTTCAGACGGAGGTGGTCCTGCCTTTACCTTGATTCTGGACTTCTGGCCTCCAGAACAACATTTATGTATGAAGCCACCCAGTTTGTGGTAACTTATTCCACCCTAGGAAATGAATACAGCAAGAAACTCAGCTTCTTTATCTATAAAATGGGGGTGGAGGGATCATATGACCTTTTCACAGGGTTATTAGGAAGTTTAAATGAAAAAAGGTATATGAAGCCCTAAATCAATGCTTGGCACATAATATTGCTCAATTAAAAATGGCAACCCTCACTGTTTTCGAAGTTTTTATCCTGTAATTAAATGACCCAGAAACAACCTCAGATTTAAATATGTATCACTTATGTTCTGAGACTGATTAGTTCAGAAAGTACTTTACAACTGTTACGCTGTTCATCAAAATTGGCTTGAGCATCCTGCATTTCTAATCATTTTATTTTCAAATATGTGGCATTTTTTAAAGGACCAATAGAGCTTTCTGTTTCCTATTTGTGGTAAGTGTTTGAGAAAAGGTTTTCCCTGTAGATTTAAATTAAATTTTTATTCATTATTTAAAAACAGTTTGTCTCAGCAGTTATATTTTTATATCATTAATTTTGATAAACAGACTTGAGATTTGTCTTGAAGAATATTAAAACTGATCATTTCTAGAACTTTCAGATAAAGTATATGGATGATAACTTTTATAATACTGGTCTGCAGAATCTGCAGACATCGGCAAAGTGATAAGGTAGAAAGAACAGAGACCAGGAATGTGAGATCTATCCTAGGGCCAACTTCACAGGAATAAGCCATTTTATTTAAGCTTCAACAATTCAGCTAAATACAAACACTTCCAATCCTGTCTTTAGTTACCAGAAACCTGGGATGAGTCAATTACTATATGCTTCAGTTGTTTCTTATAAAAATAATGGTGATGGTTGTTGCTCTTGTTTAATTTCTCCTCTGTGAAATGCAAGGTTTAAACTAAACCAGTGATCTTTAAACATCCTTACATGCTTAACCTTTTTTTTTTAACTGAATCTTATAGAGGTACACTGTAAAAGATACAAAAATGAACAGCTTTGGATGCTTTTATAAATCCTCATAAAAAATCATATGTTGACCCTTTGTACACATCCCTCTCTTGCCTCAAACCTTTGAAACACTATTTCCTTTAAATTTCACCTCAGCTCCTCTCCTCCCTAAATCTCTGAACTTTATCTTTCTTTGATGAGTCATCTCAGGGTTCCTCTGATGTGTAGTCTCCGCCATTGCAAAAGCCAATAAATTTGATTCTGTCCAATGATGGTTTTGTGCTAGAGGTCTCTGACTGGGAAAAGACAGGCTACATAATTATTATATAGCCTTGGTCAGGCCATCTAACCTCTTTACCTCATCTGTAAGGTGGGGAAAATTTTCTACCACGTCTTTACAGTACAGGAAGGAGTAAGGATCATGTGATCATATACACAAAATATCTTTATGGATAGAACTACATGTATGAGGTCTGTCCAGGAAAAATCCAGCCATTGTTCATATAACAAGAATGGTTTGTGTGACATCGGTGTAACCTGGCAGCCAAGGAGAGTGAAATGGACTGCATGTGTGAAAAATGATGACTGCACTGTACTAGTCAGTGGGGGTGGTAGATGCCATTGAGTGAGCATGTGTACTGTGTGGCTATCGCTTTCAAAATGACTGAGCAAGTAGAGTAACAAATCTACATAAGATTTTTAGTTAGTCTTGAACATTCCTCCATGGAAACTACTCAGATGATTCAGAAGGCCGCAGCTATGAGCAACTGGTGATTGGCAGCTTTGTCATGACAATGTGCCACTCATGCATCATGTCTCATGCAGAGTTTTTGGTGAAACATCAAATCACCTTGTTGATTCAGCCCCCTAGACCCCAGATGTGCCTCCTTGTGACTTCTGGCTTTTCTCAAAACTAAAATCACCTTTGAAAGGGAAGAGATTTCATACTGTCAATGAGATTCAGAAAAATATGATGGGGCACCTAAAGGCGACTGGGAGAGCTGTGTGAGGTCCCAAGTTGTCTACTTTGAAGCGGACTGAGGCATCATTGTCCTATGTATGGTGTTTCTTGTGTCTTGTATCTTCTCCAATAAATGTCTCTATTTTTCATATTCCATGACTGGATACCTTCTGGACAGACCTTATACAGGGTTATTCATTGGAACCTGCACTTTTAACAAAGAGGTTCAAATTTAAAAGAAATTATTCATCCAGATGACATAAATTTCAGCATATGCTACCCAGCTTTCTTATTTAACCCTCATGATAAAGAGCTAAGGTTTTAGGTTCAGTTGGATATGGGTTCAAATTTTAGCACTCTTGATTCTAGGTAGTGTGCCTTTGAATGGGTTATTGAGCCTTGGAGCCATTTTATATGTAAAATGGGAGTGGTAATATCTGCTTCATACTATTGTTCAAAGAATAAGATGAGAAAGAGTACTTTGCCAAGGCACATAAGAACTCTTCATGTGTATTTTTTCCTATAGTGACAGTTCACAGGAATTAAGCTACATTTCATTTTGTAATGTCTACATTTCTAAGCACCAGGTAAACATTATTTTCTTTTAAAAGTTACCACTTGGAGAGCAGAACCAAATAACTTGATCCTAGTTTTAAGAAGAATAACAGCAGCAATGCTATAGGGTTAGAGTTTAGTTTTTGGCCTCTGTGCAATGTAATTAGCTTTGTTCAGCTAATGGCATGTTTGGCTAGTTAGGTTACTTTTTCTGGGAGTTCTTACAATTATGCTATTATTCACGAATAAGAATTTATTCACCAAAACTAATGAAATAATCTCATACAGCATTTCACTTGAGTCCTTCCTTGTTATCTCTAAATTTACAGAAGATGGACAAGAATAGCATAGACCATCTCAACTGCAATTGCTTGGAAAATTCCATAGACATTTTAGAAGAGATAATGCAAATCATTTGTGGAGAAAGGTCAATGCTTTATTTTTAAATATCTGACAGCAGTGCACATCACCTTCAAAATGTTAATTCCAGAAATACCAGACTGAATTTATTGTGAATGAACTTAGCTTCATGAGGTTGGTTTTATCTGTTCATTAATTTCTTTGCCATGAAAATTGTTTAGCAATGACACCTGTTGTATTAAGTAAAATAACTTGACAGAATAAAAAGAAAAATAACCCTGCTGCTTTCAAATTGAACAATTCCTTAGAGCTAGGTTTAGAAATGGAAGCAAGAAATCTAGTTATTTACAGAATACATTTTTTCCACTTTTTGCACACAAATTTTCTAAATTAGTGTAGTTAATGGATCCTATGTTTACTATAAAGCCTTTTTGTTAAGTTCATATTGATTTATATAGGGTGATTAATCAAAAAATAAACTTCAATTGATGTTATTGAATGCCTAGTCTGTATACCGTGGTGGAAAGTGCTTGGAGCTCATAAAGAATAGAGGTCTGCCCTCATAAAATTCAGTTCAGTAAGTAGACAGTCATATAAACCAACTATTATAGAATGGGGAGGTAGACATTACAACAGAGGCTGGAGCAAAAGAGTATAGGGCAGGGTAGACAAACTTTCTATAAAAGGGCAGATGATAAATATTTTAGGCTTTGCAGGCCTTGTGGTCTCAATGGAAACCATAGACAATACATAAATGAATGAGCATGGCTGTATTTTCAGTAGAACTTATTTATGGACAAAATCTTTTTTTTTTTTTAAGTAAGAAAACTGTTCAGTTTAGGAGAGTCCTGAGATTCAAACTGAAATTTGAATCTCATATAATATGCATATGTCATAAAGTATTATATTTTTATTCTGATGCTTTTCCAAGCATTTAAAAATGTAAAACTTATTCTGAGCTCATGGGTCATACAAAAACAAGTGGTAGGATGGATTTACTAGAATAATTTGTTAATATTTCAGTATATTTTTCAGTGTTATTTAGTTAGACCTCAAGCTCCTTATATATAGTCTCCTTGTTCTGTTGTTTAATTAACATTATAATTATACTTTCAAGAGATCCAGAACATATTTTCCCATCTGTTGTGTGGTATTTGTGATGCTGAAGGCATGCGGTAGGGGTAACAAGGAGATGAGGCTGGTCTCTTACATAATACTAAGTAGCAGTGTATTTAGCAAATATAAATTAGTCGTCTATCTTATGACACCCAAGTCTGGACTAGGGAGCTTGGCAATTACTGGCTCAGATTTAGATAACAAAAATGGTCAAACTGGATAATTCCAGTTAAAGACAATTTGCTACCTTAAATTCTTTGAGTCGATAAAGGAAATGTTTGTTGAGCTTTGAACCCAGGCACATCAATTTATTGGTTGCAGAACCTTGAGCCTGGAGGAAGTGGGAGATTGTAGATGGCAGAGCAATGGATCACAGTGAGGAGGAAAAGAACTGATATTGGGTGCAACTCTTACCATTGAGTGATTCACCTATACCATTTGGATGCAACCTGACAGCCTCAGTGAATCAACTCAGTTCCTAACCTCACTAGAGCAGTTGGCCTTTGAGGACTCCTGTGTAACCCACCAACCCTAAACTGACAAGCCAAGGACTCTCCTAAACTAATCAGTTTTCTTACTTAAAAAAAATTATTATTTATTTTTAGAGAGAGGGGAAGGGAGGAAGAATGAGAGGGAGAGAAATATCGATCCATTGCCTCTTGTATACACTCTGACCAGGGATGGAACCTGCAACCAAGGCATGTGACCTGACGAGGAATGGAATTGGTGACCTTTCGCTTTGCAGGCCAACAACGAACTGAGCCACACCAGTCAGGGCTCAATCAGTTTTCTTGAGAAACTCTTTGCCTTTTGCCTTTTTGAGGGCAGTCCCAACCCTGCCTTTGCTGGACAACCATGTTTATAGTGACCTTCCTTATGTGTGCTCAGACACAAGTAAATCCTGTGGAATCTAGATCCTACTCCAGACTACCCAAACTAGAATCTGCATTTTTTAATTTTTATTTCTCAATTTACATTCAAACTATTTTGCACTTAGCATCTGCATTTTTAAACAAGATCTTCAGTTGATTCACTTCAACAATACAATTTGAGAGTCACATAGACAGTACAATTTGAGAGTAACTGGAGCAAATCTTCAATAAATCATGGTTCTCAAACTTAAGTGTACATTCAAAGCACTCATTAAAATGCACATCTCTGGGCCCTACCCACAGAGTTGGTGTTTCAGAAGGTCTGGGGTATAGCCTGAGATTCTGCATTTCTATGTTCAATAGCTGAAGCTACTGCTCTGGGACTACATTTTGAAAACCATTATTTGAACTATTTATGAGTTCTTTTTTTGACAGTTAAACTGAAGACTTCATTCCATAGTGGCTAGTCTATGTTGAATCAGACTCTCCCAGTCTTGCCTGATAGTAAATGCAACTTGACAATCACTATGTCACCATCTTTAATTTTCCTTTCCCAGATAAATTATGTATATGCCTCACTTCCCTGTTGATATGATCTCCCTTCCTCATAAATAAGCAAATAAATAAATAAAAACAAAATTATTCTTCCCTTAGAAAAAAGTCAGATTTTTTACTCTTTAAAAATATATGTTAGAGTTGGGGGAGGGGTAGTGGGAGGAAAATGGACATAACTGTACTTGAACAACAATAATAAATAAATATATATGATAGGTAACATTTAAAAATATATTTTAGTTTAATCCTGAACTTTTTAACACAAGAAAGAACTCTACAAACTATGGCTTATGAGTCTGATCTTTTATGAATTTTTGAATTGATTTTATGAATTTTTCTGATTTTTTGAATTTTATATCTGTTCATAACACAACCAAATCAGCATTACTGGAAATGTTTGGATTAAAATCAGATTGGTAAAAGATTTCAACCAGTCCACATACATAAGAAAGTGGAAGGGACAGATAATGATTAAGGGAGATTATTGCTAGTTAAATAACTACTTACACATTTGTGTCTTTGTGGGGAGGGAACAGAAGTGGTCCTCTCCATCTCTCTGTCATTCCTGTCACCTGGGTCCCCAAAATAGCATTGCTGAAACCCAGAATGAACACAATCTTTAGATAAAAATTCTCCTTCAGCTTTTGGTCTTCATTTCTTTCATTTCTAGGTTCCGTTTAAGTCCTAGGAGCCAGGCAAAAGACAGTAACTATTTCTTCCATTGTCCTCTACAACCAAAGTTTTATTTAAAAAGGGGGAATTGGTAATATGTGGTGTTATCAAGACTATATAATTGTATACAATGGCCAGTATGGTATCAGGCTGAGAGAGTGTGGATGCTCCAGTGTGAGGCCTTACTGCTATGTTTGATGGGATACATCCCCAGGTGTGGGCTCATTTCTAAGTGTGTGCGTGCGCCTGTGTGCGCGCACGCGTAGCTGATGTAGTGTATCCCCAGTGTGTCTGAGTTCAGCATGCAGTCAAAGCTGGCCATGAGCGCTTAGGACGTGTTAAAGCATACGTGTCTGAGGCCAGGAGCCTCAGGTGTGCGCGTGGCCCCAGGAGCAGGGAAGACACAGGCGAGGCCAGAGCGGGCTGGTACCGCATCCCGCCTCTAGGGGGCGCCCCCGGGGGCGGCCTCCCGGGGCTACAGTGTCACCCTTGGCCTGCGATTTCCGCTCAGCTGCTCCGGCCCACTCTCCCCGAAGGCGCAGCACCCTGAGGCAGGTGAGGCTTTGGTTCGAGCCGAGCGGAGGACCGGGGAGGTGCCCTGGTCTCCACGCACTGCCCTGGGAACCCCAGGGACTCGGGCCGTCCGTACTGACGTGCTGACGCGGCGCGTAGTTTCGGGGTTGAGTCTGGGCCGCGGGGTCCCGGGAGGTGGGGGAGAGGAAGAGAGGGGAGGGGCAGAGCCTGGGCGGGAAAAGGGACGCCGTTGGCTTTCGGAACCAGCTGGAAGGGAGGGAACACTAGGCCGTTAAATTCGTCCATAGGCTGGCTCCACTCCGCGAGAAGCGAGCACCACTGCCAGAATAGGCGAGTGCAGAAACAGTTAGGATCTGCCTACAGGTTAGGTAGACTGCTTGTTCCTAAAAAGGGAAAGAGTAAAGTCTTAAGAAGGTAGTTTTAAGAAAGGATATCTCAGTTGAATGAGGTTTAACACTTTTCGGAATTGTTTTTAATTTTAGAGATACCTGTTTGTGAGGAAATCAAAAGCTGCAAAAGAAATGTAAAAACTTCTGGTGTTTGCCAGTTTTTGAGCTCAGTTTTCTTTGAAGCCGTTGGTGACACATCTGAAGTTTTGGAGCAGTTGCTTTTACTGCCTTGATTACACTAAATATGGTTATTGCTGTTTAACTCTGGAAGCCCTAAATAGGTGCACGGTTTTCTGAATACACCTTCTTGATTCCAAGCTTACTTTGTGAATATTGAACTGATAAGAAAATTCACTGTAGCCATATTTTAAAGTAGGTTATTAATTTTGCTAAACGTCCTAGGTATTAAAAATGAAGGGGTATCACTAAATCAGTTGGATTGATCTGTGTAAAGTGTAGGTCTTAATCACTCACTGTACTTATGTAATTTGTCCTATAATTGAAGACTGTTCTCTCCAGTCTCGCACAATTTATTGAAATGCTAATATGAAGAGCTCCTGCAGTTTGCCCTTATTTTCCCCAAATTACTTGTTTTCTTGAATTGACTCCCAGGGAAAACTGGAAACTCTTAAGTAGCCTATCCGGTGGAGAGCATTGTATTTCAAAAGCATAGTTTGCAAAGTTAAATTTTCTAATTGGTGGATTTTTGTTCAGAAATATTTTGAACCAGTTGACCTTGCTAATGAGGGTCTTAACTATTAACAATGGTCCTAGAAAGGGTTAGGCCTTAGCTCATGGGCAGCAGGAAGTAGAAGACAATACAGATAGAAACTGATACTGTTTAACTTTAAAATTATATGCTCATTTTTCTCTATTTTACCTAGTAAGATCTCTTGAAAATTCCAGCCTATGTCAGCTGTTCCTAGTAGAGTTATTGAAAGGCTTTGTACCTACAGTTAGCCTGGCTAACTGTGGGTACTACAGGGCTAACTGAGGATGTAAGGCACCCTGCAGGCTGGCATGATGCAGACAACGGTGTTTGCAGAAGGACTGATCTCAAGGAAAAGTGGCAATAAGAGGACAAAAATCAAGTGATCTTAGCAGTCTTCTCTAGAGCAGTTTTCAGCCAGAGGTAAACCTTGGTTATTAGACATTTTATTAAGAGAACATTGGTTAGCCCTGGCCAGTGTGACTCAGTTGGTTGGAGCATTGTCCTGGAAACGGGATGTCCATTCCCTGCTGGGGCACATCCCTAGGTTGTGGGTTCAGCCCCTGGTTGGGGGCACATACAATAGGTTACCCAATCAATGTTTCTCTCTCACACGGATGTTTCTCTTCACCTCTCTTCTCCCTTCCCCTCTACAAGCATGTTCTCTGGTGAGGATTTAAGAAAAGAGTTGGTTAAACATGACAAGCATCTTGCTTAACAAGAACTCATTCTTTAATTGAAATTCTCTCTTGTCAGTGAAATTTTTCAGGGCAAGAAAGCCTTGTTTAGGTTGGACCTAAATTTAGGCTGTATAGGCAAGGCTTACTCTGGGTAAGGTGTTGTTACACTCCTCTAGTGAGTTTACAGAAAAGAGCACAAAGAGGAATTCTCACTGGAAGACTTAGGGGAGGTCACATTTGCACTGAACCTTGAGCAGAGAGTAGAATTTTTATAGGCAGAGGAGTGTAATGAGGCATTCCTAGTAATAAACACCATGGACAAAGATAAGTTAAAATGTAACTATGTTCATAAATGTGGGAGCAAATGATATGCTGAGGCTAGACTCAGCATAAGGAGGGGTGGGGTCGGGGTGGTAGGTGTGCCTGGAAAGAAAGCCTATGTAGCGATACACTTTTTGATCAAGGTCCTGATTTATTTTTCTTTTTTTATTAAAGTAAACATAAAATGAACTTTAATGAACTATAATGAACATCAAATAGATTTAACGATTTGTTAAAACAAAGTCTTTTTTAGCCAAATCTGCTTCATCTTTTTATTTTGAGGCTTTTTGCATTTGTTGTAGCAGTTTAAATTCCAGACAACGTAATATGTCACCCCTACATAGTGTAGTAGGCACCTCCCCAAAGGAGGGCATTTTCTTGTTTACCATAATACCATTGTCACCTCCTAATCAAATTGACAATAATTCCTACAGTTTTCTAAAACCCAGTCCACTATCAAATTTCAGTGATTGGCTCAGACATGAACTTATTCTCTGCTGGTCTGTGTGAATCAGAATCTTGAGTATCTGCTGTCTTTTTAAATCTAGAACAGGGGTTTGACATACTTTTTCTTAGAAGGGCCAGATGCTAACTCTGTTAGGTTTTGCAGACCATGCAGTCTCTGCTGCAACTACCCAACTCTCTTGTCCTGAAAAGTTAGCCATGGATGATATGTAAAAATTTGCATGAATGTGTTCCCATAAAATTGTGTGTTTCACAGGTATTTGTTTAAAACTCCACTGGTGTACTGAGCCATAGTTTGCTGACAGTTGTCTAAAGCAGTACCCATGTGTTTCTTTAATGCCAATGATTTATGGTGTCACTTGGTTGCCTGTAAATGCTTCATATTCTGGCTTCACCTTTTTGTATAGTGTGGTTTAGCTTGCTCCTCTATCCCCTATAGTTTCTGTTATCTGAAAGACAGAGCTAAAGGCTTAAATTCAGGTTGAACATTTTTGGCAGATGTGGTTTGAATTTTTAAAAAATATAAATTTAAGACCTTAGAAGACTAGGAAACCTTCATCCAGAAAGCTTATTTTTTTCTAAAATAGTCTTTGCTTGGTGACTGAGAATACAGTTTTTCCTTTCTTATCTTATTTTCTTTACTTGAAGAGAGGATATAGCTGCTGTTTCTCAAGGAGGCTGAGAACTTTGAACCCCTCTGCTAGCTCACTGGGAATTTTCCTTTTTTCAAGGCATCTTGTGGCCCCTTGGGCCAGCACACTACATTTTCTCATTGAATGGAACTACTTCCTTGGGCCCACATCCAGGGCCTAAGATGTCTTCCACCAGGGGCTGGGTGATTTGTTTTTGTTTTTAAGCCTCTTGTCACATAAACACTCAACTTTCTTTACTCACCCTTTTCTTAATCTTACCTCTAGCAGGACTGAGAACTGGGTACATACCTGGTACATATCATCCTATAAGGTGTGAGTACGTGTCCTGGTGTCCTGTTTGGAAGGATTCTGAAGTCAAAAGCTTTTCAGACTCTCAGACTTACTGTGGTACTGGATTCCAGGGCCACACGGTTTTGAAGAAACAAGCTTACAGGTGAGAATTGTTTTTTCCTCTGTTTTACAGTTTTCTTGCTGCTAAATTCTATAGCACCAGAGAAAGTATGTTGACAAACACAGATGGTAGTCCTTGTCTTTTTGTCACCTAAGAACAGTAGGGGAAATTGTTCATCTCTGTACCCACTTTTCCAGAAAACATGGCATTGGGTTATGGTCCTTTTCTTACTGATTTGCAAGAATTCTTTATACACTGAGGATGCTTATCTTTTGTCATATAATATGTTACAACTATATTTTCCCCATTTTTTACTTTGTTTACAGTACTTAAGCTCTGAAGAAAAATTTAATTTTTTATATAGGGAAAAACATCAGTCTCCCCTTTATAGTTTCCTTGCTTTGTGTTTTGCTTAGAAAGATAATAACCATTTCAAGGTTATTCTTTTCAAAATTTGTGTTCACACAGATAAATGAACATGTGACGAGAGCTAAGAACATGTGATTCTGAAAAAGAATAACATTGGAGGGGGCTGTTTCTACCAGATAATATAATTAAATTCATTAAATGTTAGCATTAAAATAGGCCCTACTTTAATGTGTTGAAATTGGGGAGTGGGTGTTTAGGGATTATTATATCATTACTCTATTTTTGTATGTATTTGACTTCTCATAATAAAGCTTTCTTTAAAAAAGAATACTAAGGGGAAAACCTAACTTCACCCTATTGGTTCATATTCAGCAACTATTAATAGTCTATGTGCTAAACCGTGGAAGTATTGTGTCAATAAATGCACAAGATTTTGTGCATTTCTCACTTAGGATACAGACATTGCCATGGTTAAAGGGACCAACTCCTTGGTCAGTCTGCCTAGCTTCTGATCCTGGCTCTTCCATTTACTAGCAGGGTGATTTTGAACTTTTTGATTCAAAAAATGGGCATAACATGTCTATCTGATAGGGTTGTTGGGAGAATTGAACGAGAAAATCCATGAAAAATTCTTTACATGGTGCTTGATATTTAATGGTATTTAATAAATTATAAGTGTAAACTTTAAAGAAGAGAATAATTGCAAACAGCAAGGACTAAGGTGGAGAGGTGTTGGTGCTAAGCAGAATATATGGAGTAGGGCTTATGACCTCATGTGGTCTGGTGAAGTGGGGTTTGGAGATGTGAGATTTGGAAGATCACATCTTTTAATTGAATGGAAGTGGCTTTCATTGGGGGCAGCAGAGAAGGGCACAGACAGAGGCCTAACAAGTGGGAGAAGTGCATCTTATTTTGTATTAGGTTCCTAGTGCTGCTGGATCTCACCAGCTGAAATGAAGGCATTAGCCGGGCTGTGTCCCCACCTGGAGGCCCTAGAGAAGATTCTCTGTTCTCAAGTTTTCCACCCCTTATTCCTTGGCTCATTGGCTCCTTCCCTCTGCCTTGAAAGATAGCCATATTTCATCCCTTTGACCCCTCCAACACACTCACAGCTCTCTCTCTCTGCCCTGAGCCAAGAAAGCTTCTTCACTCTCAAGGACTCATGTGGTTAGATTGGACCCATTTGGGTAATCCAGGATCATTTCTGCATCTCAAAGCCATTAACTTTTAAGCACATCTGAAAAGTCCCTTGTGCCATGTAAGGTAACATGTTCATAAATTCTGGGGATTAAGACATGGGTCTTTGGGAGGGAAAGGGCTTTATTCAGTCACCTCACCTTGTAATGCAGTAGCTACTGCTGGATCAGGGCAGCTCTCCAGACATTAGGGCCAGTCAGATGCATTAGGACCAGGTACTAATACAGGCTCAGAGTCTGTTTCCACTACACTTCCACTCTTCGGGACCCTCCTTTCTCAATATTAATAAGAGACACTTCTGAGTGACAGGAGTTGTTGGCTCCACGTATGAAATTCCACCAGTTCTTCAGAGCTCAACTGAGGGGCTATCAAAAACTTTCTTTGATTCATTCCTATGCCTCCATCCTCCCCAAAAGGTCACACCTGCCACTGCAGCCTGATGGGGCTTTTGCTTCTGCAACTAGTTTCCGTTTTAGTTTTTTCTGTTGTTTTTACCTGTGTTAATTGTTTTTGCACTCTAGCCTTAAACAGTGGTGGACTATTTTAAACAAAACTCATACTAAGATTTTTAGTATTTTCTCACTTAATAATGCTAATTAGGTGAGAGCCGGGGTTCCTTATTTGGATTCCCCAGTAGTACCTTCCATATAACAGGCAGCCAGCCAGAGCACATTTCCAGTTAGCTGGGAGTGTTTTTGTAGAACTGTGACATTTTGAGTTATGTCAGAATAAATTAGAGAGATACTTCTCATATTATATAGCATTCGTGTCCATTCGTTCAGATTACTACATCTGCTTTTAGACTTTTTGAGGGTTTATCTCTTCCTGTTATTATCATCTGAACTTAAAGGAGTATGCAGCAGATAAGTTAATGAAAATTATTAATATTTCTACATCTCATGATTGTTTTACTAATTCATGAGCATTAAATGAGATTTGAAAAGCATTCTTTAAGCCATTATTTTTTAGTAGAATCATAACTGCCACTTTTGAGTTACTCTTTCTCCCTTGATTTGGTTTCCTGTAAAGTTGGATGCAGATTATAAAAAACTAATGAAAATCATGAGGCAGAATAAGCGTATCTTATAAATGAATAAAAAACAGGGTTGGAGGACATTCTTGGGAGTATTTATGAAGACAAAGTCACTGTTTTTCTTTTTCTCTCTCAGCATTTTATTATAAACATTTGCAGCCATACTTAAAAGTAGAGTACAGTGAACCCTCATCCACCAGCATGGCACCAGAAACCCATGAGCCATTCTGGCTTTGCCATACTTCTTCTTCGCCCTTCTCCTTCTCCCTCCCTCCATCTTTTCTTTTTTGAATTTTGTTTGTTTGCTTACTTCTGAAAAATTTTGAAGCAAATGCCAGAAACCAGATCATTCCACCCCTAGATATTTTTGTATGAATTTTCTTTAAAAGTTTAGTTTTTACATAACTGCAATCCTACCTAACAAGGAATAAAATAGCCTTAATATCATCTAGTACTGTTTTCAAATTTACCCAGTGGTCTAAAAAAGTCTGTGTTTTTTCAAATCAGGATCAAAACAAAGCCCAGTCATTGTATTTGGTTTATACACTTCCTAAGTGTCTTTTAAATAATAATTGATACTTTTACCTTTTTTAAAGATTTTATTTATTTATTTTTAGAGAGAGGGGAAGGGAGGGAGGAAGAGAGAGAAAAAAAATCAGTGTCTGAGAGAAACATTGATCAGTTGCTTCTCATACACCCCTAACTGGGGACCTGGCCCACAACCCAGGCACTTGCCCTGACCAGGAGTCAAACTGGTGACGCACCTACTGAGCCACACCAGTCAAGGGCTACCCTTTATTTTTAACTGAGCACTTTAGAGTATTTGCATGCTCTCATTCTTTCATTATTACTATTTGAATTTATATAAAGTAAAATTGACCTTTTTGTCATATAATTCTATGAATTTTAAAATTGAGTGATTCATATAACCCTTATCACAGTCCTGATACAGAGCAGTTCCATCACCAGAAGCGGCCCAGAGAACAAAACATAATAAGCTCTCCCTCATGTTTGTCCCCTTATAGTCAAACCCTCACTCTGTCCCTAATCTTGACCACCCTTGACCTGGTTTCCATTTTTATAAGTTTTGCCATTTCCAGATGTCACATAAATGAAATTATTTAGTATGGAAGCTTTGAGACTGACTTTTTTCACTTAGACAACATCTTTGAGATTCATCCATGTGTATATCTTTTCTTATTCCCAAGTGGTATTTCATCTTATAGGTATACTCAAGTTTGTGTATCCAGTCAATATTGAAAGACATTTGCACTCTTTATGGTTTTTGGTGATTATGAACAGAGCTGCTGACACATTTATATCCCCTCATTTGTATCCCCACCAGCAATGTATGAGAGTTCCAGTTGCTCCATATCCTTGTCAGCACTTGATATTGTCAGTTTTTAATTTGACCCATCCTAATGGTATGTGTTTTTATTTTTAATTTTATGATTTCAGTTTTATGAGTATTATAAAAATTATTTCTAATAATTCTTGAATA
This sequence comes from Trachops cirrhosus, assembly GCA_028533065.1. Lineage (NCBI taxonomy): Eukaryota > Metazoa > Chordata > Mammalia > Chiroptera > Phyllostomidae > Trachops > Trachops cirrhosus. The sequence goes on along the minus strand of CM052548.1, from coordinate 48,678,113 downwards.
AATTACTGAATTAAACTTATTTTATATACCTGTTATGAAAATAAATATTTCTGGTTTTGTGGTGATAATCTACATTTAATATAGTAAATAGTAAATATTCTATATTAAAAAAATTAAAAGCAGAATGTATTGAGAGGAGTCTTAAATCTCATCAGTGGACACATCATATGTGGCAAAGGATTACAGAATAGCATCTAAATATATAATGCATTTTATACTATTCATTCATTATTGCATCTTATGCATGTGTCAGTCCTGTTTTACCATTAGTAACCAACAGTGCCATAACTGCTTTTGCTATCAGTTTTATGCTACATTAGATTAATTGGTGAATCTTTAGCTACCTGAAAATAAGTGGATGTATGCAGAGAATAAGTTAAAATTGACTGCTTCCCTCTGTCTGAGACAGTAGTAAAACCTTTCATTTGAAAAATTTAGGAACCATGGTCACTGGTCACCGTTTCTTGAACATGTGAAGTTGACTACTGGGTTAATTACCAAGCTGTCACTGCTAATGTTGTCCTTCACACCTCGAATTGGATGGAACTCTGAAAGTCTCAGGGTGCAGAAAGTCATTACTGAGGGAGGGTCTATCTGTAACCTCAAGTGTCACCCACTAACTGCTATGGTTTGAGCCTCTGGTTGGCAGCTCAATTGGGAGAGTGGTGTCCATATAGGTTTTACTTTGTGATTAGAAGTCTCTCTGTTTTTGCTTATGAAATTTACTGGATGGTTAGACCTTTCGACAGACCTTTCTTTGTTACATATGGGCATTATAAGGAAAAACTGAACTTGACAAATGAAGGAAGATTGAGGACAAATTGCCAGATTTGAGATCGTTGTGGTCTGAAGCCTCACAGGTCAAGTACTAGGAAAATTTGGTTCCAGATGTAAAGAAATGGGATGGGTTTCTGTGGTTAACTCATTTTTGGTTTAAAACTAACATGTTAATTTATCTGTATATCAATAACAATTGAAATAAAAAATAGTGAAGGATTAGAAAGGTGTCACCTCCATTTGACCCAAGTATTTGTTTTATTTAGAAAGTTATGGATGTCCTTTAAACTGTATGCTTGTTGATATTAACAAAGTCTTATAAATGTGAATATATATTTTGGGGGGCGGGGCTGGAGGAGGGATAACAGAAATGTACTGAGGCCTTGAATCCATGGTTTTAGAATACCAAACTAATACATCTGCTGTCCCCTGGTGGCAGCATATTAAACAGTGCAGTTCAGAAGTGAAGAATTCTAGAGAGCTAAGTCTATTGTACAAGAGGATCAAGAGGAAGCCTGGAGATGGTTTCCCTTTCCAGTTCTTCTCATATTACTAACCGTATGATCTTATGCAAATAATTTCATTTGATTAAAGTCTATATTTCCCTTTCTTCAACTTTAAAGTGTAATTTGTAAAGTTTCTTTCAGCTTTAACATCTTATTATTCTCCAGTGGTAATAGCAAATATTATTACAGCAAACAGTGTCAAGTTTCACATTTTCTTTTAGAAGATGAGTCCTAAAAAGTCCCAGATTTTTACTCAAGAAAGCAGGCTCTAGAATAACTTCTGAAGCTTGATATTGATTTGGCTCTGGTCAGCAAACTGCATAGCTGTCTCTGTAACACATTTCATAATTAATCAGCATAATGACCATGCATTATTATGACAGCTTACAAGTTATATCATTTAACAAGTAATTTTATTATTTTTAATTGTGGTAAAAATCATAATATAAAATGTATCATCTTAATCATTTTTAGGTGTACAGTTCAGTAGTGGTTAAGTATATTTATGTTGTGCAACAGAGCTCCAAAACTGTTTCATCTTGCAAAATTCTTTACCCCATTCCACAACAGCTCCCCACTTCTCCTCCCCTAGTCCCAGGCAGCTACCATTCTACCTTCTGTCTCTATGAATGTGACTAGGTACCTCACCAAAGTGGAATCATGTAGTATTTGCCTTTTTGTTATTGGCTTATTTCACTTAGCGTAATATCCCCAAGACTCATCCATATTGTAGCATGTGTCAGAATGTCTTTCCTTTTTAAGATTGAATATTTTATATAGATACCACATTTTGTTTATCCAACACTTGGGTTGCTTCCACCTCTTAGTTGTTATGAATAATGCTGCAGTGAACCATGGGGTGTGCTACATCATCTTTAGTATACAGTGTTTACTAATGTAGAGAGGGTTACAATTTTTTCTGTGCACAAAATGTTAAACTTCATTATAAAGAACCATTTGACCATTCTAGATAGGATATGGCTTTTGGTATGGTTAAGTTTAAAAAGGAACTAACATTTATTGGACACAAGCTATATGACAGGCACTTATAATATATCTATTAATGCATTCTATGCAGTCTGTTATTTTTTTTCCTTGTAATTAATTCTGTGATTTATCCTTCTCTCAGAAGGGGATTAATATTTATAAAAAGCATGGTGTGTGTCAGAATTTTATATACATTGTCTTATATAATCTTTTTTCTACAAAGTACTTTTTAAAAAAGATTTTATTTAATTATTTTTAGAGAGAGGGGAAGGGAGGAAGACAGGGAGATAACCATCAATGTGTGGTTCCTCTTGTGCACCTCCTTCTGGGGGCTTGGCCTGCAACTCAGGCATGTGTCCTGTCTGGAAATTGAACCAGTGACCCTTTGGTTCACAGGCTAGCACTCAATCCACTGAGCTACACCAGCCAGGGTATCTCATATAATCTTGATACAGCAGTTGTTGAGATGGACATTATTACCCTCAGGTGATGTAACTGAGGATCAGAGAGATGAAATACTTCAAACAAGGTCACACAGCTAAAAGATGGGAAGATTTGACCTGAATAGGAGGTATGAACTGTACATGTATTTCAGAAGTACGGGTTCTTCATCTATACTATGCTTCCTCTTACTTCCAGGCATAACACTATATGGCTATGATGAGAAGGGCATTGAAACAATATCAAGAAATTATACTGCTATAGTAATGTATATACAGAAAAACTTCTGAAATGTCTTTCAATTAAATAATAGCCCTTTGGGTTTTCCTTGCAGAGAAGCAGAATCAATTCACATGAATTCATCTGAAACATATCAAGGCTTGCTTCCTGGGAGTATTTGCAAAATAAGTTTCCCTAGGACTCCCAAAAGAGTAGTTCTCATGTACCATTACCCCCACCACCCAGGTTCTGAGGTTATCTTTCACTTCATTATTATTTTCCCTTTTCTCTTCTTCCTTTCCTTTGGCTTGGCAGAGAGCTGGGACCGTCTTCACTGCTCTTTGCTCCTACTGCTCTTGAATGGTGTGGTGTTTGGGGCTGGAGTTTTGATCTGCTCCCACCAAACTTTGGACAAGCTCATTGCAACATTGTCTCCCATGTGGGTTTTTTAGATTTAAGCTTCTGTAAGAGTCGCTGTGCACTGAGGATGATTTACCTTGAAACTTTGTAAACCAAGAGATGGGTAAAGGTCAAGAATACTTCCAGAGATTCATTCATAGTCTCCAATAACCCCCGAAAGCATAATGTTGGTCAGTATATATAAAAAGTGGGAGTGGCAGAAATTGTAGTCACTACCAAATATCCATTCTCTCCTCCATCCTCAGTTACTGATCCCCAGTTTTATTCAGAGTGACTGTGTGCCTCAAGTTATGGTAAAGGGAGGAAGCAGAGAAATGTGTGAGACTTTTGCAAAGGAATGAACTTGATTCAGCTGGAAGTATAGGGCTCTTGTTCATCTGCTGTTCATTGGTCCTGTGCCTTTGCATGGGAACATTATGGCCAGTGCTTTGCCAGCCATCTTCTCTAATGAGGGAACCTTGAGAGTGGAAGCCACACGCTCATACTGATACCAAGGAGTCTGGTGCACTGGATGCACAAATTCATCCCATTCCCTTACACATGCAGTTGTGTGGTGTGAGTTTGCAGCTCCTCCATAAAGAGATGGAGTCACTGCCTCCAACCCTTGAATCGGATGTGGGGAGTCCTAGCCTGAGTAGGATGTCTTTTCAGAGGGTCATCCTGATGTGGGGTGTCAGAGACTGAGCAGGGAGAAGAGGGCTTACATGTAGGGGAAATGGTGGTGGCTGAGGTTGGAAATTGTTACATAGATAGGATTGAGCAGAGAAATAACTGCACTAAAGATAATGTGAGCCAGGTTTCCCACTGTCAGAGAAGGGAGTTAATACAGAAATGTTGAAAACTAGGATCAACCCTGTTATGTGGACTGGGTTAGGTATATTGGTGTGAACTCGTGGTTTTCAATAAGTATAGATGTAAAGGTGTGTGTGTGTTGTATGTATTTATGTATGTATATGTATATATGTATATACGTGTAAAGTAAGTCCTCACTTAACATCATTGATAGGTTCTGTGATTTTAAGTGAAATGATGTAACAAAACTGATTTTCCCACATGTTAACTGATATAAACAAGAGTTAAGTTCCTGTGACATCTCACCATCATTTTAATGAAACCACGTTGAACAGAACAATGTTGAACAAAACAACATTATTTGAGGACCTGTACAATGTATTTGCTGAGGGGGCCTGCAGTCTGGTAACACCCCAAGATGTGGTGCCAGGATCTGTTCTGCCCACAGGAAGATTACACAGGGGAGTTGATGTTTGAAGTAACATGGAAACCTTGAAGGATGAGGACAATTTTGCCAGGTAGCATGTTGAAGAATGAAGAAGATGGGCTTATAGGCATTGGCAACCTTGTAAGCAAATAGGGGGAGAGAATACACACCCACAGAGTAGGATGAGGATTGGCCTGGAGGTTGTGGGAGAGGAGAGAGGGCTACATGGTGATTAGCCTTTGTGAGCAGCATGAAGAAACTTAGACGTGACATTTTTTAAATTTATCTACAGTTGCATAACAGATTACCCCCAACATTACAAACAACAGTCATTATCCCATGGTTTCGGTGAGTGAATCTCTGAGAGCTGCTTATCTAAGTGTGTCTGGCTCAGGGTCTTTAACAACACTGCAGTCAGTTTGTTGGCTGGGACTATGGTCATCTCCAGCTTGATTTGGCAGGATCTGAGTTCACTCACAGGACAGTCAGCAGGCTTGGGTCTCTTCTGACTGTCTGCCAAGACCTTAGTTCCTTTCTACGTGGACAGCTTCTTAAGAGACTCACAGCACAGCACCTGGCTTCCCAGAGAGCAAGGGATCTGAGGGGAAGAGAGCACTGGAGAGTCCCCAGATGGAAGCCACAGGCTTTTTATAACCTAACATGGGAAGAAACGTCCCATCACTTCTTCTGTATGCTGTTGTTTTGAAACAAGTCCCTAAATGTGGCTTTTGCACAAGGGGCAGAGACATGAATGCCAGGGGCCAGGATTCTTAGGCCATCTGAGAGGCTTCCTACCAGAGCCGCAACAGTGGGGAGGGGCACAGTCCTACACATGTCTGCAGGCAGGCTGGATGAGGGCAACCCTAGAGGCAGTAAGACCATTTGGGAGATGGTCATCCAAGATGTAATTATGGGTGGAAGAAGGAAGAGGCCTCATTGCCAGTGTAAAAACCTTCCTGGACGTGGTCAGAGTGGGAAGAGGGAAGGTGAAGGGCACCAAGTGGTTTGATTGCCTCCTAGGTTACACATGTGCACCTAGCCACTGTGAATTCTATCTCCATCTTCTTTTTCTTTTTCAATTACAATTTACTTTTAGTATTATTTTGTATTGGTTTCAGGTGTACAGTATAGTGGTTAGACAGACATATAGTTTACTCAGTGTTCCACCTGATAGTATTGCAATATTATTCACTATATTCCTTATGCTGTAATTTTCATCCCCCTACTGTTGAAAAATCACCACTGCTTTCTTACTACTTATTGTTAAGCAAACCGGTTCATGGACTTGGTGGCTAGTAGCCAGCTTCTGCAAAGAAGGGTTTGCAGGAACCCTTTGCTGCCTGAAAACAACTGAGAGCTTTATAAGGCAGATATTTTGTTTTAAAACAGCTTCTCAAGTTGTGAAATATTGGGGCTGCAATTTTTTTTTCAGTTTTATAAGTACTACCCTGGAAGTAAACAGGTCATCATTTGTGAAATAGTATATATAAAGAAAAAATATTTGATATTTATTTCACTTCAGTCTCTTCCAGCATCATTATGTTCAAAATTTAAAACCTACGTAAAAATCATCTTTAAACCTGTGCAATTCCTTAGCACAGCAACTGCCTGGGGATGTAGTTGAATTATGCTTCTGGAAAGTGTGACCTGGGCCTCTCAGTGTATCTCCCCGTGAAGACCCACCCAGTAGCCCTGGGCTGGGGCTTGCCCACCACAGAGAATCTATAGCCCTGTACAGTGTTATGCTGGTGACATCAGCTGTTGAAAATTAAACATGTAATTTATTCCACATTTAAAATGCTTATTCTTGTTGCTTAATATTTATAGTTAGGCCAACCTTGAATCATAAGAGAGTAAAAAATAGAATGCTCTCAGAAAATTTGTGTTCAGCGATATTGTTGAGGGAACAGTCACATAGTTAAATAAAATAATCGGGAAATTTAAAGGGTGAGTATGTACAAAATTTGGAAAGGGCCAACTTTAGTTATCCTAAGATTTTTTTTTGGTATCATCTTTATATTTAGGTATTTTGTTTTGTTTTTATTTTTTGTATAACTCAGATACTTGAAGTATTTTTTTAACAAGATATAGGTTTGCACACATTAAATCTTTAATATTTGGAAAATTCGCTTTTCTGGTTAATTGAACTTCACTTATAGATGAAGATTAAGCAAAAATATTTTCTAGAAAATCTTTTGAACATGTATTTGCGTGCCTTCCCTGTTTTTACAATATATAGAGCATAATGAATCTTCTTTAATCTAAAAATTAGTAATTTTTCAGTAGCATCAATGTAGAACTGAAAGACCTTATTGACAATAGGCAAGACATAGAACAACTTAAGTGCCAGTCAACAGATGAATAGATAGAGAAAATGTATGTACATAAAACATTCCATTTTATGTATATTTATGTATTTATATGTAATACTTATTCTTCATATATAATATTTCACAGGTGATAACCATTGTATATTATATATAAAACATAATGGACATAGATATAACAATGGGAATATATATAAATATTTTTCAGCCATAAAAAGAAAGAAATCCTGCCCTGGCCATGTGGTTCAGTTGGTTGGGGCATTGTCCCATACACCAAAAGGTTGCATGTTTGATTCCTGGTAAGGGCGCATATCTAGACTGCGGGTTCAATCCCTAGTCAGGGTGTGTACAGGAGGCAACTGATCAACGTTTCTCTCTCACATCTATGTTTCTCTCTCTCTCCCTTCCCCTCTCTCTCCCTCTTCTTCCCTCTCCCTCCCTCTTCTTCCCTCTCCCTCCCCTTCTTCTCTCTCTGAAATCAATAAACATAATCACGTTAGGATTTTTAAAAAAAGGAAATCCATTTGCAACAAATGAATGAATCTGGAGGATGTTATGCTAACTGAAATAAGCAAGACACAGAAAGACAAATAGAGCAGGACCTCAGATAATGTCAGTTCATTATAACGATGAGAAAAAAAACTGATTCCCAACCAGGGCCACTGTCTGTTTGGAGTTTCATGTTTCTTGTTTCTCTAAGTCTTTTTTGCCTGGTACTCCGGCTCCCTCCCACATTCCAAAGACGGGCATATGAGGTGAACTGGCCTGTCTACATTTTCCCAGCGTGAGAGAGTGTGGATGTTTGTGTGAATGTGTCTTGCAATGAGAAGGGTGTGCTGTCCAGGGTGGGTGCCCATCTCGTGCTCTGAGCTGGAGGGATAGGCTCCGCCTACCCATGATCCTAAACTGGAATAAATGGTTGGAAAAGAATTCACTTACTTGTTTTGATTCATCTTTGTTAAATGATGAATAGCTCACACTTCAATGTTTTTAATATTAGAGAAGAGTTTTGAGTCTTTAGAATTTTGGTGATGTTTTTGTGACCATTAATATGTCATAGGAACTTAACTCTTGTTTATATCAATTAACCTATAGTAAAATTGATTTCATGACATCTCATTTTGCTTAAAATCACAGTTTTCAAGAACTTGTCCATGCTGTTAAGTGAGTACTTACTATACTGTATAATATCACTTATATTTGTAATCTAAAAAAGTTGAAGTCATAGAAGCAAAGGTATAATAGTATGGCCAGGGGTTGGGGGATATGGGAGATGTTGGTCAAGGGCACCAAACTTCAGTTACAGGACAAATAAGTTCTGGGGATCTAATGTACAGATGGTGACTACAGGTAATAATACTGTATGCTTAAAATTTGCTGAGAGTATAACTTAAGTATTCTCACCACACAAACATTCACACAAAAGGGAGTTAGGTGAGGTGATGGATGTGTTTATTTGATTGTGGTACGTATTTCATCAATATATACGTACATCAGATCATCACATTGTGTACCTTAAATATGTGCAATTTTTGTCAGTTATACCTCAATTAAGCTGGGAAAGAAAACTGAAAGACTCTTCACTAAGTGGGAAGTACTCACTGGGAAATCAATGGTTCCCCAAAAGGTTAATTGCCAGTATCACCTAGAGAACTTTTTAAAATGTATTTTAAGTCCAGGTTTCTGTTCCCTAAATTTAGACTTACTCAATTAATCTCCCTAGGGAAAGGGAGACTCAGGAATAAACATGTTCATATTTCTCCCATGTTTTTGGAGCCCAGCTGGGTTTGGGAATTCCCAGCTGCTGGCTCTCTACCCTGCTGACCCCAGCTTCCCAAATATCCATCCTCACCCTGGTAGGCCGTGTTCTGGATCCCCCATCCACTCCAGTTCCAGGAACCTTCCCACCTGTGTGCTCTGGCTTTCACCCAGTTCTAGCCTAGAATGGGTGAAAATCCCTCCCACCCTGTTCCCTCTTCTCTCCAGAATGACCTTTATTCCCCCTTCCCTTAAGGGTCAGTTCAGGCTCCAAATCACATGCAAGCAGAATTCATCTCTGCCTTTCTTGTTCTTCATGACACAGCAAACACCTTCACTTCGTCACTCAACACAGCATAATCTAATAGTTTATTTTATCAGTATCTTTTTAAAGATTTTTTTAAGTTTAGAGTTTTTTATTGAGGTGAAATTTGCATGACATAAAGTTAACCATTTTTAAAGTGAAGACTTCAGTAACATTTAACCCTGTTATAACATTGCACAGTCACCACCACCATCCAGTCCCGGAACATTTCATCACCCCAAAGGGAAACCTGGGACGCATTAAGCAGTCACTCCCCAATCCTTACTCCCCTCAGCCCCTGGCAACTGCCAATCCACTTTCCATTTCTAAGGATGTACCTATTCGGGTATTTCATATCAGTGGAATCAAATGTGAGCTTTTGTGTCCAACTTCTTTCATTGGGATGCTTTCCAGGTTCATCATGTTTATCATAAATTATATTATATTAGTTGTATCATATTAGTTTTCTAGGGCTGCCATAACAAGGTACCACAGACTGTGGGGCTCAAACAACAAGTTTTTTTCTCACAGTTCTGGAGACTATAAATCCTGATAAAGGTGTCAGCAGGTTTAGTTTCTCCTGAGGCCTTTCTCTTTGGCTTACAGATGACTGCCTTCTCCTTGAGTCCTCACATGCCCTTTCTTCTGTGTCTCTGTGTGTCCAGATTTCCTCTGACACTGGTCTAACTGGATTAAGCCTTACCCTAAAGCCTTCATTTTAACTTAATGACCTTTTTAAACACCATATCCAAATATAGTCATATTCTGAGGTGCTGGCATCTAGGCTTTAACATGAATTTTTGAGGAGTCACAGTTCAGCTCCTAAGATCAGGATATCTTGTATACAGCTCCATTTTTACACCATTTTCCCCTGCAGGGTTCTCGGAGCACAGGCCCCTGCTTCCTTCTGGACTTTTCAGCTTGACAAACCTTTAACATTTCTAGTGGTATTGAAGGCTCTCAACTTTTGTTTGTCTGGGATAGTTTTTATTTTTCTTTTCTGAAGGATAACTTTTCTGGATAAAGGATTCCTTATTGGCAATTTTTTTTTCCTTTCAGCACTTTGGCTATTATCCCACTCTCTCCTGACCTGTAAAGTTTCTGCTGAGAAATCCATGGATAGCCTAATGGGCATCCTTTACAGATTACAACCTTCTTTTCTCTTGCTTTTAGGATTCTTTCTTTGTCTTTGATTTTTGACAGTTTTATTATAATGTGTCTTGGGAATTATCTTGGGGATTAAAATAATAGGGTGATCTATAAGCTTCATGAACTTGGATGTTTAAATTTCTTCCCAGGAAGTAACTCAGCCATTATTTCTTCAAGTTTCCTGCCTGCTTCATGTATTGGTTCTTTTGATTGTGTCTCATAATTCATGTAAGATTTCTTCACTTTTTTCCATTCTTTTTTTCTCCTTTTCTGACTGGGTCATTCCAAAGTTCTGATCTTCTAACTCATAGGTTCTTTCTTCTGTGTTGATTTATTCTGCTATTGTTGCTCTCTATTGCATTTCCCCCCCCCTCCCCATTTTAATCATTGAATTCTTCAGCTCCATAATTTGGTTCTTTTTTATGATTTCTGTCACTTGGTTAAATTTCTCAATTTTTGTGATTGTTTTCCTGATTTCAAAGAATTGCCTTTCTATGTTTTCTTGTAATTCATTAAGTTTCCTCAAAATGCTATTTTTAATTCTTTACTAGGTGAATATTAGATCTCTGTATGTTTGGGTTTGATTACTGGGAGATTACCGTGATCCTTTGGTTATGTCGTATTTCCTTGATTTTTCATGATTCTTGGAGGTTGGCATTGTTCCTTTCACAGTCAAAGTAGCAGTCACTTCCTCCAAACTTTAACAACTGCCTTCTGGAGAGAAATACCTTCCATCAGTCCTGCTAGATTCTGAAGCTTTCTCATCTTCTATGAATATACCTGCGCCATGCTTCACTTCCTTTTGTGACAAAATTCTTAAAGCTTATTATGTTTTCTCTTGATCTTACAATGCACCAGGCAGGCTGTTGATAGCCTCTCCCTTGTTTTCTAGAAGGTGGTGTTATAGCTCAAGTTTGTGGTTTCTCCATTGCCTGCAGACCCTGTCCTTCTTCCTATAGGTACATCCTAGCTGTCTATCAAATCTTGCTCTCGGGGACACACACAGGGAGTAAATTGCAGCATGAGGGGATGTATGGGTGAGGCACATGGGGTGCTGGGGGTGCCTGCATGCCATTTGAGGGATTTGAGGGATCTTCTGGTGAGGCTTCCCCAGTGACTTTTTGCCTGGCTTCCTGGTGGAGTCCACAATGCAGTCAGCAGGAACTGTATCCTTTTAATGCTCTTCATGAATCTTATCTTCTGCTTTCCCAATTTGCTCCCTTCCCTCAATCATGGAGACCCAAATTTAATTCTCTAGATACTGTAAGAGAGAAATGAGTCTTCTTTGGTACTGTCCTGCACAGCTGGGAAAGCCAGGTACTCTCTTTCCCTCTCTCCCTTTCTCATTCCACCTTGGAGAAGGGGTGATACTGGCAAAGTCAAGCTGTTCCTCATATTTGATCCAGTGTGTTCAAATTCCGGAACTTTTCCTCTGGAAACCTGGATTCTACAAAGGTTCCCTTGTTCATGAGTAACTGCTCAAGTCGGGATTCTCCAGGTGATCCTTGATCACTGCCAAGAGAGGCTGGAGCCAATTCACAGGGTCCTGCTGGTCCCACAGGCCCTACTGAGGTCAGAGGTCTACCTGCCTATTAACCTGATGCACAGGTGATGTGTTCCCCCAACTCCTGGTTCCCTTGGCATATGGTATGGAATCCCACAACTCCCACAGAGGCATTTTGTGAATGGATGCCCAATTTTTGTTGTTGGGATAGGGGAACACAATTGAGGGATGTCTTATGACACCATAATGCTGGCATCATTCAGTATTTCATCAATCTTGATGTCTATCATTTCTCTGATTCCACACTGTCTTTTTATTACAGCCCTATAATAAGTATTGAAATATAAGCTCTATTCAGCTTTTCAGTATTGTTTTGGCTATTCTTGGTTTTTTTAAACTTCTATATAAATTTTAGAATCAGCTCATGAGTTTCAAAAAAAGCCAGCAGAACCTTCTGTGATTTTCATTATCTTGAATCTATAGTTCAATTGGGGATAATTGTCATTTCTACAATATTTTGAGTTCTGATTCATTAAAACATGCTATATCTCTCCATTTATTATATATTTATTTTCTCTCAACAGTGGTTTGAATTTTCAGTGTACAGTTGTACATATTTTGTTAAATGTGTCTGTATTTCAGATTTGGTGTTATTTTAAATGGTACTTTTTATTTAAATTTCAAGATCCAGTTTTTCTCTGCTAGTATATAAGACTATAATTGATTTTTAGATATGAGAGGGGACCCCAAAAATTTATTTATAAAAAGTTGTGTATTTATTCTTACATTTTTAAACATCAGTTTCCTTCAAAGTACTCTCCATTTGGTGCAATACACCTATCAAGATGTTTTTCCACTGCTCAAAACAGTGTTTTGAACTCATCAATTTTGATGCCTCTTAGTGCTTCTGTCATTTCTGATTTCACCTCTACCATATGGGCAAAATGTTTCCCTTTGAGGACTTTTTTCATCCAGGGAAACAAAAAGTCCCTCAGGGCAAGATCAGGTGAATTAGGAGTGTGGGTGCATAGGTGTCATTCCCTTTTTGGTCAAAAACTGCTGAATACTCAGTGCGGTGTGGGCAGGTATGCTCATAAATCACCCATCATGAAATGGGCTAACATGTTCAAAGAGTCTTCAAAAAAAATTCACTGAAGCCTCTTACAATAATGCCATCTGGCGAACTGATCCAGATGGGTTCCTAGAACACTCACCTAGCAGGGGAAGCCTGTACTACAAGGGGCCTGCCCTCCAGAAGATAATTCGTTCTTTTGGGGAACCCCCCTTGTGTTGATCTTATATCCTAAGACCTTACTAAATTCACTTAGTAGTTTCAGTAGTTTTCCTGTTGATTCTTTAGGCTTTACTATATAATCATGTCAACTACAAAGATAGTTTTATTTCTTCCTGAAGTATATTCCTTTATTCTCTTTCCTTTACTACTCTGGCTAAACTCGTTTCCAACATTGAGTAGATGTGGAAGAGTGGACAACCCTGACTTGTTTTCAAGGGGAAAATATTTGATTATTCACCACTTAGAAGGATGATAGCCTGGTAAAGAGGTTCAAGTATATGGTGATGAAAGATAGGACTTGGAATGGTGTACACACAATACAATATACAGATGATGTGTTATAGAACTGTACACTTGAAACATATATGTGCACACACATACGTGTATATATGCTTATAGTTTTGTTAACCAATGTCACCCCAATAAATTTAATTTTTAAAAAGGATATTAGCCATATGTATTTCATAGATGCCCTTTATCAGACTGAGGGAGTTCTCTTTTATTCCTAGTTAGATGAGAATTTTGATCATGATTTTGTTGAATTTTGTCAAATACTTGCTCTGCATCTATGTAGATCATCATAAGGTTTTTCTGTTTTAATCTGTTTATATGAAGGTTCATTGGTTGATTTTCAAATATTAAACTAACTTTACATTGTTGGGATGAAACATTCCATGGTAATGATATATTATATTTTTTTTATTTATTGCTGGATTTGATTTGCTGATATTTGTGTAAGACTTTTGCATGTATGTTCATAAGAGATATTAGCCAGTAGTTTTATTTTCTACAAATGTCTTTATTTGGTTTTATTATCAGATAATATTGACCTCATAAAAGGAGTTCCTTCCTCTTTTGCATGAAAAATTTTATTTAATAAGTGTATTATTTCTCTCATAAATGTTTGGTAGAATTCACCAACAAAACCATCAACCTCTATGCAAGGGTTTTAACTATGAGAAAAAGTTCATAAATAGATGTACAGCTATTTAGGTTACTATTTTTTTTCTCTAGTGAACTTTAGTAGTTTCTGCATTTAAAAAAATTTTTCATTTTATCTAAATTCTAAGATTTATTGGTATAAAATTGCTGCATCCCTTGTTATCGTTCTAAACATCTGTGATATATATAGTGATGTTCCCTCTTTGATTTCTTATATTGTTAATTTTTTCTTTCTCTTTGTTTGGTGGGAGTGGGAAGATCTATAAAAGCAGCAAGTGTATTTCAACCATCCCATCTATCACCCAGATTCATAAATTACCAAGATTTTGCCACACATGCCTCATTAACCTTTTGATTTACTGAAGTATTTTAAAATATCAGACATTATAATAACTCATGAACCCTAGATACTTCCATACTTATCTCTCAGAAATAAGGGTACTTTCTCATAGAATCATAATGCCATTATCCATACCCCAAAATTTAACCTTGATTTTCCTGGTGTCATCGTTTACCTACATATACCTATAAGATTTTCCTGATTGTCTCAGAAATGTCATTTTACTGTCAGTAAGTTCAAATCAGAATCCAAACAAGGTCTGCACATTACCCAGGGCTACTCTAATCTCAGGTCTCTTAAACCAGGGAAAATCACCATCACTTTAAAAAAAAAATTCTCCCGTAAAATGCCCTTTTGCTTCCAGTTGGTAGCAAACTACCAAACTATCATTTAACTCTTCTGTAATTGGAGGTTCTTCAATCTGAGAATGACTGTATTATGACTTGGTGCCTTCTGTAGCCCTGGGAAATCTGCCTTCACTCTCATGCCCTGGGGGAGCATGGAAGGAAGTGAGCCACTTGTACAAAGCCTTTGGTCTCTGTCACCTCCAAATTCCATTAAATTATATGTAGCACTATAATTGTCTTCCTCTTGTTCACTATAGTTTCAAGCTGGTAAGCCTTGTTCTCCCAAATGTGTTCTCTACTCTGTTACTATATATGTTTTTAAAATTAACTGTACATTTTACAAGAGTATAAGATATATCAGGAAAGTGTAGAATTCATAGGTGATGGATTTCCATAACAGAAACACACCCAAGCAACCAGCACCTGAATCAGGTGTCATGTCCTTCCCAGTCAGTACTTTCTTCCCAGGGTATCCACATTTCTGACATCTGCAGCAGAGATCAGTGTGGTGGTTATTTACCTTCATATAAGTGCAGTCATGTAGTGGGTAGGCACTATTTTTGTCTGACTCCTTTCACTCAGCATCACTTGTGAGATTCATCCCTGCTGTTAACATGTAGTGCATTTGTTCTTGCTGTAGAGTTTTCCCAGTGTAACACAGTTTATTAGGCCATTTTACTGTTGATGGACATTTGGGTAGCATGTAGTTTTGTGCTATTACAAATGGAGATAATCAGAATAATTTTATTTGTGTTTTTTTCTGGTGAACTATGTTTGTGTTCTGTGGAACATCTGCCTGCAGTGGACTCACTGGGTCACTGGGAAAATGTACACGCAGCTTCAATTGATACTGCCAAACAGTCTTCACTGGAGTGGTATGAGATAATTTTTTAAATTATAAATTTTAACTATGTCACTTCCCAGGCTTACTTAATACCCCATAACTATTGCCATCACACAGAGCTGAAATCGAGAGTCCCTAGTGACCTGGGCCGAGCCTCCCTCTTCCTCCTGTTCCCTAGTTCTCAGGCTCATGCTCTGGCTCCCAGGTGTGTCCAGGCATCCCCTTTGCTCAGACCACCCTCTTCTCCCTGCCCTGCTTCTCCTGGAGAACTCTGCCGCCTAGGTAGCATTCTCCTTCAGGACACATAATACCCTGCTTCCCCATGCAAGTTACTCATTGGCCTCCTCACAGTGTGTCTTATATTTTAATATATTTATCTCTCCAATTAGACTGCAGCTTATTAAGAACAAGGACTGCTGTCTTGTTTATGTTCATGTCCCTGGCAGTTAGCATGATTCCTGACCTATCACAGATGTTCAAAAAATACTGAATGGGTGAATGAATGAATAACCTTTTAGCTAGCCTGGAAATACTGAATACTCTGCAGATAGTAGTAACAGAATCTTGGTGGCTGGTGGACCACTCCTGGCTTTACAAAAACTTTAAATCTGGCTTTGGTCTTCAAAGTTATAAAGCCAAGAGCTTAAAGCATAGCCTCTCCCACAGGTGTGACAGGTGGAAAATAGCAGCAGTACTTTCACATGGTACCATGGTTATCTGCTATGAAAACCAGGGAGGGCTTCAGTATTTTCTACCACCAAAACTTTGTGTTTTTCTTCTGGTTGAGCACAGTGTGTGTTGGGGGAAGGTATGTGGACTTTGGATTGAGCCATTCCATTTAATAGCTATGCTGTTTTAATTAAATAACTCCTCTGAGCCTTGGTTTCCCATGTGTGAAATGGGACAATAACACCTGCCTTGCAGGACTGTTGAAGGATGGGAGAGACTGTGTCAGGCCCCATACAACATCTTTTCTTCCTCTCTCAGGAAATAGGTGAAATTAACAAACTGGGCTCAAGCCAGTTTCCCCCTGGCTCTCTCTCTCTGTCTTCTCAAGAGATCTGGGTAGGGCTGGGAAGCATTTGCAGCTATTCCTGCCATGGAGGAGAGAAGGGATGGGCCCTGCAAGCCTGGCTGGAGAACAGGACTGACAACTGGGGAAATGCATGGTGGCGTCAATGCTTGTTCTCTCATACACTAGAAGACACAGGTTCTAGAAGCCCCTCCTTTCCTTCTTGGGAGGAGATGTAACCTACCTGGGCTACACTGGTCTTTTCCATTCATGAGACAGAAACCAGCTACCAGGAGAACTGTCTTTATTCCAAGATGACAGTAGAGATAAATTCCTTAATTCAAAAATAATTAAAGTCGTTGTTACATTAAAACAGTGCCAATCCCTGATTGAGTGCTGGGCTGCAAATCAAAGGGTCGCTGGTTTGATTCCCAGCCTAGGGCACATGCTTGTGTTGCTGGCCAAGTCCCCAGTAGGGGGCATGCGAGAGGCAACCACACATTGATGTTTCTCTCCCTTTCTCTCTCCCTTCCCCTCTCTAAAAAATAAAATAAATAAAATCTTAAAAAAATACAATTAAATTATTTTAAAAAAACAGTGCCAAGAGTCTGTATGAATTTTGAAGGATCAACTCCTTTGGGTTGCTGGTAGGGTACTCTCCTCCCCTCTAGAAAGGCTCTGGGGGTGGAGAGGACCTAGTTTATTTATTTATATATTTTTAAAGATTTTATGTATTTATTTTTTGAGAGAGGGGAAGGGTGGGAGTAAGGGAGGAAGAAAATATCGATGTGCCAGAGAAACATCAATCAGTCGCCTCTCGCACGCCCCCTAACTGGGGACTGGCGTGCAACCCGGGCATGTGCCCTGACTGGAATTAACCTGCAGCTGTTTGCAGTACAAGGCCCAACCCACTGAGCCACATCATCAGAACAGGGCCTGGTTTATTGAGCCCGCCTTCCTCCTCCTTTCCCTGCAGCCTCTGCATCCAGTTCTTGCTGGACAGCAGATCCTAGGGTCCTGGTTCTTGGTGGGGACATTCAAAGGACCAGTAAGGAGTTGCAGTTTTAAGGGACTCCAAGTAGGACTTTGGTTAACCCTTAAATTTTGGGTGGTTTGTGAAGCATGGCCCTCTGGGGTTCGTGAAGAATTGCTTTTTTCCTCTTTAGGGGGGATTCCTGAGATATTAACAAACTGTATTAACAGTTAATACCAGCTTTTTATCATGAGAGAACACAGTAAACTTAAAAAGGAAAGTTCCATACTGAAAAACAAAGCTAGTGTTCTGTTGTTTTTGAAATAAGTTTGAAAAACTATTTAAACTGAATGTAGCAGCATCTATTCTGATAATTACAAAGCAGTAATAAGGGATTTTTACATTTTAACAGGGATTTTGCTCTCCCAGGAGTGGATTGTGTGTTGGATTTTAAGTGCTTTTTGAGAGCCAAGTACAGACCACCCTGAGTTTTTTAGTAATGTTTAGGGTCCTGGGATCCAGCCCCAAACACTAGAGAAAACCCTGATGAAGATTGGTATGCTTGGCCTCCAAGGCCCTGGCTTTCTGTTAGCTGCTCCCAACTGTAACATTAAAGTGGGATTTTGGGAGTAGGGGAGGGGAAATGAGGAATATAGTGTATAAAAGGGTTGGATTTAATTAATTTGATGCATACATTAGTTCCCCTGAAGCCCCTGTCACTCAAACACAGCATATTTTTCTAGAAGTTTTGGATTCAGAGACTCCTGACACAGTAAAGTGACCAGCTGTGTTTAGCACTCATAGGAATGTGAGTAAATGGATTCACTTTAAAGTAGTGTTTTTGAGCATGTTCAGTAACATACCCTTAATTTCTTCTCCTACTCCCCTTACTTGTAACTCAGTTTATACTTGTCTCTCAGTTATTTTTATTGAGTTTTCTTTGGGGATAATTAGAAAAGCACTAAAAGGATTTGCATACTTTGGGGACAGGTAATTAATAAAATAAAACAATCAAGCTTGATTTTGAGTTCTGCTTTTATTTTTTAAAAGTCTTTTTAAAAAATGTTTTAAAACAGATGTGTGTATGTGTAGATGTGTTTGTATGTGTTGGGGTGATTCTTTTTTTGCACTAATGGAGGCAATTATTACCTTTTCCAGGTTTGCATTCCTCCTGCCTACCTGACTATCTTCAGGTAGCCAACATCTTTTTGGAAATTTTAAATTGCTTTTTAATAATATTCTTGGCAACAGAAATTCTGTTACTGCCACCAAAAGAATTGAGTCCTGAACTGGAGAGCCCCCTGGAAATGGAGTTTGGGTGACTTCATGTTGCTGGGCTGTTGGCAGCAGGGGAGCTGGATTAGGGGCCACCTGTGCTGCTGGTTTTGGGGTAGTGCTCAGGGTTCCTTTTGTAGTATAGGTGGTATTCTAGGATATCTAGCAGTTGTATTTGGCAGTCACTTTTCAGTGTTCTCACTGACTAACACATACTATCCCGTGTTACAGGGGGGTGAGTGGGGGTGCTGGCTGGCTCTCCTGTGGATCCTGAGCCCCAAGCAAGGAAATTCCAGCATACATTCATCTCCTGCCACCTGCTGTGCCGTTGCCCCACTTGGCCTGGGCAAGGCAGCCCAAGGTCAGCAGTGGCTTGGTTTTGACATCTGACCCCTCAGCTTTCAGTCCTGTGCTCCTTCTGGGAGACTTATTCCTCCAAAGTTATGAAATATTACATTAAATATAGGGGGCCTAGACCTAGGCCTAGCTAGGGGCTTCACCTGCATTTGCAACAGTTTTATTTATCACTTTTGCGTAGGCCTAACTTCTAAAATGGGCATGTAAGAGTTGCTTAAACAGGTATATGTTCTCTTCTTTCTTGAGTATTTTGCTAGCAAACCCCCTAGAAGGGAATGCCTTTGTGTGATATTTTGTAATTATTCTTCTGTGTTGTTTCCAACTTAAATTTTTAAGTTGTTTTCATTCCCAAACTCCTCAATTCTCACATAAGCAAGCAAAACATTCAAATAAAAGCCATTTTAAGTTAATGTAGCCTTAAAATGTTTCTGAAAAACAAAACCTTTTAAATAATATACTGATGGGTAGTCATTACATTTCCCTCCACTACTTACTGTCTGAGTTGTCACCAAGAGAAAAAAAAATTACCTTTTGGGGGCATACAGGGTAAAGTGAGGGTTACCTGCCTTCAGGCAGACCTGATGTCCCTTCCCACGCCCATCAGAATGGACTGCAGGTTCTGATAAGATGCAGATTCTTGGCTCTTCTTCCTTTGACTGGGGGCTTGCTCCTGGCAGAAAAAAACATATTTTGAGCAACTGCCAGCAAGCAAGTTGAAAGCTGTGCTCTCCCTTAGCAGGCTTGCAAAAATATTCTAAAAGGCAAATCATTTGCTGCATTTCCTAGTAGCCAACCGTGGATACCTCTGCTTGGTCATCAGGCAGTCCAGACAGGCCCTGGATAGGTAATGACAGCTCGTGAGGCCTGAATCTTCATCCCAGTCCCCACCCCTCTTCCTCAAGAGGCACTGCATCCTCCATCACACTGGGACGGTGCTGTTTGCTGCTTCCCTTCTAGGACCCCAGGTGGCTGGTACAGGCCACTTTGCCTTGTCTTGCATGTTGGGTTCCAGAAAGTTATGGAGTTTAAGGAAGGCTACTGCAAATCTGCTTCAGAAATACTTTGGAAATACTTGAATGCTTGTGAAAATCCTAAATAAAAGATATGTAGGGTGTTGTTGTTTTTTTTTTCCTGTTGATTAGGGACTGTGAAGTATGTTGAGCTCAGATAAGAATATAAACTGGTAAGAATAATTCCAGACCTAATGGCCTGCAAATTGCCTCCCTCCATGATCTCATTTAATCTTTTTTTAGATTCACTTTCTTTGAGGTATAATTTACATGCAAGAAAATTGACACATTAGTGCACAGGTTGGTGATTTTGACAAAAGACAAGAATATTGCCATCTTCCTAGAATGTGTCCCCTCCACACTCCTGCCCCCATTGATCTAACTGCTGTCTCCAGAGATTAATTTTGCAGGTTCTAGATGGCCTTTTAGCTCTATAAGGTTATATGGGTGCTTACCTCTGCCCCTGCTCCAGGGAGGCTGAGGGCAGGGCAGGGAGTAACTGGCCCCAGGTCAGAGTCTCCGGCTCCAGAGCACTTTGCTCTCCCTGGACTTTGCCTCTATGACTGGACATCTGAAGGAAATGGTGGCAGAGCCACAGGACTGAATTCAATTCCTGTAAATTTATACCTGGAGCAGTATTTGAACATGGGTTTTTTTGTGACAAGGAGAAATTGAGAAATTACAAACAGACTGAAGACCTGCAGGGTCTCTTTGGGAATTTGGACTGAGAGGGGATAACTACTTGCTTTACTCTAGCAGGTATTGATTAAGTGCCTACTGCATGCACTCAACTGTGCTGGCTGATATGGAAGATGTGAAGTGAAGAAAAGGTTTGATTCCCTGCCTTTGAGCTCTTGGTTTGAAAAACCAAGTTTAGAGAGAAATACAAGGTCCCTTGTTCAGAAAGCAGAAAGAGTACAGTTATAAGGCACTAAAATATGAAGTTTTTTTTTCCTTTCTTTGGTCTTTCTCTCTTGATTTGTCATGGTGTTTTAATTGTTACTTTATTATTATTTTATTTATAGTTATTTTATTACTATTATATTAAATTCTTAGCATTCAGTTTATCATTCATCTTTATATTGTGCAATGCCCATTTTAATTTAAATACAAATATAGGAGTATTTAATGCATGTGAAATCACAGAAATCATATTTCAGAACTTGTGCATGCATATGTATTTTATTCTTACCAGAACTAGAAACTCTGCTCAAAACTATCTCAACTGTATTTATTTCAATTCTTGATATGTGTACATTCTACCAACATTGCCCACCATCAGCTACTGATGGAGCAAAGACTAAGAGGTAGAGAAACTCTGGGGTTCTGACTCACTCTTGCCCTCTGTGTCACTACCATCTTCATTGTGTGTAGTTGTCTGGTACGGGGAAGTACCCCACGTAAGGAAGATTAGGATAGAGCTTCTTGTTTGTTGGTATGTCGTAGGATTCTATTGCCTTTTCCAGTGTTCAAAGCAAGTTTTGCTTGGAATGGAAAGTGTGCCCTTTCCTGGCTGACAAAGTCATACATGTAACATGTCACCTTGCCCTCACTTCTAGTCTCACTGAATCCCACCTGTCATGGTTCCACCAGGGTTCTGTGCTTTAGTGTACTGAGAGTGGTATCTGCCTGTGGGGCTGCACGGACCGCCCCTGCTCACTAGAAGATGCTCTAGTGTCCCATCAGGCTTCTCTTACACAAGTTGAGATAAAATTATTAAGAATTCCAGGATAGTGGCTGCTTTTGAGTGTTGATTCCCCAGACTGACTGCACTGGTATTTGTTCGGTGCTCAGTAAGTGCCTGTGGGTACCTTCTAGGTGAAGATATACACAGAACCTGGTGTGGGGCAGTGGCCCAAGCCAACTGCCAGAGGCCCTCTGGTGGCTGGAAGCTGTTCATGTTCTGCAGTTTCGGGTGGGAGGGAATGAGAGGAGCACCCTCTTCATAGGACTGAGGGGAGAGCCTTTGTAGGGTAGGAAGATGGTGTGAAGGCAGACGCATCTGCTCTGTTGTCTTTAATTGGGGAACCTGCGGAGGTCACTTCATCTCATTTTCCCCATTTATAAAATGGGGAGAAGCTAGGGAGTGAGATCTCTGAGTTGTATTAACTTGAAAACATAAGTGAAGTATTTAGCATGGGTCAGGCACACAGTAAATGCTCTCAATCGTGATAGCCAGGATTATTTATATTTTCCCCTTTGAGCCACAGGTGGGCCCACAGGTAAAAGCCCTTGTTTCTGAAGCCATGCCCACAGGGCAGGTAGGCACTTTGAGGTGATAACTCTTGGCACCTTTTCTCTGTGTCTTAGACCTGCTGTCAGACCCCAGCTGCCTCCAGTGCACTCTACTCTGGCTGGCGGTTCCAGGTCTTTCCTGAGCTTTCGGTGCCTCCTGCTGGGAACTGTGGGGGCTGGTAGCACCTCCACTCCCAGCTGTGCCTGGTATTTAGGGCAGTGGCCCTGGCAGGCCTGGCCAATTCACCAGCCTCCATTTCCATAAAACGCTTTCCCTGACTCAGTGTTTGGGGATTTTCCTGCTGTTCCTTTCCAGACTTTAAGAGTCTGCCTGGGAGACAGTCATCTCCCTTGTCTATCATTGTATGTTTTTAAAATGGCAACACAATAGTTACTAAAGTGGTGTGGCATTAAATTTTTTTCTTTTTAAAAGTTTTTGTCATTGCTAAAGAATAAAAACCCACAGAATGGTTGCTGAGGGAGCATTCAGAGGCCTTAGTGTGCACCAGAGACCATGAAACGCTGGTTTGTTTGTGGGGTCCCATGAAGGTCCAGAGTTTGAGGGAATGACTGGGAGTGGAGACCCTAATGTCTTTATTTCAAAGGTGCTGCCATTTCACCCAAGCTGTTTGGTTAATGTAAGAAAGGTGTTTTGCCATAAACTTTCCAGGGTATTCAGTGGGGTTGCCTGGGCAGGAAGCCCTTGTCATTGCTATAAAGAAACTAGCAAGCAAGAGAGTGAAAGCATCAAAGCACCCACAGGATGCAGCTGAGCCCTTCCTGGCCCATAGCCCTCCAGCCACTCTAAGGGGAGAGTGACATGACCTTAAAGCGCTTCATGCGTGCAAGCTGTGCTCTAGTTTAAAGGTCAAGGCATTTTGTTTTTTCACCTGTTTCCTACAGTTCTAAGAAACTTCTGAAGAATTAATGTGTAACCATATCAGATACCCAGGCATTTTCTCAAGGGAAAATAATGTTACAATAGGAAGGGAGAGAAATGGTAGTTGACTGAGATGTGAGGTTTCTGTAAAGTAAGAAAAACTCTTTAGAGCAGTCACAGACAATATCCTATATGCTTTTTTAAAGATTTGACCTCATTTAGTAACATCTACATCTGCTAAAGGCCCCTGCCGACTGTTGCCGCCGGTGGCCACGTGAGGACTAGGGCAGCTGTTGTGAAACTACTTCTCACAAATGACAGGTGCTCTTCACAAATTTGGTGGAGCCATGACTCTGCTGGATCTGACTTTGACATAAGACGTTGAATGATGAAAGCTAATTTATATACCAAATGGAAAGATAGATAAGAGGGAGCTTCTCTGGCTGTTCTTTGGGACAGGCATTTCTGGTTCTGAAACAGTTCATTCTCCAGCCAGTGGCGAGCCTCAGAGGCTTTAATTTCATGTGACTCAAATCCAGTCATTATACCTGTTTTCTCTAACACAGTCTTGACTTGACAACAGGCAGTAATCATTACTAGTACCTTGATGTTTTATTGTTTGGAAAGAACAGTTTGAAGTGATGACACACAGCTTTTACTAACATTTCTTCATATCATTCAATTTTAATACATACAGGATGAATATTTTTTAAAGGATGTTTTTATGGTAGAAGCTGGTGTCCATTTAAATCCTTTTGCAGATTGATTTAAGAAGAGTTAAATACTAGCCCTTTTTTTCTTTGGTTCACCAGGTGTATATGTTTCTAAATGTGGTCCAGGCATATGTATATTTCTAATTTGTAAACTAGCATAATAAACACTTAAATTAAATCCTGCCTTTTACACTCTTACCACCAGGTGGCTAAGAAAAAATATTGAGCAGGAAAAATCTAACAACTATGTGAAGCACTCGTGATCATTTTCGATTTCTGCTTAAGTGATGAAATATGAAACTATAGATGGACTGTGTTTCAAGAAAGAAAACTGCTGAATAAGTGACGGAGGCATTTCAAGCAGTGCCAGGCCAGATGGACATTTTCATGAGTGTTTTTGTTTTCTTAAATATTGACAATGTTAAACTAGCCAAGTTTTGCTGAAGTGAAACTTTATTTTAGATCTGAGCCTGTTCCACCTCTGTGCTGACCCCTGGATATCCACATTATTCCGGACCAGCCTGGTGTGGGAAAGGGTTTGGCTTTTGGGTCTTTTGATTCCCAAGTCCTGGCCACAGCAGTGGTCTCCCACTCAGTACTTTATAGGTTGGTAAAGTTGTTTATAGAAATGCTGCTTGAATTTATTTAGAATCAATTCTAAAACCCAAAAAGTAAAACTCACTAAATTGAATGTTAATATCTCCCATGTCTTAATGATAAGGTACTATAGGGAAATCATGCATAGAGAAGGTGGCATAACAGGGTGGAAAATGCTTTTAGACTTCTTTTCATGGACTACATCTATTAGAGTGAAGACAGTACCATATGGCAGAAACTGTACCTACCCTACCTCCCATGTTTCTAAAGCATCTTGAGAATGGTGGATGTTGTCCCATGAATACAGAACTCCACCAGTTTCCTTGCTAGTGTTTCATGTGGCTGCTCAACTTCTGTGCATTCCAGTTTGCCCTTCTATTCTGTAATTTATTAACTTTGACAAGTAACTTCTTGGTTGTACATGATTTTATTCACAGTTTGTTTTTCTGATTCAAAGCGAACTTGAGTGAACTTAATCCTCTAATGGGAATTAATTGCTTATTTCAGTGTTTAACTCTGATCCTTTCTCAATCCCCACAGGGGTAAGTTTCTTCCTGAAAGATCTGTGTGTGTTCTAAACACAATCAGAAAGGTAATGGTGTTTTTCATGTGAAAGGAGCCAGAAATGCCGAATATTAAGTTTCTTTTTATTATATAAGTAACTATTCTCAAACTAATATAAAGGATACAATTTTATAGATAAAATGTATAAAATTATATTTTGGTTATTATTACTTCCTAGAAAAGAAGTTTAATTTTTATTGCCTGGTTTTCTTTTATGGAAATAATCTGTCATCTTCTGCAAGAAGAAAGTTAACTGATTTTCTGCAGTTATAATTAACACTCTATGACCTAACCATGATCATTTCTATGTAATACCATCTTCCCAGGTATTCTTGGCTTTGAAAAATCATTAAGTCCACAACCAATACTTGATATGGCTTGATTCCGTCTCCCATTTATTATGTAGAATATTCCTTTTTGTTTTATTTTTAAGGGGCTTCATAAGAAAAATATAATCTAGCACATACACTTTTGCTAAAAGAAGTAGTTGGGGTAGAGAACTTAGAAGGGAACAGGGTCAAGGGGGAGAGGGATTAAGTATTCATTGGGTGCTGAGGCCTGCCCCACAGTAAGCGTCAATAGGGATTAGCTGTTAGGGAGATAGGATGAACTCAGTTTTGTTTTGTTTTGTTTTTACAAAAAAGGATGAACTCAGTTTTAAATAGCAGGAACAGGCCTTGCAGACTCACCCTCAGACCTTCCTATGCCCAGCCAGGGTCAACCCCACCGTGTTCTTCAACATCGCTGCGGCTGGGCCACGTCTCCTTCAAGCTGTTTGAAGACAAAGCTCCAAAGACAGCGGAATACTTTTGTGCTCTGAGCACTGGGGAAGAAAGGATTTGGATATAAAGTTTCCTGCTTTCACAGAATTATTCCACGATTTATGTACCAGGGTGGTGACTTCACACACCACAACGGCATAGGTGGCAAGTCCATCAAATGGAAGAAATTTGATGATGAGAATTTCGTCCTGAAGAACACAGGTCCTGGCATCTTGTCCATTCCAAATGCTGGACCTAACACAAATAGTTCCCAGTTTTTCATCTACACTGCCAAAACCGAGTGGCTGAACGGCAAGTATGTGGTTTTCAGCCAGGTGAAAGATGGCATGGATGTTGTAACAGCCATGGAGAGCTACAGGTCCAGGAATGGCAACACCAGCAAGAAGATCACCATTACTGACTGGACAACTCTAATAAATTTGACTTATATTTTATCTTAACCACCAAATCATTCCTTCTATAGCTCAAGAGAGCACCCCTTCACCCCCACCTGCTTGGAATGTTCTATAATCTCTCGCAATAGTTCATTGGGTTCCATGTTTTCCCTACCCCTTTCAAATGTAGCCAGTTTGCAGAGTGAAGTTTATGATTATGAAATAAAAACTAAACAAAAATAAAAATAAAAATATATAGCAGGAACAGAAGCTCAGAGTTTACATAACTTTCCCAAAGACTCATAGTTGCTAAGTAAGTGTTGGAGATGAGTATTTGATTTAGGCTTGTCATTGTGCCACGTTTTACACTTGTCAAGCATTGTGTACTTAAATGTCCATCTATAAAACGCTGAGGCAGTCCTGCCTGATCATCAGTGTCCTACAACAAGCCTACCTGGAAGCATCTACTTCACATTAAAGCACCGATGGAAGCACCATTATGGAAGGGCATTCTTCAGTTTGCTCTAGAAAAGCCCAGATGGCTCACCTACAGTTATTTCTATCCCTTATTTATTAAACCAAATTCTTGCATTTTATCCAAGAGTCTAACCATAATCCAGTGCCATAGAAGGAATGGCATGGCAGACGGGGACAGGGTGGACGAAACAGTAATATATGAGTCTCAGAAGTTAGCATCCCCTTCTGCAGTGGCAGTGCCACAACGTATAGCCTAACCTAGGGACATGGTAAATCAGGAGGGTCCTGATGTGCTCCCGGTCTGAACCACAGGCATATTTAGAGCTAGCCTGGCTTTAGTTCTGAGAGGATCTGACCAATATAATAGACTTTCCACATGTTCTGTTGGTTGTGACACTCATAGTGGCCCTTGAAAATTAGTAAATATGACAGACAAGGAACAGGATTATAGGGAGATATGGAACTCAAGAAGGAAAAAAAAAGAACCCAAAGCTAGTAGAGGAAGAAAATAATAAATATTAGAGCAGAGATGAACAATAGAGAAAATCAACAAAACCAAGATTTGGTTCTTTGAAAATATCAACAAAATTAGCAAACTTTTAACTAGATTAACCTAGATAAAAATAGAGAAGATACAAATAACTAAAACCAGAAATGAAAGCAGGGAATTACAGTCCATTTTACAGAAATAAAAAGTATTATAAGAGAGTATAATGAACAACTGAATGCCAAAAAATTGGATAATCTAGATGAAAGGGAAAAATTTCTATAAACATATAAACTACCAAGACTGAATCACTTTGAAATAGAAAATCGAAACAGAGCTATAACTAGTAAGGAGATTGACTCAGTAATCAAAAACCTCCCAAGGCAGAAAACCCCAGAATCAAATGACTTCACTGGTGAATTCTACCAAACATGTAAAGAGAACACCAGTCCTCTTCAAATTCTTCCCAAAAATTGAAGAGGAAGGAGTACTTCCAAATTCAAGGAGGTCAGCATTACCCTGATACCAAAACCAGACAAAGGCACTATAAGAAAACTATGGACTCATATCCCTGATAAAAATTGATGCAAATATTCTAAACAAAATACTAGTAACAGAATTTAACAACACATTAAAAGGATTATATACCATGACCAGTGGGATTGATTCCTGGAATGCAAGGATGGTTCAAAATAGGGAAATCAACGTAATACACTGCATTCACAGAATGAAGTTAAAAAAAACAATCACAATAGATACAGAAAAAAACATATGACAAATTCAACACCATTTCATGCTAAAAACACTTAAACTAAGCCATATGGAAAAAGCCCACAGCTAACAACCTACTCAATGGTGAGAGGAAAACTTTTCTTATAAGATCAAGAAAAAGACAAGGATGTTTGCTTTTACCACTTTTATCCAACATAGTACTAGAAGTCATACCTGGAAAATCAGGCAAGAAAAGGAATAAAAGACATCCAAATTGGAAAGGAAGAAGTGAAATTATCTCTGTTCACACAATCTCACATGTAGGTACCCTAGCATTTCCACAAATAAGCTATTAGAACTAATAAATGAATTCAGCAAAGTTGCAGTATACAAAATCAGTGCACAAAAATCAGTTGCATTTCTATATATTAATAATGAACAATCTGAAAAAACAAAATGTTTAGGAGTAAACTTAACCAAGGAGGTAAAAGACTAGTTTTTATACTCTAAAAACTATAAAACATTGCTGAAAGAAATTAAATGAATAGAATAGGAATCTCATGCTTTAGCATCTCAAGCAGACTTCCTATCAATTCTTATCAAAATCCAACTGCACTCATTTTTTGTGGGGGGGCACAAATAGAGAAATGCATCCTGAAGTTCAAATGACCCAAATAAACAAAGCAATCTTGAAAATGGATAGCAAAGTTGGAGATCTCATACTTCCTAATTTCAAAACTTATTGTAAAACTACAGCAACTGAAACAATGCAGTGCTGACCTAAAGACAAATATAAACTAATAGAAGACAGCCCAGAAGGAAACCCTTAGAAAACTGTCAAATGATTTTTGATTAAGATGCCAAGACCAATGGGGAAAAGACAGTCTTTTCAATAATTGAGAAACTGGATATCCACATGCAAATGAATGAAGTTGGACCCTTACATTATATCATATACAAAAATTAACTCAAAATGGATCAAAGACCTAAATCTAAAAGGTAAACTATAAAGCTTAGGAAAAAACATAGGACAAAAGCTTCATGACATTGGATTTGGCAATGATTTTTTTAGATATGATACCAAAATCATAGGCAACAAGTTAAAAATAAATCAGATGGCATCAAAATTAAAAACTTCCATGCATCAAATGATATAAATCAACAGAGTAAAATGGCAACCTATGGAATGGGAAAAAAACCCTTGCAAATCATATGTGATAAGAGGTTAATATATAGAAGATACAGAAAATACCTAAAACTTAAAAGTGAAAAATAATCTAATTAAAAATAGGCAAAGGACTTGAATAGACACTTCTCCAAGATAGATATGCAGATTGCCAAAACACATGAAAAGATACTCAACATCACTAATCATTATAGAAATGCAAAGCAAAACCACAATGAGGTGCTACCACCCTACACCACTGAGGATGGCCATTATCTTATCAAAAAAAAGTAAACAAAACATAGAAAATAAGTGCTGGCAAGGATGTGGAGAAATTGGGATCCTGTGCACTGTAGGTGGGACTATAAAATGTTGCTGCCACTATGGAAAACAGTATAGAGGTTTCTCAAAAACTTAAACATAGAAATACCATATGATCTAGCATTCCCCAAAGGAATTGAAAGCAGGGGCTTAAAGATGTATTTGTACACTTATGTTCATAGCAGCACTGTTTGTAATAGGTAAAAACAATCCAAGTGTCCATTGATGGATGAATGAACAAAATGTGGTATATAAAAAGAGTGGAATATTATACAGCCTTAAGTAACTTAGGAAAGAAATTCTGTCACATGCTACAACATGGATGAACCTTGAAAACATTATACTAAATGAAATAAGCCAGTCAAAAAAGGCAAATATGTAGTTCTGGCCAAGATGGAGGAGTAGGTAAAAATGTCTCACTTCCTCGCAAAACCAAAAGGAGGATAATGACCAATTTTTAAAAAATAACCAGAAGTGCCAGAGAATCAAACTGCCTGGAACTCCAACAACCAAGGATTTAAAGAAACATTCATCCAGAGTGGTAGGAGAGGTGGAGATGGGAGCTGAATGGAGAGGACACAAGGCAAGGCAGTGGACCATCAGGGCAAGGCAGGGCTGGCTGAATGGAAACTAAAGACTCAAAACCTCTAGCTGTAAAATAATGCGGGGGTCACAACAGCAGGAGAAACTCCCAGTCTCACAGGAGAGTTTGTTGGAAAGTGGGGCTAGAGCTGAGCAAGCAAACAGCATTTTCCCCTCTCTGACTTCTCTCCCACAGATAATACCACAATGCAGCAAAGAGAGTTGCCCCACCCTGCTGAATACCTAAGCCTCCACCTCCTCACAACATAACAGGTGTGCCAAGACAAAGAAATATGGCTCAAATGAAAGAACAGATCAAAACTCCAGAAAAAGATCTAAGTGACAAGGAGATAGACAACATAGTTATCTTATGCAGAGTTCAAAACACTGGTAATGAGGATGCTCACAGAATTCACTGAGCTCAGTCACAAAATGAAGGAAGAAATGAAGGCTACACAAAATGAAAGAAAGCAAAATATACAGGGAACCAAGAGTGAAGGGAAAGAAACCAAGGCTCAAATCAACAATTTGGAAGAAAAGAAAAATAAAAAACTGACACAGAATGAAGAAACAAGAATTCAAAAAAAAATGAGGAGAGGCTTAGGAATCTATGGGACAACTTTAAGTGCTGCAATATCCAAATCATAGGGGTGCCAGAAGGAGAAGAGGAAGAGCAAGAAATTGAAAACTTATTTGAAAACATAATGAAGGAAAACTCCAATCTGGCAAAGGAAATAGACTTCCAGGAAGTCCCGGAAGCCCAGAGAGTCCCAAAGAATTTGGACCCAAGGAGGAACACACCAAGGCACATCGTAATTAGTTACCTATGATTAAAGATAAAGAGAGAATCTTAAAAGCAGCAAGAGGAAAGGAGACAGTTACCTACAAAGGAGTTCCCATGAGATTAGACATCTCCAGCTCACATGGAGAGTCAGCTGATTTCTCAAAATCAAAAGAAACCTTGCAGGCAAGAAGAGGCTGGAAAGAAGTACTTGAAGTCATGAAAGGCAAGGACCTACATCCAAGATGACTCTAGCCAGCAAAGCTATCATTTAGAATGGAAGGGCAGATAAAGTGCTTCCTAGGTAAGTTTAAGTTAAAGGAGTTCATCATCACCAAGCCCTTATTATATGAAATGTTAAAGGGACTTACCTAAGAAAAACAAGAAGATCAAATATTATGAACAGTAAAATGACAACAAACACAACTATCAACAATGGAACTTAAAAAACCTAAGCAAACAACCAGAACAGGAACAGAATCACAGAAATGGAGATCACATGGAGAGTTATCAGTGGGGTGGGGGAAGAATGGGGGAAAAGGTACAGGGAATAAGAAGCATAATTGGTAGGTACAAAACAGACAGGGAGAGATTAAGAATAGTACAGGAAATGGAGAAGCCAAAGAACCTATTTGTACAACCCATGGACATGAACTAAGGTGGGGGGAATGCCAGAGGCTGAGGGGATGCAGGGCAGAGGGGGAGAAAGGAGAGAAGAAAATTGAGACAATTGTAATAGCATAATCAGAAATACATACTTTTAAAAAAGACAAGTTACTCTATGATTTTACTTTTATGAAATACCAAAGTAGTCAGCCTCATAGAAACAGAAAGCAGCATGGGTGAGCTTGGGGAGGGGAATTGGGGAGTTACTATTTAATGGGTATAGAGTTTCAGTATTCAAGTGAAAAGTGTTCTGGAGATGGATGGTGGTGATGGTTGTATAACAATATGAATGTACTTAAAATTAATGAAGTGTACCCTTTAAAAAGGTTAAGATAGGTACTTCTGGTCAAGGTGGTGATGTAGGGAAATGCTGTGCTCACCTCCTCCCATGACCACATCAAAATTAAAACTATATTATAGAGCACCATTGTTGTGAACCACCTGAAGTCCCATAAACAGAAGTCCCATAACTAAGCATATAAAGAAGAAGCCTTGATGAGACTGGTAGGAGGCTTGGAGAAAAGAAACAGGCAGGTCCCACACCCACATGTGGCAATTGAGAATCAGGAGGAATAGCTCAGCTGTAAAGGTCCCCCCTGAGGAACGAGGGGTCTTAGTCTCAAATCCAGCTCCCCAGCCTGGGACACGAGTGCCAGGAAGAGGAGGAGTCCCCATTATGTCTGCCTGTGAAAACCAGCAGGGATTGTATCTGAGTGAGATTGAGGGCTGCTGGAATCTCAGGTGTTTCTCTTAAGGGGCCCTCACAGGGGGTCACTTTCTCACAAACACCCAGTGTGGGGGCCACTGCTCAAAAAGCACCAGGGAGATACAGAGGGAAACTGAATCAATTAATTACCTTCAGAGTGAGAACTAGAGGGGCAGGACTCAGGTCAACTCTCTCCAGGAACAGAAGTACAGGCAGGCATCATTGCTCCTTTGTTGAGCCCTTTCCCCACAGAGCCTCACAGGTGCAGGTGAGCACCAAATCTGAGCTTTCCCATTAACCTGCCTAACACCATTCTCCCTTCCCTGGCGATTCCCTCAGATATGGCCTCCACATCTCATGTGCCTGGGCTGAGCTGCTTCCACCAGCTTTTTCACACAAGGGAACTGCCTTGGCATGGACTTTCCTAAACTCTTTTAAAGGGCCTTAAGCCCTGCACAAGTGGTGACTGGACTCAGCTTGCATTGTAACTCCCGTCAGGTGGCCCCAAGTTTCTGATAAACTGCAGCCAGTGTTGGCTTGGAATGTAGAGTCAACTAAGTATCCACAAACCCAGCACAAGTTGTGGCTGTCCTGAACTCACATTGTCGTGGTGCCCACCAAAGTGCTCCAAGCCTGGCAGCTGGTTTGGGTTTGCAGCATACCATCTACCAAGTGCTTCTAAGCCCAGCACAAGTGGCAGCCAACAAGTGGCTCCCACCAGGGTGCCCCAAACAGGGCATAAGTGGAGGCTGACCTTGGCTTGCAACAGATCCCCTTCCAAGAGTGTCCAAGACCAACACACCTGGTGGCAGGTTCCAGGCCACACCAGAGTACTACCCAACCACCTCCATAAATGACACACCCAAAGGGCAGACAATTGAAAATACACTGCTATAAACATACCTTGGTATATGTGAAGCACATGGTAACAACTAATCAAAAATCTACAACAGATATACAAGAAATAAATAGAAAGGAATCCAAACATGACACTATAGAAAGTCATCAACATACAAAAGACAGTGAATACAAAAGAAACAGAACTACAAAAACAATCAGAAAACAATAAAATGGCAGTAACTACATACCAATCAGTACTTACTTTAAATGCAAATAGACTAAATGCTCCAATCAAAAGACAAAGGGCAGCTGAATGGATAAAAAATCAAAACTGGTACATATACTGCCTATTAGAGACCACTTCAGATTGAAAAACACACAGACTGAAAGTAAAGGGATGGAAAAGGATGTTTTATGCAAATGGAATGATAAAAAGCTGGGGTCGTAGATGACATGATACTATATATACAGAACCCTAAAGAATCCACCAAAAAGCTATTAAAACTAATAAATGAATTCAGTAAAGCAGCAGTATACAAAATTAAAATTCAGAAACCAGTTGTATTTTTATACACCAGTAACAAACTATCAGCAAGAGAAATCAAGAAAGCAATCCCATTTACAATTGCAAAAAAAAAAAAAAAAAAAAAACCGATCTAGGAATAAATTTAACTAAGGAAGTACAAGACCTATACTCAGAAAAATGTAAAACACTGAAGAAGGTACAAATAAGTGGAAGCATAAACTGTGCTCATGGTGGGTAGGAAGTATTAACATTATTAAAATGTCCAAACTTGCCAAAGCAATTCAGTGCAATTTCTTTGAAAATTCCAATGGCATTTTTCTCAGAATTAAATAATCCTAAATTAATATGAAACCAGAAATAATAGCAATCTTGAAAACAAAGAACGAAGTTGGAGGTATCAAACTACTAAACTACAAGGTTATAGTAATCAAAACAGCATGGTACTGGCCTAAAAACAGACACATAGGTCAATAGAACAAAATATACAGACCAGAAATAAACCCATGCCTATACGATAAATTAATCTATGGCAAAGGACGCAAGAACATAACAATGGGGTGAAGACAGTCTATTGAATAAATGGTGTTGGGAAAAATTGGACAGATGCATGCAAAAAAATAAAAAACTATACCATCACATTATAACACATACAAGAATAATTTCAAAATGGATCAAAGGCTTAAATATAACACCAGAAACCACACAACTACTAGAAGAAAACATGGGCAGTAAAATCTCTGCCATTTCTCTTAGCAGTATTTTTTTACCTATCTCCTTGGGCATGGGAAACAAAAGAAAAAATAAACAAATGGAACTACATCGAACTAAAAAGTTTTTGCATAGCAAAGGAAACCATCAACAAAATGAAATGGAAGAAGATGGTTGCCAATCATACATTCAATAAGGGGTTATTATCCAAAATATAGAAGGAACTCATACAACTTAACACCAAAAAAAAAGAAAAAACAGTTCAGTTGAAAAAAAATGGGCAGAGGACCTGAACAGACATTTCTCCGAAGAGGACATACAGATGCTCAATAGACATATGAAGCGATGCCAACATCATTAATCATCAGGAAAATGCAAATTAAAACCACAATAAGACATCACCCTCAAACCTGTCAGAATGGCCATCATCAATAAATCAACAAACAACATGTTGGCAAGAATATGGAGGAAAGGGAACCCTCATGCACTGTTGATGGGATTGTAAATTAGTGTAACCACTTTGGAAAACAGTATGGAGTTTCCTTAAAAAAATAAAAAATAGAACTGCCATATGACCCAGCAATTCCACTTCTGGGTATTTAGCTGAAGAAACCCAAACACTAATACAAAAAGATACATGTACCCCCATGTTCATTGCAGCATTATTTACGATAGCTAAGATATGGAAGCAACCTAAGTGACCATTGATAAAATTGTGCATATATACAATGGAATATTATGCATCCATAGAAAGAATGAAATCTTGCCATTTATGACAACATAGATGGACCTAAAGGGTATTATGCTAAGTGAAATGTCAGACAGAATAAGATATCATATGATTTCACTCATATGTAGAATATAAAAAACAAAAACCAAGCAGAAACATATAGATACAGTGACAAATTTATGGTTACCAGATTGGAGGAGGGTTGGAGAGAATGGGTGAAAAAGGTTGAGGAATTAAAACGCATAACTTGCCAGTTATAAAAACAGTCAGAGGGATATACAGTGCAGCACAGGGAATATAGTTAATAATGTGATTGCTATGTATGGTGTCAGATGAGTAGTAGACTTATCAGGGTGATCACTTTGTAAGGTATATATATAAATATCTAATACCTATGTTATACTCGTGAAACTAATATTGTACATCAACTGTAATTTTTTAAAAAATATTTATATGGTTAAGATGGTAAATTCATGTTTTGTCTATTCCACCACATTCTAATATCCAAAAAAGTTTTTTTAAAAGAGAAGGAATTGGTTTATCAAATACAATTCATTCAAAACAAGTAGTGGAAAGAAAAACAGAGTGTAGGGAAGTAGGATCTTTTACAAACTGTTGCTGCCCCTGTAGAACCTGAGTCCTAGGCTGTACTTCATAGTGACCTCCTTTGGCCTTGGGGTCAGTCTGAAAGGCAGAAACATGGAGGCTTTTGGAGTCCAGTATACTTAGGTCCAGTTCCTGGTGCTGTCCCACCTGAGCTCTGTGCTTGGAGCCTTCATCTAAGCTCCCTTATTTAGTTTCCTCAGTTGCTAACTGGGGATAACACCACCTATCTTATTGATTATTGAGGATTTGGTTAGCTCACTCTCAACATAAGATGACATAACATTTAGCATGGCCCGAGGCACTCAGGTTAAGCTCAACAGAGCTGTGCAAGGGTCCCCAGGGGACCTGCTGCTTAGCACCACTGCCCTTGAAACTGGTCATAAGCTTCCCTGGGAAATGCCATCTTCCACAGGTCTCTGATCACTACTTGTCCTTCTACCTGAGCTCTCCCTAAGCCTGCTATCACTCTTGGATGAAATGTTCCTTTTCTTGCTTTGTAGTTGAATCCCTTAGAAATGAAAACAAGTATTCTTTGCTGAGAACCTGCTCTGTCCTGGCACTCTTATGCCGAAGCTCAGGTTTTCCCCATAAGATGGTTTAAACCTCCTTTCATGCGCAAGTCTTTATCCCAGTGGCACCCCTGCCCATCCCAAAAGGACAACACCACACCTTAGTTTAGGGAAAGGCCAGACAACCCAGCATGAACATCCTGGCTGTGGCAGGTCCCCTGCACCGTGCTCTCAGCAGACTCACCTACTCAGTCCCTGCTCCATGTTTGTTTGAAGCTACCTGTTTATGAGTCAGTCTGTCTCCCTTTGACCTTCACAGAGGGCAGAGGGCTGTCTCATTTCTTGTGTACTCTGTGCTCACCACTGAGCTTTTCTTTTCCTGGAATTGCTGCCTGTTTTTTCCCCTTCTGCTCATGCCTGGCAGAAGTGAGTCCCCCTCTGCAGGCATACTCTTCTTGTTCCCCACCCTCTCTCTGTCCCCCACCCTCTGCATGGCCCTTCAGCCATCTTCATCCCTCTCTGGTACCCACAATTACTACCTAACCAGCTTTCGCTTGGCAACCTAAGAGACACTCAAGTCAACTGTACCCTCATAAACTTTTCCCATCACCCCTCTAAGCAGGCAGCTCTTGAACCACCACTTCCATTTCATATCAAGCCTCCAGAAAGACAAAGGGGACAAGGGCTCTATGGAAGGGCTGGGTGTTACAGTGGAGGGCTCCCTAGGAAGTAGACTCAGGAGGAGCAGGCTCCTTTATCCCTGCTAATGCCCTAAATGCCACTCCAATGACCCAGAAAGACAAAAGATAGAAGAGGACAGGAAAGCTCTAGAAGACAGAAAACAGAAACAAATGGTTACTGACTTAGCAGCCTGGAGAAATCAGAAATCTACATCCCTAAATGGTCAGAAGTCAGCGAGAAGCTTGACAACTGGTGCCCTGAATGCCAGAGAAACTCTGGACCCGTGAGCCATAGGTGTGTAAGGACAGTAGGGGCAGGCAAGGAAGAAGCTGAAAGTGTACAGGGTGGAGAGACCCATCCCCCACTGTCTAGCAGAAGACAGGTGGGGGTTACTGTCCAGAGAGGCTAAGCATGAAGCTTATTATTGGGAACTTCAGGCCCAGCAGATGGTGGGAGTGAGGGGGCACCCTGAAAATGCAGATCAAGGGAAAGTATACATATCTATAGGTTCTGTTATCTGGGAATCCCTCAAAACCTGTCCCCAAAGCCCCCTACACAAGACCTGCCAACTGGCAGGCTCCCTCCCCTCACACAGAGCTTCAGTTTCCTATATGATGTCTCACTTTTCAATATAAAAGGTCAGGCAAGGGTTACTAAGACCTTTTAGAAATCCTTTTAAAGAAACATATACCAGAACAAAGAGGAGTTAAGGAGAAACAGAGGCACCACATGCAAAGATTAAAACTTAAAAAACAACCAAACTCATGATAACATCTTCCCAAAGATGATGAGAGATCATATCATGCTACGAACAAACAGGATGCTAATGAAATGAGAGAACAAGAAAAAGACCTCAGAAATAAATATGATGACAAAAATATATAAAAATTGAGAACTGGAAGATATAGTAGAATATAAATAGCACATTGGAAGATGAATTGAGATATGTAACATCTGAGTACTAGAGATCCAGAAAAAGAAGAAGGAAGGTTAGGGAAGAAAATTCCCCACTATCCAAGGTAATGAGTTTTCAGATGGAAATTTCTGACACAATGAATGAAAAGAAGAAAAAAAAAACATATGAGGGCACATCATTTAAGAATTTCAGAATTCAAGGGAGAAATGAAGACCTTAAAAGTGTCCAGAGAGAAAAGCTTGAGTCCTGTACAGAGAACTGGATCCCAGTATCACTGGACTTCTCAGCAAGAACTTGAGGAATTAGAAGGCAAAGAAGAAACACCTTTGAAGTTCTTAAGTTAATTACTTCTAGAATTCTGTACCCAACCATACTGTTAATGAAGGGTGTGAAAGAATAAGCCTCAGTGAAATGAGTGAACCAAGAGGAGGCCATGGGACCCAGAGACAGGGCTCAGGGAAACCTCAGTTGGCCAGGGACGTCCCTGATGGCAGCAATATCCAGGCTGAAATAGGATGGCTTCCAGGAGCCAAGTCTCCAGGGAAAAACGGAACTAGTGGGTAGTCAAGGCTGAAAGGATTCTTATAGTGCTTTCAGAAAATGTGAGGCTGAATTATTGTCAGAGAAATCTGAGTGAAGAGCAGGGGCAAAAAAAAGCTAAAGCTGTTTTTCCAAGAAAAACAAAACATTGTCCAAGAAAGAAATTAAATCCTAGTACACTATGTGCCTTATCTAAGAGCAGTGTTTACATAGTTCTAATGCTGAATGTGGGTTTGACCCAAATCATGATGTGAGTCTGTTGGAGGAATATGGGGCAGGGACTACACGTGTTTGGGCTGTAGACCCCTTCTATAGCAGTGGTAACCCTGCAGACTTGGAACACAGGCTTACCACGTGCACAGGATGCCTGTGTGTTTCAGCATGTGCAGCCATCACAACAGTGCTCCAAAGCAAGTTGATGTTAGTCCTTGCAGAGTTGAGGAAGCCTAGGCACAGAAATGTAAAGTGGTTTGCTTACAGTCACAGTTAAAAACTGGCAGAGCCAGGCTTTCAACCCAGGCAAGTTGGTTCCAAAGCTTCTGCTTTAAATTCCTATGCTCACCTGCTTTGGGGGTACAAAGGCAAGACATGATTTAAAATGTCAAGAAATAGTATAAATAACCAACAATATGGAGATAAATACCAAATGCAACAGTTAAAAAGCTTAGAAGTGTTTACTCAAAGGAGTGGGAAAGGGTAGGGAATTTCATTTTTCTTGTAAAACTTTAGACCTTTACAGTATGAACATGTTACTTTTAAAAACCTGATGAAAGAGGGGGAAAGCTGATGAGGAGGGTGGGTCTCCAGTTGTGACTGGTTTTGCCCCAGTGTGCCGCCTTAGTCATCCTTACCAACCTGAGACTCAGCTCAGTAGGTCTAGATGGTGTCCAAGTTCTCTTCCAGTGCTTCATGTTCTGGCAGTGATCAAAATAAGCAGTGATTTTGAGAACACGTGTTGTAAAGAGACCCAATCAGGGTGACATGATAGGACTGAAGGAATGGGTAAGTGCTGCTGCTTCAGGTCAGCCATTCAGGGAGGTATCTAAAGGGGCAAGAACTGAGTGGGCAAGGGAGTAGTGAATGTGAAGGCCCCAGAGTGGACAGGTATCATTTTACTGGTGGCTGGAGGGAGATGAGGTGCAACAAGCCAGCTGGCACCAACAGGGAAAGTCGTGCAGTTTGCAGCCAAGATTGACTGGGCCCACAATGGTAATAGGCTGGAGGGAATGGAGAAGCAGGCCTTTTAGGGGTGGGGGACAGTCCTTGGTTGAGGGTGGTAGTGAAGAGGGTAAGAAACTGCAGATCCTGAGTGCATCCTGAAGGAGTTGAGAGATGGAGCTATAAGGATACAAGTGTGGGGGACAGAAATCAGGAATAGCTCCTTCCAAACACCTGGTCCACAGGGCTGCTGTGCACTCTGATCTAAATCTCTCCTTCTACCCTTGTCAGAACAACCAGAACTGGAGCTCCCATCATGTCCTTATCCTGCTCAAGGTGCCCCAGAGTTGTCAAATGCCAGAGTGCATGTGTCTGACAGCCTTGTGTTTTTTAACCCAGGGCTAAGCCTTTCCAAGTACAATTTGCCTGAAACCCATGGAACTCTTGAGGTTCCACAGGCTGGTGACTGAGACCAGGGCAGTGGGGGAGTCCTGTTGGACTGCCCACCCTCCTTAAGTGCCCTGAAGAGGTGAGGCAAGGCTGGGATGAGATCCCCAGACCAGCCCTTGTTGGCTGAGAAGAAAGTAGAAGACCTGTGAACTAAGTATGACTTCTTCCAGTGCCATTTGATCATGTGATTAATGTCCAGGGGGTGTCACCCTCCAGGTGTTTCTGGCTGGTTATAGGCTGCTCCTAGCAGATGGATGCATCTTTTGTTTTGCTGCACAGGGTGTCTTATTTCCAAAGCCTGCCATATTACAGTGTTGGGCAATCAGGGCAGTGAAATGCCAGGCTTTGAAGAGGGACTCACCCCTGATCAACTTTAAGTTCTGTCGCTGTTTGAGTCACTTTTACATAAATCACTTTTTTTGTCAATTACATAACAGCCTGTGGCCCAGACCCTGGCAAGCAGTAAATATTTACCTTCATGTTGGAGCCAAGGTCGCTGTGGTAAATCACAGTGAGTCACAGGAAAGCATCATTACCCTCTAGGACCTTGAAAAAGGAACACTGAAAAGTGCTATTATTAAAGGTTTGCTGGGTCATACTGTCAGGACTAGAATGTAAATTTAGTACTGAAACCTGAATTATCTGCTGTAGCCCAGTACAGGTGACTTTTTTATACATACACATTTATATTTGTTTATCATTACTTCTATTTTTGTACAATAAATATTTATTATGTAACTTCTAAAGGCCTTTTAAAAAGATTGAAAACTGCATTGAAAAACAGCAGTTCTTCTCCATCTGGCCAATATGTTCTCAATTGAGCACCTTTTCTCAGAAAATGATTATAAAGGGTGGGTGGTGTTTCCTGGAACTTCAGAACCTACCACACGCGGGTGAAGAACAGTGCTGGGTTGTGCTGGGGGTTAGGAGCAGCTGCTTGAGCACAAAACTGAAAGATTTACTCTCTGGCCCTTCCCAGACAAGGTTCCAAGTCCAACTGAGACCAGACCTCTTGCCTGTTTCTGTAGCACATAGATCTACCAGTCTGCTTCCTTTCTTCTTTGCAGTGTCTCCGGCCCACATGGCCAATGTGTTTGTGTATGGAACCCTGAAGCGAGGCCAACCCAACCATAATGTCCTGCTGGATGGCACTAATGGCTGCGCGACCTTCCAGGGCCGAGGCCACACAGTGGAACCTTACCCCTTAGTGATTGCTGGAGAACATAACATTCCCCGTCTGCTGAACCTTCCGGGGCGCGGCCACTGCGTGGTCGGGGAGATCTATAGTGTGGATGAGCAGATGCTGCACTTTCTTGATGAGTTTGAAGGTTGCCCAGACACATACCAGCGCACCCAGGTGAGGATTGCAGTCCTGGAGTGGGAAGGCATGCACAGCACCCCTAAGGAGTCTCCAGCTGCTGAAAGGACACTGCAATGCTTTGTGTACAGCACAGCCACCTACCCACCGGAGTGGGTCCACCTCCCATACCACAACAATTACGACTCTCAGGGGACACACGGGCTTCGCTATAATCCACGGGAAAACAGATAAAAATGTGAGGAATGCTCAGCAGCCAAAGAAAAAACAGAGCCCTGATGATTATGAGATTACCTCAGCTTGGTCTGCACTCAGTGAATGAAAAAACATTATAATGCCCTTTGAAACAAATATGTGTAAAACTCTATCTGTGGAAAAAGAAATAATCTCTTTTTTAGTGGCAGCCAATTTCCCAGATAATTTTGACATACTGATAACAACATTGTGCCCTGAAATCTCTCTATCTGATACTGCTTTGTTGCTTGCTGCCTAAAGGGCACCATGGGCTTGAATGAATTGGATAAGAAAAATTTAGGATTTTAATTCCCCTAAATGACATTTCAAGAACTCATGTGTTATCATAGTTTTCTTTCTCCTTTTTTTGCTTTGCTAAAATCTGAAGAAAACATTTCAAATGAATGTAAAGACTTTGTGCTGCAGCTAGATTTTAGCAGCCCTACTCTTTTTTTCTTGGTGCTACAGGTCAGATTCAGTAAATTTTTAAATCTGATCTTGGATGTCTCAATGTAATAAAAGAAACTCAAGAAAAACATACTGTATTATAGAGTAGTTTTGGAGTAGATATAACATCATTCTTTACAATTTTCAGATCAAGCTTATTAAAAAGAGATTATTAAAGATAATCATTTAAAATTAAACTAGATGTTTTAGTAAGTCAAATAAAGTGTTGATGCTATTTTGGGCCCTTTTCTTGGGCCAACGTATTTGGTAGAATGTTTTTTTCATTCTAATTTAGCAAAATAATGAGCACCTACTTGCTGGCAGACACAGTTGATTTCAGATGGAAGCTCACCCAAGCCCAGAGCCCAGCAGCAAGGCACTGTCCCTCCTTCCCAAAGGGAGCGGCATTTGGGGTGACCTTTTTGGAGAACAACCAACGCATTAGTAATTTGTTCTTCAGGCTTGACAGAAAGCTTAGCTTCCTTATACAAACAGCACTTAAAATAATTTTAGCAAGGCACGAAGAACCAATTACTACCCACCTCCATCTGATGATCTGTCAGTGTAGATTCAAATCAGTGCATGACTGCCTCTGCTTATTTACTAGCAAAGTATGAAACATATTCTAGGAATTTCAGAACCAAATGAAAATGCAGCTGCTGATCCTTGGTAACCTTATTCTCCATTGGGAGCGCTCACTTACTCTTCAACTTAATAGTAGACTGTGATCACTAACTGCATCTGGCACAAAAAACATGATCATTATTTTAGCCCTTTTTTCTTAATTGGAAACTTGCTTCACAAAGACACAAGGCAAGGATGGGTATCAGCTGATGAGTGTGTAGCAGCTCCACCCACTACAACTGGGGTGAGGGAGTCCTATGGGATGGGAAACAGGGGGACCGTGTAAGTCATCTCTCCCTAAGGTGACACTCCCAGGGATCCAGCAGATCCATACTTACCCATTAGAGCCACAGAGGAGGGATTTCCAAAATCATCTGTGCTGTATGGACTTAAGAAATTACTAATAACCACAAATAGGAGTTAGGTCCTCAACCAGGATGAAGTAGGTAATCAGATTATGAGGCAGCAAAATGCTAATTTAATAAAACTGAAGGCAAAGAGCTGGGATTTATATAAAATTTTTAAAGGATCACAATGAAATGCTATTATGTAAAGTCTACTGGCAAAGCCCATAGCCTCTGAGGTACATTGTCTTCATTAAAAAAAGAAAAAAAAGGGCAAACTAATATTTAGACAAATGCTCAGTTTTATTGATTTAACTTTGACACTAGGAAATCTCACAGCAGAAGTACAAATCATATGTACAAGCATTTATATCAATAAAAATTTCCATCGGTGATTTTTTGGCAGAATGTTGATTTTGACTATATGTGGAATAAATATGACCATGTAAAATCTGCTGCACAGGGGTGTTCCTGCAAAATGCTTGGATAAATTGAGTGTAAAAGAATAATAATACAAATGACTAATTAAACTGGGTGATGACTGAAAGGCTATAAATACTTCATTGCAGTTCCATGAGCAGATCTCCTTCTCCAACTGTGTCCCCAGCTTTACAGTGCACCGATTTCACCTTGAATTTAAAAAAAAGGGGGGGTGGGGAGTAAGAATTATTAACTAGAACAGGAGGGAGCAATCTCGTCATCCATTTCTGGAAGTGAAGAGACAGCCTGGCAGGCTTTGGAGCACAGGTAGAGCACTTGGCTTGCACAGAGGGGACCTCATGCACAGGGACTATCTTCATGCAGGGCTATGACTCAGCACCATCCCTTCTCCCGTCCTTGTCCTAAGAGTCACTGG
Organism: Trachops cirrhosus; assembly: GCA_028533065.1. Classification (NCBI taxonomy): domain Eukaryota; kingdom Metazoa; phylum Chordata; class Mammalia; order Chiroptera; family Phyllostomidae; genus Trachops; species Trachops cirrhosus. The sequence goes on along the minus strand of CM052548.1, from coordinate 48,634,580 downwards.
TGGAAGGCAATTTCTGCTGGCTGGCCCTTGCACTGGGCACACACAGGGGTCAAGGGCAGCATCATAAGAGCCAGTGTTGGTCCCGAATAAGCTCACAACACCCAGCCCACCCAGTCTCTGGTTTTAGGTCTCAGAAATGGTCTCTGACAGTTAATGGAATACTTAGTGTAAAAAGCCCCCAAACAAAACATACTTATACAAGAGTCAAAGCAGGTACTAATTAATAAGAGAAACTCCCTAGCCTGATTGTAAACATCCTTTTCCAGGGAAACTATATACTCAGAAGGTATGTGGCTGCAGAGATAGTACTTTGTGGCATGATGTGGAACATCACTGAGCTCCCATGATGATGTTGTGCCCTTTCATTCTACTCCTGTCTCCTAATTTTAATCAGGTTTGTTTTCCCAAATTGTGTTCAAATTTAAAATAAGTGGGTAGGGGATTAGAATGGGGAAGAGATAGTCATTTGATTTCTTGGAGTTTCTTGCTTAAGTGAGAAAATGAACAACGGGTTCGAACTAGTAAGTGGAAAACAGGAACAATGGCAGCAACAGCAGGTTCAGTGCCCTGGCCTGTGTCCCTGCAGCTCCACCATGAGCCAGAGGGCTAGAAGGCCTTCCCCTTGAATTCCAGCCCAGGCTCTCTCAGGTCGATGTGAACCTGTGCAATGAGTACTTCAAAGGCCTTGTTCAGCAGGTGCTATTTGCACTGAAGTGGCTGCTTTTTATGATCTGAAGCCTCTGTGTGTGTATAGGATGTATTTTTCATGATGCTGTGATTATATTGTGAACCTTTTCCATGGCAGGAAAAATGGCCCTCCCAGATAAGAACCACCAGCCCCTCAGGTCCCCAGGGTCTTGTCCTCTGGGCTGGGGCTCTGACCATTCCTGGTGCACCCTGCTGGCCAGAAGGAGGAAATGGGATGAGCAGGGAGGACTTTTCCAGCTAACAGGGGTCAGGCCACAGTACAAATTTGGTCAGAGCACATCAACACCCCGAAAGCAGTTCTGGGCTCCTGATGACTAGGGAGCAGCTAAGCCTTCACTGTGAAACCCAGGCCCTGAGGACATAAAACATACTGACCTACACAGGCCCCCTGCTCCTTAAGGGAGCTATGCCAGTTCATTTTTGCATTAAGTACCCCAGTCTAGCAATACAGGCCTTTGACATGCATCTGACATATATTCTGCATCTGCCCAAATGAAGCCAAATTATGGATGGAAAGCTCATGATGCTAATGCAATGTCAGTGTTAAAAATCTCAACGAACAAATTTAACATTTTTACAAGAGCAGAAACATTTTCTTGTTCACCTTATGAAAAGTAATCATGGAGAAAGCAAACTCCTAAAAATACCTACAGATCTTGCCCTTGTCCTCTTCCAAACCCATGGAGACTGGACACAGCTGTCTGCAGCCCCTCTCCAGCTTGACCTCCATCCTCCCAGCTGTAACTGGACTGGGTGTCCCCCTCAGCATGTTCTCTGAGCAACAGTTTCATTTCTTTTTGGGGTGACAGATGGAAACTGTATCTCTCTGATGCGTATTTCACTGTGACTTGACTGTACCTCTCTGCCAGGGCATGCATCATTTCCAAGGTTCAATCTCACTTTCCCAATTTGGCCACGGTGCGGGACACAGCCAGCCTGTGCTGCTCTCCTCACTCCACCCTGCCTCACCTCGCTCCAGACTTCTAAACCGAAAAGTCCTTTGGGAAAGGGTCATTCTGCTACAAATGGTCTCTTTTTCGTTGCAGAAAGGACAATGAAGTTATTGCTTTAAAGGACTTTTCTGTTTTCTTCAAGGAGAAAATACATTTAAGAAGTTTTAATAAATTTCAGTACTAATACATCATCTTTTTTTCTCCCTAAATCATTAAGTCCCACATGTGTTTGTGAGGCTTTCAGCTCCTCTTGATCTAAAATTGAACTGTTCTCTTTGTGGAGAAATTATCTTGAAGAGTTACATTAATTTTTGCAATCTCTAAAACCATTTCCTGCTGTGTCACCTAAGTCTCAGATAAGTAACTGCCTCTAAGACAGATGTAAACATTAAAAATTAAAGACCTCTTAATTTGAGTAGCCATTAAGGTGAAGAACAATTGTTCTTTGACTACCTGACTACAGAGAGTCTTTTGGAAAGCCTCCTGTGCATGAGGCAGGGGCACACCAGTGTGGGGTGAAAAGAGCTCCCAATCTTACTGTCCCCATCTGCAGGAGGGAGAGGTAGGAGGAGGTCATATCTGACCCTTTTCAGGTCTAACCATCCAAGATTCAAAGGTGGAAATTCTGCTTCCTGCCACAGAGCTGGCATGGGCTGGTGGGAACTTAGGGACATACCTTGCCAGTTTTCCCAGCTGTCATACTGTTCTGCATTTTCATGGCTTCAATCACACAAATTTCCTGACCTTCTGCTACCTAGAAAATGAATAAAAATGGACAAGTTTTACCAGCATTCCAATTTTACAACAATGTTCAAGAGTGAAGCCATTAAAAGATTCTTTGTCAAAGATGTTGAAATTTGATCCAAACAGCAGCAACAACCTCTGATAAATACTTTGAACCCCAAGTTCATACTTGGGGGACAGCAGAGAAAGACCTGATTCACCCCCTGTGAATCTGAATCTGCCTTTGCCACAGAGATGTGGCAGAAAGGCATGCTTTCCACTTTTGTACAATGAATCGGTAAATCTGTACAGATAGAAAGATTGGTGGTTTTCAAGGGCTGAGGGAAAAAGAGGAATAGATTGCTGATGGGAACGTAGGTTCCTTTGAGTGATTAAAATGTTCTTTGACTGCCCTGGCTGGTGTGGCTCAGTGGATTGAGTACCAGACTACAAACCAAAAAAATGCTGGCTCGATTCCCTGTCAGGGCACACGCCTGGGTTGCAGGCCAGGCCCCCAGTTGGGGACATGCAGGGAGCAATCGATTGATGTTTCTCTCACATACTGATGTTTCTCTCTTTCTCCCTCCTTTCTCCTCTCTCTAAAAATAAATTTAAAAATCTGAAAAAAAATTAAAATGTTTTAAGATTGACTGATGATGGTTGCACAATTCGGTGAATAGACTAAAACAACTGAAGTATACACTTTAAAGGAAAGGACTTACATATAAATTTTATCTCAGTAAAGCTGTTACCAAAAAATGGAGTTTCTATCTTCAGCGCTGAGGAACTACAAACCACACCCAAACATCTGGGCCATGCAGACCACTATCCCAAACCTCCAATGCAGGCAATGATTTCTGGAGCTGTGCCCATTCCTTGCACAAGGACACTGGGAGCTACCACAGGCTTGGGCTCAAGCTTGGTATTCAGATGTTTGACTACTGTTATGAGTGAAGTCCAGGTGAAGCAGAGTATAAACCCCTTGGGTTAAAACCTGGGCCTTCCACCTAGGATTCAGCTGTGGCTAAAAGCCAATTTATTTATTCTCTCTGCCCTTGATGAGTAAGCGTGAAAGCTGGGCTGGATTTTTCTCCTATCTTTGTGAAAAAGGGCCTCTCAGTCTTTGAAATGGGAGAGTGGAATTTCCTACACCAACCAGCTATCTGGGATACTGGTGGGCATCTGGTGTGGGGCTCCTGGACGCTCACACCACTGTGGCTGTGCTTGCCCATTGTCGCAGAACGCCTGGAGAATGTTCTTTCCTAAAATCCCCAAATGATCTCCAAGTCCCCCTTCCGGCCCCCCGTGGGGCACAAGCTGTCTTGCTGGCAGTCGGGACTGCCTGAGCCCTGTGCATTCCTTTCCTCCGCTGATCAGGTGGTAGGCTGCTTTTCCTGGCACAGAAACATAGGAAGAGAGGGGATGCCAAAGCTTCAGTGCTGGCATGGAGGAGAGACTGTGCTACAGAGCTGGGCTTGAAGCACTGTGCTTGCTGCCCTTTTTGATTCATTTTCACCTGGCATCTGCATTCCATGGAGATTGAAGAATCAACTCCTGAGGGCTGTTCCAGATTTGCTGTTCTTCAAAACACGGAGAGAAATGAGGGCAACTCAAAGACAATGAAGATGCCCCAGTCAGGATGTCAAATAGCTACTCCCTCAAGTCCTCACTTCAGAGACTTTTTTTCTCTCTTCAAAGGCTAGCATGGACCAGGCAAGACAGGGAAAGGGTGAGTGCTCCCAGAGTAGCACCTGCCATTTAGCTCCACATGTAAAACCCTGGTGAACCCAGACCAAGGCTTCTGAGACAGAGGCTGAGGGTCAGAGCTGACCTCAGGAAACAGCATCCCAACTGAAGGACGGGGCATTCCAGTAACAGCTGAGGCTTTCTGGGAAATGGATCTGAAATTCAGCAATGGGAATTCCATTAAAAAATTAGTCAGCTCTCCCTCTCGGGGCTCTGGTAGCTCTTTCCTTCACAGATGGACAAGTGCCCACTCACCATGGGGCCTGTAAGTACCTGTCTCTCACCCTCCTCAGCTGGCATCAGAGAGCCTGGGCTTGCTCAGGGCCCCAGTCTCCCCATTCCCAGCCCTGTAGGCTCCTCTTGGGTGGGTGCAGCCTCACCCCTCTGCAGGAGCTCAGTCCACTGCTTGGCATCTGCTGGCCAGAAAGCCTCTCACTGCTTCCTCATAAGAACTTCAAGTAAGTAAATTCACACTTAACGCAAATATGAAAAAGAAATGAACCAGGAAATTTCCAGTGGTCACTCTAAGGGGACCTGGGTCAACCTGACAATAATGGCCTTAGGAAACTAGTGGAAGGACAGCTGGGCCTGGGCCACAGCCTGGATCCAGGCTTGAGCCAGCCTGCTTGAGCCTGAGGGTAGTAAAGCAAGACAAATTCATGGGGCCCACTGTCTCTGCCCACTGACAATCCTTCTTAGCTGGCTTGGCATGCTTGCAGCACTGGTGATTTGTGAAGAATTGACATACAGGTAACTGCAAGTGGTAGATCCCCAGTTATTAATCAGAAAAACAAAACCTCTGATTTAGCCAGAGATAATCAGGAGAGGCGGGAAAGTCCCAAATTTGCAATGCTCCCTACTCTCTGATTGTGTGACTGGCAATGTGATTAAAAGGACTTCATAGAGAGTGCTCTGGATCTGAAGCGACTGCTCTTCTGCCTGACCCACCGCTCTGCACTGAATCACTGAATTCAGTTCCCACAGCTTCCTTTTCATTCCTGTTTTCTCTCACGCCTGTCTGCTGGTCTCTCTACTTGTATTATTTAGCTATAGATGAAAATTTAAGTAATTCATATCTTTGCTCACCTACAACCATCTGTTTTGTAATCTGTTTTCACCCATTTGTCCCTAAAAGGGAAAAAAACTCTTGGAAGTTGTTTATTTACTCCACAAAATACTGAGATATGTTTTAGTCAGTAGAACTTGATCTAAACTCAAGTTATTTCATTCCTCAAAAATCCAGGTCAGGCAAGCAGATGTGGTGCAAACCATACAGTGAAGAAAGCAGGTGGGCCTGTAGCTAGGGGGTGCCCTTCCCACCAGCTGGGCCCTACACAGGCTCCAATTCCAGCAGTACCAAGATGGCATTACACAGGTCTCTTAGCTCAACATTTGGAAGCCTCCCTGTCCAGAGGTGCCCATTCGTCCCCACTCCCCAAGTTCGGGAAGGTAGTGGCTGCACCTTCTGCCTTTCCCCGTGTGCTTGGAAAGCTGGGCATTAATTGAGGGAGCAGAAAGGGCGCTTAAACATTCCGTTTCCGCTAGACAGCTCACGTGTGAGGGCACTGCTCCTGAAGGATCTGTGTGCACACACTTCTCTAACACTTTTGTGAATCATCTGATAAAAACTTAATGATTGTGACAGGATGTCTCCAACTCTGGGCTTACAAAATGGTCACAAGCCTTGCAAGTCTTTTTGATAAACTTGGTCAGCCTGATATACTTCTCCACTCCCTGTCTAATTGGTGTAGTTTGGAGGCCTGAATCCTGTATCTTTCATCCAGCTTATTGCGTCCTCTCCTTTGACACAGGGTCAAGGTTCACATTCGCATCCGATTATCAGAGAGCACTCATTAAGCAGGAGCCTGCCTTGCCCTAAAATGAATAAGCTGGGGAGAAAACTCGGCCAATTTATTCAGCAGATTTCAGCATGTTTAGAAGCCCTGAATGTCGCCCGGCACTGCTCTGTGCTGAAAGAGGTTCAGACATCTCCAGCTGATGATTAATTGTGAGTGATGGGAAATAAAATCCAGTAAAGCCAGCTGCTTGCCATGGTCGGCAAAATGACTCTAATGGATATAGGCTGCCAATTTTCCAGTTTTACTGGCAAGTCTTCCAAGTGTAATTAAGGGAAGTTATAAATGATATGGAAATCTATCAAGTTCCATTTATTTTCAGAGGACTCTTTCCCCAGAGACTTTTATCTTCAAGCTTATAGTATGCTTTGTTGTGCTAATGATTCAAATCACTTCTTGTTTCTGATTAAAGCCCCTAGTAGCCTTCTACCAAGTTCCCTTCACTTCTTCCCCAAAGATTAAAAGACATAGAACCTTCTCCTGCACATCGCTCTTAGAAAACATACTCAGGCTGGGACATACTCAGCAACTTGGATCATTCAGACTGCAAACACAAGAAGAAAGCTCAAAGGAAGTGCAGGAACTGAAAAAGAAATGGGGAAAAAAGACCTCCATCAAACATAAAGAGAAGCCCCCAAAAGTATAGACTTGAAAGCTGTGTTCAATACCAGATATTCATCAGAAGGTGGTGTAGCTCACTAATGTTATTTGATTTGGAATAAAAGCATGAAAATGATGGCAAAGGCCTAAAATTGGAGATGTAAAGGATGACTGCACAGTATTCCATTTCTCAATTTCATCCTTTAGAGCCACAAAATGGGGGCAATACAGTGACGGGATGAGATTTACAGTAACAGCTGTGGTCTTCCCACACAAGGGAGGCCCTTTTAATGGGCGAAGGTCTGTTTGGAACAGACGGGGAGTAACAAAACAAGGTTCCCTATTAAAAGTGTACAGTCATATTTCTGATAAAGAAAATGATTATGGGAGTTGGATTTCCTTTAAGACGGCCCCTCCCCTCTTTTGTTGTCCAAAACCTGGGTCGTTTTTAAAGGTGTTATCCTTTAAATATAGGCAAGAGGAAAGAAATGGCATGGAGGGTTTTTTCTCCCTGTAGCCCACTCTCTAGCAACTATAAAGAATGCATAGGAAACTGTGCCAGTGGCATATGGCTTTCTACTGTGCTAAACATTCATACAAAAGACAGGTTCATCAGTCATTGGAGTATCTGGATAAAAAAATTAGCTCCTGATGGATGGTATTTTGAGCTTACCTGCTGCTAGTACATTACCAGAGAAACACAGGTTTTGAAACCCACATGACATTAGAAACTGCAGACCATGAAATACAACACATGCAGGAGCACATAATGTACGCCAGATTATACAAAATAATAAATAAGCTATTTAAACCCTCTGCCTAAAATTGAGCCCGCTGCAAGGAACCCTGGGTCATTTCTACGCAGGCCAATTAATGCACAGCATCTGCTGTATAGAAGCAGGGCATGAAGCACTTCCGAATGATTTCAGCAATTAAAAGAAAACTGTTTCCTGCCTGTTCAGACAGCAACTGTTTCAATGCAAGAATGAGCACCAAATCACTGCGTGCAGCTGAAAAATTAAGTCCGCTTTTTGGGGAAGAGGGGTGGGTGGGAGGAAGAATTTTTATGGAAAAAGGAGCCTTCTTTTGTTGTCCTACATTCTGTGTTTTTCTGCCAAATTAGACAGAAGGCTCAGAGGGCTTACCGGCCCGCTGCAGTCTCCCCTTCTGCTGCACTGGGCCCCCCCGAAAGCACGGATCAATATCAACCCCGCTGACGACTCCACAAAAGTGAAAATCCTTCAATTACATTTTTAAAGGCAGTTCTACTTAGAACACAGGTGCCTGAATGCACTGCATTTTAAAGCCCTCAGATCTGAAGAAAGACACAGTTAACAGCCACAGGAAAAAAGCATCTCAGATTTGGTTAAAAGGTACTGCTAGAATCTGATTATAATAACTTCCTCTTTCTGAGCTGGTAAGATAGGCTGGTAAATATCCCCTGATATTTCCTGAAGAAAAAATGTGAATTCACATCCTAACATCTTCATGTAAAGAGGGAGGGAGAAGACATCCCAGGAGACCACAGTATTTAAGCAATAATGGAACGAACCATCATCAAATTACAAAGAAAGAGAAGGCAGGTGACAGAAATGCGGTCAAACTCCTTATCTCTAGTCGAAGGCCTCTTTAATGGGTTTGTGCACTAGCCACCTCACTAGGAGGGCATGTGCAAGGAGAAGTAACACGCTCAACCAGGGCAGATGGTTCTGAGGGGCTGCAAGCCCGCACCTCTCCCTGCGCTCCCTCGTGCCTCCCCGCCACCCCGGTAGTTGCCTCTCTCTAATTGTGCAGTGGGTCTCAAAGCAGGGAACTGAAAGCCTTGGGGAAAGAATATAGAGTTGTGGCCAATATTAAACAAGTCTAGTTTTTGTTAAAATTCCTTAAAATGAAGGAAAATATTACACCCTACTGCCCTCTAAGTTAGCTCACAACTGGAGCCAAAATCTCTAGTTACAAAGAGAACTACTTAAATTTGGTGTCATTTACAATATCTTTAAGAAATTAGTCTGGATCCACTACCTCTGTGAAGTATACTGTTTTAAAGAATTCAGAGAAATGGTTTTATTTTATTTTATTTTTTGTAAAAGGGTGAGGAGGAGTATTCTGAATCTTGGTAAAGTGGAGAACTGTCATCTTCAAAAATATTTGAAACAGAGATACCATCCTCTGTAATCTTCAGTGGGTCCTTCCTTGAAAATATAAATCAAATGCCAAATTTGCAGAAGATTCTTCTATATTGTTTAATTTATTGATTAATCTCTAAAAATATTTTACCTTATACTGATAATTATCATTAAGTTATAAAAATACCCAAATTGTTACCTCCAACAAAATCACCCCTAATGCTTAAAAGTAAATGCTACCTGGAAGAGAATGAAAGGCCCAACTCAGGATAGCTGTTACCTCTGAAGGCGGCAGGACAAGAATGCCACTGGAGAGAGGGCAAGTTCATTGTATAAGCAGTGTTTTGGTGTTAAATATAATGGGAAACAAATTATGGTAAATAAGGTGAGCAGAGAGCACAGGAATACTCATGCTGTTTTTTATAACTTTCTGCATGTTTGTAATATTTCATAGTTTAAAATTTAAAAATGTTAAATAATGAACATACGATGAATCTATACATGCTTTGCAATACAGTCTGAGGTTTGGATGAAAAACTGGCACCTTATCAAATAAACTGCTTGAATAACTACTGCTATAAAATATGTGAATTTAATCATTGCAATTATTTCCTGATTGTAAATCAAGGAATCCAAAAACTGGAAAATCTATCAAACAGCCAGGCCAGGTCCTCTGCCAGGGGAAGATGCTGTTATTGATATCGAGCTGCGTGGGATACACAAGTTACTGCCAGACAAACACACATCAGGAGGGCCCAATCCAACCCTTCTCATCTGGAATACCTAAGTGCAAAGGAGGTTTCAAATCCTGCTCATGCACAAAAGGAAATATAAAGGTCTCTCACCAAGTTTATTTGTAATTTCTCCAAGATCAGCTGTAAGCTCAATTGCAAATGGTTTGGGGACAAAGGGGTAGTGTGACTATCATGCTCACCCATCTACCTCCTTGGGTGTCTTCTCCCTGAAGGAGCACATGCAAGGAGAAAAATAATCCAGGGTGAATTCTGGGTTGTTCTCCTATTAATGATACCAAATTTTATGTTTTATAGAATCCTCCCCTTTTTTGTGTAAATCACTGTTTATAAGAACAATAATCCCAAATACCTAATTACCTGTTACTAAAGGTAAGATCACTAAAAAGCATATCATCCTTATTTTGCCTCCTTCAAAATACTGCACTCTGTCTTGTTAACAGTGGATGGGCTAAGTGGCAGGAAGAAACAGCAACAGGTACTTACTGTCAATCTATTATTCTACCTGGTCTCACAAACTAATAAGTCACAAAGTACTAATTAAGAAAGAAAGAAATAGAAATGGGTACATAGCCTGCTTCTGGTTCGCATCTCACTTAATTTTAGATGTAATAAATAACAAATATTTCTGATGTAAATTTGAGATAACTGAAAAATCTAAACATAACTGGAACAAATCTTAGTTAAATGCAATATTAAAATACCCCATTGTGTTGTTTTTATTTTTATTTTTTGTTTTGTTTCTGATATCAAAATATGCTCATAATGACTTTATATTTAAAAATCAAATGAAAATTGTGCAACACATTCAATAGTTCTAAGTTTAATGCTGGAAAAAATGTATTTAGCCATTTTTTTCAAGAAGATCATAAAAATAAAAGTTACAATGATTAAAACAAGTTATTAAAAATGCTAACTTTGATTATAGAAATACCCCAGTTTATGATGTGTTAAATATACAGAAAAATAGGTAGTTTTCAAACTGAAGTAAAAATCAGTCATTAAAAATATTTTCAGAAGGCATATAAAAATGTATTTATTAAAGGCATATAAAAGTGATTTTATCAATTGTTTTCTGAATTAAATTTGTGATTCTGGACTTTTATAATCCAGTTCTACTTAGTTTCTAATTGGTTTGTTTGCTTATATGAATTTTACTCTTTATTAACTATAATCCCTTCCCCACATGTTCAGAAAGGCTATTATGTAATCATTTAAAAAAGATTTTACTATCACATTTAATGTTGAACAGTACATAGTACACATTAAAAAAGTATCAGGAACTTTTGCTGTTTGAACCCAGTAAAAGCACTTAGGGGAAAATATAGCTTCTGTGCTGAAGGAGGGGAGGACCTTTCCCCACAAAGCTCTGTGGGTGCATTTACTACTTCTAAAGTGCCACCCAAATCATTTTGTCCTGAGATTTTTTAAAATTCTGTTAAAATTGTTTACTTCACAAAAATAGATTTGTAATTTACTATTTATGTGACACTTTTGTGGAACACATTGTTGCCCCCCTCACCATTCTAAGATTTGTCAAGTCTTACTCAGCTAAATATAAAAATTACAGATAACTAGAACTTAAACTACAAAAAATAACATTTTAAAGAAGAATAGAATACATAGAGGCCCTCAGTTGTTTCTTAAGGTCCTTGTTTTCCTTGAAAATACACTGAGATGATTGATTCCTTTCTCTTCTGACAAAAGTGGAACCTTGCCTCAGCTATTGTTATTGCTAAGAATATAACATGCCTTGCAATAATTTTAAACCACAAAACTTAAGAGTTACAAGTATTATTTTCTTATAGTTGCCTCAACTAAACATTGTGCCTTTGATCCAAGGAAAGTTTCTTGTGTGTTAATTGCACAAAGCAGATTTAACTATACAAGTTGTTGTAAAAGCTGACAAACATCTGGCCCTGCATTTGGTTTAGGTATTAGCAGTTTGGGACACTTTTCACAAATAATAATTCAAGAGAAAATACTATTGCATCAAAACACAATGGCACAGAATATAAAAGGAAGTTCTGTGAGGACCAGAAGTGGCACTGGAAGCTGGAGAGAGGAATAAAAAGAAAGTATATGTTCTACCAGACCAGCCTGGGCACATGCGTGCGAAGAGCATTTATAAGTAAGGTAAAGTACACAGAGGAGAGGAGCCAGTTCACTAGGCGTACCTACACCCCTGCCCTACCCAGCCATGTCCTCTGACTTTAAAGGAATACATGCAACAGAGGCTCCAGTCAATTCTCAAATTAAACCATTGTTGAATACCCACATTTAATTACTGGTGGTGGTTTTCAATATCTGAGCTACCCAAGGACTAATACAATATTGCTCTATTTTACTAAGTGCCTTGTTTTCCCACATTAAATAATTAACCAGGAAATGGAAAGTATGAAGGCTAAACCCTTCTGGTATCTGGAGAAGCTAGACTAGGAGAAAGCAGTTCTTGGAAACAAGAAGGCTGCATGCTCCCTGTTCTCTGCCCAAGCAGCCGCAGCCAGGAAGCTGGTGCAAATGGAGGAGCAGGACTGCAGCGTGAATCTCCTCCCTCCGTGCTCTCTGCAGGAGCCACATCCCTCCCCGGCCCTCTCTCCCTCTGCTCAGGTTTTGACTCAGGTGTTGGAAAAGTAAGGATTGCCATTAAAACACTTATTTTTTTTAAAGTGCAAATGTGATTTTATAATTAAAGCCACACAATTAGGACTGACAAGCTCAGGATGGCAGTATACAGCCCATGTAGCTTCCAGAAAAAGCTTAAGATGGAAGATGGAAAAAAAAAATAACCCCCTCACATTGTTCACCAATCTACACTTCCAGTCACTAGAAGATTCCTCTAACTGCTCTGATAATTAGTATGAGTGTACTCATGCTTCCTGGCAAGACCAAGGGACTATCTCCTCATGATCCTAATCCTTTAGAATGAGGGAATACAAGGCAAACCCCTCCCCCATAATCATTACATATGTATAAAATCCCAAATCCTTGACACTTGGGTGTTAGACAAACATAATGAGTGCTTTCTTCCAAGAATATCATATCAATGCTTTCTAAATAAACATAACAATTCATAGCTCCTCAGCCTCTTTTATGATTTTTCTAGAAAAACTAGTAGTTCCATTTCTATATCATCAGGTAAAGCAATTGTTAAGTCAGTTTTCCAACTTCATGTGACAATTTCAGGACTAATCATTTGAACAACTGAAACTGATCAATTTTTCTTAATATTCAATTATAAATACCTTTCTAGAAGCCAATGACTATATGAGTTTTTTCTCAATATTATTTTATTTATGTTAATAAAGAAATACAGAGGTAGTTTTAATGTAATCTTTACAGGAAAATATAAAAACTCCTGTGATTTAACTGAGATACAAAATGGAGTCACCATCTCATTTATTAAAGACTATCATATTTGGCCGTTATTTTCTGGCATATGAATAAAAGGCAAGTACTTACATGCCCCCTAGAAACCTTTCTGGTTGACTCTTTCTTTTCTTTTTACTTCTGCTGCTAATAAATAAAGATGTCTAACCATGCTGTTAAAAAATGCAGTTTCCTCCCACTTTGCCCATAGCACACTATTATGAGAATGAACATGTGAGGAAATATTAATATAGCTTCATTGTGCCTTAATGTCACAAAATCAAGATGAAAAACATACATCTGTGATCCTAAATTTTATTTATCAAGTTATGGAAGTGTGCTGGTACTATACAGATTACAGAATAAACTTTTCTTAGTTCCCTTCCCTTTTATTCCAAAAATAATGCAAAAAGTTCCCCATCAGAAGTGTATTTTTTACTATGAGTTCTTCAAGGATGCTTAAAGGACAGAGAGCCTGAGAGTAAATAGAAATTTTAAATAAAATACTTCCTAAAACTCCAAATTTGCCAAATAACAGAATGAATCAGGCCTTATTTCTGTTCCAGTTCCAGATCAGTTGAGGGGATAGGCACTCAGATATTGTTACTAAACTAATTCAAATGTGAAACAGTTGGACAAAAACTGCACAGAAGCTATTTTGCTATTTGGTGGGGGTAGAAGGACTCAAGGAGGACCTGCACAGGCACGATCATGCTTCTGTCTTCCCCCATCCCACACATAGGCACACTCCTTACCATGTCCCCGGGCTTGACAGCGACGGCCACCACCATGCCAGGCATCGGGGAGCGAACAATACTGCTTGTATCTTCAGCCACTTTTTCCAGCATAAATTTGTTCAATTCTGCAGCGAGTTTGGTCAAGATGTGCACCTTGTACTTTAGGAAAAACACCATAAATGAGTTTAAATGCTGAACTTTCCCTCAAAAGTAGTGTTCATTCCAAATCAGTTTTTACCTTTTAAATTTAAATTATATCAGCTTTGAAGTCACATGACTTTTAATTTTTGTACACAAAACCAAAATATATTAATTTTTTTTCTAGAATATGTTATGAGCCAATTATTTAAGAGATTTCTGAAATAAGAACTCCAGTAATTCATTAGTGATAAATAGTTATCATCCTGTATCATGAAGAAAAATATCTGAAAACTTATAAAGAAAACAGTGAGAATTTTCTTTGTTTTTCCTTCACCACTTATACAACATCCCAATTAACCCAAATTCCGTGAGCTGGGTCAGCCTAAGGGAGAAAGGGGGTGATTGTGAACATGCACCAGTAGGTGGCAGCAGATGGCTGTCTCTAACTTCCCATTCCCCTTAAGAGAGCTACTGACTGTACTGTGTATCAGTAACTTAAGACAAAGGGTTTCAGTGTTCATTTGGGGCAAAACAATATTTAAAATTCAATTTAAAATTCAATATTTAAAATCCAGTGACATAAAATATTATATTCATGATTGGAAATGTTAGCTTTTCTTCTTAGGCACAGCATTATGTAGTCTTTCTGTTACAAGATGGTTAAGGTACATACAGATGAAATATGATAGTATCTTCTGTATTAAGGGACAGTATATCAAGAGCTTAAATCCACTGAAAGAAAATGATGTCCACAGCCAAGTATTTTAATGGCACTTTTCGTAGATGGCTCTCAAACAATTAGGGGTCCACTGAAGGCAGTTCCAACAGAACATTTCTAGTAAAGAGAATTTCTGCCTGGCAGGAGAAATCCTAGATCTCTGTGAATAAATATATGAGCCTCAGTTTGGTCTGTCCAAACAGAAACAAGATAAAATGGCTTGAGGAAGTGTTAGTCGGTGAAGCAGGAGCGACCACCTGAAGATTTTTGGATTCCTACCAGACTGCATTTCCCTTGGGTAGACAAATGCAGCATCCAGGCAGCCCCCATTTTGTTCAAAAAAGCTGCTGTAACTCAAAGCCTCCTGTGGGCATCATGATGGCAGGGATGCAAAAGCAAAATAGAATTTACCCTTTAATTCAGTGCAGGGTCAGCGGAAATCTCTAAATGTGCTCTTTACAGAACCTATTTAAAAAGGAGTGGGGGGAGGGCCCCAAGGAAGAGCTTGATGGTCTAAGTTCAGAGCAGATTTACCACACTGTGACAGGTTGGATAATAACATCTTTTGCATGTTTCTTTACTCCTGAATGTGTGTTTTGCAATCAAGACATATAAGTGTCTGCCAGTTTCTGAAGGTTATGATCCTTAAGTGAAATTACAGTGCAAATAAAAGCTTTTTGCTCCTATTAAAATTCATCTGAGTCATAAGTGGCAAGGGAAGAAAGCAAGAAGAGTGCATTCTGCTGTCAGTCAAATAAATATTCTGGTTAGAGAGAGACTACTTATCAATGAGGAACTGTATCTTTAAGTCCTTCATTAAATTTATTGGGGTGGATAGAAACAAAGGGGGGAGAATATAATTGTACCAAATTGCACAGTTTTAGTGTCTGTGCTCTGTCTACCTTAGAAAGAAAATCCAACATCACTGGAAGCACCAGTCAACAAAAAAGTTACTTTTCAGCCATGTGACTGGTATCAGCCATGTGAGTGATCAGCACTGGGCCCAGTTTTTTCAGCATAGCATATGGATCTATCCCCACCCCCACCCACACCCTCCACCACCTACTTTGACTTGAAAATGTAAGCACTAAATTCAGGGAAAGTATCTCTATATACTGAGAATACAATTTATCACATTTCACCACAGTGGATACCCTTAAAAACTAAGTTAAGCTATACATCACAAAAAAGCCTTAATATAAATACAGTGCTAAGATTGTCCCAAGCTGCATTTCTCCCCAGAAATGACCAGATCCTGACTAAAGCTGGATCCTTTTACTATTTTTATAATTTTCATATCTTTTGGATTCCTTTCTCTGTAGGACTCCTGCTTTGCTTGGAAAGAGATGTAAAAAAGTCACAAAACTCAATGCCTTTAGATGAGGTCTTTGTTATTGATGAGATGTTCCTTTTCCTTTTGTATTTGTTTATTGTTCTTAAATCTGTTTGGGGGATAAGCGACTTATTGTAATCACAGGCAAAAATAACAACGGGGTAAATGCCTCAGGAGAGGCCTTATTGCAAATAGTTGGCTTAGAAATGACCTTTCTGAATATAAAAAGAGAAGGCATGGAGAAGTTTCTCTTTTTAAGATTACCTTTGATGTTGTCCTGACCCTTTCAGTGTGCCCACACAAACACGCCTTCTTAAAACAACCTCTTGGCTCACGCATGCAGCGTACACGGGGGTGCTTGCCAGGATGGGATCTAAGCAGAGTGCAGCATATGGGCCCATCAGAACAAATTGCCTGGTGAGAACCGTAAAAGCTTTTTGATGCCCCAGAAAAGAAGTCATTTAAGAATGTACACTAGGGCTTTCAAAGTTTATGATCAAAACTGCTATTTATTGGTTTCTCTGAATTCTTTGGGGGCACAGGCAGAGCAGCCAACCAGTTTTGACAGATTTCAGGAAAATGCCCTATGACGCATGCAGTTTGGTTTTTATGCTAAGCATTTAAATATTCCTAATGGATTCTGTAAAATGTCTCTGGAGAGTGTTGATTTTAAACTGCTGTTATTATTTTCAAGCAGAAAAACCACAAACTTATGTTTTTGGGTTGGGAGCCCCAGATTTTAAAAGGCTAGTCAACAGGACAGAGAAGTACAATCCTAGAAGCCAGAGGTACTCGCCCTACAAGGTCATGAGAAACGTCGTCAGCTTGAGGGATTAGCAGTTGCTTGTTGGTTCAGCGGCTATGGGTCATTAGGTGGAACCTCTCACTCTGTGGGTCTAGGAAGGTGCTCTCCAGACCGCAATCAAGTGAGTAAGTTCTTGAAAAACACACCTCACCAAGTAGAACAGGTGCTCTCCAGGCAGAGCCTGGCCAGACTCCTCCACCCATACAGACCATAAGAAGTCTTATCTCCTACTCTAATTATGGTAAAATAATCCCAGCCCAATCTCTAAGCAAATTAATTTTACGGTGTCTGCAATGAAAAACCATGTCTAACAAGAAAATTTCTCTCAAAAAGTTCACAAGAAAGAGAAAAAAATCATACCAGACATGAAAGGATCAAGAAAACTATGAGATGGACAATTGAAAGGAACACAGTGGAACTGTTTTAAAAAGTAACAAACAGCTCTTAACATGGAACCCGATAAAAAGAGAAAAGATAGGAGTAGAGTGCTGTGGTTGCTGGGGGAAGAGGAGGGGACCAATCATGGCTTGGGCTAAAAAGAAACATCCTGCAAATGGGCATGCCCACCAGTACCATCAATGTACACAGCTCTAGCCAACAAACAGTAGACAGCCCCCACTATGGATGCCCTAAACAACTCAGATGGTCCCACAAAACCCATCTTGCTGGTCTGTACTAATTTAATGCATGTTTCTCCTCATGGAGTTTAAATCCATGTGCTTCTTTGAAGGCCTTCCAATTCACCAGTGATTTAACACATCTCATGTTCTCATATGTTTGTATGATTTAGAGGTCTGTGGGCTCCTGGCAAAATGAGTGCTTTCAGTTTGCTTTACGTACTTTTTTCAGTTGTGATTTGTTCCTTTTAAAGTAGCCTAGCTTCAGTTTCCATTTCTACACCATTCTTTCAACAATGAGGATATGTACAGTGGATGAACCATGTTTTCTCATGACAACTGGGAGCCATCTCTCTCCACACTGGGTCAAGGTAAATGATGAACCTTAAATGATGAACCATTACTGTGAATTATTTTACATCAATTATCTTAACATCTCAAAGCATTGGCCATATACTATTCATCAGCCCTTGCTTATTTAGTGAGGTAGCAAATCCCTTTCTTCAAATACAAGGATCTCTTCTTACTCAAAGTTCTACATCTTCGGGTCCAAAGATCTCCAACATTAAGCTGTGTCTTCATTTTCACAATGCGGTACTGAGAGCTAACACTCAAATGTTTCCCTAAAAGTCTACTTCCCTAACTTGAGCTAGAGAAAAACTGTCAGTGTTCAAGTGACCACAATGACTAGCTGCAAAAATGATACAAACAACAGCATGTTTTAAAACAACAGCATGTCATAAAAAGAGAAAAACACTAAATGGAAATTAAAACACCTCGATGGAATAATGAACGTAATCCAACCTTGATTTTCTTTCCTATGTTCTTTGTGAGATATACTGTGAACACTTGAGGAAAACAAGTACCAAATGTTCAAAGCCATGCAAAATACCTTACCCTCTACTTCGGAGTCAGGCCCAACAACACCAAGCCAACCCAAATCGCCAAGAAACAACACTAAAAGCATACACAATTAAAATCTGTCCTTTTCTTGGAGGTACCACCCCCACCCCGGCAAAGAAGGTGAAATGAGCAGACAGTGATGAAAGCGCCTTGTACAGCTGCCGTCACTGGAGCAGCGCGTTAGCATAATTCTGTGACAACTCCATCGGCACAGTCTCAAGGTAGCTGTCAATCAGGATGCATCATTTAATCCAACAGCACTCGGAGGACTTTCTCTGACAACCCATATGACAGCATATCTACAGCTCTATTTATATATCAGCGATCAGTTGTGTTTACAATGCTGTTGTAATTAGAAAAGATGCAACAGGCAGCAATATTATTGAGATTTCCACTTTGTAGTACTGCCCTGTAAAGTGTGATCTTGCTTCACAGAGTCATGCTAAATGACAAAAGGCTATTTTCTTCAATCTCCCAGCTCAGACAGCACTTCATTTGCAGCTATCTATAATTAGATTAATGGTGTAGTGCAGTACAAAGCAGGCCCACTTCACATCAGATAGCATATGAATTAGGACAAACACTTATTTCAATTCCAGGCAGAGAAAGCAATGACTGGGGTATTTAGCATACTCTTTATGGTAGAATGAGATGTTAATTGTGTACCATTACCTCTAAACTGCTTGCTTGTTGTATAAATCACTGTGCTAATTGATGCAGAGATAGAAATGTAGCCACAGGCAAGAAAGCAAAGGAATGAGAGCTGAAGATGGAGGATAAAGGATTATGGAGTAAAACCATATGGAGATGAGGTTGCTTTGAAACCTTTCCTTTCTGGCAATAAGCAGGATTTTGAAAAGTACAGAAAAACTCTTGTACTGGGAAAGAAATTGTAATTTTTCACATTCCTCTTAAAAACACAAACTTATTCTGGCTCCCAGATTTCAAAAAAAGAGGTATGTGGCATTAATCTAAGTATACACTCATGAAAACATGGAATGTGCAGTTTTCAAATAGAACTCTCTATCTGAGTTTTGGGCTCCTGGGTTAATAAGTAACACTTGTAAACTACCTGAAAGTGGATGTTTCTGACCCATCCACAGGCAAAAATAAATTCGGTCCCAAGACTTTAAGTTCTTCTCATAGATCAAAACACAATAAAACAAAGAACAAAACTCAGCGGGCTTAGGTCTGTTACAGACTCAGTAGAAGCATTTATTCAGGCTGTGAATCCAATAGACCAGAACAATTTCTATCTGTTATTAAAACAATGATTTTAACACCCCCAGCAAAACACTCATATCTGACTACTCCAGTTCATGCTGTCACATAGATAGGCATGTCAACATAAGAAACTTTGAGACCTGTGGAGAATTTTTGTGAGTGTATCTGAGCCAAACTGATGACAATTGCTAGAAAGCAAGATCTCAATGGACTGAGAAAATAGCAGTTTAGCACCTTATTTTATATACTACAATCAAAAGAGAAGGCGTAAGGGATCCACTGGTGATAGGTTAGAGAGGCAGGAGAAAGCAGAGTTGGTGGGGGGAACTCTGGGATTGGATAAAGGTAAAATGATAGACACTTTTACACAAGTGGGTTCAGGATAGTTAATAGTCGATAATTAACATGATAATGATAGCAATGAGGGGATTTGTGGTCTCCCCCTGGTGTGGTGCCTGAGTTTTGAGGGATCTGGAAAAAGGAAATATGACATTCCAAAGGTATGTTGTCATGGATACAAAAAGACAACAGACCGGCTCAGGTAAGGTAAAGATAGACCTCTGTTAGGAAAACATACCAGCCTAGGACATGACTACCTGCCACGACCTGCTTTTAATTAGAAAGTCTTAATTTCAGACCATCCCATGTGGTTACTTAGGTCCCTATGTTTGTAAGGCTGAAATGCAGGCCTCCTCCAAGTGTGTCAGGTTTTGCCTTTTCTTCCACAGGAAGGAACTGAAAAGGAAATCTTTTTTCTTTTCTCTTATTTTTAACTAGCAAAAAATGAAAATAAAAATAAACAAAAGCATGTAATAATTTAAGCATGTAATAAGTTTCAATCTTACCACAAAACACTATTCTTTCTGGTTAAAATGTCCTACTCAGCATTCAACAGCTCTTACTGAGGTAATATGAGTATCTCAAAAGCACAAATATAGAAACCAAATGCTATAAAGTCCAATTGTTAAGGATCCATAGCGAAACATGTTCTTTGGAAGTTCATAAATCAATTGCATGCGCCCCATGTATGTGTTCCCAATTTTTTTAATGGCAAAGCAACAGTAAGGTGCAAATTACTACTGTGCACTTTTTAAAATAAATTCAGCTGCTTAGTAATTAGGACAGTTAGGAAAAAATTTTACACAGAGAACAAATACAGTGGGCCAGTTAATAGTTCAAATTCTCAACCTCGGAGTAATGGTTAATATACCCATCCACTATAACTGCATATGTGAGAAATCCTTTGTATAGTTTAAACTTGTGAAACCCAAATACCAAATTAA
Source organism: Trachops cirrhosus (assembly GCA_028533065.1). Taxonomy (NCBI): domain Eukaryota; kingdom Metazoa; phylum Chordata; class Mammalia; order Chiroptera; family Phyllostomidae; genus Trachops; species Trachops cirrhosus. The sequence continues at coordinate 48,613,986 of CM052548.1, read as the reverse complement.
TGTGCAAGACAATAAAATAATGTCCCAAGAAAATAGAACTGCCTGGTTCAAGTTATCACCACTGAAATGTGGTGGGGGAGTCTAGTTTCTTTATTGGAACCAACAGTCTACCTTTCACCATAGAGAGCAGCCCTTATATAGCATAGCCGACTACAGAACTGAGAACACCTGTATTGCTACCGAAAATCCAACAATTTAAAGTTTAAGTCATTATGCTAAATATTTTAAAAAAAAAACAACTATGAAGGGAGGTGGGGAGGGATGGGTGGGTGGGCTGGAATGGGAATAAAAGATAAAAAAAAAAACAACTATGAGGAAACAGCAAGGGCTCTTGCTGTGGAAACACATCAGTAAAATAAATAGTGTGAACTACTCTGAAATAACACCTCCCAAGTGTGCAGCTAGGTAACTTAATGGAAATGCATGGAGGAAAAGATCTGGAAGTGGTGTACGGGACTGCTCCCAATCAATCACTTGTTTAGACCATTTAAACTAGAGCAGTACAGCCCGCAGCAAAACGCCAACATGCTTCTCACTTGGTGTGTCAGTGATGTTGGTGTTAACTGGAGAAGATATATGGTTTCTGATATTGTATCCCAGTTCCTCAGCATTTGCTCCCTCTAATTGAAAAGGCAGTTAAACACAAAGTAAATCATTCAGTTAGCTTAGCTGTTTAATGACATATAATTGATAATGTCAATATGTTGCAGTGATATAATGCATCACTTTCAACACTCATTCACCTACATTTATGAATCCATCTATAATCAAGGTTTTTTTGTTTTGTTTTGTTTTGTTTTTTTTAACTACGAAATTGGTTCTTGAACTTCAGTCTTTTGCTGGACCAGTCAATGTACCACAACAAGCAAGAATCTCATTAAGGACAGTTTTCAAGGGAGGAAGCACAAAAACCAAAGAGGAAAGAAAATTCCAACAAAACAAAACAACAAAAATACATGAAGCCATTTCAGCAACTCATCTTTAGAAATGCTTGCTATAAAAAAAAAGGAATGTTCTCTTAGAGAAAAGAAGAACTACCTCAAGAATACTATCCAAGCCTCTGAAGGAACAAGTGAGTTAAGTTAGTGTGTATATCTGGCTTGTTCCCAAAGGACAGTATTTCCTGGAGAGAAAAACATGGGAATGTCTGTCAGTAATACAAAAAACTAACCCAATTGTTTAAAATTTTGTTTTTTAATCAGAAACACAGGGTCTTTCCAACTCCAATATCCTAAAAGCTTTTCTTTTTTAATCAATAGTGCTGAAAATTGAAAATTAAACATTAAGCCCAATACTTAATAGGATTTATTCCCTCAATTGTGTTTCACTGAGTTAATGTTCCTTGTAATTTGCATCACTGTGTCTTAAGACAGATCCCAAAATTACAGAACAGAAAAAAATGATGGTACAGGAAGCTAACCCCACTCCTAACCTTTGGGGAACAAGTGCACTGAGGGCAAGTCCTCAGTGGGATTCTGAAGGAGCAAGTCTGTTCGTGGGGCCTCTTCCCCAGTGCTTGGTACTATGCGGATGCCTTGTGCAGATGTGCTATAATAAAGGAACCCAGCCTCTGCTTTGCCCAGCTGCCCACAAGCTATCGCACGAGCAGATAGATATGCCACAAAGGTAATTTGCTGGAATAAGTGGCACTTTTGCACCCACAAAGGCAAGTCCATTAACAGTGTACTGTACAGAAGTCACAAAACAGAACATGTGGGTTCTGTCTGATCAGGAGTCTTGGTGACACCTGACTATAATGAGTCATTTCTTTCTTTTTTGCACAGGAAGATTATATATTTTTAAAAGCTTTGTATTCAATTGTGTAACGATACCAATATCTGTTAACAGTACAGGCTGTTTCTATTCTGTATCCTGAATTGTTTTATGAATTAGGAGTGTACTAAGAAGGTACCTTTTTAAGGCACTATATAATATGGGGTACAATGAAGTATTCTGTTGAAAATCTATAATCAGGGCAGCATCAACTTACAGAGAAGTTCAGGCAATGTTATAAAAACATAATTCTGTAAATAAGCACCTAGGTAGTGAAGTGTACCATTTTGCTATGGTCCCCATCTCTCTTTTTTTTTTCCTCTTCTTCTACTTGAATTTTTATTTGCTCATCTCAGGTTAAAGTTATGCCATCTATAGGGCACAGAACAAGTGAAAACTTGGGGGAAGGCTGCACAGCTTGGCCTTTCCCTGTAAGTTCTTCAGTCCTGAGTTGAAACAGTGGAGGATGGGAAGTGAGCCAATGCCAGGCAACAACATTTTTTACTTTATATGTTTTTTTAATAAAATATTTTTTGCTATTATGAATTCAGTAAAGAAATTCAGAATCTAATATGCCAAGATGTTGGCATGTATTGCTCAGAAATTAAACTATATGAAGACAAATGAGACAAAAGTAGAGTTGATAATGATACTGTGTAAGTAAACTGCTGGCTAAGAAAATCAAAGCAGAAAACAACTAGAGAGGCTTATAGCAGGCCACCTCAAAATATGCTACTTTAGCATAAGCATTGTTTGAGCTGAAAGCAATTAGCACTCTAAGAGCAGGGCATAAATTTGTTTTGTAAAGGCACCTCTCTAACGCTTACCAGGAGAACCACCCTAGTGCCGAGAAGAGAACTACTCTAGAGAAAACTCTTAGCTGCATAATAAACCTACAAAACAACCTTATTTGTGATACATTTCCTAGTTACCTTCCCACAGTTTACGCCCATCACAGAATCCCCAAACCTCTTTTCCTTTGTCTAACCTCGACACTCTATTGTCCTTTGTTAAAATGGTATGTAGCCCTAAATTTTAACTGCCTCCTTAGGTCACATTTCTTTGTGAACTCCCATGTGTAAATACATATTATAACATGTTTTCTCTTGATAATCTGGTTTTTGTCAGTTTAACTGGACAGGCCCCAGGTACTGAATCTAACAGGATAGAGGAGAAAGTTTTCCTTCCCAACACAACCCAACAACCATTGGTCCAAAGTACTGGGAATAATACAGTATCAGGATAGTATGTAACAATTTTATAATTTAGCAACCTGACACATCTTAGCAATTTAACCTGATCTACTAAGTGGACTTCTGGCATGCTGCATATAGTACATATAGAGAACATACAACACCGGAGGGTAAATAACACCTGTAAAGCCACATGGTCAATCTAGGGAAGAGGGAATATGGCTGTCATATTGAACACAGCAAAGAAGAGTGAAAAGTACAAGTTTTTGAAGCCAAATGACCTGAGTCTGACATCCTCACAGATATCACCTTTTGGCCAATTGACCTAACTTCTCAAAACAAATATCTTCATTTCTAAAATCAAGATAACAGATATATTAAATGATCAGGGGATTAAATAGACACAGATTTGCAAAGTTCCTAGCAAATGCCTGACAGTATATATTCAGCAAATATGATTCCGCATCTCCTTCCCAGACACTTCTAATTGTCCAAGAAGAGACAACAGTGGATTTTTAAAGGTTACACATTAAAAGATATCTCAGATTCAAAACTAGCTCTATGGTTCTACATTTGGGATCAAATATATATTAAATTTTGCAAATACCATATCATGCTCTAAGCTAAAAGAAAGGAAATTGGTTCTGATATTAAAAGAACATCTAGATCAGACAGTGCAAGATTCTACGATTATCCTTTCTTTAGACACTGAAAGAGGTGCACAGTGAATTAGAGAAATAGTTTGCTTCATTCATTCAGAAACTAGTTACCAAGCATATCTGGGCAATATAAGAATACAAAATAAATAGGAAAAAATAGTACCTGATCTCAATCACCATAATTTTGCCAGAGAGAAAAAACACATGAATGATACAATACAAATACAAGGTTATGTCCAAAAGCTATCCAGCCATGTAATATGAAAAATAGAGACACTTAGAATGTTAGAATGAAGAAGATACAAGATACAAGAAACAGTGTACACAGAGTGCCTCTGAAGGGACAACTCAGTCCCCTTCAAAGTAGGCACCTTGGGATCTCACAGTTCTCCCAACCACCATCATCTGTCCCATCATATTTTCCTGAATCTCGACAGTCTGAAATCTTTTCCCTTTCAAAGATGATTTTAGTTTTGGGAAAAGCCAGAAGTCACAGAGTGACAAATCTGGGTTGTATGGGGGCAGAGTCACCTGGGTGATTTGATGTTTTGCCAAAAAACTCCACACAAGATGTGATGCATGAATGAGTGTGTTGTCATGATGGAGTTGCCAATCACCAGTTGTTCACAGCTGCAACCTTCTGAATCATCCAAGTAGTTTCCACAGAGAAATGTTCAAGATTAACACAAAATTTGATGCAGATTCATTGTTCTGCTCACGCAGTCATTTTGAATGTGATGGCCACACAGAATACACATGCTCACTCAATGGCATCTACCACCCCCACACTGACTAGTACAGTGAAGTTGTGATTGTTTACACTTGCACATTCCAGTCCACTTTCCTTGGCTGCTAGGGTACATCAGTCACGCAAACTGTTGTCATTATATTAACAATGATTTGACTTTTCCTAGGCAGACCTCGTATATATAAGTCCCACAAAGGATGTGATCAGTATGAGGTAGGCCTTTGATTATAGCTCCTCTCTTAAAGAAAGCTTCCCTGCATGGGAGGCAGGTGAGAATAGTGGTTTAACTTCTGGGATCTGGAGGGGGATATTCCTAACTCTATCACTTAGAAAATTTATATAATTTTTCCAAATTCCTATGTCTGAGATACCTTATTTATAAATTGTGGTTCATAATAATGCCAACTTCAAAAAGTTGTGAGCATTAAGTAAATTCTTATATGAGGAATGCTCAGAACACATTAAATGCCAAATTAATATTTAGTAGCCATTACTACTGTTTTTTATTGTTGTTTTTTGTTATTACTGATATATGTCCACAAATAGAGCAGAAATTAAGTGAAAAGAAATAATAACTCTTTTTCATACTCAAACTTGGTCAGAATACTCTGGCCACCAAATGCATGAGCATTTTCCTTATACCAAGCAAAACACCCAGTTTGCATACCAACTGAGTGTTCTACAATTCAATTTATTTCTGACACTACTTGGACTGTCAGCTAAGGACTTGGTCCCACCTGACTGCCCCCCACTTTACATGCCAATCACAAGTGCAAATTGTAGTTCTTACTGATTGGCTATAAACCGGAAGTTCTCTCAAGCCCTTCCTTAAGTTTGATACTTTGTTAGAATAGTTTATACACCTCAGAGAATAGTTTACTTACTAGATTACCAGTTTATCAGGAAAGGATACAGCCCAAGAGCAGCTGGATAGAAAAGATACATAGGGTAAGTCATGGAAGAAGGGATGCAGAGCTTCCATAACATCTCCAGTCATGCTACCTCTTAGCACCTCCATGTATTCACCAGTCCAACCAGTCCAGAAGTTATCCAAACCCTTTTAGTTAAGAGATTTTTATGGAGGCTCATTTGCAGACACACTTGATTAAATCACTGGCCATTTAATTAACTCAGCCACCAGTCCCTCTACACTTTCCATATGGGTCTGAAAGTTCCAACCTTTTAATCACCTGGTTGGCTCCCTGCTGGTGACTCTCACCCCATCCATCCTCAGGAGTTTCCCAAGAGTCACCACATTAACATAAGCTCAGGTGTGGTTAAAAGGGGCTTCCTTTTACCTCAATCACTCATTTCACTTTGGAAATTCTAAGAGTTTTATGAGTTCTGTAATAGAAATGCAACAAACACCAAATATATATTTCTTATTATAAATCACAACATCTCAAGTCAAAATTCAGACACCAGAAATCACGGGCATTTCCCTGAGAAGCACTGGATGCTGCTCTGGGTAGGTCTAGAATTCATCAAAACATAAGGATCTCAAAGTCTCTCAAGTGCACACAAACATATAGCTTATGGAACTCTGCAGGCCTTTCCTCCTCATTTGGGATTTCCTCTGATAATATTTTTAGCCTAATTCGACCTTCCATTCAGTTCTCCTGAGTATTCACCTGACTGAAAACTTGGTCCTATCTATGCTGATCTATCATAACCTTCCAGACTTTGGGTCTCTGTTTCTAATTTATCTTGAAAAGGAAATTTGAGGCAGGATAGTAAGAAGTCAGGAAAATTCCTTGGCAAGCAGATTGGGGAAACACCTGATTCAAACTGGCCTCACCCAGCACCCTGACTCACCTGCCTCCTCCTCCCTTCTATGATCACTTCCTTAAGCATTAAGCCTTCAGGACAATGAGATTTGGCTCAGCATCAAATAATTGTAGGAAAAAAAGACTCAGGTATATTGACCACACAGATAGAGTTTTGCTAAAATTAGAGATGACATCTAGGCCTCAGTTGTGTTTTAGCTCCAGGCCCCGAAAAGCAGTGAAACCAGATAAAGAGTCCAAAAAAATGTTTCTTTGATTCTTGCTACGTAGAAAGATCTTTTGAATGACATATTCTTTCTTCATATATGATAATAACTGATCAACCTAAGAAGTTATGAGTATAGGGCTTGTACTGTATAAAATTAGGACTCAGATTCTGACTTGTATGATCCGTGGCACAGGTGGCAAACACAAGGCCTGAGGGCTGAATCCAGCCCTCTACCTTGTTTTATACAGCCCAGCACCTTGTTTCTACCTGGCGACAGCGCCAAGCTCCTTGCCCCTAATTAAGGAGTAGTTACATTTATACAGTCCTAAAATTACATTCAGCCCTTTGAAGACAACCGCAAGGCTGATGCAGCTCCCGTGAAAATGAGTTTGACACCCCTGGTCCATGGTATGTTACCTCACTTTCTAGCCTCCATTCCTCATCTATTAAATGAGAGAATACAGATTTATTTTGTAGAACTTTTTAACTATGGGGAGAAAAAACCCAACAACAACCTGTAGACCTCTGTTTTTAAATTAGATAATAGATGTGAACTGTCTGGCCCAATGACCAGCACACAAATGTCCAGTAAACAGTAGCTGTTATCATGACTCTTGTTATGACTGAACTGTGTCACCCCAAAATTCACATGTTAGAGCCCTAACCCCAAAATAACTATACCTGGAGACAGTGCCTTTAACGAGGTGATTAAGGGTAAATGAGGAGTGTGATCACAGGGAAGATGGGTCAAATAAGGACACAGAAAGAGGAAGGCCATCTGCAAGCCAAAGAGACAGGCCTCAGAAGAAACCAAATCTGCCAACACCTTAATATTGGACTTCAAGACTTCAAAAGTGTGAGGAAATAAATTTATGTTGTTTAAACCACCCAGTCTGTGGTATAACTCTGTTTACAGAAGGAACATCTTTAATGTATCTTTTGCATATAGTTAGTCTTATCCACTTCATATTTCAAAGTTTTGGGAGTTTTTGATACCTATAGTTATTCTACCACTAATTTTTCTTTGACCCCAATGTTGCTGTCCCTGAGTTAAAGTACATACATTGGAATTTGAGCTTAGGGAAAAAAAATGTCAATATATTGTAGATTGAAAGCCTCTCCTTTTCCATGAGTAACCTTCTAGTATAAGGGCTCTCTTTAAATGTTTACAGATTTTATATGCCCTAAAACCAGCCCTAACTGCCCAATATCTGGGCAACTGGGGGAGCATTCATTTGATCTCTTGGCTTATTAAAAACTACAGGGAAGCTCAAAAGTCCCAGAAAAGTTGGCAAGGTAACTTCAAATGGAATGCATATGTTATTATACAAATTGATTAAGTACAAATCCCTTGTAAAGAAACTTTAATATTGAAAAATTATATATAAATATCCCAAGGAGAATTCTAGTCTCAACAAATGATAACAAAATAGGTGCTAGATTACTATTGCCTTTGGTCTGGCATCTGCAAGAGGAAATTATACACTGAACAAGTTTGAGTTTTCTATAACTTTAAACTTTTCTACAATGTTATTAGAATATGGAGGGTCTGCTAAATCCATTCACTTTAAAACAAATAACCTCAATCTGAAGAAGTTCTCAGGAGAAGATGGACTGAACCAAAACCATGTAGTTCCTCTCATGGATAGGGGGATCCATTTTTGCCAAATTTCTTAACTTCAATTAAGTTTAGAGGTAGAGTGATCTCAGTGGGGTTTCAAATATTGCCTATTTTGTCTCTAAAAAAAGAAATCTGTGATTCTTTCCCCAAAATGGCAAAAACGTGAATTGAATAGTTTGGCAAAACTCTATATGAGAGACTCTTAAGTTAGAGATAAATTCAAGTGACTCCAGAAGTCTCAAGCAACCAATGAATCAGAAACACACACAAACTAATTTTTTCCTTTCTTCTTCTGTGTTGTTTTGAAAATTGTCATCTGTAAAAGAGAAAACCTGTTTTGTTAATGTCAAATATATTTGACTTGTTTACATCAGGAAGTACAACAAAGTTCACATGAGCTCTGATCTTATTTCTATCACTTAACATGATGGACAAATGTGCTTCTTTGTGTCAAAGTGCTCTGCAGCAGAAGTGTGGATGCAGGGAATATCAGTCCATCTTAGAAACACTTGCAAACCATGCTCTTTATAATGAGAAGAAGGATATTAAACACTGGCAGTTTACTAAAAATATTACCTATCCTACAAGAAAATCTGTCTTGTGGCATTCTACAGGCTTGCCTAATACCCTGCCAAAAGACATGCCTCCACGCTAGCAAGAGGCAAAAACAGATAAATATGAAAAGTTCCACTACTGAAGAATGACATTCCATGAGCTAGTATTAACAGCCCTCAAACGAGGCAATTTCTCTTAGGGAAAAATTTACATGGTCTTGAAAACCTTGAAAAATTCTTTCAAAAATTTATTTTTACATAGATATCATTGAAATTCAGACAGAGGTTCATAATCCTTTTCTTGCTGACATTATTACCAATGTTTACCTTGCAAAAATGACCTCACTGTTGGAACAAAGGAAATGACTTGGCATTAATTTAATTAGAAGACTCTTGGAGAACTACAGGTGCTTTGACAAGAGCCTGGAAATGTCTTGGCCACTCTGATTGTATCCCCTACCTCACGACTATGTCAACGCATGTTCCAACTAAAACAAAAATTTTAAGTGTCAAAGAGGATAGAAAGGCTACACTGTTTTCTACCCCTCTACTTTTAGTCTGTGTGTTTCTTTTGATTTAAGGTAGGTCTCTTGGAGAGAGCATATATATGGCTCTTATTTTCTTATACATTCAGCCCCTATGTCTTTTGGTTGGAGCATTTAAGCTATTTACATTTAAGGTGATTATTGATAGACATGTATTTATTGCCATTTTATTTTTAAACTATTTTTCTCTGTTTTTCTTTTGCTTCTTTTTAAAAAAGATTTTATTTATTTTTTAGAAAGAGGGGAAAGGAGGGAAAAGGAGAGGGAGAGAAACATCAATGTGGTTGCCTCTCATGTGCCCCCTAGTGGGGAGCTGGCCTACAACCCAGGCATGTGCCCTGACTGGGAATCAGACCAGTGACCCTTTTGTTCATAGGTCGGCACTCAATCCACTGAGCCACACCAGCCAGGGCTGACTCTCCTTTTTAAAGCATGCCCTTTAACATTTGTTGGAGTACTGGTTTGGTTTAAACTCCTTCAGCTTTTCTTGTCTGGGAAGCTCTTTATTTCTCCTTCAATTATAAGGGATAGCTTTGTTGGGTAAAGTAGGCTTGGTTGTAGTCCTTGCTTTTTATCATCTTGAATATTTCATGACAATTCCTTCTGGCCTGAAATGTTTCTGTTCAGGTATCAGATGACAGTCTAATTGGAGCTCCCTTGTAGGTAACTACCTGCTTTTTCTCTCCCAGCTTTTAGGATTCTCACCTTGTCTTTAAGCTTTGCCATTTTAATTATAATGTGTCTTGGTATAGGCCTCTTTGGGTCCACCTTGTTTGGGACTCTCTGTGCTCCCTAGACTTGTGTGTCTTTTTTTCTCTACCTGGTATTCCCATGATGTGGATATTATTATACTTAATGTTGTCCCAAAAGTTCCTTAAGCTCTCCTCATTTTTAAAAATTCTTTTCCTTTTTTAAAGTATATTTTATTGATTATACTATTACAATTGTCCCAGCTTTTTTCTCCCCTTTATTATCCACCTCCATTCTGCACCTCCCCCACCCTTCAACATTCTCTCCCCCCTTAATTCATGTCCACGGGTTGTATATATAAGTTCTTTGGTGTCTGTTTCCTATATTATTCTTAATGTGTCCCCATCTATTTTATGCCTACCAATTATGCTTATTCCCCATCCCCACTGATAACCCACCATGTGATCTACATTTCTCTCATTCTGTTCCTGTTCTAGTTGTTTGCATAGTTTTTGTTTTTGTTTCTTAGGTTCTGTTATTGACAGTTGTGAGTTTGTTGTCATTTTACTGTTTATAGTTTTTGATCATCTTCTTTGTCTTAGATAAGTCCCTTTAACACTTCATATAATAAGGGCTTGGTGATGATGAACTCCTTTAACCTTTGACCTTATCTGGGAAGCACTTCAGCTGCCCTTCCATTCTAAATGATAGCTTTGCTGGGTAGAGTAATCTGGGATGTAGGTCCTTGCCTTTCATGACTTCAAATAGTTCTTTCCAGCCCCTTCCTGCCTGCAAGGTTTCTTTTGAGAAATTAGCTGACAGTCTCATGGGAACTCCTTTGTAGGTAACTGTCTCCTTTCCCCTTGCTGCTTTTAAGATTATCTCTTTATCTTTAATCTTAGGTAACTTAATTATGATGTGCCTTGGTGTGTTCCTCCTTGCGTCCAATTTCTTTGGGACTCTTTGGGCTTCCTGGACCTTTTGGAAGTCTATTTCCTTTGCTAGATTGGGGAAGTTTTCCTTCATTATTTGTTCAAATAAGTTTTAAATTTCTTGCTCTTGTTCTTCTCCTTCTGACACCCATGTGACTTGGATGTTAGAGCACTTAAAGTTGTCCCATAGATTCCTAAGCCTCTCCTCATTGTCTTGAATTCTTGTTTCTTCATTCTATGTCAGTTGGATGTTTATTTCTTCCTTTTGTTCCAAATTGATTTGAGTCCCAATTTCCCTCCCTTCACTGTTGGTTCCCTGTTTATATTTTTTTCACTTTGTGTAGCCTTCATTTGTTCCTTCATTTTGCAACAAAGCTCAAGCATTTCTGTGAGCATCCTGATTACCAGTGTTTTGAACTCTGTATCAGATAGGTTGTCTCCTTGTTGCTTAGCTCTTTTTTTTGAGGTTTGATCTGTTCTTTCATTTGAGCCATATTTCTTTGTCTTGGCACACCTGTTATGTTGTGAGGGGGCAGAGCCTTAGGTATTCAGCAGGGTGGGGCAACCCTTTTGACAGTGTTGTTGCACTGTCTGTGGGGGAGGGGCCAGTGAGGGAACGATGCTGCTGGCTTGCTCAGCTCTAGCCCCACTTTCCAATGAACTCTGCTGCAAGACTGCAAATTTCTCCCACCATCACAATGCCCACAGGATTTTACAGCTTGTTTTGAGTCTTTAGTTCTTATTCAGCCAGCCCTGCCTTGCCTTGCATCCTCTCCATTTGGCTGCCTGTCTCCCATCTCTGCCCTTCCTACCAGTCTGGGCAAATGTTTCTTTAACTCCTTGGTTGATGGTTCCATGTAGTTTGATTTTTCTGACACTTTTGGTTGTTTATTGTTTTTAAATTGGTTGTTATCCTTCTTTTGGTTGTGCAAGGAAGCAGAGTGTTTCTTCCTATGGCTCCATCTTGGCCAGAACTCAAAATTCTTTTTTATTTTTTGTTGCTCTACTTGGGTGTTTTTTTTTCCACTTTGCCTTCCAAATTGCTGACTCAATCATCTCCTTCATCCAACCTGCTCATTATTCTTTCCAGTGTATTATTTATTTATAATATTGTATTCTTTATCCTGACTGGTCCTTTTTATTGTTTCCATGTCTTTTTTTCATGCTGCGAGTATCCTTATAATCATTACTCTGAACTCTATATATGATAAGTTGCTTGCCTCTCTTTCATTTAGTTCTTCCTCTGGAGGATTCTCTTGTTGTTTCATTTGGGGCCTATTTCTTTGTCTTCCCATTTTGGCTGCCTCTTTGTATTTGTTTCTGTGTATTAAGTAGATCTTCAAAGACTCTGGTTCAGTCCTATGTCTGACACTGTATGTGACTGGCCCTGGGCAACCTGTTTGGAGCTATCAGTGATCCACAGCTTGTGTATCCCTCACTTGGGCCTGTTTGCATGCAGAAAGAACCAGGCTGCCCAGTGAGACCAGTTTTAACCAGCACCAGGCCCAGTAAAGGGTCAGTTAAAGTATCAGAGACTCAGTGGTTGAGCTTAATTACTGAGATAACCTCCGGCTGTATTCCTTAGCAGCCTGGCTAAAGCTCCACAGGGTGGGACAGAGTAATTCCTGTGAGTGGGGCTAGTGCTTCACCTCAGGCTGCTTGGAGGGGAATGTTCTACCTGAGAAAGATAAGATGACTTCTGCAGTATGGTGAATGACTCAGTCCAGGGAAAGGAAAAAGAAAAAGGCTGCTGTAGCAATACTTATATCTGACAAAATAGACTTTATAACCAAGGCTATAGTAAAAGATACAGAAGAATACCACACAATGATAAAGGGAACAATCCAACATGAGGATATAATCCTCAGAAACATTTATGCACCCAATACAAGAGCACCTAAATATGTAAAGCAAATCTAGATGGACACAAAAGAAGATCAACAGAAATAAATTCATAGTAGAGGATTTTAACAACCCTTTGACTTCAATGGATAGATCTTCCAGACAGAAAATTAGCAAGAAGATAGCAGCCTTAAATGACATACTAGGCCAAATGGATTTAATTGCTATCTTCAGAGCATTTCACTTCAAAACAGCAGAATATACATACTTTTCAAGTACACATGGAATATTTTCTAGGACAGACCACATGTTAGGACACAAAACAAGTCTCAATAAATTTAAGAAGATAAAATCATAACAAGCATTTTCTTTGACCACACTGTTATGAAACTAGAAATCTATCACAAGAATACTGGAAAATATATGAAGACATGGAAGCTAAATAACATGTTATTAAACAGTGAATGGGTTAACAATGAGATCAAGGAAGAAATCAAAAGATGTCTTGAAACAAATGTAAATGAGAACACAATAACCCACAATCTGTGGGACACTGGGAAAACAACCTTAAGAGGGAAATTTATAGCTTTACATGAGTATCTAGAAAGGCTACACTGCTTTATCATTCTACAATGTTAATTTCTTATTCATGCCAAAGAATGAAATAAACTTCTCAGATATGAACTTTAAAGCCAAACTCAGGTTAATTTTTCATTTCCGTTGCACATTTTTTCATATTTTTATTTTCATAGATTTTAACACTTGAAAATGAGAAGAATATGACCATTTTTTGCAAAGATGGTTTTTATCTTATATGAGAAGAAAATCAGTTTCTGTTGCAATAAAACAGATTGTACATCCTGATGATATAGTATCCTTCTAGAATATTCTACCTATTTTCCTTTCCTTGGCTGATTCATAATCATTCTGTAAGTCACAGGTGAGGTACCATCATGTCAGGGGCTGTCCCTAAACTCCCGGGTTGAGTGACCTCCACTTATTGATTCTCATGGCACCCTGGCTATATCTGTTTGTTTCAACACTTACCATATTATGTTGAAAAAACTGGCTTAGGTATCTATAGTTCCTTTACCAGATAAAGCGAAAACAGAAAAATAGCAGTTTAGCAGTGAATAAACCTGACAAACACCACCGTAACCAAGTAAGCAAAGTAATGCCACCAGTAATGGGACAAATAGAAATATTTGCCTTCTGAGATAATATACTACTAAGGACACAACAACACTTTTGTGGTATTCCTACCAAAAATATATAACTTAATTTGATTATGAGGAAACACCAGACAGACCAAAGTTGAAGGATATTTGACAAAATAAATGGCCTTTTTTAAAAAATGTAAAAACATTACAAAGACAACTGAGGAATTGTTCTAGACTAAAGGAGACTACAAAAACTAAATGTAATATGTGATTCTGAATTAGATCCTGGACCAGAAAATTTTATTTTTTCCTTTTGATATAAAAGCCATTAGTAAAATTTGAAAGTTTTGTAGATTAGACAACAGTACTGTGTCGATGTTAATTTCCTGCACTGTGGTTATATAAAGGGATGTTGTTGTGTTGTCTTCAGCAAATACACACTTATGTATTGGTAGCAACTTTCTGCAATGTTTCGCAGAAAAAAATTAGAATAAAAAAGAGAGAGAGAACAAACACAATAAAGCAACCACAATGAAATATTAACATTTGGAGAATTGGTGAAATTATACAAACATTCTTTGTACTATTTCTGCAACCTTTCTATGTCTTAATTTATATCGAGGTAAGTTTTAAAATTTTACTTAAGACCCCTAAAGAAAAACTTCCTTTTAGAAGAGACTAATACAGTATGGGATTACAAATGTGTACACTATGTTCAGGGTAGACCAAAAAATCTGCAGTAGTTACTTTTAAAGTGAAATCAGTGGTTACACAGAGTGCTAATTGGAAGTTTGCGCAATTCTAGGTTACTGACAACTATCTCCCAAATTAACCCAATGAACTGGTCAGCAGAGCAGTAAGAGGTATTTTCTTCATTGTGTACTCATAAATGAGGAGGAAGAACACTGTATATACTGCTGAGCTATCTACCTGATTTACAAATAAATATTTTTCACACAGGCTTTACAAACTAAAAGACCCATCTCCACCTTAAAGGCAATCATCCTACAGAAACCCTGAACAAAAATATAAGTGACAGTACATTGTACTAAGTTTTTAATTTGTAGTTTATTGATGCTCAGTGCCAGCAGTGGTGTCATCTCTATGGGGCTGGCCATTACAGGGAGATGGTATTGTCTATGACAAGATTAAATTAGTTGTACTAATTATAGGGCTATGAAGCAAAGAAGAATAAGACTTGTTTCTATCCATCATTGGGAAGGTCACTGCAATATCTGGGGAACATGTGCATGCAGAGATAAGTCATGGGACCAGGCATAATGTGGAGACAAGTGAAGCAATGTGAGAACTGCAAGGAATCACAAGGGAGCTCTCTATGAAGGCCTCCATGTTGGGAAAGGAATTGATTTATTGGCCCAACCACAGAAGACACTTATAGAAAAATACACAGGAAACAATTTCTAACAGAGCTCTCCACCAGTAGAATAGGTGGCCTTGTGGAGTAGTGAGCTTCTTACTTGAACATATTCAAGAATATCCAGGATATACTCTTCAAGGACTACAAGGATATAAGTTTCTTACATCATCTAGGCTTGATCTAGAAACAAAGTTTAGATTTATCAATGGCAGCATCCTGGCCTCTACTCACTAGATATCATAGCACTCTCCCCTCTCAGGTTTGGCAGCCAAAAATGTCTCCAGACATTGATAAATGTCCCCTAGGCAGCAAAACTGCCTGTAACTGAAGCAATCCTAACAGCAAATTTCTCTGAATATGTGTGTTGAGAAGAAATACTATACCATTTCAGACAAAGGGCCTAAGGAGGTCAGAAGACTTAAGGAGAAGGTAAGATTTGAGATAAGCCTTGGAGTAAAACAGTTCTGAAGAAGGACAGAGGAAACAGTAAGCTTTCTTTGGATAGGGATGATATGAGTTAAGGTGTGGAGGAGGTAGAAAAGGACAAGGCTATAATGGGATCATTAGGGAGCAGTTGGCCAAGCAGAAGGGTTCAACAGTACATAAGGCCAGAAGTATTTGTAAAGTTGTAATGTGTTGAAGGAATTTCTAATCTAAAGCAAAGGTTGTTTAGGTTGACATCTTGACTTATACATGTCATAGGAAAGTTAATGCTGAATGTAGTCCTGGAAGAGACAATGTTCTGGGAGAATGGTAGGGTGCTGGAGATTATACAATATATCATAGTATCTACTCCTCCATTTTCAGAAATATTAAATGTTTGCTTTCTTATCTACCATTATTCACTGTTATCTGAATTACACACACCTGACCCTCATTTTAAAGTCTACTTTAAAGAGAGGCTGAAAGCAAGCAAATGGGGAGTTGGGTGGGGTGGGGGGAGGAATAGCACTTACCAGGCACTGAAATGAATGCATCATATTTCCTGAAAAATGGCAGAATGTTACTTAACAATCTTCAATAGTCAAACTGCATGCACACGCCAAGAAGGTTGGAATTTGCAAGTGTGTGGATGACCAACACTTCAATCTTTACTTTGTTTGGTTATATATATCCAAATCTGGACCACAAGAGGGTTTTCTCAAGTAATGTTGGGAATGTGAGAGAACTGGGATTACAGTATGGTGGCGAGCAGAGTCTGATCAGGTTAGTAATAGCCTTAAAAACCGAGCTACCTTCAAAGGGTTGATTCTCCTCTTGGTATGGGGCTCAGATGTACTTAGAAAAGGAACACTTCTAGTGCACCTCTTCTGATCAGGAACTGGCTGGAGGTGTAGCAGGGTAGGCAACTCACGTCCCATATCCATCCAAGAGGCTTCTGGAAAGCTGAGAATGCCAGAGGATTCCCCACCAATGGTGAGAAGCTGACCCTAAGGCCCCTTCATCATACACTCATCTGTGTGAAACAGCAAATACCTTTCTGCTGATTCCACTGTCTTGCTGTTTAGAAAAATGACAGTCTATTTGAGCAGTTACTGAGCAACAGGAAACTGCTGGCTTTCTGTAAGAAACATGCTGAACTACCTCCTCCACAAGCAAATGAACCTTTTCTAACTAATTCTCTTGCACTCCAAAAAACTTCTGAAATGGGACCTCCCATCAACCTGTGCTGGTTTTTTATGGGGTATAATTCCCATCACTCTCTAGAATTATCTAATGTTGCTACTTTGTCTTTCAGGAAGGATGCAAAGCCACTTGATTCACCTTTTAAAATTTAGGCTCACATTCACTAAAATATTTTTATTTTTAAAAATGGAGAAAAAGACACCAAAATATTTACATTTAGAGAAGATTTAAAATAAAAGCGTTACACATGCAAATGAGTTTACACAAACTAAGAGCTTTCAATTTGGGCTTCCTGCTGAGCCAGCCACAAAACAGCAGCACCTTCTGCCAAGCCTCTCACATTAAATGGAGGAGCTTTCTTGGGGGCTAAGAAAAAGTTATTAAGAGTGTGAGCTTTGGCCATTATTTCACAATTGAGTTACCCTCTATCCCAAGGGCAACATTTTGCAGCTGTTTATAGTGAGTCAGTGCTTTCTTTTCATTCTTTTTTTTATTCTTTTTTTTCTTCTATTTGGGTAAATTACCCTTTATATTTTTGCCTGTGACTAGAGGCATAAGAACAAAGTTTGAGTGCGCTTCTTACTGTTGTAAAAACAAGAAGAAACTAAGCAAACAACTAGAACAGAAACAGACACACAGAAATGAAGATCACATGGGGGGTTAGCAACAAGGAAGTGGGAGGAGGAGGGGGGGAAGTATGAAGAGTAAGTAGCATAGAGGGTAGATAGAAAGTAGATGGGGAGGGCAAGAATAGAAGAGGAAATGTAGAAGCTAAAGAACTTATGACACATGGACATGAACTAAAGCGGGGAGTGGGAGAGGGTGTTCAGTGTGGAGGGGAATGAAGGGGGGACAGTAGGACAAATGTAATAGCATTATCAACAAAATATGTTTAAAAAAATATGTAACAAATTGAAAAAAACATAAAAAGGATTTCTCTTAAGAAAAAAAAATACCTGTGTGCCTTTTAAAGGGCAAAAATGGAAACGGCAGTCATGTGATGTTAATTCATTCAAATTAAAGTTACAAAATGATCGACAGATAAGACACACCCAAGAAGCAGCAATGCCATTTGGAGGTGATTGAAAATACTTTTCAGATGGTATTTAGTTGTTATGTTTATAACTTAGTCTCAGAGTATACATTTCTTTCCCCTACAATGAGCAATATTCGCTTGTCAAAAATATTTGGTGCAATCTGTGCCAAGCATACAAGCTAGACCCCATCATAAGAGTGTTCCTTACAATGCCTGAGGTTGTACGGACCAGTGATTGTCAAAACAGGATCCCTTGAGCAGCAGCACCTGAAGGAACCTACTAGAAATGCAGATTTTTGGTCCCCATCCCAGATTTAAGGAATTGGAATTTGGGCTCTAAGAAGCCCTTCAGGTGATTCTGATGCACGTTCAGGTTTGTAGTGGCTAAGAGGGCTCTGGCTCCATGTTTGAATTCACTCCCTGTGTGTTCTCATTGTCTCACTTTCTTCACCAGTAAGATAAGAAAATTATGGCAACCTATCTTAGAGAACTGCTGTGAGGAGGAAAATAGTTAATAAACATTAAATGTTTACAGTGGTTTCCTGGAGCTGGCAGTAGGAGCAGGGATTTCCTGCAAACAGGCAGAAGGGAACTTTTGGAGTGATGGAAATGTTCTACAACCGAACTATAGTGGCAGGTGCATGACTATAAATTTACTAAAAATCATTACATTATAATTTATAAGAGGTGACTGTTATCATCTATAAAGTATAATTTAATAAAGCATAAAAAGGTTTAGAAGCATGGCTAGTTCATAGTAATCAGACATTGGCTCTTATCATTCAAGCCATTCAAATATGTATCAAATTATACATGTTCTAAAAGAAACTAATCTCCAAAGTTTAAGGTTATTATTCTGCTTTGATGTCTTGAGTGAAATCTCTGCTGTTACCTGTTACTAAAATTCAAAAGTAAATTAGACAGGCATATGGCAATCATTTTTATTATGAAGATTTTACAAATGGAAAATGATATTCTATATAGTACTACATCAATGGCAAAAAGATATCTAACCAACCCAGTTATATTACTCCAGAGACTTAACTCTCCTTCTAAAAAATTTTGGGTGTGTATATTTGCTCTAATTCATAATAGCAGGCTTCATTATTGCCATCTCTAATTCAATAAACAATGAATCATCATAAACTGTATTGACTATAACACAGGCAAGAAAAGTGATGCAAAACAAAATACAGAAAACAATAGAGGTGGTCTTGGATAGAACCTCAGGAAACTGTATTTTAATGCCAATAATTACATATGAATAGGTATTTAATAAATTTATTGATTTCATTGACAATTGACAATGTTTAACTTTCCCTGAGCTTTGTGTTTCCACAAAATAGAAATGATTACAAAATCCTTCCCTGTTCTGCGTTGGTAAATGGCTAAAGGCAAAAAGCTACTTGCCCCATATAACTCAGACAATGCTGTCTACTATTTCCCATGAATTCCATAAGGTTTATGATAACTTCCTACATACTTGTCTCTATACAACCTAAGTTCTTCTTTTTGAGATATTCCTCGTTAATAATCATTCTCCCTTTTGCAGTGGCCTGAATAAAATTATCTCAATTGTCCAGTGCATTTTTTTCAATCCTCACCCAAGGACATTTTTTTCATTGCTTTTAGAGAGAGAGGAAAAGAGAGAGTAACATCAATTGGTTGTCTCCCATATGCATGTGGACCAACTTTTGGTTCCAGTATGATGCTCCAGCCAACCAAGCCACACGGGCCAGGGTAGTGCACTTCGACACAATAAATATATAATTGACAACTCTGGCTGGCCTTTCTATCCCCTCTTGGCTAACAATGTTATTTGAAACACCTGACATTTTACAATATTTTAGAATATACATGTATACATATATGCACAGACATACACATACCTGTATGAGCTTTTAAACTACATGTATTAGTGCTTGAGTACAAAAAGAAGAGGGTAAATTAATTTCCATACAACTATCTACCACTGATTGTGTAGGGCAGAGGTGGACACTTGTTTTTTCTATAAAGGGCCAGATAAATAGTAAATATTTTTGGCTTTGCATGTCATAGTGTGTCTGTCATCACTCAACTCTGCCTCAGTAGTGTGAAAGCAGACACAGAGAAAACATAAATGAATGGATGTGACTGTGTTCCAATAAAACTTTATTTACAAGAGTAAGTGGTGGGTTGTAGTTTATCCCGATCTAAAGCAATGTCTCCCAAAGGCATTCCAAAGAATAGTAATTTTAGGGCTTATTAATAGGCAATGTGGAAAAAAAAGATGGGTGATAAGAAGGTAACCAGTGATAAAAAAGATTTCAGAAAAACTGAGAAATAGGTTTCCTTACTATAGCACTTCTCAACGACTTCAAATAGTAATGTATACTGTGAATCTCCAAGGAATAATTTTGCAATATTTTTCAAAACCTCAAATCGGAGAGTTATTATTTTGTAAAAGTATTTTTTATTTATAGAACTATTAGTAAACCAACATTTTAAAGAAATACTAAGTATATTTTTAAAGTACCTACGTATTTGAAACATTTGGGTGGGATCACCTTTCTAAAATGTATTACTAAATTCCTACTTATAGAGGTATAATATAGAGGACATAATTTTGCTTATTTAGTTGAAACAGGTCCCTTTAAGTCACCTGGAACTGTACTTCCTATAAGGTTATAGTTTTCTGGTTTTTTTAGTAAAACTAAGAAGTCCTGAAATTTTAAAAAAAGTTGTTTCATTTCACCTACCATTTCCCAAGTTTATCTGAAATAGAGCATCTTTACTGAAGTACTACTACTCACAGTGCTTGGCAAAAGTTGTCCTAAACACACATATACACACACAATTGAAATTCTTAGAATACTATATAAATTAAGATCACTAAACTTAAAATCATGAACTTAATCGCACCCCACTCAGTGATTCTCAAGTTTTTAGTTACTTCAAGTTAAAAAAAAAATCCATGGTGAGATATATCCAGACACCAGAAATCTGGAGTGTTATCCTATTAAATTAATGCAGTTTTCTCCTTTCACTCCTTAGTGATAATACTGATTTATTATTAATTTTACTCCTTTATGTCCTTAATTTGTTCTCTATATTACATAGGTAAAAAGTAACTATTTGTAGTTTGTAGCCTCTATGTCTTATTTTCACTGTTCCCTTCCTCAATAATCAATATTTTTCAATTCAGCCATTCTTAATTAGTACAAGTTCTGTGCTTGATATTTTTAAAAAATGCTGCTGAATATATAAGCAAAATATGTTGACTATAAAAAAACATTAAGATTCTATTCAAATTAAATAATTATTAAAATTCTTGAATTCAAACTTCTAAGTTTGTTTTAAAACAAATTAGTGTCCTAATACATATCATTTTAACCTTATTTTTTCATGTCAATAGAGTTCATATTGCATCTTTCCATGTTAATAAACATTAACCTAATCATAAGTTTAATGGCTGCATGTTAATATTCTACCTTATGGAATACCATAATTTCTTTAATCAAACCCCTGTTGATGAACAGTCTGGCAGTTTTTAATTACTTTGCTAATATAAACAACACTGTGGTGAATACCACGGACATATATCTTTGAGAACTCATCCAATTAATTCCCATAGTGGGCTTCAGTCTCAGTCCTTTCCCATTGAAGTCGTCCTAGGTAGCAGTGTATAAGCCCTACCTCCTATCCTTGATGTCAGCTGATGGACTAAAAAGCAGCAAACTGGATTATCCAGTGACCTACTGAACAACTAGATGAAATGGGCCCAGTCAGATTCCCTCTCTCAGGAATGAGGCAGTTTCCAGCGAGAGCATGACTTAGAGCAGGGGTATCAAATTCATTTTCAATGGGGGCCATATCAGCCTCACAGTTGCCTTTAAAGGGCTGAATGTAATTTTAGGACTGTATAAATGTAACTACCTAACAGCTAAGTGAGATCTCAGCACTGCTGCCAGATAGAAACAAGGTGCCAGGCCAGATAAAACAAGGTGGAGGGCCAGATTTGGCCAGCAGGCCTTATGTTTGCTACCTGTGACTTAGAGCATGGCCAATGAGGCTATGAGAGGTGTCAGTCTGCCTTATGGAGTCTTCAGGTATATGGTAGAAATTGTAGCCTGTAGAGGAAGTGAAAGCCAAGGGTGAATGCAGGCAGACCACTGCAGAGGTGCTCAGTCCTGTCAATGGTGGTGCCCTAGAGTAAGAGCCCAGTAGCTGTTTTAGGGACTTCTGGATCACAGCTCTAACATCGGAGAGTCCTGAGGTTAGGCCCTGTTTCTGGTATTGGCTATGTGACCCTGGGAAGATTACTTAACATCTGTCCATCTCTAGTCCTTCATCTCAAAAAGGCAAACAGTAACAGTATTTACCTCATGAGAAGCTTAAATGAGAAGATCATCTGAAATGTTTCACACATATGTATATATATAAGCTCTCATAATATTTTGTATTATTATTATCTGAGCTACCATGGACCCAGAAAGCCACCAGTTAATGCATTCCCCAAGGCTTGGATGACTAACCTTGTCCAAAGGCCTCTCCTCTGTACACATATCCTAGTAATACTTGAATGAATATCCTGCAAGCAAAAGAACCTAAATAAAAACAATTCCTTGACATAAATTCCTAGTGTTAGGTTTCTCAAGCTGAAGAAGAGTATAATTCTCTTGAAAAAACACCTTTTACAAGTTACTCATACTGGACATTGGTATGGACTGCTTCCTCAGAAGGGACCAACCCATATAATAGCTAAACTCTAAAAGTGCTTCATACACATGAACTGATGATTTGTAAATGGTTGTTAAAACAGAGGTGAGTATCTGTGTTCAAGTTCAATATGAGTCTCAGAAGCCACAAATAAACAGAGAGAGCACCTCACCTCCCTACCAGAGCAGCCACAGTGAGTTGTGATTCACAGTAAATACACAAGAATACAAAGAATGGGAGAGAAAAAGATGGCATAGCGGCTAGTGCTTTAAAGAACAATGTGGCTAATGCAGAAACACAGGCCCGGTGTATAAACCCATGAAAGCAATGCTATGGGACAGTTTCTCCCTCCTATCCACACAATCACTCCCATTCCTCCCTTTCACCCCTCAGCTCCTCTGCTAGATTACTAGATCTTAGAGCAATGCTTTCTGTTCAGTTTTGAACAGAGGGAGAGGAGAATAAAAATGGAAATAAAGTTGGGGGACAGGTAGGAATGGAAGGAGGAGTAAGCCAGGGTGAAACTGCAAGTATATATACTTAGAATGGCCCTAGTTCCTCTGTTGCATCATATCGTGAGCAATAAAAATAAATAAATAGCTCTTCCAGTCAAGATGGCAGCATAGGCAGACATAGCTTACCTCTTCACACAACCACACAAAATTACAACTGAACTATGGAGCAACCATCACTCAGCACCATCAGAAATCGAGTTGAATGGAAGTCTGACAATTACAAAATTTAAAAAAAACACATCCATCCAGACTGTCGGAAGGGTGCATACATAGAATGGACTAATCTCTCACCCACATGTGGTGGATAAAAATTTCAGACGGATATCTCATGAGTGAGGAGTTCCAGCCCAAAACCAGGCTCCCCCAGACCAGGGTTCCAGTGCCAGGAAGATTAAGTCCCCACAACTTCTGGCTACAAAAACCAGCAGGGACTGAGTCAGTAGAAGAAACTTCTGGAGCCCCAAGCAGTTCCACTTAACCCACACATAGACTCACCTACTCAAACTCACTCTCTCTGAGCTCCAGCACTGGGGCTTGAAAGGCGCCAGTAGTATACAGGGAGAAACTGAAGTGTCTGGCATCAAGGCAAACAGAGGCCACTGTCCCCTTTCTAAACTTTCCCCCCACAAAGACAACAAGCTGGTGTCATATCTGAGACTCTGTCAACCTATCTAATATTGTTTGATCTGCCTTGTAGATCCAGAGTCTACCCCACCGAACTTACTCTACCCCACCCAACTTACGGGCCTACCCAAGCTGCTTTTCCATATGAATGTCTGGTCTTGGCCCATGCTTCACAACTTCCTAAATTATCTCAAACAAGCAACAGCCAGCCTCAGTGATCCCCCAGCCTCCATACCACTTACTAAGTGCCCACAGGCCTGGCACTAGCAGCAGCCAGCCTAGATTCATAGCTTGGCTTCACCTGGGAATCTCCAAGCCCAGCACAAGTAGCAGGCATCTCAGATTGCTTTATAGCTCAGGCAGGGTGCTCAGGGCAAAACACAGGTAGGGGTTGACCTTGGTCTGTATCACCTTGGAAACCCCAGGGCCAGCACACCCAGTGGACAGCTACAGACCATGTTGGAGCACCACCACCCTACCCCTGCACAGCTGATCCTCAACAGAGGGCAGAGGTTTGTGGTCAGTGGTCACAGCCAGTCCCTGCAGCTGACTGGCATGGGTAAATCCCTCCAATGACCTGCCAACAGCATCCAAGGCTCAACTGTAGGAGGAGGGTGTGCTCAGCCCACACAAAGGGTGCACCTCAAGTACCCAGTTTGGGTGATAGGGGAGGCTGTACCACTGGGACCTACAGGACACCTGCTACATCAGGCAATACTGCCAAAACACGGAATCAAAGCAGCTCTACCTAATACATAGAAGCAAACACAGGGAGGGTGCCAAAATGAGGACACAAAGAAACACTTCATTTCAAACATGACCCAAATGAAAGAACAGATCAACACTCCAGAAAAAAGAGCTAAACAAAATGGAGATAAGCAATCTATCAGATGCAGAGTTCAAAACACTAGTTATAAGGATGCTCAAGGAATTTAGTGAGGACCTCAACAGCACAAAACAGATCCAGTCAGAAATGAAAGATACACTAATTGAAATAAAGAACAATTTACAGGGAAACAACAGTAGAGTGAATGAAGCCAAGAGTCAAATCGATGGTATGGAATGTAAGGAAGCAAAAGATAATCAATCAGAACAACAAGAAAAAAAAAGAATCCAAATAAATGGAGATAGTATAAGCAGACTCTGGGACAACTTCAAGAGGTCCAATATTTGCATCATAGAGTTGCCTGAAGGAGCAAAAAGAGCAACAAATTTGAAATCTATTTGAAAAAATAATGAAAGACAACTTCCCTAATTTGGTGAAGGAAATAGACATCATGTCCAGGGGGCACAGAGAATCCCAAATAAGATGGATGCAAAGAGGCCCAATCCAAGACACATCATAATTAAAAAGCCAAAGGTTAAAGTAAAGAGAGAATCTTAAAAGCAGCAAGAGAAAAGCCGATAGTTATCTACCGGGGAGGTCTCATAAGACTGTCAGCTGATTTCCCAAAAGAAATTTTGCAGGCTAGATGGGATTGGCAAGAAATATTCAAAGTCATGAAAAGCAAGGACCTACAGCCAAGATTGCTCTACTCAGCAAAGCTATCATTTAGAATCAAAGGTCACATAAAGAGCTTCTCAGACAAGAAAACACTAAAGGAATTCATCATCACCAAACCATTATTATATGAAATGTTAAAGGGACTTATTTAAGAAAAAGAAGATCAAAACTATGAACAATGAAATGGCAAAAAATATAAATCTATGAACAATTAAATCTAAAAAACAAACTAAGCAAACAAGATGACTAGAGGCAGAATCATGTATCTGGAGAGCATTTTGATGTTTGCCAGATGGGAGGGGGAGTGTGGAGGAATGGATGAAGAAGTGAGGGGAATAAGAAATACAAATAGGTAGTTACAGAATAGCCATGGGGATGTAAATTACAGTATAGGAGATGGAGTAGCCATAGAACTTATATGACCCACAGACATGAACAATGGTGGGGGGATTGTCTGAGGGAATAGGGGTTACTGGGTGGAAGGAGGACAAAGGGGAAAAAATCAGGACAACTGTAATAACATAATCAATAAAATATAATTTACAAATAAATAATAAAACAAAAGTATACCTAATAAGAGTTTATAGTAATGGGTTTACAAGGGTATTCCCCAGAATCATTGAGGAAGCCACTTCAAAATGGATATGGCCAGGCTCCGTCCAGACCCAATATACCGTCAGGACAAAAGTAGGTTTACAGTTGTTTATATGGAAAATAATATAATAATTAATAAATAATAATAAAAGAATAAATGCTGTTTCCCATACTCACAGCTGTAAAACTATTTTTGCCTCACCCTGTACTTCTGGGTTAAAATTTATACTGGAAAGAAAAAATGGTTGCTTTCTGAGCTCTGCTAGTTTCTACTAAATTCCATCTATCTATTTGATATCTGGTAATATCTGGAAGAAAACTGACATTAACAGTGGGCTTTCAAATTCTACATATGCCAAAGATATTTATAGGAAGAAAAAGAAAAATTCAAACATCTCCAATGATCTCTGCAACCTCTGGCTTTTATCTCACACAATGTTTAGAAGTTTAGAATGAGAGTGCAGAGCAATCACAATACATCAAAAAGTTTAGGTGCATGTTGATGAGTTATCCTATTCCTTCCTTGGTAGTTTTCTATTTTTGGAGGTCATAATTCCATGCATACTGCTTATAGCATCTGAGAACTTTCCTTAGGATGGGTCAAAGTGTCAAGGGTTTCAAGAGGACCTTGATCAGTTCCTGCAGACCACTGTATATTTGCTAATGACTTAAAATAGGGCAACAGTTCTTACAGTTTCACCACTGGGATCACAAATACAAACGACCACTTTAAACCACAGAGGACCGGATATGAGCTACTTATAGTAAACTGAACCAGGAACAAGAATAGCAGGAAAGCTGACTATTTTCTTGTAGTGAGGTCCTTTGAAGTAAACTATTTATTAAACATTATATTATAGTGCCCGAAACAAGTATCTTTGAAGGCAGGTTATCCTACTCTGCACAGTGGCCCACTGCTAACGAATTGCTTCCTTTTCCTTTTAGGTTTTGTTTTTTCATTTGTGAAACTGAAACCTGGATTGTTTTCCTCCATCTACAAAACTAGCTAGCATGAAGGCAATTATGATGATCAACAGAAAGAGCATTAAAAACATACACCAATCCATCACTTTCTCATCATCACTATGTAAGACATGGGCTTATTAAGAGGTTGGTATATAAATAATGTTCAGCAACTTCTCTAAAGTCAAATACTAGGTTACAGGAAATGATTAAATAAAAGGACTAAAAATGGCAAGAATTCAAACAATAGGATTTCATGCCTTATTTCAGCTAGCATCCTTCTACTTCTCAATTAATAAAGTCCCCTAGATACATCAATAACAGTCACATCTTAAATAAAGGTTCAAAAGAAGAACAAAGGGTGATATTGTTTATTTTTCCAAACCAATCATTAACTGAAGAATCTTACACCTGGAGAAGAAGTAATGAGATGTAAAACTCATGATGGGTCAGCACCTGTGGTAATATGTCACCGATGTTATGGCAGACCCTGACCAGCTCACAAAAGGTGTCTCTAGCTCAGTGTGTGCTCAGAGAAGAAAGGACAGAGACATTGCAGGACATATGACTCAGTCTGTCTCAGTATGGCTGGGAATGCAGGAAGCTTTTTAAAACATAGAAATACATCAAAGGGCTAATGTAGATTAAGCTCTGCTCCTTTTTTTCCTGAAAGGATCACTTTTATTCCTAATATAAAGCCTTAGATGGTATTTCTTTGGCTCATAAAGCAAGTTGTACTTTTAATGAAGGATTAGAAATTAAAAGATGGCTTGTTCTCACCATTTTTTTTTAAGTGATGAATGCAGGAAAAGACCACCCTAGGCCAAATTCACCTCTTGCTAACCATCAGGGATGTTGACTAAGCCAAGTGTAATGTCAGTACAAAGTCAAATGTGTATGATTCAGTCACCTTTTTTTGTTTAATTCTACCATTATTAGAAGCAGTAAATAATACATATATAAAAGCACCTAAAGTATGTAAATTTTAAAATAGTAGCAATCTTCTTCACTCCAAAGAGTATACAGTAAAATAAACTTATGCAAAAACTGGTATTTTGAAATAGAAAAGCTTGTTATGTCAACACAATAGCAATTACTAACTGGATGAACACTGGGCTCCCTAACACCCTACAAACTTTCCTACATCTGCACTTGTCCTTGCTCCATCCCTCCAGCCTAGAGAGGTAGCTTTCTTCCTCTTCACCACCAGGCATCTCACCTGAACCCTAGGCCTGTTCTTTCCCTCCTCCTCTGGGATCCTGCTTCAACTGTATTCTTTTCTCCACTCCATTAGCTTCTTCCTTTCAGCCTAAAAAGACGTGTGAGTCATTACCAGTGAGAAAACAAACTCTCCCTTGACTCTACATGCCTTCTGGTTTCTGTCTCCCCTTTCACTGGAACAATCCTCTGGTCTCCATGACCACACTTCTCTTCCCCACCCAGCCTGCTACAGGGCAGCTGTCATCCCTACAACTCCACCCAGCTGACAAACTACCTGACACATCCACATGTTAGATATTTCAAGGAAAAAGACTGTTTCAGAAATGTTCATTTTAGAATGAATAAACAGAGAACAAGTCACACTGAGTGAGTTAGAGACTCTAGATCTAATTTAGTTGCCCTTAGAAAACAGCTATGACAACTATAAAGCTCCCAGAATCATGTCTCATAAAGGTAAATAAAACTTTACTACTGGGTATAAATGCTAGTTAAATTTATTGAGAGGATTCTTTGTACCAGGAACTACACTAAGTGTCAGGCATGCATTCTCTCATTTAATTCTCATAATAGCCAATAAATAAGATAGGTAGTATTATTACTCTCATTTTACAGACCAGGAAACTAGGCTTAGAGAGAGTTAAGTAAGACTAAGATCAAATACACAATAAATAAGTCTCTGCCTGACTTTAAAGCATGTGCTCTTAGTCATTACCCTGTAAAAATATTTTTCTTAAAATTTGATTTTATGGTTCAGAGTAGATTTTTAGGTTTAAGCAAGATTAAGTGGAAGACACAGAAATCTCCAATATACCTCTGCCCCCACACATACATAATCTCTCCCATTATCAACATGCAAATTACTTTTTTAATATAAACAGGTAGGGAATATTTAACTGAAGTAATAACTATAAAACCCCAAAAGAAATTCAAGAAAGGAAGCAGATCTTTATATTTGTGCAAAGAGACTTAAGACCACAGTACAAAAGAAAAAAGGGGGGTTCTTATTTTCAAAAGGGAGAATGAATTGACAAACTTCAGAATCCAAACTCTTTATCTTTCTTATACACTCTCCCTTCCTCAACCCACAGGGTTCCCTGAAGATGGACCTCAGGGTCCTTTGGTTTTGCTATAAGGAATTAAGAAAGGTTACTTTGTGGACATATGAATTTATGCTTACTACACTGTATACACCGGCTGGTTGCCATTGGATACTTGTTTGTGATTTACACTTTTGTCCTATTGAACTGGGTCCATTTTCTCAGCACCTAGAACAACTATTAGGCACATTATATGCACTTGTTTCCATGAGGCAATTCACTTGTTGAATGAATGAATGAATCAATCAATCAATCAATGAAGCATTTATTCACTAACTTCCAGGTCTATGCAAAATAACAATGGTGCATAGACAAGAGCTTTTTCTTCCAAGCTTTTGCTAATTTTGAACTAGTGACTCAAAAAGATACTTAATATGTTTTTCCTCTTACACACTATTAGTACTAATTAACTACAGCATCAGTTATTATATCCCTTACAAAATACATGTAGGTGGTCTACAGAATAGGATTAATACTAAATGACTAAAGAATTAAAGTACTGGTATTTGAAGCTTTGACAAACACTTCACTACTTGAGTTTCAAAGCAAAATGTCAGTTCATAGGCAACAAGGGGAAACTACCCAGAAATGTGCAAAAAAATATCATTAGTTGGTTTGAATCTCAAAATGGTATGATGCCTATTTAAAAGTTACACAAACAACATTAACTTTCTCTTTGATGATTATTCCTTTTTCCTCTTTATGTAATGACCTTCCTACACAGTATGTCCTACCATTAAAAAAAAAGCCTAGAGAAATAAAAGGAACTGCTTGCTTAATATCCAAAACATTTGCCATGGCTGGTGTGACTCAGTGGATTGAGCACTGGCCTGCAAACTGAAGAGTCACTGGTTCAATTCTCAGTAAGGAACATGCCTGGGTTGTGGGCCAGCTCCCCCACTGGGGGCATGGAAGAGGCAACTGATTGATGTATCTCTCATACATAGAGGTTTCTCTCCCTCTTCTTCTCCCTCCCTTCCCCTCTCTCTAAAAATAAAAATAAAAAATAAATATTTGCTTTGAGGAAGGAGGGGACAATAATGTAATAGAAAATTCATTTTAATTATATGATAATTATATTATCATATAATTATGATAATATAATTGCTTTATTGTTTATTAGGGTTACATTTGTTTTAAAAAACAAAACAAAACACACAGTTTTGGCTACTTTTACATTAATTATGAGTTCCAGGCAAAAGAAGAAATCCTACATAGAGAGTATTTAAAAATGAGTCCTTTCTTTATACCCACTAGGTGGCTAGAATTAGAAAGAGAGACATTGGATGCTAACTCGACTTACTGTGGTGATTGTCTTGCAATCTATACAAATATCAAATTATTATACTGTATACCCAAAACTAATATGTCAATTATACCTCCAATTAAAAAAAAGAGATAATAATAACATGTTGACAAAGATGTAGTGAACTTAAATCACTCATACATTGCTGAGTGGGAATGTAAAATGGTGTAGCTGTTTTGGAAAACAATGTGGAAGTTACTCACAAATTTAAATATACAGTTGCCATATGACCCAGGAATCCTACTTGTAGGTATACATTCAAGAATAAGAAAACATATGTCTACACAAAAATATACAAGATTGTTCACAGCAGCATTGTTTATAATAACTAAAAAGACAGAAACAACTCAAATGTCCATAGTGAAGAATGGATAAACAAACTGGCATATCCATACAATGGATTAAGATTTGGGGGAAAAATGACTGAAGTACTGATGCCACAAGATGGACAAAACTGAATACATTATGCTAAGTGAAAGAAGCCAGTCACAAAAGATCACACATTGTGTTTGTTTTTCTATGAAATGTCCACAGCAAGCATATATATATGAAGACAGAAAGATTAGTGGCTGGTAGAATTGAAGAAAAATGGGGTGTGACTGCTAATGGGTACAAGGCTTCTGAGGGGGGTTGGTGGGGGGAAGGCAGTGATGCAAATGCTCTAAAACAGATTGTTGTGGTGGTTGCACAGCTCTGGGCTGAAAGTCATTGAATTGTACCCTTTAGATGGGTAAACTATGTAAAATGTGAAATATATTTCAATAAAATTGCTTTATGAAAAGGTCTTAGAGGCAGCCATTTGAAAATTCTCTATAAATCAAACAGTTAAAGTATTCTGGCCACAGGCAAAGGTAAAAATGGACATTCAACAGGAGATAGTAAACATGCAAAAATATCTACAAGAACAATAACAAAAATAGCGATGTTGCAATAAATTTAAGGCAATTTTTTCCAAGGTCTAATACTCAGAATTATATAGTAGGCAGGATGCTGATTATTCCAGTAAAATAACTGATATATATATATACATATGTGTGTATATATATATATAAAAAGAATATGTGAGTCTTTAACTTAGAAATTCCACTCATAAGTCAAATTAACTTACTTGCGTTTGAAATTGAAGAACAAAAGAGGTTTTTTTCTAACCGTTTCAACCTATTTTAGACAGATATTTATTAAATATTTATTAAAATGTGTTAGCATGAAATAATACTATACACACCAGAAGGGAAACAGATATGAGCAATTCAATTCTATACCTTCTGTTCAATAAAACTCCCTTCTCCATGGCAGGTAGTACAGAGAACTCTACCCAGGGGGTTAATCAAAATTCCTTTAGAATAACTGAAAAGCATCTGCATTTTTCTTCCCACAAACCACAAAAAAGTCACAGCAAGCAGAACATATCATCTTGGTCATCAGCACTTGGCCCACAGCAGCACAATCTGCTGTCTCCAGAAAGTAAGTGACAGCACACAGTATCATTGTGTGCTAAGCCAGTGCTGTCTCCTGAAATGAGACTGAAAAACTCAAGGAAATCAAAAGATAGACAATGATAATGCATTACATGTGTGATATTTTGCTACTGTTGTGAAGTAAACTGGACATTATGACAAATATAATCATTCTCAGAGCAGGATGGTGCTGGGAAAGACCTTAGGGGTCAATGACCCCAACCTTTCATTTTACAACAAAGAAAACAGGGTTAGGAAGGTCACACCACCAGTTTAAAGCATTACTTGGACTAGAAATGAGATCTCCCAGGGCTCTTGTGACAAAATATTTTTTTTCTGTCTGGGTATATGTCCTACAGAGGGTATTACCTAAGAAATAGAAAATCTTAGGAACTTTTGAGAGCTACACTTGTAAAATTCCACATTGACATCTATATAACTAACCATCAGTGAAATTTCATGACCACAGAGTTTGGAGACACTGAAAATTCCAATCGAAGTGATCTGCATGTCAGCCTAACGGGAGTAGGACTATAATTCTATATAGTTTAGGTTAGTAACTATAGTTTTGGTAGTTGCAGCCCAATCAACTGCATGAGTCTTCTGAGGGAAGATGGACTAAGGCATAGAAAAGGGAAAGCAAAGAGCTGGACACTGGAGGGTGTTCTTGTTGAAGGTTAGCAGTGACTCACCAGGTTTCACTATAGCATAGTTACAACTAGGTTTCCCAGTGTGCTGATTACCATGTAAATTAGACTAGTTTTGAAATTATTTTGGCTAACTAGGTTCCTAATTATTCTGATACCAGCATTCAGCCAATGTTCTAGAAAGAAAACAAAGATCTGGTCACTGGAAGAAATATTCCTCACCTCAAATTAATAAAACCACACTCTGGTTTAGATGACAGCTGTGAGCTTAGTTACTATCCATCAGTTCCCTTGGATCTGATTATTTCCAGGTTCTCTGGGTATTAATAACTTGAAAAAAATTTTATATATTTTATAATGTTTTGATATTTTGGGGGCCTTATAGACCTGGGGAAAGCTGCCTCTCCCAGGGCTTCTAAAAATTGGGAAGAATTTACTTGGGAGTACACCTTTAATGTGCAAGCTAACCACCCCTTCTATCTAACTCACATACCAACCCATTATTTCCCTTGCCCTAAATCATCTCAGGGCCAGGTATCAGACAACTAGACACCTTCCCTATAGGCCAAAGCCCACTGACATTATTCAAACCTAGCAATCCTAAATTGTTTACCCTACCTCACCTTTCCTTCAGAAACCCCAAATATAGTTACTGCCTACAGTTTGGTCTTGCTCCTTTTGCCTCCTGACCAGTTCTGATGCTTTTCTGGTGACCCTGCATGGTATGGGGTGCCCCCTTTCCTTGGGAAATGGAAGCAATTTTTTCAGCAGCATTAACCTTTCCATGTTGGAACTCAGTCACCTCCATAAATTAAAATCCTGCAGGTACATTTCAGAACACCTGGCAAAGTCAAGACCGCATCTGCAGACCACACAGTGGGGGGTCACTCAGGGAGTGAGGTCAGGAAGCTGCTTCCTGGGTACCACTCTTATCTCCTCATAACCCTGCCTTCAAACCACAAGAGCTGCCAGATGATACAGGCTTTATCAAAAGCCCAGCCATGCTGTGTGCACACATGGAGCACGTATTTATATAGGTTTATGTAAACTGATATAATAATATCTAACTGAGTTTTCACTCTGAGTAGCTGTATTTACTCAGTAAACCCTGAGTTTACTCTGTGGAGCTGTGGCATTAACATAGATAATCCAACAAGAAAACCCCACTGATGGGCCAGCTTGAACTGTAAAATGATTGTTCTTTTTCAAAAGAAATTTAGATACAATCAAGAATATCAAAAACAACATCAAAGAAAATCTCTCGGATCACAACTGCAAAAACTAAGGGAAAACTTCACTTACAGGAATGATATGTTGGTCAAAATTTTGTAAAGACCCAAATGCACACACAGAGAGTCATCAACATTAGGATAAAATAGTAAAACTACATATTGGACATATATGTACATGAGGCCAGGTCCTCTCAATTTACAAATTAAGATGAGTGAAATAATCTAGAAGGAACAGAGTGGGATAGCTGTGGACTACTTATCCACAGCACATGTAAGAGTAAGTTTGCAGAGTATTAGAGAGCTTTATGAAGGGTTTGGAAGATGCTCACATATATTTATATGCCCTTGCATAATTATTATCTAGACCAGGAATCTCAACTTCAGCACTCTTGATATTTTAGGTAGGATAATTCTTTTGTAGAGGGCTGTCTTGTTTATTATAGAATATACAGAAGCATCTCTGGGGATGCTTGCCATAAATTTAAGGAAATCTACCTACTAGATTTCAGTAGCAGCCCACCACTTGTAACAACCAAAATGTCTCCAGACATTGCCAAATATCCTCTGGGGAGCAAAATTGCCCAGTCTGAGAACCAGTGGTGTAGACTTGCAATACTGCAAAATACTGCCCAGCATTTATTTTTTAAAAAACTACCTGTGTTATTGCTAAAATCCTTCAAGGGGCTCAAAGTTTGGTTGAATAAAGTTGTGGAGGATAGAAAGAGGGGGTTTAAATACTTAAATAAGAAGAGTTAGCCCTGGCTAGTGTAGCTTAGTGGATTAAGCGCGGGCCTGTGAACCAAGAGATCAAGGTTCGATTCCCAGTCAGGGCACATGCCTGGGTTGCAGGCTAGTTCCCAGTAGGGAATGCACAGGAAGCAACCATACATTGATATTTCTCTCCCTCTCTCCTTCCCTTTCCCTCTAAAGATAAATAAATAAAATCTTTAAAAAAAAAAGAAGAGTTAATTTTTCACAACAGCTTCAACATGTATTCAACACCCTGGTCACCTTGAATTATTTGGATAAATATTATTACCCACCCCCCAAAATAAACCCCATAAGAAAAGCAATTTACATAGGGAAGCAGAGGAGCCTGAATCTTCAGCATTCTATTCGGTTAAGTGGCTGGGCTTTAAGTTCAAGCACAGAAGAGAAGGGTTAATCCTCTTCCCCTGCCAGGTGCTCTGTACCAGGCAGTCAGTGCTAATAAGGGTGTGCAAAGGGCCACTGGAAGACCTAGATCACAGCCACCCAGATGCTTGTGTGAAGGAAGCCAAGGTGTGTCCTTAGCTCTGGGCATGAGTCCTGTGGCTGTTCTTAGCATATGAGCTACTCTGACGAATCACTTGATTTCTTTCAATTTACAACAGATGCATTATCTCATCTGTAAAATGGGAGTTCTACTGATGATCTCAAATGGTTGTGAGAAATAAATGAGGTGACAAACATAAAGCAATGGGCACACTGTAGGCACTCAGCATTGTCTCCTTGGTCATGATCTTAGTAGCTGAGACAGGACAGGGGTGGTGCACGCTCTGGGACATAGAGGAATCTAAGGTTGACAGCTACAATTTACACACTAATTATTTCCCTACCCTTAAATTAGGCACGGGTTCTATTTCAAACAAGGGTACTTAACTGTTTCAATGTCCCTCATGCTTGGTAATTACCTAGGACAATTAACGCTACCTTAGTAATCTCCTTAGCTGTGCCCCACAATCTTGAGAATTTATACCATACAAAACATGGTACCTGGGGAAAGCTACCTTTCCAAATACATACTTGAGATACTGATATTTGACTCTTGAATGCCTTGCCAGGTATCCTGCCACATACTTCTCATGTACAGGGGAAAGTGCCACAAAATATTAAGAAGCTATACAATTAAAAGCTAGCTGGAGGCCCTGGCCAGGTGGCTCAGTTGGTTGGAGTGTCATCCCATACACCAAAAGGTTGCAGGTTTGATCCCTGGTCAAGGCACATATAGGGGGCAACTGATCGATGTTTCTCTCTCTCTCCCTCCCCCTTCCTCTCTAAAATAAATAAAAACATATCCTTGGGTGAAGCATTTTTTTAAAAAGCTAACTGGAAAAGAATAGGAAAATACTTCTTTGCAGATGCCATTGTGATGTGATGCTTGTAAAATACTCTATTTGATACATCTAACAGGGACAGGACTTTTACAAAACTGAGGACCAAATGAAAAGCAGCAGTTTCTGAGATAAGGTATTAATTGTACACTGTAACTGTTGACTCAGGATGTGACAGTCTTTGGTAAACAGTAATAGTACAGCTATTCCAATGGTAAAAAGGATCCAAATAAACAGGATGCAATTGACCTAGTTTTCTTGAATGGCTGTCCATGACAGATTTGGTTTATGATCCAATAGAGCAAGACTAAGCAAGACTAACCTTGCTTAGATACTCCTACACAGCTAATCATTAAACATGTTCCTAAACCAAATCAAACATGAGGCTAGCTAAAGTGTGTTGTTAATTTTTCTGCACATGGCATTTGAGTAGATCATGATGTGTATAAGATCTTGTAAGCTTCAGGCCACTAAGAAATATCAATCTGATATAGATATTTCATCTCTAGTAGCTTATACTTATTAGTGACATGGGAAAGAAAACTCTGAAACCCCCACTATTACAGTCAACTAGTATAGTGGTTCTCAACTGGGGGGGTAATGGCCTTTATCCACCCCTGAAGCACCTTGGCAATGTATGGAGACAATTTTGGTTGCCTTGGTATCTTGTGGGTAGAGGCCAGGGACACTGTTAAACATCCCACAGTACACAGAACAGTCTCCTACAACAAAGAATTATCCAGTTCAAAGTGTCATTATTGTCTAGGCTGAGAAATCCCACTTTAACCCCAAAATAAAAATTATTACTGTCCTGTGATGTAAGACTTGAAATAATTCAGAATAAATATAAAACACTGTACAGCTGATAAGTAAAGTTAAAAGATACAGTTGATGATACTATGGGTTTAATTATACTGTAGGTCCTATCCCGTCAGAATACAAAAAAAATTATATATTGTGAACAATTACACAGTCCAATTAATTAGTTCCAATAATCAAATGCTTGTCCTAGCCTCTCATTTGAACAAGAAACATACAGAACATTGTTCCTAGACCTGACTCAAAACACCACTAATGTAATGTATTTTTTGTTACCCATTTCTTGAACTAGATACTAATTGTATAGAAAGTGCCAAAGTATATCCCAAATCCTAATCCTGGTGTATCTGAAACTGATTACTTATAAATGCAGACCTGAAGGCCTCACCTCAGGCATAGGGAATCAGCCTCACTGGGAATGGAGCCTGGGAATTTGCATTTTCATGGGCTTTCCAAGTAATTCTTACACATGCTCAAGATTGAGAACCACTGACAGACTTTTCTTTTTTTTTTTGCTTCTATGGGAAAAAAGCTGCCATTTTCATATCATACTCACCATAAGTTAACTAGCAACAATAAAATAATATATAGGTACAAAACATCAGCAATATATATAGTCCTGAACCAGCATGGCCCTAAATGGCCTACATGAAATGATGTCACTTCAAAGTGAGGCTGGTATAGAAAAGAAGGCCCATAAGAACCATCAAGGGGGGAAAATTTTCAGGAACTATAAAGGACTCATGGACAAAACCAAGGGGGTGGGTGGAATCAGGGGAGGGAGGTGGGGATGGCTGGGGTTGGGGTGGGAGTGGTGGGGGATAAATGCAGACAATTGTACTTAAACAACAATAAAACAATTAAAAAATAAAAATTAAAAAAAAGAACAATCATAAAAAGTCCTCCATCAGAAGTATTTTGCTTTCAAACACAAGACACCTAAGTCTTCCCTGGTCAAGACTGTTCTTGGTGGACTTCCTTCTTCAAGGAAGCAGATATTCTTAAGAATCTTGCTACCACAAGGTGCAGGCTTAAGTGCATACTTTATATTTAGCATTCGATGACAAATAATACATTAAGTGTGTGTGTTGGGGGGAAGTAATAACCATAGGATGGACAAAAATTAGACTTTCCAAATACAAGAGTAATATGTTCCTTCTGAATTTTTTTGCAGACTGAACACTAAGTGTGATCTCAATGGAGATTACAATTTCAAATGACAGCATGTCTCCAAGCAACGAAGAAAAAGGTGGGAAAAAAAAAACAAGGCAAAATCAAGCAAAAGGAATGTATTTTCAGGGTGCTATAATAATAATTGAGCTACCATATGTCAACCGCCTAATATTTTCAGGCATTTTACAAACACTTTCTTATTTAACCCACACCACTTCTATAAAAGTATATATTCCACTTATGAGAAAATTATGACCAGAGAAGGAAGTTGTTCCAGTTCACAAAACTAGTAATAGTGGGAGATCTGAGATTCAAATATAAGGAATCAAGCTTTAGTTAGAATTCCATCTCCTACTCCCATCCAACAACATTCTAGTAGTGGTTTGTGAACATATAACTCACTAATTGCAAATATTTTAAATGGACATTTCAAATAGCATGGCGTGTCTAATTTTTACAACTAACTCTAAGGTGCTATATGGTTCATTTATCTTAGAAATCAAGTGGACTCAAATAAGAATCTTAAAACCCTAAAGCATCATACAAATGTAAGGCATTACGTTATTCATTAAAATTAATTTGATTTTGAGGATCTCTGGCAGATGGCAGCAAGATTTTTAGATACTTTGAAATAATTAGTGACACCCTAGGATGCTGTGAAATCATGATTGAGGTTACACTGAATTGGTTACCAATAGTCGTACATAATATAAATGATTTTGACAATAGATAATATCATTTTAAATGATTATATTAGAGAGGTGAGGAGATAACCCTTTAGATGTGGCCATTTCCCTGGGGTCTATTCTGGGCGTGTTCTTTTCTTCTTCACTATCCCCTTGGACAATTTCATCCATTGAATGGCTTCAAACCTCACCTCTACATGTTGACAAAGCACCAACCTACATTCTCATCATTAATCTTTCTCCTGATCTTCAGACTAAAACTTTCCCTTACATCATAAATATTTCTCTGACATTTCAAGCTTAAAGTAGTCAAAAATCCAATCCATTATCCATTCCACCTTTTTCTTGGTATAATTCCTCTCTTCTTCCTGTTTTTTTTTCCCCTGGAGTCATTCCATTAGTTATCATGTGTAGAAACCTCAGAATTACCTTTAACTCTGCCTAATACATACAACTAGACTGTTGTGCAAGAGGAGGCTCTCAAGTGTACCCTTTTCTTTATTTGTCTGTTCCTACGTGGCCTCTTTAAAATAAAAACAAAACAAACCTCAGGTGATATTGTGACTCTCTTCTAGGCAATAAAGGCCAATCTCCTTAGCATGGTCCTACAACATCTAGCTCCCCTCATTCTAGTTTCATCTCTCATGTCAATCTTGGTTACCTACTTGCTACCCTCACCAGTCAACCTGTCCTTCCTTGAACATCTGTGAACTCTCATGCCTCTTTACCTTCATTTATTTTATTCCCTTTGCTTTCACTACCATCATCATAGATTACAGTTTCTGAAAATGCTATCTCAGTGCCTTTGCAGATGCTACACCCTCTATCTGAAATGTCTTTTCCTGCTTGCAAACTCTATTTGTCTTTAAAGTCTTAGCATGGCATATATTTTCATTCATTCATTCATTCACTGGGGAGTTTTTCACAACTCATCCAGTTCCTTTCTCTAAGCCCAGAACACCTCTGCTTCATACAAACCTCTATTATCACTTTTTTTCTTTCTTTTTTTTTTTTAGAGAGAGGGGAAGGGAGGGAGCAAGAGAGGGAGAGAAACATCGATGTGTGGTTGCCTCTCTCACACTCCCAACTGGGGACCTGGCCTGAAACCCAGGCATGTGCCCTGACTGGGAATGGAACTGACGACCCTTTGGTTCCGCAGGCTGGTGCTCAATCCACTGAGCCACACCAGCTAGGACTTATTATCACTCTTATCACTTATCCTTATCACTTAAGGATATTTTTATATCCTTAGTTGACAGTAAGCTCACTGCTGGCAGAGATATTATTTTCCTTCAAATTGCCAGAACTCAATGACTAACACATTATAGATGATCAATCTATTGTAAAATGCAAGACTATCATCTTACATGTAGTAAGATGCAATGTACATGTAAGATGTAAGGTAAGATATAATGTAAGATGACTACCAATGTATGTTAGGCTTTATGCTCATTAAAGAAACATAATGTCTAATAAGATATAAAATGCAGAATCTCAATCATAGAGCTATCCTGTACAGTCTATACTTTACCTACTGGTAATAGTTTTTCTATCAGAAAATGAAAAAGAGGAAAAAGCTAATTGACCTATAATTTTCTCTGCTACCACATCATCCTTTGCATAACCCATCTTGGAACTAACCTATGTACTCATGATACTGGTTTGTCTGCATTTACCCAGAGCCAATATGTTATCTAAGGGCAGAGACCAAGAGACAGTCATCTATCATACTTCCAAGTATGTAGTGAAGCCAGCAGTCAAGATTTCTTTTAAATTTTCAAGATGCATTACACATGAGATATTAATAATTGCACTTTCATATTATGTACAGCATGTGAATTTCAAAAGACTAGAAAGTAATTTGTGATTCCCCAAAATCTGTTATGTTGTTTACATGGTACACAGAACATATTACCATAAAAATAACATTCAAGATGAAGATAGCATTTTAAAGCCCATTTCATAATATCTTATTTTACCCTAAATGGCTGAAATTTTGCATATTTGGGGAATGTAGTATAAGATGTTTCAGAGTGGCTTTTTTCTTAGCATTAATAAAATGTATCTAAAGGACAGAGAGACTTCATCCATCCTTGACAAACTGACTAGCCTGTGATCGCCACCTGCTTACTTGCTATGGCTGGATGGGAAAGGGTCAGGGATAAGGAGAGGTGGACCCAGTGGGGAGGGAGCCCTGTGTATATGGGATGAAAGTGGCAATTTGATGAAGGATCTGGGGTCCTATGGCAGACACTCCCCATCCTCCTCTCTATTCCTCATCCAAAGAAATCAGGGCCACTGCAGGCTAGGTTCGGTGGGCAAGTCCCAAGGGCAATTCAGTCAGATGCTCTGCTAATGCGTAGGTACATGTGGAAAGCCCAAACCTATGCCAGCAGGACTCAGTGTGGCTGCAAAGGCAAGAAATTCCAATAAGCCATTATGTCACTCCTACAACCCCACTAATACAGAG
The DNA here is from genome assembly GCA_028533065.1 of Trachops cirrhosus. Taxonomy (NCBI): domain Eukaryota; kingdom Metazoa; phylum Chordata; class Mammalia; order Chiroptera; family Phyllostomidae; genus Trachops; species Trachops cirrhosus. Next base: position 48,573,135 of record CM052548.1, on the reverse strand, counting down.
AAGGGGATGGGACAGAGTAAGGAGAAAAATGTAAATGAACATTAGAGATGAGTCAGACATGGAAATAGAGGGAATGCTTATGGACTTTAAGGTATAGAATACTGAGGTTCTTCAGAAGTTTATTTTTGGAAAACAATAATAACCAAATATGTATGATATCATTCACTTCTCAAACGAGTACTAATAAAGAAAAACAATGATAAACCTAGTTCTTTTCATTTTCTAATTATTTGGATTTCAAACAAATGGGAGCTTAACTCTATTAAAATTCAATATCCAAAAGTGAAGTAGAACTTTTTGATGATGTTTATGTGTCTATAAATATGAATGATGCAGAATTTGGTTCCTATGATATCAGATGACAAGATACAACCCAAGCTTCAGCTCTTGCTAATTAAACGAATCAATTAAGAGACTGCAGTTGCAACTGTGTAGCTGCTGTTCTATAGTAGCAATAACAACTCCACGGGGAGGTCTTTTACTACATTAAAATGCTGTCCTCCACAACTCCATCTGATATTATTAGAAACAGTTATTTGTGTCTTGCTGTCATATTAGTAGCAAAGGCAAATTATGGAAATATGCAGACCAGAATGGTCCCAGTATGAGATCAGGTTGGGTTTTCAGCCTCCAAGGGAACAATTGCTGAAATTCCAAAGTTCCCTAAAGTTCTTTAATGGAACTGATAAATCTATCAGCACAGCATCCATTTAGAAACTAGGTAAGGGTCACATATTTACATACTTTCCTGCTAGGATGATACAATTCAACTAGATGAATTATCATATTAAGTTTACCCTCCTGAGTTAAATTGATGGAGTTCAAAATTGTTTTTGATGGTGGTCATTAATCGCTGTTACTTCGTAAATGCTTACTTTGAAATCTAATTGTGCTAGTGTATCAAGGGTCATATTAATAGCATTCTTAATGCTAAATCTTTGTAAAACATGTTTATTCTGCTGACATTATCACTCAAGCTCTCTAGGCTAATAAGAAATTAAGTATATTTATTATCAATAAAAACTTAATTTAAAATGTACAATTTGATATTTAAATTAGCTTTAAGAACTTCAGCATGATTTGGTTTCATTAAGATCTCTGGCTAAGCTTCAAAGACATATAATTGGATAGTTCCTCAAGGAGTCCTTGGGTAAATGCCAATAGTACAGCTATGAAGAAGCTGTTCAATGTAGTCTAAACTTATTTTCTTTAGGGGGCAATATGCATTGTTTCTACAAGAAAAAAAGAGTCTTACTAATAAAATGTTCTGTTTTTTCACAAGGGAAAAAGAAAAGAGTCTTACAGAGATATGTTTGCCTTAATAGTACCGTGCTTTAAAAATAATGGTACTTTAAAAATTAAATATAAACAATGATTACAATAAAAAATTTGAAATAAAGTGTGAACTTTCGCATTCTTAAAATAATAACAAAATATTCACTCTTATTATTGTGAAGCATAGTGCAAGTAAGGCATTCTGGTTAAGCAAAACGCTGGACCTCTTCTATTTCTGTGTGTGTGAGCTTATATTATACCATCTGATGCACACAAACTCACAGCTTCACCAAAAGCATGGAAACAAAATGAAATAAAACTTAACTTACATTTGAAATAGACATCAATTCTGAAAAAATTCTGAAAAATGTAGCTTACCGACTAAGGGTATATTATGAACTAAATGTTTGCGTCCTGCAAATTCCTATGTTATAGCCCCACACTCCATGTGATAGTACTTGGAGGTGGGACCTTTGGGATGTGATTAGGCTTAAATGAGGTCATGAGAGTGGGGACCTCATGGTGGGATTATTATCATTATAAAAGAGAAAGACAGACTAACTCCCTCTCTCTCTTTTGTGAAGATAATAGCTACAAGATGGTCAACTGCAGGCTAGGAAGACAGTGCTCACCAAAAATCTGATGTCTATTGTTGAAACCACCTGGTATATAGTATTTTGTCATAGCATCTCAAGCTAAGATAGCTGTACTCAGCAGTTACTACAAAGAGTTCCCTGGATTACACAGTAAAGCAATTTGTTTTTAAGGCACTCTGATGGTTAAAATTTTGACTTAAAGTCAGACCCTGGTTTTGCATTCTGATCCTACCAGTTATTAGCACAGAATAGTCATTTAACCTCTCTATGTTCAGTATTGTCCTCCAAAATATAGGCTTCATCAGCATTTCAGCACGTTTTGAGTATGGACTACTTACTAACACCAATCGCATAGGTGATGATAAAATACTTTGAAAAATAAATGAAAGTACTCAGTAAATGAAAGTATTAAATAAATAAATGTAAAGGTACATTATTATATACTTATTATGTACTTAATAAGGTATATTATTACATACTTATCAAGGAAGAATGCTCTGTTTATCAAATATAATTTTAAGTAAATTGCCTGAGTTATTTTTTAACTTTCATACATATCAAATATGCTTTTATGCTTATACAGTGTGTGCACTAGATTAAATAGTGTCACTGAAAAATTCATGTCCATCCAGAATTTCAGAATGGGACCTTTCTTTGAAATAGTGTCTTCACAAATGTAATTAGTTAACACTACCTGATAATTTTACATAAAGTTCAAAAAGTATAATAGAAAGGACAAACCAGATTTTTAAAATGTAATGAGATTTGTTTTACTGGAAATGAAAATAACAGACTGACATTTTTAAAAGTTCAGTGTGAGTAAAAAGGAATGAAATTAAGTCTGTACCTTCTCTAAGCTGGCACAGTAACATTTCTGAACTTTATTGGTACAACAAAAGTACTTCTTTTAGATTATAATTAAATGCTTTTTTGAACACCAAATGGCATGATTTTCATATTCAAAAGCCTCAACTTATATACAAAATTCTACAAGGATTCTCACAAAGACAAACGTGTATTTGGGAAGTCTTCCTTTACCATGGACGTGCTACTGCTATTCCTGACCTGTGAGTCTTGGAACCTGCATCTATATAGATAATTTGGACTAAGTCAGTGCATGCTAGCTAGAAATCACTCTACATTTGTTTTAACAGTTGCATTATCTCAAAACCTTTTGTTTCCCTCTCCCATACTGATATAATATTACTAATAATACATTCAGAAAAATGCACTGTAACAAACTACATTGGCCATCCAAATTGCTGTGTTGTAGAATTTTAGAGTAATTACTCTAGAAATTGACATCCTTCCTCTATATAAACCATATAAATAAAATGGACATAGACCCTCTTTGGGATTTGTTAGTACGGTAATCCATCATTTACCAGAGGAGAAGGGTAGTGTCAGATATATAAAATTCTCCTTTCCACTTTCCTTTTCTACAAGTGACATTTTGTTGGCTGTTTAGGTGGTGTATGCATGTGTGTGTGTTTTTTTATAGTATGTTTCAGGTGACTGAAGTGAGATGGTATATATACATACATGTATATTTTCCTTCTAGTATGTTTTCAGTGCCTGAAGTGGATGAAAGTGAATAAAGAGCATTTGCTGATGAGATGAGCATTGAGCTGAGAGCTGAGAAATGTGAGTACCTTTCTTTGCTCTACCACCAACTAGACATGAAACCTTGGATAAAACAAGTTTTCTTTTTTTTCAACATCAAATCCCCACAAGTTATTTTTTCTGATGCATAGTTTCCTTACCTGAGGAAGAAGGATTAATCTCTAATGTCCCAAAATTCCCTAAACTTTTCTTTTTCTTCATTTCTTTCTATATTTGCCTTCTTCACATTTCCTTTTTACATCTAATACTTTGATCCTGTGTTTTTCAATTTAATTTATTCATTTAACAAATATGTATTGAATGCTTACTATATACTAAAGCCCTGTTCTGAGTGCTAGGTATAGAGTAACAAACAAAGCAGACAAAAAGCCCTATGCTCATGGAGCTTATTTCATTCAAGTAGGAAAGACAGACAAGAAAGAAATTTTAAAAAGTAAAATACACAAATAGTTGTAACTACTAAAAAAGAATAAAGTGGAGGAAAGGGAAAATGAAATGAGGGAAAGAGTGGTCATAACTTCAGAGTATGACTAGAAGGAGGTGGCTGATGTATAAAGGCTTGAAGAAAGGGAGAGAACCTACTATGTAGACATCTGAGGGCAGATAGTCCTGACAGAGAAAAGGCAAAGGAGGAGACCCTGAAGCATGTGCATGAGGCTGCTACAATAATTTGGATAAGAGATGATGAAGGCAGTGGAGGTGGTGTAAGAAAGGCATGAATCAATAAAATCATGAGGTTTTAAAACATTTCAAAAATTTATATGGAACCATAAACAACCCCAAATAGCCGCAGCAATGTTGAAAACGAAGAACAAAGTAGGAGGGATCACAATACCTGACATCAAACTGTATTAAAAGGCCACTGTAATCAAAACAACCTGGGATTGGCATAAGACCAGACACATGGACCAATGGAACAGAATAGAGAGCCCAGAAATAAACCCAAGTCTCTATGGTCAATTAATATTTCACAAAGCAGGGAGAAGCATAAAATGGCATAAAAATAGCCTCTTCAACAAATGGTGTTGGGAGATCTAGACAGCTACATGCAAAAAAATGAAACTTGATCACCAATTTACACCATACACAAAAATAAATTCAAGGTGGATAAAAGACTTAAATATAAATTGTGTCACCATAGAAAGTCCTAGAGGAAAACATCAGCAGGAAAATCTCAGATATTCTACACAGCAATATTTTCACTGATATGTCCTCTAGAGCAAGGGATGTAAAAGAAAAAAATAAACAAATGGGATCTCATCAAAATGAAAAGCTTCTGCATGGCTAAAGAAAACAGCATTACAATAAAAAGAGAACCAACTGTATGGGAAAACATATTAGTCAGTGATACCTCGGACAAGGGTTTGATCTTCAGATATATAAAGAACTCACATGAGTCCACTCCAGGAAGACAAACAACCCAATTAAAAAATGGGCAAAGGATTTGCCTTCTTCTCCAAGACACTTCTCCAAGAAGAACAAACAGAGGGCCCAGATACATATGAAAAGATGCTTAGCATCACTAGCCATCAGAGAGATGCAAATTAAAGCAGTGAGATACCACTTCACACTGGTCAGAGTGGCCATATAAACAAATCAACAAGCAAGTGTTGGAGAGGATGTGGAGAGAAAGGAACCCTAGTGCACTGTTAGTAGGAATGCAGACTGTTGCAACCACTGTGGAAAACAGTATAGAATTTTCTCAGAAAAATAAAAATGGAACTCCTTTTGACCCGGCAATTGCACTGCTGGGATTATATCCTAAGAATCCTGAAACACCAATCCAAAAGACCCTTTGCAGTCCAATGTTCATAGTGGCACAATTTACAATACCCAAATGCTGGAAGCAACCTAAGTGCCCATCAGTAAACTAGTGGATCAAAAAACCATGGTACATTTACCAGATGGAATTCTATGCAGCAGAAAGAAAGAAGGAGCTCCTAACCTTTGCAACAGCATGGATGGAACTGGAGAGCATTATCCTAAGTGAAATAAGTCAGGCAGTGAAAGACAAATACCATATGATCTCACATTTAAGTGGAACCTAGTCAAGAAAACAAACAAGCAAGTAAAATATAACCAGAGACACTGAAATTAAGAACAAACTGATAGCCCTGGCTAGTGTAGGTCAGTGGACTGAGTGCAGGCTGCAAACCAAATGGTTGCAAGTTTGATTCCCAGTCAGGGCACATACCTGGGTTGCGGGCCAGGTCTCCGGTGGGGGCCACATGAGAGGCAAACACACATTGATGTTTCTCTCCCTCTCTTTCTCCCTCCCTTCCCCTCTCTCTAAAAATAAATAAATAAAGAAAATCTTTTAAAAAAAAAAAAAAAAACAAACTGACAGTAACCAGGGGATAATGCCAGGGGATAATGTGGGGAGGGATAATGTGGGGACAAGGGGTAAGGGTTTTCAGGAACATCTGTAAAGGACACATGGACAAAACCAAGGTGGGGGTTGGATCAGGGGTGGGAGGTAGGGATGGCGAGGGTTGGGGGGAGTGGTGGGGGGAATATGGAGACAACTGTACTTGAACAACAATAAAAAAATTAAAAAACATTAAAAAAAGAAAATTACAAGGTTGTAGTTCAAGTTGGCATTTTCTGAGGAAAACACTGTAGGAGAAACTTCATTTTGTTTGTTTGCTTGTTTGTTTATGCAGGTTGCACCTACCAAGAAGTCAGTTTTCAATATACTAACACTGAGTAATCTATCAGAATCCAAGGAGAGAGACCAAGTAGCAGAGACAGCTTAAGAGCACTTTCTAGCATGAGCACTAAGGTACAGGAAAATTGCCACAGAATATAATTCTAGGTAACCATTAAAAAGAATGACATAGCCCTGGCCAGTGTCACTTGGTTGAGCAACATCCTGCAAACCAAAGATCTCCAATTCGATTCCCAGTCAGAGCACATGCCTGGCTTGAGGGTTCAGTCCCTAGTTGGGGCACATGGAAGAGGCAATCATTCGGTATTTCTCTCCCTCTCTTTCTCCCTCCCTTCCCCTCTTTCTAGAATCAATAAAAGAAAATGTTTAAAAAGAAACAATTCTGTAAAAAATGACATAGATAGTCTTATGTAATGATCTGGGAAAATGTACATGATTTATTATTGCATAAAAATTGCATAATTCTATTTCTGGAAGAATATGTCTATTGTTAATAACTTAAATACTGTACCTCTAGGAAATAGGATGTATACTTCTGTGAAGGCTAATTGTATATTTAACTTGGCTAGGCCACAATAACCAGATATTTGGCAAAACATTATGTTAAATGTTACTATGAAGGTATTCTTTAGATGAGATTAACATTAAATCAGTAAACTGAGTAAAGCAGACTACCCTCCATAATATGAGTAGGCCTCATTCAACCATTTGAAGAAAAAATACTGAGCTCTCAAGCAAAGAGGAATTCTGTAAGCACACTGTCTTTATACTTGAACTGCAACTCTTCCCTGGCCTGCCCTGGAAGATTTTGGATTTGGCCCCACAATCATATAAATCAATTCCTCAAAATCAACCATCTTTCTCCTCCTTCCTCCCCTTGCCCCCTGCCCCACCCCACACACATCCTATTGGTTCTGTTTCTCTGGAGAACCCTTACTAATATTACTAATATAATTTCTTAAGACATGCATTTAAATAATATCTAAATTTTCCATTGAAAAAGTATGTATTACTTTTTAAATCAGAAAAACAAGAATAACCACAAGTCTTAGGTATAACTCTTAAAAGTTACAATACACAGAACAAGAGTATATACATATACTACTGTACATAAACTTAACTATATCTCTATGCATAAACCATAATTCTTATTATTAATGTCCTTCCTACATCAATGGCTGCAAAAACCACTACTTTTTTGATCCAAGCCACAGACCTCTCCTCTGATATCCTCAATAAACTCATAGACTACCAAATCCAGTGTAAATTTATAGCCTGAACAAGGTACACACAGCACATGAATAGACATTTTAAAGATTATAAATGATACCTAGTAAATGAATACATGAAGAAATATTCATATACAACAGCAATAAACAGACATGCTAATTAAAAGCAGGTACCTTTTTAACAGTAAAATTATTTTGAAAACTATAACTAATATAACTATTAATATGTAAGGTTATAAAAAACAGGAACTATAAAGGAAATTTCTTTTCACCAGATAGAGTTAGATATTTTGAAAATTATAATACTAGTGAGAATGCAAAGTGATATCCTAATATATGAGTGGCTTTCAGAAGAGGTATAAAATAATTGGCAACATGTATATTAGCCCATAAAGTTATGTATGGTTTTGACTCAATTTAGAAGAAAATCTGTCTTATAAAGTTTTGAAAATATCTTATACATATTTGAAAATAATTTAAAATGTCAAAAAAAGTGAAATCATGAAGTTGTTCATTATAACACCAATCATAATGGCAAAAATGAGAGGCAACTGAAATATCTAAGAGAGGGATTCAGGAAAAGTAAACTATGTCCTACTCATCAGATTGTTAAACAATCTGATACAACAATACAGCTTCATTAAAACAATGCTGATATTTTAGCAATGTGGAAAATGATTAATAGGATCATAAGTGAAAAAATCAAGATACAAAATTATGATTTAATTTCATTAGAAATGTGGACTTGACAGGACCTAATAAAGATAGACAGCTCAGCAAAAATCCCTACCAAGGTCACTATTTTTAAAAGAACTTTTATATAATACATATGTTCTTATTTTTATTATGAAAACAGGGAGAAAATATCCAGTAGCAGAAAGCACTTGAAATACTCAACAAACTCAAATATTTTTTAAAACTATTTTCTCTCTAATTAGAAATTGCTAAAAAGTATTCTATTATGGAAACTTTAACACTTTAAAGAACCCATCTTTTGTACAAAGGCATCTCATTTAATAACCAAATAAAATCATGATGAAGCCAAGTTCAAACACATGGGCTCAAAGTAGTTGAACCTTTTTTTTTCTATGAAAGTTAGGAGAATATAACAGAAAACATTTCCTTGATACTTACCACTGTACCAAGAAACTGAATGCTCATGTTTCCACCTGCTTCTCGAGAAAGACACTAGGGAAAAAAAGAGGGATAAAATGAATTTGCAATTTGGCCAATAAACATGAAAACTGTCCAATTTCACAAATAAATAAATGTTAATTATAATCATAAAATTAATTCAACTCTACACAAAAACGTGTGCATGAATGTTCATAGCATTATCTCTTTTTTAAACATATTTTATTGATTATGCTATTACAGTTGTCCCATTTCCCCCCCTTCATTCCCCTAACCATGTACACCCTCTCCCACCCACATTCCCCCCTTTAGTTCATGTCCATGTGTCATAAGTTCTTTAGCTTCTACATTTCCCATACTATTCTTGCCCTCCCCCTATTTTCTATCTACTATCTATGCTGCTTATTCTCTGTACCTTTTTCCCCTCTCTCCTCCTCCCACGCCCCTGTAGCTAACCCTCCATGTGATCTCCATTTCTGTGGTTCTGTTCCTGTTCCAGTTGTTTGCTTAGTATGCTTTTGCTTTTGCTTTAGTTGTGGTTGTTCATAACTGTGAGTTTGCTGCCATTTTACTGTTCATATTTTTTATCTTCTTTTTCTTAGATAAGTCCCTTTAACATTTCATACAATAAGGGCTTGGTGGGTTTAACTTGACCTTATCTGGGAAGCACTTGATCTGCCCTTCCATTCTAAATGAAAGCTTTGCTGGATAGAGCAATCTGGGATGTAGGTCCTTGTTTTTCATGACTTGGAATACTTCTTTCCAGCCCCCTCTTGCCTGCAAGGTCTCTTTTGAGAAATCAGCTGACAGTCTGATGGGAACTCTTTT